>CM048921.1:8703938-9903938 GCA_026686955.1 Epinephelus cyanopodus
CTATGACACTCTCTGCTCTTCCTCCCCCTCCCTTCTTGTTGTGAGGAAGCATTTCCTGTGCGCCAGCGCGGGAATGTCGCCGGTCGACACGCAAACTAAAATGATATATATTGAAAAATACTGTGAGATGTTAGAGGAGCCGATCGACTTAATCAGCATTGTGTCATCTCTTCTAGTAGTAGCTTGGGTGAAACGGGCATTTACGGACCTGCAGAAGTTACGCACTATAGCTTTAAGTCTTGTGTGTGATTTATTATTCTTCAGGGATTTATACTTTGGTCTTTATAGGTTTCGTATGAACAGAGGAAACCTCAACTTGTCACTAGGCTAATTTATACAATGTAAAATGGCAAAGGCTTGTGCTAATAACGTTAGCATTTTGTATTTGTTTGGAAAACCTGTTTAGTATGAAAGCTGTTTTGTCGGTGAATCTTTTGAGTTGTTATGGAGCCAAGCTGTGTGCTGTTACCTTTGTTAAATGTTGCTGTCGTCCCTGGCTTTATATGAAAGAGGAAAAGATCGCCGGCCACTAGGATAATCTATACAATGTAAAATGCCATAGACTTGTGCTGGTACATTAGCATGTTGTAGCCTATTTGTGGGGAAAATGTGTTCAGATAAAGACAAGTGTTTGTCTGTGAATGCTTCAAGTTATAGTGAAGCTGATTTGTGTACTTGTTTTCAAATCATCTCTATTAAAATGTGTTTTAAATCATCTAAACTTTACAGCACTTCACAGAAACCTCTGCCGCTGACTAGTGTTTTGGAGGTGTAACTGCAGAGTGACACAGACAAGCCACTGCAGAAGGGTCATTCCTCGCTATTGGTAACTTTACAAGGTGTTAAGTTTTGAAAATAATATTGTGAATCTTTTTAACATGTCATTAGGTAGAAGACATGTTTAACCTTGAGGAATTTGTATTTTTAGAGCTCAGGCACTTAAATGATAATAAATTATGGATGGATTGCTGAGACATGGATAGTGCTAGAGTTCCACCCTGTTACGGACATACACATAAATATTGCTAAATGTTAATAATGTAAAATATTCAACAATATTTATCAGCACTTATACCTTATGTGTCCCTTATTTCATACATATGTTTTTTAAATTTGAAAAATGAAGATACAGGAATTATTGTGTAGAATATAGGCTTTTTGTTTAGAAAATGTCCATGCGCACACCCAATTTAGCCAAAATGCTCGAGATAAATAGATATGTGCACAATAAAACACATGTATTCTCATTGTCTCTTTCAGGACTGCAAATTAACGTAAGAACATTCCGAAAAAATACCATTGTTTTCGATCATTTTAAAAGAAACTGTGTGTAACAGGGTGGAAACAAGCGCAACAGGTTGGAAAGTACCGTAACAGGGTGGAATTACCAACAACGATTAGCTTTAACTTGCTATTTATTGAACGTTTTTATTATATCCACATACAATACCAAAGAAGATGAATTCATTCATTTGGACTCTAAAGAGAGAGTAATTCATTAGAGTAATTCATTCAGTCTTTCATTTTCATTTCATTTACAACCATATAACAGACTAATCAATTCATTTAGAGTACATAATACGGAATTTCATTCCATTTTCATTTCTAACTGTAGAGATATTCATCCATTTAGAGTAATTCATTCAGTATTTCATATATCATTCATCATTTTCATTTTATGTCATTTAAAACCAGAGTAATTCATTCAGTATTTCATTTATGTCATTTAAAACCAGAGTAATTCATTCAGTATTTTTAAAATTATAAAGCCCAATTAATGTCCACATTCCGCAAAAAAATATTCTATAGGCTTTATATTGGCAAAGAACAGATTCATTACAAATTAGTTCATGATATCATAATATATAATAATGATAATGAAATGTATATATTTTTATTATTAAATAATAACAATAGTTATGCTAATAGTCTTAATAAGAATAATAATAATAATTTACTTATTAATATTATTATTATATTATTATTATGATTATTATTATTGTTATTGTTATTAGTAGTAGTATAATTATTATTATTACCATCATCATCATCATCTGAGAGTGCATATTCTGTATTATTATTAGATATTTTCCACCCTGTGGAAATATTTTCAACCAAAGTAGACCTGACCAGCTAGCACTCCAGACCTGACTAGCTAGCTCTCCAGATTTAAACAGTACATAAATAGGGACATCAAACATATTTTAAAAAAATGTCAAATTTGTTTTTACTTTCTCAACAATTTAGCGTAACAGGGTGGAAATTGAAGAGTAGGACATGTGGATTTACACTATAAAACACGCAAAAACGGCAACAGATGTTGATTCTTATCTCTGACTTCTCCTTCAAATTTCCCACCAAAAGGGTGCTTCCAGTTCCTGTGTGTTGCATCATGGGACTTGTAGTTTTACCTGGTTTGGTAGGCTAAAAACCACAATGTAACAGGGTGGAACGCAATTCAATGGAACACCTAAATAACAGTGATATAGCCACAAACATATATTTAGAATTTTAATTATTTAATCTTGATATATACAATAATAAAGCTATTTTTGTAATTATTTATTATTTTAATGAAATATTCTTCATTGAAATATGAAAAGTTGCCTTGGGGACATGGTAAAAACGTGTGTTTGTGCCTAAAAAGAGGTATATAAATATAAATATACATTATTTTTTTCCCAGGCAATATTCTGTGTTAATATTACATGGGAGACCTCTATCTGTCATAAAATGTATTTCATATTAAAATTTGGTTTATGTAAAGTAAGATACGAGGGGCTCTGTCCCAGGGACTGGAATGTTACCAATAGTGAGGAATGACCCAGAAGCAAAAATGCTCACAGCGGTGTGGGCGACATGTGTATGGTCTACGCACAACCATAAATCCGCTTAAAGAAAAGACACTTGGCATGTTGCATTGTAATGGTAGGAGAGTTAGCTATGTGGCTAACCTAGGTCCTGAGGGTTGAGGTTGAGAAAACAATAGCTTAGTTGTACAAAATGAGAGTAGGCTACAATTATTTGCACCAAGGTGGGTACAAGCAGCACACATCACTATAATCCAGGGTACAAATAAATAATTAAAACAGCTTCTAATTGTACCTGGTACAAATAGCAATATGTTGATATTTGCACAGGTGAAAATAGCCCTTATCTTATATATAAGATTTCTGATTAAGTCTCTCTTTAAATATTTTGCATTGAATGAGCAGCAATCAAAATTTAAATTGGAAAATACTACAACATTCACACACTAAATACAGCTGCACTACATCAGTATAAAAGCTCACCGACACACAAGGGGCTACACCTTGGAACAGTAATATCAAATACTGTGCAGCTCAGCCTCCAGTTTGAACAGATGACAGCATGACAATCAATTAATGCTGCATTATATAGCATCAAATAAAACTGCAGTAACATTGTGATCAATCCACATCACTTCAGTGATGACAAAACGCCCATGGTTTGCAATACACAGTGTAAACGTAGGATATTTCACATGCGTCATCATGTACAGTGCACCATGGCTACATAAATCCAAAAAATACCTCAGTGAGCTCTGTGCAGACTGAACTACAAGTTTATAACACATTATTCTCAAAGTGTATGAGCTGCAAATCACAGTGCATGTAGCAGGTGATCTCATCCTGGACGCAGGAAGCACACACACAGTCAGTCACGTACAGCTAGGCTACATAACAAAGCCTCTCTCTAATGTGTTCAGAAAAAGACAAATTTGTGTGAATGCTTCAAGTTATAGTGAAGCTGATTTTTGTACTTGTTTTCAAATCGTGTCTATTAAGCCATATTTAATGTGTTTTAAATCATCTAAACTTTACAGCACTTCACAGAAACCTCCGCCGCTGACTAGTGTTTTGGAGGTGTAACTGCAGAGTGACACAGACACACCACTGCAGAAGCAAAAATGCTCACAACGACGTGGGCGACATGTGTATGGTCTACGCACAACCATAAATCCGCTTAAAGAAAAGACACTTGGCATGTTGCATTGTAATGGAAGGAGAGTTAGCTATGTGGCTAACCTAGGTCCTGAGGGTTGAGGTTGAGAAGACAATAGCTTAGTTGTACAAAATGAGAGTAGGCTACAATTATTTGCACCAAGGTGGGTACAAGCAGCACACATCACTATAATCCAGGGTACGAATAGCATCCACTTCTAATTGTACCTGGTACAAATAGCAATATGTTGATATTTGCACCAGAGTGAAAATAGCCCTTATCTTATAATATAAGGATTTCTGATTAAGTCTCTCTTTAAATATTTTTGCATTGAATAAGCAGCAATCAAAATTTAAATTGGAAAATACTACAACATTCACACACTAAATACAGCTGCACTACATCAGTATAAAAGCTCACCGACACACAAGGGGCTACACCTTGGAACAGTTATATCAAATACTGTGCAGCTCAGCCTCCAGTTTGAACAGATGACAGCATGACAATCAATTAATGCTGCATTATAGCATCAAATAAAACTGCAGTAACATTGTGATCAATCCACATCACTTCAGTGATGACAAAACGCCCCATGGTTTGCAATACACAGTGTAAACGTAGGATATTTCACATGCGTCATCATGTACAGTGCACCATGGCTACATAAATCCAAAAAATACCTCAGTGAGCTCTGTGCAGACTGAACTACAAGTTAGACCAAATTAGACCAAATCAAACCAAATTAGACCAAATCAAACCAAATTCGACCAAATTAGACCAAATTAACAATCCGACAGATTCTACAATTTGAATTGCAGAATCTGTCTTGAGAGATGAACAAATAACTAAATAAGAGCAACATATGGAGTGTGAATGTCAGTGATATCAGTATTAAATGATGAGTGTGTGAGAGTGTGTATGTGAATGAGTGAATGAATGAAGACAGCTTTTATCACTTTCAGTGCACCATGCAGGCACAGGTTCACTGAGTTGCAATCAAGTCAGCCTGGGAGAGACAGGCCTGACAAACTCACAGCAGAGACACCCCTAGATGACACAGGGATCATCACAGATGGTTTTTCCAACTTCACATAGATGGATTCTTTTACTCCTTTTTCAAACCATCTGTCTTCCCTGAGGTGCATAACTAGTAACTACCATGCAGAAGGGCCTGTCATCATAGTGTGTGCTGGGGCCTGTTTTACCTTCCTGTTGAGTTGTCATGGGTGATTGTCTGAGCCAGGGGTGCTGCTGCATCTGCTCCAGGGTGGGGCGATCCTCTGGGTTCACAGCCAAACACAGATTCAACAAATCCAGGCAGCCTTAGAAGAAGAGGGCAGAGAACGAAGCAAAGATTAGGGTGGGAGCTGCAGTTATTGTCAGTACCAGAGCTCAGGTGCTGTATTGACAACAGCATTGTCTTACCTCTACAACTCTCGCTGGACTCCAAACCTTGGCAGAGAAAGCTGTCGGTGTCGAACTGATCCACCAGCATGTCATGCAGCAGCGCGCCCAGCTGCCAGACTGTGGTGGGACCGGCCTCATATATTCTGTGGCTCAGGTACTCCGGTGGCACATATTCAAATGTTCCTACAATGCACAGACACACACATGGAGACAGGAAGAGACAAAGAATGAGCAGTGAGTTTTAAGTCAAAGTCATCGCTCCAGAGATCAAAGATGGATGAAGAGCAGGAGCAGAAGGCAAACATCGTACCAGCAAAGTCATGACAGGGTCCATCCTCGATGAAGCAGCCACATCCAAAATCAATAATCCGCACTCGGGGGACATCAGAGCTGGTGTCAATGAGGACATTGTCCGTTTTGATGTCACGATGGAAGACTCCCACCGAGTGCATCTTGATGCACGCTTCCACCAGCTGCTTCATGATGTTCTGAGACAGAGACAATGACAAACAGATGAGTTACAGTGGGTAACAAAGGGAGTGTAGGGTGGTACTTTTACATTATGTGACAGTGTTGCAGCTTCCACACAAAACTGTTGCTCAAAGTTCAGTTACGTCCATTTGAGAACTGAGCTGAGAACAATGACATTTAAATGCTGGTGACACCAAAGACAACACAATGTAAGGGCGCCTGGGTGTAAAGGTGTTTCTGAACTGAGTGTGAAGCCGGACTGCAAATAAAGTCCATGTTGATGCAAATTTGGATCCACAAAGGGTTGCACAAATTGAGGCAAGAAAATGTTTCTGCTCCAGCAGAAGCTTTGCTCTCATCTTGAGGCTTTATGACTCCAATTCATGCACTTACAGAGACAAGACAAAAAGGACTGCTGGCAAGCTTACAGGTAACATTGGCTGTTTGGGACGACTCAACACACACTGCAAAAACAATCCAGCATCACTATATAATCTATTAACTAATAATAAAGCCATTACTTACAACTTAGGAACCCTTTATAAAGGTGGACTACTAGACAGTGGTAACTAATTATGAAACAAGTTCAAGATTGAGGTTTTTGTATGCAACAAATTTTAAAAATGTAGGTGTGATAGCAGCCCTCAACTCTCCACAGACACTGACAACATTGAAAATTGTAAGCTTGGCACAGTTTCAAAGGAACACCACACACAGATATAAAAACATGCTCCAACCAGTTTCAGTACCTTAGCCTGGTCTTCTGTCAGACAATCAAAGCTGTTGATGTATTCCAGCAGGTCCACAGAGGGGACTGGTCTCTCCATGATCAGGAGAATCTCCTGGTCCAGATCATACCAGTCCAACAATGTGACAGCAGCAGACTGTCCCACTAAATGTGCTCCACCTGCCACCTTCATCATTAGGACCGCCTCCAGAGGGAGTGTGTCCAACATCCCATTTATGATCTGAAAGAAACAAAATACAGAACAAAATTTGTGGTTGTGGTTGTGAATGTGTGTTTTAATAGAGGTGGTTGTGAATGTGTTTTTCTCGTCAACAACAGAGTAACAACAAAGTGAAAAAAGTTCAGCCATGATTTTAACAGTTGGTGCTGAGACATCAGATTAAGTCGCTCACCGCTTGATGATATTCGACGAGACCTTCAGGGATGTGTTTGATCGCCACCTACAGAACAGAATCACCAGTGCTTTGGTTAGTACAGGGAGTGATGACTTTGTGTGTATGTGTGATGTGAGAATACGGATGTTATACTTACCGGTAAATTGTCGGACTTCCTTTCTCCAGCATAGACCGAACCGAAGCCTCCTTCTCCGAGCTTATGAAGCTGCAGGTACTTGGCCTCAAAGTTGGCTGCACACACACAAACACACAACAGTCATGTTTTAGCACAGTTGTGAGGAAAGTCTAACACTGAGCCTGTTTATATCTGGTATTAACATGTATCTCGAGTGATCTGATCACAAGTGGACAGGGCTGAACACAAGTGTAAACAACCACCAAGCATGCGGTTAGCGAGAGTGTGGACATAGTAACTGTACATGGGGCTGTCTTGGCTGTTCACTTCACAAACACACACTCACATACAGTCATTTCTAACACTATCAACTTACCTCTGCTGGAGCTGACTGAGTCGGACGCCCTCCCGCTGTTCTGATGGGAGGCTGAAGGGCTGCTGGAGCTTGGGGAGACTTCACAGCCGCTGTCCCTTCTTGGTGTCCTGGGAGTCTCTGTTGCTGGCACATGCTCAGCAAAGGCCTCCTTCCGACCCTCAGTCTCTGTGACGCCCACCACTGACACCTCAGTGGGCTTGTCGGTATGAGCGCCACAGTGGTCGCCCCTCTGCTTCTTACTGAGGGGCTTGGTTTGGGTGCTGGCCTTCCTCTTGATCCCCTTGGCCTTGGAGTTGTCTCCCTGGCAGCTCTTGGGTTTGAGCTCTACAAACAAGAGAAATCCACTTTACATCAACTTGTTGATCTTAAATGATTCTGTGAAAGTCTGTATTAAGGTTAACAACATTGTTTTATAATGTTCAGTGCCGCCAGTTTCAAATTTAACTGTTTTCCCAACAACATCTGCACATGTAAAATACTGTATGATCAGGTCAGGTAAAGACTGTTACAAGGTCACAGTTTACAAAGTGAATTTCAGGTCTGTGACAAGACACAAAGTTTGATCTCCTGCATAAAAGTCAGATGTCCTACATGACTACCCACCATCGCTAGGTCTACACCGTTAATCAGAGTCGGCAAGTAACTAAGTACATTTAAGTCACTGTACTTAACCCTCTATGGCACAATGTTGCCTTTTGGTAACAAACCCACTGAATTCCTTCTACACGCACACACAGTACCTCCCCTTTTATGATGCAGTGCATTGAAAGAGAGGTGGGGTCCTAAGAGAACCACCAACAGTGTTAAATTTGTCACATGACTTTCTGGAGGGAATTTTGAAGCCCTTTTCTGCAGACCTCTTCACAGGGAGGAGCCTCGCCATTTGACTCCTCAAAAATCATACAAAAGTATTTTTATGACATTTTTCGACGGGGAAAAAATACATACCAAAACCAAGTGAGGTAAGTTCACTATTCTGTAGTTTATTGCACTGTACTTGAACATTTAATAATGTTAAACCGTTAAAATGTGGAAGTTGCCATATGGGAGCACTGTACCATTATTATTACAATTGAATTGCTAGCCTGGCATGTTGATAGCATTTTGGATTAAGTTATAGGCCTACATTGTTCAAAAGCATATATACCATGTGGACTCATTTAGTTATTTTTTCAGGTCCATCAATTTGACAGATACACATTTGAATTTAGGTGTAGTAAAGTTAAAGTTATTAGCAATTACATTGGTATACACTGATCTTCTAGAGTCTACTATAATAATGCACTTTGTGAGTCCTTTCCGCATTGCATATGATTATATTTGACACTTTTTTCTTCCATTTACAGAATGAACGCAACAATGTTTTATGGTTCCTCATGGAAGAAAGCCAAACTAGCCCTCCTTGTACATGGTAGTGAGGATGAATTAGGATTTAGTGATTAAGAAAACGAGCAGCTTGCAACCAAGCAAGGGGAGAGTGAGAATGATGACTATGAGCCAAAAGGACAGCGGAGACAGCATGGACAGCGGAGACAGCATGGACAGCGGAGGCAGCGAGGACATTGGAGATAGCGAGGGTGAAAGTGCAGTGACAGTGCAGTGTGGGTGAAAGTGCAACTATTATTTATGTATTGCATTAAATTGGTAGATTCATAACATACTAAGGATATTTGTTTGTTTTCTAGGCCCACCTCCTCCACAGGAAGCACCAAAAAAGGCTAAAGGGCTGGTGTGGAAGAGGAGCAGTAAGGCAACGAAGGCAAAGACGGCAGTATCAAGACACTCAGATCAAATCAAAACAATTATTCAAATGATATAGCGCAAACATTTGAATGAAATGATGGTTAAATGGTTTTAACTTTCAAATGAGATGCATTTTTAACTGTTGATGCTACTGGGGACTGTTGAGACTATAACCTGAGTTTTTAAATAAAGGTTTTTACAATTATAAACAAAACTCTCTTGTTTTCAATCGCTTACACTGTCGGACGGTGTTGCCGCATGACAACATCAACAAGAAATTACTAAAAAAAACAAGATTTTTTGAAAATGTCTCTTGATTATGTTTACTCTATTTTATGACAAAAAACCATCCCAAACATTTTTTTTTACTAACTGGCATCATGATGCGTACCATAGTGGGTTAAAGGAAGACTCGACTCATTAAATGAACATTTGTGAATCAATTAGTCGTGCTTTCTTACCTTGAACTCCCGGAGCTGTTTTCCTCAAAGGCGTCCACAGAAAAGGACGAACAAATCGGTTTTCTGATGGACCGGGGAACTTGTTCAGCAACAGCACAACTGTACCAAATATTCAGACAAAATTAAATTAATTACTTTGTAAACAGGTTAAAATATTTTGACTGCACTGAGAAATATTCAACTTTTTGCATGAAAAACACTGAACTACTGAAAAAGTGACAATTAGTAACTTTTTGCATGTAAAAACAGGTTAAGCTGTTTGGCA
Organism: Epinephelus cyanopodus; assembly: GCA_026686955.1. Taxonomy (NCBI): domain Eukaryota; kingdom Metazoa; phylum Chordata; class Actinopteri; order Perciformes; family Serranidae; genus Epinephelus; species Epinephelus cyanopodus. The sequence continues at coordinate 8,713,886 of CM048921.1, forward strand.
GGATTTCACACTTACATGAATCCTTCTCTGCGTTCAGAGAACGTGGTTTTTTTGATGTTTTAGCGTCCATGTTGCTTCTCGATCGTACTCGATAGAAATGTCTCCAAAAATCGTGTCTGTCTCTCTCCAATGCTTGTGTAAAACTGTGGTCTGCTCACCAGTTTCTGTATGTTCTGAGTTCTTTTGGTTCCGAGTTTCATTTTGGAGCATCACGTTTTGATGGCGGGCTAAAACCATGGCAACCAAAAAACTACCATTGGTTCTAAAACACAGAGCAGGCAAATTCAGAGAGCCAAGATTAAACTACAAGATTATTACACATTTATCATGTGATTATCATGATGTTATTTGTGTATTGATGATAAATTATTGATGAGACCTGCATTCATTGATTTCTTTGGCCACTCCAGGACAGTGCAACAAGCTGCTGTTATGAAGTAATCTGCCTCAACATTTTAGTAACAAGCCACTAATTAGTGTGAAATTAAAAAAAACGGTAGATTGATTAAACAAGAAGGTTAGTGCAAGGACATGATGGGGTTGTTGCCTAGCAAGATGCAAGTGTTTTTTACTAGTGGCATTCGATTTTGGAAAACAAAAACATACTGTGCAACCTGCAAAACACCAGCCATGTGATCGGGTTCTAACCCTTTCGCTCCACGCTGCCAACATGCAAAGAGCTGCTCCCTCCTGACAGCTAACAAACATGTTAGCCACAAGCATGTTGCCTAAAAGGCCTGGCTCAGATTCAGATGTTGTCAGGGTGCCCAGAAGGCCAGCGACAACTCTGAGTCCTCCAAGCAAAACACAGAGCAGCCCTGCAACATGTGCTCAGTGTTTATACTGACTGGAGTTACAACCCTGCTGCTGCTGCTGCTGCTTATCCTACCTTGTCAGAGGGTTCATGAAAACTTTAGTGAAGCATGCTTCGCACCAAAAGCTCCCTCTCTGCTACATTGGAAGACTTTATGACTATTTCAAAGCTTCTTCTGTGGAACTCAAACATATCTGTGTATCACACCATCCAAAACAGAAATGACAAACTAAAACACAATGATGAAACTTTTATTAACATGAAAGAAATGAGATCAGAAAACTGTATAAAGCCCTTTGAACGCAAAAAGAAGATTTTTAAAGTGTCAGTATAAAAGGGCAATGACATAAACAGGTACAAGCTTTTAAAAACCAAATGTCTCCAATTATGTCCAATAAAGCTCAACTCTGGCAGGTTTTTCAAAACTGGACATTTAGATAATTATGCTTATTTATTTCACTGAGTCAGAGGAGACGATGGATACAAATTCAATTTTTGTGGCTGTCTCCACCAGTTGCACCAGTGTGCAGGTATCCCCTCTGCCGTCCTAAATCTGTGATAATACATCTTATTTATTTATTTATTTTTTGTTTATATTCTGTGTGATCTGAATCTGCAAAATACTGCAACTAAAGATGTCAGGCGAAAAAGTAGATTATTGGCATCCAGAATGTAGTGGAGTTTAAATATAATCTTGCAGAAGGCGGAAAAAAAGTTAAGTACAGATACCGTTAATTGTTCATTGCTGTACTTTAGTAAATGGACTTGACATTCAACCACTGCTGCAGACTGACTTCACAGTTTGCCTGGCTCAGGACAGGTGGCAGGAAGTGATCATCTGCAGGTGTGTCATAGAAATAATTAGCAGAAGAGGAAGTGTAAGAAGGTGCCTGTGGGTGTGAACATAGACATATATACATACATAGACATATATACATAGACGCCGCATTGACTGCCGCTGCCTATTGGAGCCGACGTCCCAGCCGGCCGCCATCTTGGATGGGTCTCGCTTCGCCTCCACAGTGCATTCACTTCTATTGAGGAAGGAGCTGTTTGCATAGTAAAATAGAATAACTCACTGAATTTTCAACTGATTTTCACACGGTTTGGTTTGTTACAAACGGCACACATGGAGTTATGATACAGGATGCTTTCGTACATCAAAAATGCGGGATTTCATGCTTTAATACTTTCTGCAGATAGCAACAGCATGTTATTTAGGTCACAGCACAGTTCTTTTAGTCACCTGCCCAGTATGCCTGATGGCCAGTCCAGCAGTGCGTATGCCCATGAAACCGAGCTGCACCAATCACATCGGTGTATCTGATATAAGCCGGACAGAGGCGAGCTAAACAGATGACAACAGCACTGCGATGACAAAGTCCGGAATCAGTCAGTAAACATTGCAAGATAGCTAGGGATGAACACCAGTTGTTTGAAATGGCTTTGGCCACTACAATGAATGAGTTAGACTTGGCTTTTTCTCTAAAAGAGAAAAAGAAGACGGCGCTCAAATCTTTCCTTTGTAAGAAGGACGTTTTTGCTGTTTTGCCGACTGGATACGTTAAGAGTCTAAACTACCAGTTAGCTCCGCTAGTAGCTAAGCATATATGTCACCCCGTCTATTGTTCTGATTGGTCATAGTGTTATCCAGTTGCGTGCAGTGATATTTTCAAATGCTTGCTTGGTGCCGCCCCTCAAGTTGGGCCATTTTTATTATTCATGGCCAGACCCTAAATCTTTCTAGATTTGGGTCTGGATTTCCAGGCTGTCCTCTCTGCTCCTTTGGAAGACTTTATGACTATTTCAAAACTTCTTCTGTGGAACTCTAAAACACAGTGATGAAACTTTTATAAACAGGAAAACAAAAAATCTAATTAGATCAGAAAACTGTATCAAGCCCTTTGAACTTAAAAAAAGAAGATTTTAAAACTGTCATTATAAAAGGGCAACGACATAAATGAGTACAAGCTTTTAAAAACCAGATGTCTCCAATTATGTCCAATAAAGCTCAACTCTGGCAGGTTTTTCAAAGCATTAATGTCTGAAATCTGCTCATGTGGCCAAAATTTACCTCCAAACTGAACTGTGCCTGGGCACACTTGTCTCTCTGGTGAAATTTAAAATGTTGTTAATGATCTGGACAGCTTCCACCTTTTTCCATTTTTTCCACCCAAAATATTGTCATTCCCTGTAATAAATCATGATATGTGCTGCTCAATGAATTAATGAATAACCTGTCAGAGAGGAATAACAACAACGTGACAGTTTGTAAGAACAGTTGCCGACTCACAAAATCAGCATGAACTCGCTGAATAGTGGAATAAGCCAAGGCTGTATCTGCTTTATCAATTCTGGTCCTTTATTTGATAGAAAACAGATGTAGAGGCAGTAAAAAAAAAAGTATTTCTTCCAAGATTGAGAAATACAGCAGATATAAATCACAGTGTGTCCTCTCTGCTGCTGTCAGCTCCACTGTCCCTCAGCTTCACCTTTAGGAAAAGGAGACAGCGTGGCCACAGTCCAGCAGGTCCTTTAACAGGGGAGCAAGTTTCTATGTCGGGGCTTCAGGACACTTGGATCACTATGGACTAGCTGTATGGAAATATTTTGTGGTTTCAATTATGTGTTCTAGGACATTTTAATCTGGGGCGCCGTAAGCCTGCATTAGGTCTCCCCTTGGATCTCCGCAAGTGTTGTGAGGACTCTAAAACTTCACCTGAGCCTCCCTCGGCATATGGGTGAGTAGATAATGGCTGAATTTTCATTTTTGGATGCACTATCCCTTCAAGAGTACTGAAATGGACAGCCAAAAGTTCACATTTTTGAGGTGTAAGGTCAGACCCAATTCTTTTGAAAATAGGCTAATTTTATCAATTGCTAATGGAACCATATATTTGTTTTTAAAAACAATACTGTATCATCAGCAAACTGGCTAATTGTGAATTTTTTTCCCAAGAATTTCAATACTGTGAATGTCTAGTGAGTTGTTAACGTAGATCGCTAACAACTCTGCGGCTAAAATAAACCGCAGGGGGCTGATCGGGCACCCTTGACTAATACCTCGTTGAATAGGGAATCTACTGGAAACGCTGCAGCTTAGAGATACACTACTGTTAATATCATTATAAAGCATATGTATAATATTGGAGAGGTTAGGACCAAAACCAAACATTTTCAAAGTTTCAAACTGAAATCGATGTTCTCAAGTATCAAAAGCTTTAAAGAAATCTAAGAATAAAATGAAACTGTCATGTGGGATCAGAAAATTATAGTCTAGTATATCTAAAACTAATTGAGTGTGGTATGAATGTGTCTCCTTTTGATAAATGCTGACTGTGTTTCATCAGTTATCATACTTGTTCCTTTCTTTAGTCTGTTAACAAAAACATGAGCTAGAAGCTTGTAATCACCATAAAGTAAAGTAATAGGCCTCCAGTTGTTCAAGTAAAGTTTATCTTTGTTCGGTTTTGGAATAAGTTTGATATACCCTTGTTTCATTGTTGGTGACAGAGAAGAATTACTTACACATTCTTTAAAGGCATCAAAAATAATATCACGAATTTCCTTCCAAAAATGTTTATAAAACTCAATTGTGAGGCCGTCTGGGCCTGATGACTTCCACTGGGCATTTGTGAGTGTGTCTCATTGTAATATCAGCTTCGGTTAGAGCTTTGAAATGCTCATCAATTTGCAGGTTCCATTGCTTCATCAAATTCAGGAAAAATCCAGCCTCTTGCTTTGAGAATTCAGAAATGTATAAGGATTTGTAAAAAGAAAAAAATGTGATCAAGTGCTGATCCTCTTCTCTAAATTAAAGAAAGTAAGATGAGTTTTTCTCACCATCTTCAATCCATCTTGCCCTAGAGTGGATAAATGCTCCTTTTGCCTTATCTATATAAAGGTCGTTTAAACTTGACTGCAGCTGAAAGAGTTCAAGGTTATCTTCATTATTAAGATGAGTGTTACGACAAAGAGTATTTATTTTAGGTACAATGTCAATCTGTTGTTTCTGTCGTCTCAGTTTCGCCAAAGTTTTACCTTTGTTAATGTCAATTCTCCAAACATTAAATTGAAGCCATTCCCATTTACTCATGGATGGTAAATCATTAAGTTGCCTAATTTCACTGATTAAAGAAACACTTTGTTTGCAAAAGGATTCACTTTTTAATAAATTACTATTAAATTTCCAATGTAAGATTCTGGATTTAAGAAAATTGGCCATAGGTGAAATAGTCAGAGAAATAACATGGTGGTCAGTAAGGGGAGAAGGGCAGATATTGCAATCAGAGGATAAATGGACTAAATTACGAGTAATTAGCCAGAAATCTAATCTAGAGCACTGAGACCGACTCGTATTGTTACTCCATGTAGTATATTGTTTTTTGCCTGGATTCATCATACACCAAACATCAACAAGGTTGAGTGATTTAGAGAAGTCAGATATTACAGGGTTAAACGAGTGAGTGTTGAACTGGGAGGGATATCTGTCTAGCCATTCATCTGAAACCATTAAAGTCACCTGCAACAGTTACTTTGTCCGTTGAATATTGATTCACCCAGTCATCATTAATGGTACCTAAAGCAGAGAACAATCTCAATTTTTAGCTTGAATATTGGAACCATATACATTTAGAAGGATGTAGTTACATCATTCATTTCAACAATAACCATAAGCCAGCGGCCCTCATTATCGCCTTTGTGATCCATAACCTTACCATCCACTTGTTTAAATAAAATAGCCATTCCAGCTGAGTGTGAAGAACAGTGGGAGAGCATATGCTGTTCTTTGTCATCATTTTCTGATACTTTAGACCAAACAATTAATCAGCTAACCAGGAAAATAATCAATTTGACAATAAAAATAATCATCAGTTGTAGCCCTGATATAAAGCTGTAATTTAACAGGAAATAGATGGAAATGTGTGATTAATATATGTAAATATATATTAATCACACATTTCCATCCCCCCTGATTTTTTAAGTGAATGATATATATATATATATATATATATCATTCACTTAAAAAATGCAGCCGATGCAAAAGATGTCTTGTGGCAAAAGTACCTTAAGATGGTGCTGTTGTCCAGCATTACTGAACACACAGTGAGCTCTTCATCCATCACCCAGGCAGTATATAGCAGACTTCACATGTTCTTTATGCTCATTGTTCATGCAGAAACTACATAAGAAAGAAAAAAAGTACCAAAGAGCACCAACATTAAAGACAGAATCCTTTGAGGTTTGGATGGATAGTCCCAGGATTCATAGTTTATTCATCATCATGGATGAGAGTAGGTGGAGGCTCTCAGCCTCAGGTCTGGAGCGTCTGGGTGATTGATGATATGTTTAACTGTGGGCTATTGATCTGTTGTACATGGAGATGTGGTGGTTTCCCCTTCTCTTTCGACTGTATCCTCCCCAGAGGACCACTGATCCTCTAACAACATGCCACTCTGCTGGGTGAACTGTTAATCAGCAGCTGCGTGGAGGGAATCCAGCGATCGTTGTTTCAGTAGATGATGGAAAAATCAAGGACATAAAACTGGATGATTTAGGTTACTGCTTTTGTGGTTCAGTGAGTCCTGGGGAACTGGTGTTGTTGGTTTGTCAATGTTAATTACGGAACAATAAAGATAAGAGATAGACACTGTTTCACCACTGGCACCCCCTGAAATTATTCATAGGGATGGCCAAATTGGGCCACTGGAATCTTGGGGCGGAACACCAAAAACAAAAGCCATGACTATATTGCTGTTATAGGCTATATGGCAGCTATGTCAAGATGAGAGTTAAGGAATCACACTGATAAACTTTGCTTTCTTGATTTTACAGTTAATGTTACTAATTATCTGATATGCATGGACTAATGTCAATAAAGACAAAACATTTTGAGTTCCACAACAATCCTGTTTTAATGTGTCATGTATCTACACATGTTAGGTGATACATTGTTCTTCAAATAGGCTGGTGGTCCATTTCCTTAAAAAGACAGATATATAGCTTTAATTTGAGGGAGTACATTGATTGTAAGGAACAAAACGTTTACTGGAAACAAGCCTTCTCAAATTTTGAACAGACTTGTGGGTACCCATACAACCCATTTTCATTCAGATATCTTGAGGTGAGAGTTCAAGGGATCCCTTTGAAAATGGCCATGCTTTGAAGACTTATTTAGCCCCTTTCCTCGACAAGATCTGCCAAAATGGTTGGTGCCAATGGATGTCTTAAGTTATCTAGTTTCACAAGATCAGGCTGTTCTCATAAACTGTTTGTATGTTTTCCTCCGAAAAGTAATACACCCTGATTTGCACTTATCCCACATAATCATTAGCCAGTAATTTGTGCATAACCCACATATTTAGGGAGGCTGCGATCACGTTTCCAATGGGAATAAAAGAGGAAGAAGTCCTGGCAGGTTGGTGCGGTTGATGGGTCTTTCCCAGAGAGACACGTGTTAAGGTACCATGTTTCTTTTCCTAAACGTATCCACAGTATTTTTACTTTACTTTCCATAACTTAATGACACACTCAAGTTTACATTAAAGCTACTCTTACCTTTATTGCATTTCACACAGCACAGCAAAAAACATTGAACATCCACAACTCCCACCTCCCTCCAAAGTCCCATCCCCCTCCTCCATTACGTCCTCAGTACGTCTGTGATAGATGTAGGCGTTGGCAAGGTAACGTTAGATACACGGAAGAGGAGAGCGAGTGTAACGTTCAGTCAAACGCAACCCCAGAGTTTTAAAACCCAACCAGAGTCAGTGATGAGTGATGAGTTTTAGAATAAGGTTACAGTGCTAATGTTAGATAGTAGCGTTAACGTTACTAGTAAGTGGTGTTGATTGGAATGCAAAGATTGGTGTGCCATTTTAGTGTGCTACCAGCTTATTAATAGCATTTTAACCTAAACAAAGAAAAGTGTAAAATTCCCAGATAGGTAAGTGTTGCTTTAAGGACATAACATAATTTGTGATGCGCTTATAGTATATCATATGAACTGTTGTGTGTGCATTTTCGGGGGATATCATTTGGGTATTTATTGTATTTATTGCTGTGTGAATGAGCAGTATAGATAGTGCAACTTTTGTTTATTTATGTATTTGTTGCGCAAATGTGCAACTTTACCTGTCTTCTCCTTTCTGTAATCTTAACTTATACTCTATCATTTGAACCATTCTATGAGTATACATTGACAATATACCACCTTGGAGCTAGCATAAAAAATTAGCACACTGCAGCTTCTAAAAATAGTAATGTCAGTCTTCAATTATTTTTACGATTATTGGGTATGCGAAAGGGGGCACTTGAAATGACAGACTCAGAAATAAAATCATCAGCCCTCCATGGGGTGCTTTAGCGTCTGAAAAAAAGCTAATAAGGGGATCTTAAGTTTTTTGTGTCAAAATGATTTCTTTCAATAGAATTTCTACCTCCTCCCACTACTTCTATGCTACTGCCACTAAAAATATTAGAAATAATAATAAGCTTATTACAGCCAACTAATGAACTACTGATAAGTTCTACAATCACAATATGACCACCTGCATCACAGTAATTATATCAGGGCTGAACAACACTGACAGGTCGATATCAGATCTTTACAGACATGTGGGTGTATAATGAACCCAGGTGATTCATTTTAGCCGGACTATGGAAGCAGCGTGAAGCTGCTGTCTGTTTTGGCTCATGGCGGCTTGTCCTCTGCTAAAACCTTAATCAAGACAATTGAAGGTCCGTGTTGCTGATAACGAATGATCAGCCCTCTGTCACGGCTGAGAGCGAGGGGATTTTCCCTTTCTGCCTCAGTTATCTTCCTTTGAGGTTATAATGAGGTTAGCGAAGGATTTGCTGAGTGGTTTTTCGCCTGGCATTGTTTTGTTCCCTCTCCTGTCACCCTGGCAGAGGTACTGAGCTTTAATCCTCTTCTCGTTTGTGTCTGTCTGGCAAGGTGAGGATAAGTGCAAGGTAACAGCCCGGGGATGGTTTCAAGTAAATGTGATCCACTATCTCCTCTAGCAGCAACAGCAACGCCACCAGCACAAGAGCCGACAACAAGGTAAAAACATGTTGCCACCTGCACATGGCAAAGTCTTCCACAGGGCCAATCAGGTGGAAATATGCCTCATGGTTTGACATGAAGCTCTCCCTCATTATAACAGCTCTGCAAATGCAGCAAGGATGCATCATTTCATTGAGTTTCATCAAAGTCAGATTGTCCCAAGTGTTGAATATGATAGACAGCTGGAAAACTAAACAAATGAACAGTCTTGACAATAAATCCAAAAGCAACATCCAGCATCCAGCACGTCAGCAGTCATCATCAGCACCACCATGGAATCATGATTGTCTCCTCCATTTCATTTACTTGTTTATTCTAGTGAGACCTTCTTATTCATTCAAACCAATATAGGTTTTCACACAAATCATAAGAATAAACAAATTAAATAAAAACACACAAACCATGCAAGCCATGTAGAAGACAGCCAGCCTAGCCTGTACTGCATGTGATCCGTCTACTTGTCAGTCAGTTTCTGCCCAGGATGAGCTACTGTGTGTGCGCTTTTAAGAAGTTTCTCTGCTGTGAGCTCCTGTGTGGAGTTTGTGGATCGTGGCTGTAAAACCTGGCAAAGTGTTGGAGGAAGAACGCATGGAGGTAGGATTATTTTACACACGGTGTATGATGTATTTGCTTTTTGTAACAGAGAAAATAATACAGCTCAGGCTGGATGTTGATGTGGCTTGTTGAAAAACAAAATTAAAAGTTGTCAAAGGGACATAATGAAACATAGCAATAACATGAGGTAGGCATATGGCTAATGGACAGCTACCACATGTTACCTCCAGAAGAACTGCAACTGAAGTGATCCGCACTCAACTCAAAGAATGAATTCAACTGAGGAGCTTCTATACTTGGATTTTAAACAAAAACCCCCAAGACACAATATAGTTTAAGCAATACACCGTACTGCCACAAAGAGATGTATACAATACCAGAACTTTAGGGTACTTCAGGAGACTGTTCTTTTAAAATAGCAAACCCCCTATCTATGAGTCAGAGGTTGTCTGCATATGGCTCTAATCATAGAGGTTGGCTAACAGTGCAAACAGTGCTAACAATGGCAACAATGCTGTCAGAACTAACAGTGCTAACGTCGAAGGGAACTGGAAGGTATGCACTATGTCTCTGCAACAACGCTGTCCTGATATCAGCAATAGCTGCCATATAGGCACATTTAAGAGTGGGGGTGATTAGCTAGCCCAGGGGTCGGCAACCTTTACTATTAAAAGAACCATTATTGACCAAAAAAAAACAAAAAGTCTTTCTGGAGCAGCAAAACATATTTGAATAAAAGTTAAGGACAATTAAAGCTATAGTTGGTAATGTTGTATTATTTGAATTTTTAGAGTGGGGAGAAAATTGCAATATATTGTTTTGAGATATGAGGAGACGGGTATTGTAGTGTTTTCTATGTCAAGGTTAGGGCCCAAAAAAACCCACTGGATCTTGCTTTAAAAAAAAAAAAGAAATAAAAGATTTAGCAAAATAATTTGAATACAGTCCCTTACCACTTTCTCTGCCCCACTCACTGAAGTCATAATCTAGGATGCAGTCTAAAAACAGTACGGGTCATTTGCAGATTTGACCTGTGATGAGCCAGTCCCATTAGTGATGTGCAAAATGGAGTGCTATTACCCACCAGGGTCCACAGTATATCCTCCTAGAGCTGGCTCTGGCTGATCAGCACTTGATTTTCTGCTCCCAATTTCGCAGGGGCTTGACCACTCTCCACCAGCATAGACAACCCCTGAAAAATAGTGCTCAGCCAGGTTTCCATTGATCACAGCACTTCTGCAGATGAAAACATCACGGTCTGTAACTCCAAAAAGTTCTGTTCCAAGATAACTGCTCTCATTGCTATCGTTTTAGGGACTTAAAGGTGTTTGAATCGAGAGGAAATGAACTGAAACATGTAGCCCTGTCAGGAGGATATAAATCTGTGCAGTGGATGGAGGTGACCTGTTCAGTCTTTATATGATAAGGTGTGACAGAGCCATTAACAACCAATAGGAATCAGGTCAACTCATGGTGGCTTGTCACACATCGCATGTTTCCAATAATGGGGCCGACATGAAATGTCTGTGGGTGCTTAAACTGCTGTGCCTCCATTGCACTAAATAACTAACATGCAATGGCTCTGTTAGCACCCAAACACACATGCTGCATGGTGTGTGGGGATGAATTCGAGCATCTCTGCATGAATGTTTTCGTCTTTTTTTTTTTTTTTTAACTTTTAGTGTGAATTCCATAACAGTATGGGACAACTGATAAAGGTTTAATGCCTGCTAAAGGGCATTTTTTTAGATGAATATTGGTTGTCGATGACTGGATCTATGATGTTGCCATCAGGCAATGCTGCCACAGGATGAGTGTCAGAAGTTTGATTGGATTTTCACTGTTAGCTTATAATTGCTGGCCAATGTTAATTTCCCTCCCTCTGTTTGAGCAAGGGGGGGAGTGCATGATGAATGAGATTTGCAAACGGCCCACAGCCAGCCATACAGGCCCATGTTGTGCTGCTGGGAGCTGATCTTGCATGTATTTCCTAATAAATCACCCTGTTGTACTGAAGGCCCACTGTGGCAGAGGCTCGGCAGATACTGTACAGACACCAAGCCAGACAGAGGAAATGGATACGGGAGGCCATCATTTGATTCCTGCATCTATCCATAGCATCGATTAACCCATCAAGCAAAGAGAGGGCAAATGTAAGCTGAAATTCAAGTTACTGTAAACTGGGTGTGGCCATTGCTGTATCTGAAGCATCACTGTTTGAGAGGATGAACCACTTGCAAGCACTTATTAGTTTAGTGTGGAACAACAAACTAATTTGTGTTATACTGAATGTTCTACCTAATGTGTGCTCTGGTGATAAGATGCCTTTGTGCAGTAATCAGTATTTTAATATGAACAAATGACTGATGTAATGTGAAAGGGGCTGCTTGTAGTTAAAAATGAATCATAATTTGCATATGTAGTTTCCCTTAGCTCGCTGGAGCATCTTAGTGTCTTTCAGACCATAGTCTGTGTTTTTTGTGGTTCTTGTTTTGTACTCCCCACAACTGGTTGAATCTCACTGCTTTCTTCAACCCAGTCTCCAGCAGCAGGTCATCGTTTTTAGTGAAAAATCTCTGATAAACCTACTGTGCGCCTCCTGCTTAGCACCGCATGGCAGACAGACAAAGTTAATGACTTGTTGGTGAGCATAGGTGAGAATCTAGCTGCTGAAAGTCAGGTATTTTTCTGAGGAAGCGGTGGAGAACCAAACATCAAATGACTGTGCATATGTTTAGTGGTCAGACTCCTCAAACCACAGTCCAAGATAATGGGTACCACAATGGTAGTTATAAATTTGCATAGTTAACCCAGGCCCTTCTTCGGGCTCTGTGTGCACTCCTAGATTGCATGCTGCCCTCCTCTGCTTAGAATGTTAAAAAAAAAAATTACAGCAAAAGGTAACAGTGTTGCTGCAAATATAGCAGGAGCGGAATGCTGGCAGAAAATTATTAGTTTTGTAAAGTCATAACATATTCATTTTCCAAATGTTTATTTCAAACGTGAAAGCTGTGCATTCTATAGCTCTTAAACCTAAATTTTGATGCAGCAAAGCCAAACTTAAGACCTGCATTTATGTATACTGACACTGTCCCATAATGAAGGATATATGCTGGAAGTACTAACGAAAAGCAGTTGAAATAGTGCTATAATATGCATGAAGCCCATGCAGATGTGCCAAAAACTGAAGTTCCCTGAATGGCTACTTGAGGCTGGCTCCAAGATCGAGTCAATCCCCATATACCCTCATCTTAAAACAATCCAGTCTCACTCCAAAGTCATCGAAATCTGGCACTTGGGCAGTGACTTGTGGCATTAGATATAGACGGAAAAAAAAACAGCCTTTGATGTTGGCATGATATGCTGCCGGTCGCCGTTATAGTTTAATCGCTGCAGGACAAGAACGCAAATAAATGCTGCAAAAGTCTAAGTAGGGTGGGCAGGAGTGGTGGTGGATGACTCCAAGAAACATCAATTTTAACCCAGGAGAGCGATGTTCGTATCCTGTAAGATTATAAAGTCAAAATTTGTTCTTCTTTTCCTGAACCCAACCACATGCTTTCCCCCCCGAAAAAAAGCATGTGGTTGTGCATTAGTTGTTGAAGGTAAAAAAAAAAACATTGATTCGCAGTATTTAAAATGGTAAATTTCCTGTGAAAACGAAAGTGTATTTTGAAAGAAGACAATGCAAGTAACAGGGTGATGTTGACACAGTGTCCCAGAATGTCGATAACCAACACACTCAGGGTACCTTGCACATAGTATCTGGACATTGACAGTCTTTGACAAAACATCGATACATAGTCCCTCTAATGAGTCAGATGTTCAGGTTTTCTTGTAAGACCATTTTCTTTTAATGATAAAGCCTGTTTCGTGCTAGCAAAAATTAGCAATAGCATTAAAACAGTTAACCATAGCTGTACATGCACCATGCTGACCAAGCTAACTGTTAGCATCAGGGTTATCTCCACCCTCTTCACCAAAAATCCAAGATGATGACACCCAGACTCATGGCTTCAGAATGGAAGTTTACAAATTAATGGTTGACATCTGAAGGCTACATCCATTATTTTGCACTGTCCATGGTAATGGGTAGCAGTGGAGTGCAGTAAAGGTAGCCTTGTACTAGTAGGCTAGTAGTGATATCCACATTTGTTGTAGAAGTTGTAAAAATTGTAGAATACCATTTACAATAGTTGATCATGATGTCAGAAAGACATTGGACTCTTACATTGGACAGACATAAAATTTTGGCCGGAATTAAAATGTGTTGATGATTTTTTTTAAAGGTCTAACAACAGTAAATTTTTACATTATGTATTAACATTGTGAAGTCTTTCAGATGTTGCATTTTGTACTCCATACCTTATGACTAAATGTTGTTATTCTGCATCAAGATGACCTTAGCATGAGACGTTTGGAAGATGTTGGATTTGGGTTTCGTCACAACACAACTCAAAACCAACAAATTATCAGTAGCCTCTGCCATTGGTATTCTACGTCAAATTGACATCGGCATTAGATGTTGTCCTGACAGTGAATTTTGGTTAACCGATCTAACATCGTTGGTGGCCAGCTGGGATAATAACACAAGAAGTAGTTGTAGCACTCGAGGTATAATTGGAGGCAGTAGATGTAGTGGAAGCAGTAGAGTTACAGCAGTATCAGTAACAGCAGCAGTGCTCTGTTTTCTGTAACAGTACTCTAGTGAAGCACTGACGGTTGCAGTCCTCATTTTTTGCACTTCACCCAACTTAATTCCCTGAGATGTATCAGGTAGAGATGACGTAGATGTTCTGGCAGACACATTTATCACAATAGCAAAGAAACTTCTTTACTATTGATTTATGCAGCAAAATTAAAAGCAAGCAATCCCATCTTTACTGTCTGTCTCAGTATTAAAGATTGTGTGTGAGTGTGCGTGTGTGTTTGCCTGTCAGCATGTGCTGGTCTGTGAATGTGCCTGTTCATTTTATGAGTGCACCTAAGTGGAATGTGTTTGCATGTGCGTGTTGTCATGCAAACAGCTGCACCATGTTAAGCATACTAAAGCAGTGTAATGGCTGGAAACATGCCAGGTGTGTTTATGCACATATTCACCGGCCTGTTAACTGTTTCCAGACTGGCAAATTAAATAAGGCACAGAGATTTAAAAAAGGCCTCCATAAGAAATGACACAGAAATCGCTAATAAAATCTAGGGATGATAAATCCATCTGTGCAGCTCAGAAACTCATTCTTCTTTCTTTTAACATCCCTTAAAAACAAACTCAAGACAGAGGACAAGAGGTTACTGTGATCTTGAGCACAGGACGAGGCTGTTCAGTGTCATACAGCCTCACAGCAGGGTGGAATCATCGCTCCCTCCGTAGTGGCTGCCAGCTTCACATAGAGCGCAGAGTGATTCCTGTGATGACCCGCAGACTCTCACCCTTGAGGAGAGAAAGATGGGAAGACAGTGCACTGCCAAGGGATCCTTGACTCAGAGCTGCGTGTTTGGGCTGGCAGTCTTATTTTGGGCCCAGAGTGCATGTCTTCCAGATAGCAAAGAGCTTGACTCAGACTTTGGAGTCTGTATGACAGGATTACCAAATCCTTCTTTAGCCCTGCTACATCCTTCCCTGTCATTGTTAAGGTTTAAATTCAGAGGCATACACAGCACAGATTTTTTAAATTATCACCCAGTGTCTGTTTTGTAGCTGAATGTAATGAATAGTAATGGGGAATGAAGGCTTTGATGTTGTGTTACTTATCTCTTGGCTTGTACAATTGAGCTACAAACATAGGTTTCTGTCCCATCTGTATACTCTCTAACCCAGGAGTTACAGACTTAAGCTGTACTAATCAATATTTTTTCTATTAATAATGGATCAAATATGTATATGTATAATTTAAAAGAGGTCACCTGTAGTGACAAACACACAGAGTTTTAGCTTCTTGTAGCTCATTGCTTTGGTTTTACAATCCGCACAAGAAGCTTGGTCAATTCTGGACCCAGAGTGGACCAAGAGTAAGATTGGATCAAATCTTGAAAATGGGTTGTTTAAAAGTAAAGAAATAAAGGATTCTGAAATCCGATTAGATCACATAATACATTTTTGTTTTTGATCCAGATCAAACCTTCAACCTTCATATTTCAGTATGATTGGAAACTTTGATCCAAAAACACAGGATCATCCTGATCCAAGCAGAAGGGTAGATTAGGGTAATAAAATATCACAAAAGTTTTAATTGACTCAAATATACATTCATTTATAATTTGTACTACATTTGTTTAACAATTACTGTGATAAAGCTGATAAAGTAGACATTAGGCTACCTTTCATTACATTCATTCATTCATTCATTCATTCATGAATGGGGGCTGGAGCCTATTCCAGCTGACATTAGGTGAGAGGCAGGGTACACCCTGGACAGGTCGCCAGACTATTGCAGCCGACACATAGACACAGTCAACCATTCACACTCACATTCACACCTATGGCCAATTTAGAGTCACCAATTAACTTACATGTCTTGGATTGTGTGGGGAGCCAGGGTACCCAGACAGGACCGATGCTGACACAGGGAGAGCAACGAGCTCCACACGGAGGGGCTCTTGGGTTCAAACCCCCCATTCTGGGTTTGAACCAGGAGCCCTCTTTCTGTAAGGCGATCCACTGCACCACCGTGCTGCCCCCTTTCAGTACAATACAGTAAAAATAAATACATAAATATCTAATTAAATAAATAAATGAATAGATTAATGCACGTGGAATGGTACCACAAGCAAAAAGCATTAAACCAAGTGGCAGCCCCCAAGGCTGAAAAATGAAGCCAAAGCCGAAGTGCTAAAAACTACAGTTCATCAAAGGGCCACCTGAGGCCGGTTCCAAAACAGAGTAAATCCCCATAGACGCCCATGTTAAAATGTCCAACTTTACAGCATAAATAAACATGTTTATGGCCTGGTACAAAAAACAGTTTTGGTCTCTATAGCTAGCTTCAGCATTTATGATTCATTAACGACTGCATGTCACACACTTATAGTTGTGCATAGACCCTACGTGTGTCGCCTTGGCCGTTGTGAGCATTTTTACTTGTGCGCTGGTGTGTCTGCGTCACTCTGCAGTTGCACCTCCAAAACACTCGTCTGCAGTGGAGGTTTCTGTGAAGTGCTGTAAAGTTTAGTTGATTCAAAGCACACTTTAAACACATGTTAAATATGACAATTTCAAACACTAGTTGGCTTCACTATAACTCGCAGCATTCACAGACAACACTTACGGACACATTTTCACCTCAAATAAAACATACTAATGTTATTATTAATGTTATAAGTCTATGGCATTTTACATTGTATAAAGTAGCCTAGCAAGCAGTGATCTTTTCCTTTTCTCATGTAAAACCAGGGACAGCAGCAACATTTAACAAAGGTATCCGCACACAATTTGGCTTCATTACAACTCACAAGATTCACAGACAAAACAACTGTCAAACTAAACACGTTTTCCAAACAAATACAACATGCTAACATTATTAGTGCCACCCTGTGGCATTTTAAATTGCATAAATTAGCCTCGTGACGAGCAGAGATTTCCTCTGTTTACAGTATATGAAGCGAGGATAAATCCCCTAAGAATAAATCCCACGCTCCTCGACAGCTCCACCCTCTCGCCTAAATATGTTCACTTCTGGCTCCAAAAAAACAAAATGCCGATGGCCAGAATACCAAACTTAAAATGGGACTCCACAAAGTAATGGTAGACGGTAGCTACATCCATTATTTATACAGTCTATGCATCAAACGTGTCTTGTGGTGAGGTATAGAGTGTTTACATTGTGTTCTTTATATGATAGAACCATTGAAATATTTATCAGTCATGCTGAGACATGCTGTAACAGTAGCACTTTTTTCCCAGTCTACTTTAGATAAAAATGAATGTTGCTGAACAGCAGCCACTGTGGACAACTGGACAATGTTAAAAGCAAAAACAGTATGTTTTGTGGTATAGTGAGAAAAGAGTCAAAAAGTTTACAAATACACTGATTCAGTTATGTCAGTTGCTTTAATATTGCTAACATTAGCTGCCATACGCTACTGATCCTGCCAGACCAAGTACGGCTGTAGCAGTAGGGGTCCATTTTGCTACTTCTGAGGAAGAGCGTTATTTTCTCTTTCAAAACTGACATAGTCTTGCCTTAAGTTTAGTTAGAAATAGGATTCAGGTATTTGAAAATTCAGAGTTGAACAATGTAGCCTCATACAGTGGTTCTTACGATATTCGAATTTGCACCCCATGATTGACATGACATCCTTAACATGAAGTAATGTAACTGACATAAAGTTACAGAGGTTAGGTTTCGATGAGTTAATTTGGGGTTAGGTTTAGGAAAAAGAAACTTGGTGAGGACATACCTTAAAATTACACAAAGTCTAGTCAAAGTGCACATGGTTCCGAACACCATATCCCAGGGGA
This sequence comes from Epinephelus cyanopodus, assembly GCA_026686955.1. Classification (NCBI taxonomy): domain Eukaryota; kingdom Metazoa; phylum Chordata; class Actinopteri; order Perciformes; family Serranidae; genus Epinephelus; species Epinephelus cyanopodus. The sequence goes on from CM048921.1 coordinate 8,731,781, forward strand.
CAGTCCCATCCACCACCCCAAGATTTTTTTCTTACCAGATGCAAATTTGCAAATACTAGGGTCGTGAAGGAATGACCTGCACTGTGCTCCCTATATTTGGCTGGTACACATTGCCATTGTAGGTTGGATTTAGGTTTAAGCAAGAGAAGTGGGATTAATTAGGGTTAGGGTAAGAATGTTAGGGTAAGCAAACCAGAGTCAAAGTAAGGTAAAGCAAGGCAGTGTAGGGTGGGCCATTCCTCCGCTATCTTAAGATTTGCAAATTCACTTACTGGACCACTCTAGACCGCTTCCTTCCTTACTCCCTTCAGCGCATTGGTCACATGATGACAGCCATCCAAAATACATAGGTTATGCACAAACTACTTGCTCATCATTAGGTGGGATATAGACACATTTTGGTACATTACTTTTCAGGAAAACATATGATCACTGCATGAGAGTTACTGTAGCTCTTGTTATCCAGGTTGCTGTAAAAATGAGTGATTAATTGTCCACCACCACTTTGTCCACAGCTGCAGACGTCCACTATGCTCACCTGAAAGCTCTTCATTCATCCGTGAGCATGTACCTCTCAGCAAAGTGTGTTTTCTGCTTGTTTTCTACTCAACCCCGCAGTGCTGTTGTCTGCAAACGCATATTGTCTCATAATTGCAATGTGTGTGAGTAATTGCCTGGTGTGCTCCTGTGATGCACCAGGCAATTTCAATCAAGCACTCAACAATGGAGCACTAGAGTGTGTCCAACCATCTATGTCCGCTTACCATATCTGCCCATTTACCACCAAGGTCTGTGCAGAATATAAATCAGCGGCCCTGCATTATTTAGAGAGTGAGAGACAGACAAGAGTGGAGAGACAGAGAGAGGGAGAGGATACAATCAAACTCACTAGTCGACTGTGACCCTGTGTGATCAGTCAGGCAGTGGGCTATGTTATATTCAAGGATCTTAAAGGAGGGGAAACTGCTAACCTGCTACTATGACACTATATTCCTCCTGTGGGGTCCTGTAGTCTGTATGATTCACCAGGTAGGAATTAGGAACACAGAGCATGACGTTAAACCATGTCTTGTGCAATGCAATTACATTTTCTTATCAGCATTGTTAGGAAATGTTTTCAGTGAACATACAGTATCACCAAAGTAAATTAGTCTGCCAAACATTTACTGGCAATATATCAATATATATTTAATTGCATTCCTTTTGTGTTTGTAAAAAGCAGGGACGTAGCGCCAAATTCTGGGCCCTTTGCATCCCCTCCCCCAGTCTCAAACTTTTTTTTTTTCAGTCAGTCAGTCAGTTTGCTTTCTTTTCCTCTTGTTTCTTTGTTTTCTTTTTTGGAACCGCAAATATCAAACCAACAGACATGACAGAGTACGTTGGTGCTCCAGCATCATATGCAGTCACCCATTTCGCTTTAGCTACATTTAGAGACAAACGTTGCGCAAGGGTGGACTAAAATTGAACTTTTAAGAGCTTCCACTATTCAGCGTAACTTCTTTATTCAGCAACTTAATATTGTCGGGCCTGAATTACTTGATGATGCCCCTGGTAACAAGTTAAGCATTGATATTTACATGGTTATTGCTGAAGTTGGTTGAAGTGGAAAAGATGGCAGTCTGAGTTAGGGCTGTTTTCTGAACATTTTGGGACCCAAAGCTTCAAACCAGAGCTGCCGCCACCCTTTTGGCTACTGCCTCAAGGCCCCCAGTCATTTTATTATCCCTGACTGAAAATGAATGACTCTGCATACTTTATTAGCTGTAAAGTTTTTGAATATCAAATAAAGCACAATATGGAAACAATAAATAACTTTTTTTTAAGAAAGTGAAAATGCACAAATATGGTAAATGACAATAATGATTTGAAATGGCCCCTGGATATCATCCCCATCCCTTCAGCATCTGTGAGAACAGATGGCTAGTCTCCTGTGTCTACCAGTGGCGCTCTAGTTGGAGGACGATGGGTTGTCGTTGGATTGTGCAGGAATACCTGAGGTGGTTTGTAGCTGTTGAGTTGATGGAACTGACATTTCTTCTATTGGGTGACTAGATCACATTTCACTGGAGTTGTACTTTGTATGAATCCATGTGACAAATGATCAATTGATTGATTGATTGGTTGATTGCACTAAAATACACTTCTACACAAACTGTAAACAGAAAACATTCCAACCTAGCTGCTACAGTACACATGGTCTGTTATGAATTTGTGGAAATTGGCCTTGACTGACCCCAGACCTGACCTCAGCTGGCCTGCATTATTATCCCAGCCTGCCCCTGTTTGTCAGAATACACCACTGTCCTCTTTTCCAGGGTCCTGTGCCTCCTACATCAGTTGATGCTACTTGACACTTCTGATGTGTGTTCCATTTTCAAATACAAATCCTGCTCCCAGTGTCAAAGTTCTGCACTTTGCACACCAATCATCTAACCTGACCACCCCCTACAACTTGCATATGGTACATGCACTTCCCTGACTGGAAAAAAGAAGAAGATTGCGACTGAACATAATCCAGTCAGCAACTGAAACTCCATTCGTTATGCTGAATGCATGTTTTGGGTGAACAGATGCGTGTTTATCCTCTCCTCCTATTTATAATTGTGCAGAGTACTCAGTTTTGTCACTTTAACAAAAATGAGAAAAGGGGTCTCTGCTAGCATAAAAACAGGGTATTATCATTCTTTCCTAATGTGTGCAAAACTGCTCATTCCCACTTAAAACATCCAGGCTTTCTACTAAACATTATGATGTGATTTTCATATATATACATGCAGGTGCTTGACTCTGACAGGTGTCCATCCCCTTAAAAATCTACAGCCCCATCAAGACTGGATTGAGTTTACAGAGGGAGGTGGGGCAAAAAATATTCGCTGTGCTCCTCTGTGACTTAACATCATCATACTGGGCAGCATCAGGAAGTTAGAATACTGTATTGTCTGTAACAGACATTCAGCAGGACAGAGCCATAAAACCAAGCCACATTGAAATGTAAATGATGGCATTGTACGTTTCTGCAAACCACGAATATGACCTTGTCACATATTGACAAGGTACTTTCCACTTCCACATACATTGTGCAAAGTACCCTCGATGCGGTTGTTGATGTTCTGGGACACCGTGTCAAGTTCTGCCTTTTACATACATTGTCCTCTTTCAAGATACACTTCTGTTTTCACAGGAAGTTTAACATTTACATACAGTGTCTTTTAAAATAAATGCACTATGTCAGTACAACACCCTGAATTGACAGGGTGGTTGGTGGTTTAGCCAACAAAAGCATGCGGTTAGGTTTAGGAAAAAAGAACAGGGTTTGGCTTTAGAATCTTATGGGACACGAACACCGCTATCTCGGGTGAAAGTCATAGTTTGTTTGACCCACCCACCACCTATCCCACCCGCCCCACTCAGACTTTCGCTGCCTTAACTTTCGTCCTTGTCCCACCGCGTTTCCCCATGATGTTGCCAGGCACCATTAATCAGCGCAATCGGCCGCCTATCGAAGATGCCTTTTTTCCTTGGTTTTGACGACTTTGGAGTCTCTTAAGAACAGAAAGTGGTTATGGTGAGGAAAAGATCACGTTTTGGCTTAAAGGTTCCATGTGTAGGATTTAGGGGGATGCACCGGCAGACATGGAATATAACATAATAACCATGTTTTCTTTAGTGTATAATCACATAAAAATAAGAATCCTTGTGTTTTCATTACCTTAGAATGAGTCGTTTGCATCTACAGAGGGAGCGGTTCCTCGTCAACGGAGATCGCCAAGTTGTTGCACCACCATGTCTCTACAGTAGCCCGGGACAAACCAACCACTGGCTCTAGATAGAGACATGTGTTTTCACGTCACTCACCATAATTAGAAGCCTTTTCATGATGAAAGCATTGCAAAACACTGATTTTTCTAACCTGAAACTGCTTTATTAATGTTTACCGGTTTTTGTTTTTTTTTGTTTTTTTTAGATATATTTTGGAGAGGAAGAGACCTCTGTGGATAATTTGATTCTCACTGAAGACATTCTAACTAAAAGTTTCAGCTGTTGCAGCCTGTAATCCTCACCACTGGATACAACTAAATCTCTCTAAATTTTACACACTGGACCTTTAAAATACCTGCACAGTTGCCACTGAAAGTATCACAATGTGTTGCTATAAAACAGGTTTAGTAGCACAAACAATGCTGGAAACATCACAATCTCTCGTTAATGAACAATCGATTTTATTGTCTGTTGGTCTCAAGCTGTGTTGCCTAGGCGTCGTCATGCCAATCACCATTCCCTCCACCTCTGATAACAAGATAGCTCATATACATGTAATCAGAACTGTGTCATAAAAACTTCAATATGCAAATGTCACCAATCTGTAGTTTGCAGAAAGCTACAATGCCAACATTTTCTTCTGGCATCTAGGCTGAGAGTTTCAGAGGAGAGTTTTAATGAATTTTGGGCAAACTCATTCTTGTTTGTATCATAACATAGTCAAATCTAAACACACAGACTCACACTTCCTGAGGATATTCTTATCTTTGATTTGCATCTCAAATAAATGTCCATAAATCCTTTTTGAGATTATAGATAAAAACACACTTCAGAAATTGCCAGAGAGAATTTTCTTCACTATCAAAGTAATCCAGTGATCGTTGTCTGTAAATCCATCAGTGCATTGCAAATGGGAACTGCTAATAGCTAATTTGGCTTACTTTTTTTATCAGTGCCAGCTTACCAAAATATAAACAAATTGAGGGCAAAAAGCAGAATCTACCTGTAGTTGACATTACCACAGCTCATTTAATGAGCTCTAACAGGGTCTAGCTCTCCTGATGGTTTTATCTTTTTAGACAGAATATGGATGAAGGAAGAATGACACCTCTTAAACCTCATGGACATGTGTGAGTGCAGCAGGGTATGCGACCTTTGAGTGATAGAGGAAAATGAATTTGTAGGGGGTAAAGTACAGTGAGATATAAATGCATGTTTATGTGTGTGTGTGAGAACCTTGCTGGCTTTTCCCTGCATCTGTGGAACTCATATTTCACCTGTCAGGATCTGTCATCTCCACCACTGTCATGTCTGTCCCCAGAGCCCATTGTCTCCTCTCTCTTACCTCCTGGCCTCTTTTTGCATTTGGCAGATGTGTGTGTGTGTGTGTGTGTGTGTGTGTGTGTGTGTGTGTGTGTGTGTTAACTACTGTAACACTAGTCTATATTCTATGTATCTATATTTGACTACAAAACTCTGCTCACCTGGGTACACAACCTGCAGTAAAACCTCACCATCAGCCATAATTTTACCTCCATGGATCTGTACATAATGAGTCACAGCATAAGGATTTCAAGTGTAACAACCTGTTTTATAATTACTTTTCAATAAAAGAAGGGTCATTGCTCTGTGTCAGAGGTCTGTCAGTTTACATCAGGAGTCACTGTTATGTTGCTGTGCAGCTCCAGCAGTGTGCTGACACCCACTGTGCAAACAGACGCACCAGGTTTACCCCCACACTGTGTGAGCCCATCCAAATTCTGAGTATTAAATTATGGAGATGTTTAATTTTGAGCAGATAATTTGGGGCTGTTGATGCCAGTGGGGATTCTGGCAACAATATCTTTAGTCAGAATGTGATGTAACGCATGGTGTCATTTTTTCCAGCTACATGGATATAACAGGTTGCAGTCCTCGCAGGAGTGCGTTTTAACAGGGATATCTTCTGAAGCTGAGTCACATAACAGGCCCTCCCTCTTCTCACGCATGCTGCAAGTATAAGATGGTATAAACATATCAGTTTTAGCTCTTCTTAAAAGGGCAACATTAAAATGTTTTCCAAATTAGATTAGTTCATTACTACAGATCTGCAAGATGCAATTAAGATCAATGGTGAGGTCAGCTGCAAACTCTGAACAAATGACACCAAGAATGGCAGAACGTTTTGAAATGGAGCTAATTAGGGCTTGTTGCCTTTTTTCCTGCAGTGATCTTAACATTAAAAATATCGTAACCTCCTGGTGTGTTTATTGTTAGTTATCTCTTCATTTTCTGTAACAGTGACCCTGTTGGGGGTCCCGGGGTTTTTGGAGGCTATTCCAGGTGACACTGGGCGAGAGGCAGGGTACACCCTGGACAGGTCACAGGGCTGATACATAGAGACAGACAATCATTCACACCTACAGCCAATTTAGACTCGCCAAGTAACTTGCATGTCTTTGTACTAAGGGGAGGAAGCCGGAGTACTCGGAGTAAACCCACGCTGCCATGGAGAGAATATGCAGGCTCTGCACAGAAGGGATCCCCCACCCCAGGTTTGAACCAGGAACCCTCTTGCTTTGAGGCGACAATGCTAACCACATATTTATTTTCTTATACTCCACAAATGCTGGTAAAAAGCATTTATTTTCTGATACAAGTCTAGTCTTAGTGGTGGTAAAAATATCACCTTATCTTTCTGAGCCGCTGTCTGTGACATGCAAGTCTGACTGTCACCATACGCCAAAACAGCACTGATAACTATTTTCCAATGGCAGTAACTTGCACTAGCTCCAAAAGTCGCAAAAAGTTCCTGATGACATCATATACTCATTTACATATTGGTGACTGGGACAGTTTATATAATGATGGTATTCAATGTATTGGGGCCTGTTCCATGTGGTAAAATTACTATATTGCGAACAGTGAGCATAAATTGTCATGTAATAATTTAAAGCCACCGGCACAAACATAATGGATCACACACAGACACCCGCCCATCCAAACCACTCTCTCCTGGGTATGTTGCTGTGTCCGCAGGCCTCCAGACTGCGACCATTTGGGCAAATTTTGCAACCATGGAGCACCAGTGCAACTTGTAAATATTGAACATAACATATGGACTAGAGAGCTGTTAATTTGTTTCCTGCTGTTCATGAATAAATCTGTATGTTTAATGATGGCGCTGTAGGGTTTAACTTTCTGTTTAGTGCTAATAAAAGTTGACCAGAAGCTTCAAGTGCACAGCAACATTAACTCTTCCGGCCCGGGATGAGTCATGTGCTTTGTTTATTTTCATGTAAAATAATGGCGTTACAACTTCACTGATTAGACTCATTTGAAAAATCCTCAACAAAACATTTGAGTGGCATGAGAGCTGTGACCCTTATGCTGTAGTGCACCACTTTCTCAAGCTTCCAATCCAGAGAGCAAGAGCGTCAACGTAACCATAGAAACTCACTACGACTGAACTCCCACTTCTGCGGCGAGCGGCATCTCCTCTCCTTCTGCCTGTCCCACACCTACTGACTACATGTGTACAGCCAAAGAGAAAAGAGGAGGAGAGTGCCTGTGCTGTTGGCAGAAGAGCTCTGGACTGTAGCTACTCTGAGCTGCATGCATGGGAATGAATTACAATATATAATGTTTCTTGCCTTTCCCCGATGGTCTGAATACATTTGTCGCTAGTTAGAAAAAAAGTCGCTAGAGGGTCTGAAAAGTTGCTAAATCCAGTGAGAAAGTCACCAAGTTGGCAACGCTGCACCAAAATCCCCACACAACTGAGAGCTGTTCCTGGGGACTTGCCTTTTTTGAACATAGTGGAAACATGAAAATACATCACTTCTTGTGCAGCAGAGGATATGTCCTAGGACAGAGAAAAGTCTTCACCTACTGGATTTACATGTAGTTTGAATCATTAAGATATTGCAGATTTAAAGGTCCAGTATGTAGGATTTTAGGGGGATATATTGGCAGAAATGGAATATAATAAGTATGTTTTATTTAGTGTATAATCTCTGAAAGTAAAAAATGAAATTGTTATCTTTTTGTTACCTTAGAATGAGCTGTTACGGTGCGGGTCCTAGTCTACAAAGATCGCCATGTTTATCATGATGTTTCTGCAGTAGCCCAAAATAGACACACCAAACACTGGTAGATAGGGCCATTCGCGTTTTATGAATACAACGGAAAAACACTGATTTTTTTTTTTATGTTAGACTGCTTTATTCAGTGTTTTTATCAAGTTAAGTCAACAGGTAAATTTGTTTTAGAGATAACTCGACTCCTGGTAAAAACCTCCCAATGTTTGGATCTTATTGAGGTGAGCACACAATTAGCAGGTGCTGGGCTAGTGGCCCGTCTCTGACATGCCAAACAGCATAAGAGAAAGATTGATTTGTAACGTGAAGCTGCTTTATTCAGTGTTTTTACTGGATTAAATCAGCAGGTCTGTTTGTTTTTGGAAACAAACTTTGCAGGTATTCTAAGTTTCAGCTGGTTGCAATCTGCAATTCTCACCACTAGATGCCACTAAATCCCCCTAAAATCGTACACACTGGACCTTTGAGCAATTGCAAGTGCATTTAAAAACGCATTAGGCCTAAACAACTTTGCACATCTGATATGCCCTAACACTTTATCTCTTTTCCCACACAAAGTCTGTAAGATGAGGTCAGAGAATGAGGGATTTTATCAATATTGGAAACACTTTTGTACTTAAATATGATATGCGTGTATAAGGAAATATTGTTGGAATTAGAAAATAGCCTTCTCGATTCATGGGTGTGAGATCCTTGTGTTTTAGTATGTTCAGCCTGCTTATTTTTGCACATCAATACAGTAAAATAGTCAGTGACATATTTACCTTACACTCACACTGTGTCCGCTAAAACAGTAGCTTCTTTTAAATGATAAAATATGATGAGCAGGACTGGTTTGCTGTGTTTCTGCTTTCAGGGTCACAGTCAGCTTGATGCCCGTGGTGTTGGTTGGTTGCTACGGGCTACGAGGCAGAGATTGACTGATGGTGGCATTCGCTCTCTTTGTGTGGCAGCTCAAACTGAAAAAAAAAAGAGGAAAGACAGGAGCCAAAACAGCATGCCAGCCACAGACAGGCATGTGTGCTGCAGGCTGACACGGAGGCTCCCCACAACAAACTGGGCCAGGTTGGAAGAGTTTAATTGCAGCTGCCTGCTGTGTTTAGAATAATATAACCTCATTGAAGCACGCTTGTTTGAGCTTTTGGTAAGGATCCACTGTAAATGGAAAAATGACTCCTGCTTCTTTCCTCAGGGAGCCTGGCGAAATTGTATTCTATTACCAGAGGCAGGGATTTCACCCATAAATCCTCAACCTTTAGGAATGGCCTATATATAGCTGCTCATGCCTCATAAGATATCTGAGAGTTTGTGCTTTTTGCACTCATGTATAATGGGTGTCTTTGCAGTTATGTGCTTCATTGCTAAGTGCAGCAGCTTGTGACAATCCTTATTTAAAGTGTACTGTAAATACATTCCACTTGATGCAAATATGCAGCCAACGCTAAGCCTATAAAGGAGGTGGGAATCCGATTTTGGAAACGATGTAAAAGAGGGGAGAATTAATACTCAGTGCTCAGCTACAACCACTCCTCCATAATGCATATCATGAATATATTCCACTACTGAGTACTGAGTAATGAGATGCAAAGAAATCTACAAATGAACAAAAATAGATCATCTGGCCCTGACACATTTTCTCTTCTCACAGCTCCATTTGGTGGCCAACATGCAGCCGTGATCAAAGAGCACTTTTCCACAGGGAGCGGGGCAGCACGGTGGCCAGGCCGACTCCATTCCCAGCTGAAAGGTCACAGGTTTGATTCCCACAGCAGCCAGCAAGTTGGTTACCCCACCGAGCACCTACCTGCCTGCTAACCGCAAGACACTCTGGATAAATGCCGAAAATGTAAATGTGGTGTGCAGGAGCCCCCGGGGATGTGACATGTTTCCTGTTGCAAAACATAGCTTGTCGTGACAGTCCAACCATCTGGACCATGGGCCCTGTGCTCAAGGGCAGATGAAAGACATTTGCTTGCTCTTTAGCATTTTTTTCTCCCCCTCTACCAAATGCAATTCTGTCCTGACCTGATATTCTGACCTAGTTGAAATAATCAGCAGTGGAGATATTTTGCGAATTGCATCGCCGACCCTATTTGCACATAAATGTTGCCCTGCAGTCATGCACCGCCTTTAAACCTCAACCCACATTCCGAAGCAGACCTCGAAGGAGGAGGTGCTGGGGCCATCGCTAAGAGCTTGTCATATCATACTCTTTTGACTCATGCTGTTTATGAAGCATGACAGCTGCTGCATTACCTGCACACCACCAACATCTGCAGTCTAATACGGTCCGATGAGGAACACGGTGCCTAAGGGCTCCATAATTAGTGGGTTATTCCCATCATACGCTACAGCAACTGAATTAACTTCCTTACTCCCACTGATGACCATGGGCGGATTATTAGACAATGAGCCCCTGGGAACAGATTCGCAAAAAGCCACCTCTCCACTGAGGAGCCAGACACTCAGACTTTACAGCTGTTCAGCCTCTTTTTGTTGTTTAAGTCCTGCTGTGTCTCTTTGTAGTTGTTTGTTTCCTCTTTGTCATAATTTTGTGTCCTTTTTGGTTGTTTTATGTTTCTGTAGTTAGTGTTGAGCTGAATACTCAGATGAAACAAGTATCCAGTACAAATAATGTACTTTTTATGAGAACAGGTATCATCTGAGGACATTTTTATCAATATCCTTAATTGTGAAGAAGGAAAATCCTTATTTAGGTAGATGTGGTCAGTCTCTTACATTTGTGATCAATAATGATCTGAAGGTCAATCCTGAGATTTTTCTGTAAATAGCTTTCTAATAAATAATAAATACAGCAACTTCTGATCGATCCATATCAATTTCAGGCTTAAAAGACAACTTCTGGTTAAGTTCCATCCATTTGCAGTTTAAACTCTGCCCATTCCAAGTACAGATACAGATCATTTTGTTGGTTGAACAGATGCAAATACAGATACAAATAATGATAATTGTTCATCCCTATCTGTAGTCATTTTATGTCTCTTTGTTGTCATTTTGTGTCTTTGAAGTGATTTTGTGTTTTTCATTTAGCTATTAGGCTTGTTACAAAAGTTGAGTCTCTGAAATGTGGCAATCTACTGCTAGCAACATTAGCTTTGTTGCTAAGGTACCACTATTTAGAACACTGGGAGTATTGCTGTAGCCTACATATTGCAAGACCAACACCAAACACATAGCAGAAGACCCCTATTTTTCCATGGTAAAGTGAATACAACCTAAATCCCTCTAAGTCTAGCTGTTTGTTAAACCACAATACAGACGCCAAGACCATTCCCTTCAGGTAGGGCCATATTTTGAAAAAACATGTAGTTAATCCTGCGTGACACGTAAAACAACGTAAAACAACAGTGTCGGCCTCTGGAGTGACATATGATATATGTGTTGGCAGCGCTTTATAAACAATAACAACATGGCAATAATAATGATTTACCATTCTTGCTATATGGTGGCTGATCTCTTCCTCTGCTCCGAGGGTAAGGACCTTGGGGATCTCACTGTTTTCCCAACTTACTGACATTTTCAGTCGCTGTTCTTCTTCTTCTTTGAGTTAGCTGCTAACTGCTATGAGCTACTTTTTAAATCTCCTAGTGGTGGGTCGCACTCACAACACGTCATCAAAACGTCACACCTGTGCTGTGCATGATCCCGTCCTGCTGACTTTCTGTTTATACAGACATTCTCACTCCGACCTCGTCACATATCAACATTTAGGGATCGTTTTTAGACGCGCGTAGACTAGTGTTGTCACAATACCAAAATCTTTGTTTCGGTACCCATACCAATATGAAATTCAATACTTTTCGATACTTTTCGGTACTTTTCCTAAGGAAAAGTCCCTTTGGATACAAACCTTTAGAACAATAAATAGTAGGGTGTAACAGTACCAAAAAATTGTGGTTCGAAAGCACCTCGGTACGGACGTCATGGTTTTGGTTGCTCAAATGTTTCACCAAGTTGGTGTTGTCTCGTGTTGTCTCCCTTTGCAAGGCAGACTTTCTCTGTCTTTTTTCACGTGCGCCAGCTGCGAATGTTGATACAGGTGTTGTCATACACACCACTTGTGCAATCTGTGCTCCAATAGGAACAAGAAAGGCGTTTGTGTGCATAAATGAATAAAATAAATAAATAAAATTCATGAATTGAATCAATTTCAAAGTACTGGTATTTTCCAAATTCAGTATAGCACCGTTTGGAATACTCTAGTAACGCGGTACTATTTCAGTACCGGTATACCATGCAACACTAGTGTAGACACTGAAAAGTTTTCAACTTTTTGAGATGCCAGTAGCTAGCGTGCATTGAATAAGCGGTTCCAGCGTTTCAAGCGTCTTTGAAGCATCCACGTCACTAACATCTCATTTCTGTGTTCCACTTAGTCATGGACTTTCAAAGTCGGGATATGAAATGCAAGGTACCCTGAGTGCACTGGTGGTTGACAAAATACACCTATGTTTTCACAGGAAATGTAGAGTTTGCATTCATTCTCTTACAAAATAAATGCATATACAATATGTCTGTAAAACACTGCAAGTTTTTGTTTTTTTCCTTCAACAAAAAATGCACATGGTTACGTTTAGAAAAAAAAAACAGGGTTTGGCTTTGCAGTCATACAGAAGCGAACACTGTCCTCCTGGGTGAAAGTTGGTTGCTGCTGGACCCGTCCACTTACCCTACTCTGACTTACTGCCCCCTTTACTTACATGGTTGAAAGCAACTTTGACAGAGCTGTGCTTAGTGAAAAAAGAAAAGTGGCCTAAACAAAATGAAAAGCTATAGCTTGAATTAAAAAATAACTTTTGGAGACCCTATAGTCAGAATGGACTGAGGGGGGAAAGTAGGATTCGTGACCACAGTAGTGGCCTCTGACTAGGCTACTACCTCTACTACTAATAGTGGGCCTAATAATAGCCTAATAATAATCATAATAATAATAGACAGATATAAAGGGAGGCTGCTGAAAGCCTCTTCATTAAAAAACAAATCTTTTCACCAGCTCCTTGCTCCACTCTGTATGTATGAATGGTTTGGGTGCAGACCAGATGATATTTGCTGATGTGAGCTCCCACTTCCTGCTCTGCCTCAAGTGAATTGACGCGGCTGATAAGCGCCGTGCGGCCAATAGGAGCGCAGCAGGGCGGAGAGCAGCGGCAGATTGTACTACAGTAGTACCGCCGCCAACAGTAGACGCGTCTCCCGCTCAGTCTGTCGCTATTCAACATCCTCTGGTTAATGGATTATACAGTTTCCCTCCAAGTGCAACATCAACTGGCCGTGTTCCCGACACACTTCTATCAGGGCTACAGTGTGGAGTTACAGGTACATTTATTTTGCATTCCACTTGCCAGTCCCGTCTCTTCTCTTTTTTCTCCTCTTCTTCAGCACTATCCGTGATGAGAGGCGTGCATGCGTGCAGAGTAGTGAGTGTGACTTTATGGAGATGCTTTACTGCGGGGGAAAGGCATGGTTGTCGTGTTGCATGCTGATGTTTCCCCCCTCACCGAGATTCTTGTTGCGTGCCGCCGGGAGACGGAGCGGAGCGGCGGCTGCTCGCGCGGTACGGTGCGGTGCACATGGGGGTTCAAAGTAAGGAGCAGCCGGGTGGAGGTTGACCTCACGTCTCATAATACAGCTACATGATGGAGAGCGGCGGGTGTGAGGAGAGTCCGGCCGGGGACACCCCAGGGGGTCCTTTAAGAAGTCTCCTGTGTATGACTGAGACAGACATCACTTAGAAATATGTCTTTACTGTTTCAATCAGTGGCTTAACTTTCAATGCAGCACACAGTGTTATTAAAGCTCCTGCACCTCAGCGGCACCGAGGATCTGTTTCAGAGTTTCAAAATAGGGTCAGCTCTGCAGAGCGTGGCTTTTTATTCCTACTATGGACAAACAGAAACGAATATGAAGCAAAGCAACATTGTCAGCATCCCAGGTTGCTCTGCATGCAGGACAACGGGCTCGTCGATTCTCTCAAGGTGACATTTAAAGTGGATTAGAAGCAGAGATGTAGCTGAGGGAGATAAACACACCTTCCTCACCTCTGTGGAACACTATACAGTGCCTGGTTAGAGCTCATGTGAATCCCCATCACATCAGCTGACACTGTGGGTCATAATGTCAAAATATTATAACTTTCCTTAGTTGTTTTTTCCCCTGTAATCGTGGCTGCTGTAGTAGACTGGAGGTTACAGTTTACCATCTTTTTTTTTTATCATTATGTATTAGTGGAATGAATGGTCTACTTGTGGCACACCGGACGAGAAATGATTCCTGATAGATAAATCGATTCCTAATAAATTCTATCAGGAATTTTCTCTGGAAATATATTGGCTAACATATCACCGTTGCAGATAAGAAATATTTCCATTATAGAATAATCTGTCTTGCTAAATTGATTAATTACTCTTTCAGGAACAGTGAAAAATTTCCTGTATAATCTCCCAGAGGCCAAGATTGACAAACAAGCAGTCAAAAACTGAGAGGTTCAGTCATCTATATGTGTGTGTGTGTGTGTGTGTGTGTGTGTGGGGGGGGGGGGGGGGGGGGGCTCAGCTTTTGAGAAGTGGAACAAAAACATTGTTTTAATATTAAATAAAAATAAAAATAAAATATAAATTTTTTTTATATTTGTCATTCAGTGACCATGTCCCACTTGCACAGGAAAGCAAACAAAATAGTAAATATAGAACATGGTGGTGCAGCATTTCCTTTGATGTCTCTCAGGTGACTTTGGTTTTAATTAGGCGCAGCATTAAAATGGTTGCTTTGTTTTCCATGCACAGCTCCAATATAGTTGTTTTTTGCTCACCTGGTGGGATGTACACTTTGGTAATGGCCGCACCTCATGAATATTTTCATTATTGATTAACCTGCTGATTATGCTCTTGATTGTCGGCTAGTTTTTTACTCTATAAAATGTTGGAAAATTGTGAGAAATGTCCATTACATTCTCCCTGTTTCTCTAAATGTCTTGTTTTGTTAGAGCAGTGGTCCAAAATATAAATATGTTTAGTAAACTATATCATAAAAGATGAAGAAAACCTGTAAATACTCATATTTAAGGAGCTGCTGGAGCCGGTGAATGATTGTCATTTTGTCTTAAAAATAACAGTCAGTTGATTTCCTCTTGCTGTTATCTCTGTAGATTATGGAGAACCACATTAATTGGTTGTTTAATAATAGTTGATGGCAGTGACGGACACAGGATGTTTGAAGGGCAGGGGCGAAAAGGAAAAAAGGGCACCTAGTGCATGACATGGGGCCCCCAAGAGGGCAGCTAATCGGACACATCCTCTCATTTTCACCACTCAAGAGGGCACTTGGCGTTTTCAACCGATACACAGATGCCAGGTATTCATTTTTTTTTACCACAAAAAATATTACTATTGCAAATACAAATGAGGTGTGGGCGTTTTGGTTCTCTTTCTGTCTCCTGTGGCTCTCTCTCTCATAGATGCACAAAAAGACTTACAAACATGATATAGAACACATGTTTTAGTAGTCTTCAGCAGTTCAGAGAAGATTTCAAAATATTGAGATATATATTGTGTATTGCGATATAGCCTAAAAATATTGCAACATTATTTTTAAGCCATATTGCCCAGCCCTCATACAAATTAAACTAGCCTACAAGAAAAATAAAATTAATTCCTTTTTCAGTCCACTACAGTATATATATTTTGCAGCAAAAAAGATGAAGTGAGATGAACAAACTGAAAATGTATTAATACATTATATATATATATATATATATATATATATATATATATATAATATTTTATTGCAATACTACAATAGCATGTTGTAAAACGTTTAAAATTGCAATAATATTGTATCGTGACTTAAGTATCATGATAATATTGTATCATAGGGCCTCTGCTGATTCCCACCCCCAGTGGGTTTATAACCTGTATACCTGCATTTTACCCCCACTACAAAACAATATATATGTAACAACAGGTACAGAAGATACTTTAAATATTATCTTCTTTAAAGCGTCATCATTTGTTCTTACTCTACAATCTGTTTTCTGTGCATAGTTGGTGTCACTTTGCTCAAACAGTAGATATTTCATTTACAAACAGGAGCCCTCCTTTTTTCCTGCAGCACCAGTTCAACACATACTTAAGATCCAAATATGGATGACATGTTTCATTCTGCAGCCTCCAGCATGATGAGAAAAAGAATAATGCAGCATTTCACCAACCAGGCGCTCTAAGCTCCATCTCAATCTGCCTCATTTAAAGTTGACTCTTGCCCCTGAGAAGCTGCATGATATCATCACCATGTCCTCCTGTAAACCACAAGATGGCTCCATCCTGGCACCGTGGAAGCTGTCTTGAATTTTTATTTAGGCATGACACAAACCTTTCTCTGTCACTTCTGCTCTCTTTTAAGACACCTCATGAAGGTGTGCACTAAACAGCAACATGTTACAAACAGCGTCAGACACTGAAGCTCCTTCATTGACCCTTTCTTTAATATCCTAGTGATTTTCTTGTGTCTGTTCAAGCTCACTAGTCATCCTTTCTATTTTTGAAAAACTTCAAGAGGGAAAAAAACCCCCCACTTGCATTATTCCCCCGTCTGCTGTCTGTAATTTGTGATGCCTATAAATAAAAGACTTTGAAGCTCAGCGCTTCGATGTCATCAATAATTGTTTGCTTTTGTAAAGTTAAAATTGCCCTGCTTCTTTGTTGCTCTCCGTTGCCTTCTTGCTGCAGTTGTTCGCAGTTCTATCTCCATTATTTCTTTCATAGAAGGTCAACTGAGATGGGTCTGAGGATTTTTATAAATAGCACACAAAGAAACAAAGAGCTCCAATAATCTCAGCTCAACACATTTATTTTCACAGAGTGCAGAAGTTGTTTTGATGCAAACAACTGAGCAAAGTCGGCCGCATCACAGAGGGAGATGTGTGCTTTATCAGAGGTGGTGAATCTTTTCCTTCAGTTTTTCATTACAGCAAAATGGAAAATAAAGTTAAAAGGGTCCATACTGGCCTTGGATCTGCACAACAACATGTATCTTTTTTAATACTAACATGCAAACTGCCTTCACTTGTAGTGTCTAAAAGAAATATCCAATGAAGCATCCAGAAAGTGACTCCAATTCTGATTGACTTTGCTGAGTTTAAAATAAACCATAGCACTTTCTTAAAGATAGTATTGAAGTGAAGTGTTGTCTTGGCAAGATAACAATCGTCTCAACTGAACGATCAGTGTGTAATAGATGATAGATGTTTTACCACCTTGTTGGACAAACCTGTGAATGAGTTTCAAGGGTACGGTTTTTACCACCAAATGATTAAAAAAAATCAATTATTGATTTTTTCAAATCAATTAAGCAAATGACCAGGTAGTTTGAAAATACAGCCTCTTCCTGCTGCTCTCTCCTCGCTGTTCGAAGCCCCTCCCACCAGCGAACCATTGGCATATGCATACACTTCACACAGTAACCCAGTGTTTCCCATGTATTGATTTATTTATTTCATCGTAGAGATGCAAGCAGTGCAACTGCTCAACCCCCTTCTTGCCCCGCTCTCTCTTTCTGTTTATCAGATCACAAATGAGACAAGAATTCGCTGGCTAGCCACTCATGGTCCCTCCACCTCACTTCCCGCCACTGAGAATTGGCGGGAGGAGAGTGGGCAGCAGATCTGGAGACGGTCCTTTGGATGGCAGCTGTAGTCGCTTAATTTTGGCCAGCCTAAACCCCCTAAGTGCTGGGCTGGTGGTCAGCAGCGGTGTCAGGTCTAACCTGTGTAACGGCAGCAACAGAAAGTTTGCTGATCTGGCGGGGAGTCAGGACTGTCCGGCTGGATTTGTGTTGCTGTGGCCTCTAACTGGACACACTGTGAATCGAGGCTCTAGTCAGCCTTAGCTCACATAACATAAACGTGAACTTGAAGCCACAGCCATGGTTCTTTGGGCTTTGGTTAGCAGGAGACTAAATTGTTACTCTCCATCTCTCAATGACTTTGCAGATATTGACACGTGTTTTGTTTCATTTATTGTCAGACTCTCTTTTAGACTCTGTTTTTTAATAAGTTAGTCCTTCATTTACGGGTTGCTTAGCAGTGTAGGTAGTTGTTGCCAGTGTTGAAAAACGCATATTTCTCTGCAGGATTCCCTGCCATTGATTTAAACTTTAACTAAAGGGAAGTGCATGCACACCTATGTCTGAAGAACAGCCAATAGGAATGCCGTCTTTCTCTCTGTAATGACCTTTGATTGGCCAAAGTCTCTCGTCATGGGCTAGATTTTCTAAAGCCTGATATCAGAGCCAAGAGGAGGTGCAGAAGTTTAGTTTTCTCTCACACCACTTGAATAACAATATGCTCAAAGTTTATTGTGAGATTTTTGCCCAGTGGCATCAAAATAAAACTGCCCACACCAGCTTTGAATAAGTCCAGCAATTTAGTATTGCACATCCACAGGGTTTGAGACTTGAGAAAAATAGATAATATAAAAAAAAACAATGGTGGAATCTGATGCAGCAGGTGTGGAGGTATCAGCTGATTCCAAATCCACCCTCTGGACTTTGATCAGATTTACTCTAACGTGGCTGAAGTGCTCACCGTTATCACGTCAAGTCTTTGAGGGCACCAAGAGGACATAAAATGCAGCATATGAGATGGGGCTTAAAACCTCAGTAGTTTCCATGGAAATGAAAGCAAATTCTGATTTCATTTTCTTAGCTGGATAGAAACCAACCTTGCTTGTCCAACTTTGCAGATTATGACTAAACAATTACATGCTTGCAAAAAAAAAAAAAAAAACTGTGGGTGGTTCGATTCCTGGCTCATCCAGTCTGCATGTCAAAGTATCCTTGGGCAAGATGCATGTTGAACTGATGAGCAGGTGGCAAGGCTTGGCCACTGGTGTATGAATGTATGAATGTAGCATGTAGTGTAGAAGCTCTTTGAGTGGTGGGAAGGCTAGAAAGCCAGTTCATGTGAATGCCAGATGTAAATGTGAGATCATCAGTTTTAGAAAGCTACTAAAATAGTGGGACACCACAAAAACTAGGACAACAGACACTCACCGATTGCCAGAAACTGACCAAGGCCAACAACTGGCTTGGTGTGTCAGGGTTAGGGTTGGGTATACATGTGGGTACTCGATGTTTTTAAGGTTCAGTGAATGAAATAAATAAAAGCCCAAGCTATTAATTAAAGTTTTATGGTATACTACAGGCCACTCCAGTCACATTATAGGTTTTGATTGAAGGACTCGATCGCTATCGGTATTGCATTGAGGGTACTGGTGGTATTGGTATTTGAACTGTACATTTTAAAATGATACCCAGCCATAGTCAGCGCCCCAATACCTAGTGTTGTCCTTTCAAAGCATGAGCCCAAACTGACAATACAAATTAACCTTGGAAAATTCTGGAGCATTCCCTCTTGCTTCCCATACTTCCCATCATACAACTCTATGGTCTATCAGAATCGTCCAACATGCTTTTTCTGAATTTTCACAATGACTGAATATTACATACATTGAAAGCTTTTATTTCAAGTCTCCATCTGCTGCTGGGCCATCATGATAAGAGTATGCATGTAAAATATGATGTTACTTCCACTACAGAAGAGACTTGGTGATCACTAAAATTAAGTGGGGAAAAAGTGGATATATTGATATTGGTATCAGCCAAATTAGTAGTTATATATCAACATAATATCCAACACTGTGCGTCCCTAGTCCAAGACTGAGCTGCAATAAACCTGATATCATCTGTCACCCATCAACCAGACATTAGAGTTATTTCTTGAGGGGAGAAAGTTGCCTGTTGCAGTCTTTAGTGATCACTTATAGTGGTCAATTAAAAACATATATCACCTAATGACTTTAAGGTAGCAGTCCACATGTTGAGGTACTGCTAATTAAACAGCTTAGTGATTGTATTTTAAGCTACAGGAGAATACATGTTATTTTGTATTCACTGATTGGCTGTTGGTGCACCAAGAGAGTCTTTAAATCCTGGACGGACTCAATATATGGATCTACACACTTCACCTTACAGTCAAGTGCTTTGTGAGTGAGACTAAGTGAGCCTTTTACCAGAGAAAGAATTTAACAGCCAGCTGCACTGGGTATCATCTAAGAGCCGCAGATTTTACAGTATCTTGCAACAGGTGTGTGCTGTTATATTCATGCTGTAATATTTCCTTGACAGCAGATGATTTGAGTTTGAATCATCCAGCTTGATGTTGTGCCCGCACTTGAAAGAATTAATCCCATTAGGATGACCAGTGTCACAATTTTATTGTCACACCGACTCAACATTTGCCCTAAATGTCTGCTCTGGCCGAACACCAAGCTGATTATGTTACTGAAGTGCAGGCAGTCTGCCCAGTGTGCGTGTTAATGTTTTCACTCAGCAGATCTGTGGACGGCGCTTAGGTCACACTGCATGGGAATAGGCCATTTAGCAGCAAACACAAAGTAACTGCTCATTGTTTTGACCTGGAGGCATGGCATTACAATTTGGCTTGCCTTTGCCTCCCCAAAGCCAAAGCAGCAGAATGATAGAGACAGAATGGGAGGCAGATCAGTGCACAGGGCTCTGGGATAGGAAGTACAGTCTCTGCTATGTGAGCGTGTGCAGCCTCAGTCTGGCTAATTTGCCCTCCCCCTCAGGAGCAATGTTGGAGTCTCTCACTAACCCCGGAGCACCAGCTGGACAAAATGCTGCTGATGATAGAGGTAGCAGTTTCTATGGGCCTTACAGGTCAAAGTAAGCGCAGAGAGGCCAGACAGCTGCTCTCACCTTTATATCTGTAGCTTTGCCTTACTACCTACCAGCAGGTAGTCTGATTTATTTTGAAGATGAAACATTTTCTTGGCTGGATTTACTCAAAGATTGGACTATAAAATGACATTAAAGCCCCTTCTCCCACTGGACAATAAACCCACTAACACCCACTAACATCTGGCATTTATATTTAATGGGAAAGGTGACAATCGGTGTACGCTCCTGGGAGGAATGACTCTGCAGCAGTCTTAGGTATTTATCATCTCCTGCTCCTCTTGGCAGTGATGGAAATACAATAGTAGACTAGTTTTAGCCCCTCCTCCTGTGCTATACTATGAGTCCTCACCTCAACATACCATCTGTCTCTGTACAAGCAGCGTTCAAACACTGTTAAAAATGTAGCTGGCACCAAGTTTGAGAGAGAGGCTGAACTCAATTTCACTGGCCTACATGCTGCTTTCTACTGTTTGCTAACCTGTTTTCTGGTCCATATGTGAAGTCAAACGTGACATGCAAGAAAAAAACAACAACAACAAACAGAACAAAAACATAAAGGCATACTTGTCTGCAGACAATGGAGGGGCAGTCTATTGTCTATTTTGAACAGATTTGTGTTAACTTCAGTAGGGTATTAGTGACATGTCATGTCCTAAAACCCACCTGGAATTAAAAGCTGACAATCCTTTCAGCTTCTCATGGGCAATGGTCTGTTAGGTCACATGTTCACAGTAGAGATGAGTAATCTTGTCAGATAAAGTGGAGCAGGACTCCAACATAAAAACCTCACTATAACAAAACTAACAATAATACTGTTGTGTTAATTGGTTATGTCCCTGTTGGGGGTCATGAGGAGCGTGGGCGTATTCTATACAAAAGGCCCCACCACCTCTCCTACACTGGAGACAGACATACAGACTTTGTAGAGGTTTTGAATCTTTTTTTTTTTTGGTGCCATTGTAGCTGTTATATATCTGTATGTGGTTTTGTGTATCTGTGGTTATTGGTTATGGTGTATCTTTATATTATCTTGCTTGTTTGGCTCCTTGTCGTAGTTTTTCATCCATTTGAAGTCATTTCGTAACTCTGTGAGTCTCTTTTTTGATTGTTTTGTGTTTTTTGTGGTTATTATATGTCTGTTTGCAGTTCCTTTACATCTCTTTGTGGTCATTTTGAGTCTCTTCCTGGTCTGTATGTGTTAATTTGAGTAACATTTCACAGCTGGGCCTGTGCCCAGGAGGCCCATTCTGTAATCCATTCACAGTGACGAGGTGGTTTGGAGTTGATTAATTGCAATCACATGAAATAAGAGTACAGGAGAGCACAAGTCCTCTAACCTAGATGACAAAAGAGGTTTGTTATTGCCTTTAAGAATGAGCTATTTGGTATATTTTTGGGTGACGTCCCAAACTGTTGCAAATGAAATGTAACTGTTCATTTGTCTTTTCTAATCTGTCAACTATACAGTGTGATTGTTTTTAAGTTTGGGCTACTACAACTATTTAGTTAAAGTTAGAGAATGACCATGGTTATAATTTTAATATGATAACATTTTTTATATAGATTTTTCATGCTACAGTAGCAGCACAGCTGTAAGGACAGCAGTGTTGACCAGCTGGTTGGTTGGTTTGTCCACCACTTTGGTCTGAACTGAAATGTCTCAACTATTAAAGTCCAACTTGCAGGTTAATTTTTAAAAAAAATATATACATAACCTTGTCTGAAAATTACCATATGAGAAGTTAATTCAGAATTTATTATGGTTTACACGACATAAGGGCAGAAATTCAAAGGAAAAAGTGGCTCTTTTTAGCTCCTCTGCTAAAAACGCTTTTATTTCAACATCGCCTGATACTACATCACGAGAGGGACTCTGCGTCCTTGACCCTGCCTCTGTCCAATGCGCAGTAGTAGGTGGTAGTGAGTCTGAGTGGTAGTAAACTTGTGAGCTAGTATTTTTTCGGTTGTTAACAGTGCATTTCACCATTTGTGATTATGCCGAACTATTGTGTTTGTGTAGGTTGCACAAACTCGAGTCTGTCAGGACATTGAGTCCACCGTTTTCCGGACAGAAAAAGTAGTGGAGTTAGTTTTTGTGCCTGGTTGCATTTTGTGTACGTGAAGAGGCGCGATTTCACGACTTCATCTGTGACCAGAAACATGGTTGTGTGCAGCGCTCATTTTGGACAAGAGGATTATGTTCCTGGCGGAGCCCGCCCGCCCTTGCACATACCCGAGCCTCGGGGGTATGTGCGAGGGCGGGCGGGCTCCGCGGAGAGGGAGCCCTCCGTGTTTGAGATGGGAGTGGGCGGCATGAGGGTTGATGGGCAGTGTGCGGCATATTATGTCTGGTCTGGGGGTCAGATTCTCCACCAGAGCCCTGAAGGCATCCCCCTGCCTGCAGCACATACTCTCCACAGCTGAGGACATGGGCTGGCAGTTCCCGCACAAGCACCTATCATACAAAAAAATATCAGGAAATCCTCGTATCTCTCTCTCTCTCTCTCTCTCTCTCTCTCTCCCCTGCGGACGTCAATACACGGTAATGCGGAGTTATAACACGCATAGCAAGGCACGTCTGATACAAGCTGATATTTGTGCATTAGTTTCTGTTATGGGTAAGTAGCATTAGTTATCTAATAATGGCAGAACTACTGATAGCTTTGTTATAACCTAATACGTGATGGCAAACTTAATGTTGTGATGTGAACACAGCGTTAGACATCGTTAGCTGTCGTTAACTAACGCTGGTCGTTCACCAAGACACCTGCCCAGTTCTCTACTGGTTCTCCTCACACCACCTGTGGCCATTATTTCTCCTAACCCTGATCTGTTCCTGGTCTCTTGGACGCCTAGCAGGCTCATAATTATAAGCCTGTGGGCCGTCATATGTATATGAATGTACATTATCAACCTTTTCAGTCTCAAAACTAGTACTGGGATCCGTGTTTATTAATGTTATACTCGATCAAACTCGGCCGGACTCCCTTACGCTACGTCACTTCCGGTTAGTGGGTTTTTAGATGCGGAAGCAAAACTCTCTCCCAAAAACAACCCCAAAAGTCACTGTAGTGTGTATGTGTTTTTGTTTTTTGTTTTAATCGAGTTTCTACATCATTTTCCTACACATTCATTCACCATGGTCTCCAACCTGCAAGTTGGGCTTTAAATGGATTGCCATGAAATTTGGTACATTAACGATACATCTTACCAACTTCACGTGGGTTCACATTTGTAGTTTTGACTGAATATCTCAATACCTATTGAATGGATTGCCATTCAAATTTGGTACAGTTATCCATGTTCCCCTCAGGATATACTCTAATAGCTTTGCTGACTTTTCATCAAGCACCATCATAAAAATTTCAATTTGTCCAATACTTTGATTTATGACCAAACACCTGCAATGGCATTCCCATCAGCCTCAGCTGTGTGCAGGTGGCTGTTGCTCAGGAGGTAGAGTGGGTCATCCATTCATCAGGTGGTTCGATTCCCGGCCCCTCCAGTCAGCATGTTTAAGTATTCTTGGGCAAAATACTGAACCTCATGTTGCCCCTGATGGCTGTGTCACTGGTGAATGTGTGTGAATGTTTAAATGATGGCACAGGTGTGGAGATGGGACCTCAGCAACCAGTGTATGAATTTGTGTGAATCTATGGCTTGGCATTAAAGTGCTTTGAGAGGATGGAAGATATATCTAGCTACACAAACGCAAGTCCATTTACTCTGAGTTAATGTTAGCATGCTAAATGAAGATGAACATGGTGGACACTATACCTGCTAAATATCAGCCAGTACTGTCATTGTAAGTAGGGTTATAATGATCTAAACTCTTTGTCTTGTCAGAAAGATATTTACTATATTGTGGAAAATCTTACATTTCAGTGTTAAACTGTACTCTCTGTTGTCCAAACTATCTAATCACAACTATGTTTCAAAATGACATTGGTCTTTTGAACTTCAAAATCTTTAGATCAGTGTTGTCAAATAAGGCAGCGCTGACTGAATATGAATCAGCATTCTGTTACTGTATTGCCTATTTCTCACCTCAAATTAGCTGTGGGCAATATATGGAATATACCCGATGCATTGTTGTTTGTTCCACTTGGGATGTATAAAATTACTATATCATGAACATTGAGGATATATTGTCGTGTTGTTTTTTTGAAGCCACCAACATGAGACTCGCCCTCTCACAGACAAACACACATACAGAAAGACTCACAAACATGATATGTCACACACTTCTCTGCCTGTCCAGATCATTTTTCTCCCAAGAGATAGTGTGTGACCAGGTGAGGTGTGTGTCTTACCTATTAATTTGCATTTTGCGACCATGGAGCACCACTGCAATTTGCAAATACTACTGATATATGTACTGTAGAGCTGTTTGTTGGGTAGCAGCTTACAGTGAATAAACCATCAAATTTAACAGTGCCATGGTAACAGTTTAACTTAACGCTATTAACGATAGCAAGTGTAGAGGAAACGTGTCTTTGTACCTGTAGAGCTCCAAACCGCAACTATTTAGTCACAATTTGCAACCCTTAAGCACCAGTGGGACATTCAAATGCCATTAATATATAAACCAGGAATCTGTTAATGTGTTTCCAGCTCACAGTGAATAAATCCTCATGTTTCAAGGTGCAGTTTAACCTTGTGCTAACATCTAACATCTACAGTAACTGGAGACCAGAAGCTTCAACTTTACAGCATAAATATCAACACGTTCTGAAAACATCTGAGGTGAGAAATAGACAATGCAGTAACATAATCTTGAATCATATTTGACCAGCGCTGTCTAATTTGACTGTTTGCCTGCAGTTCACGAGCAGTGATTGATATGATTCACAGCTGCGTTAGAGACTCAACTCTGATTGGTCGTTTTCCTTCATGTGCCAATAGAAGCACTAAGAGGTGATAGAGTAGGCAGAGGAGTTTGATTTGTTTCACAGATTATCTATCTCATGTACTGCAGTGTAGATGCAAGACAGTTTCAGCAAACTGCTACTTTTTCCTTATAAAAGTTACCAGCAGGTGATCCTGAAGTTAAATTAGTCATTATATTCTGGTGACACTGTGATTTATAGGCGTGATGCTGTAATTGCTTACCTTCCTCTGTGTACCATAAGCTGTGTAGCTAATGACATTTGAGTGTAATTACAAAGACTACCCGCTGTTTGCTCTGTTGTAGCAATTTTAGGCACAATCTCACTGTATTCCACTCAGGACTGAAGAGTATTTGTCTCTCAGCACTTTAGTACAGTTTGTGACTTTTAGATGGCATCTCTTACAGCCTGAGGATTCTTGCCTACACTGGCTTTTACTGTAATATCAGGCCCCAGAGAGCTGCATTGGAGGCCCTCCAAAATTCATGACCGACATGCTCACTTTATTCCTTATCATCATTCACTGTCAGCAACAGGTCAGCAAAGATAACAACCATTCATTTAAAAAGTACAATTCTTGCCATTGTACCATATCAGTGATTGATTCTTTCTGCTGCGCTGGGCGTTTAAAACTCATCTGTTTCACTTGCAAAGTCAGGCGAAACAAGAAAAAATGGAGGTGGAGTAAGGAGGACTTCCCGAGAATATGAATAAATGGTGGACTATGAGGACCATGACCTCTGACAACTTAATCATAGCTGGCTGTATAGATTGTAAATTTTGTTTGGATGCTTTAATTTGCTACACATCAGCACTCTGACAAAGTGGATGATGTATTGATTTTAGAAATATACATCTGCATCTAGTAGCTGCTCCGAAGAGGTGTCTTTTAGATTCTAACTACATTTCCTCTGTCAGCAGCAGGTTTTCAGAGACGAGATAAGCTGGAATATCTTCTCTAACAACATTCAGACAATCACAGAAGAACTGTAAAACTCTGCAGAGAGATCCAGAATGAATAAATTCTTTAGCAGCTCTGAACAGCAGCAGGGTTAGCAGCTCTTTAGGGTGATTTAGAGACCGCTTGAATGGAGTTGTGGTCAGGGAGGAACTACTGTGTGACCACAATGGCCCATACTAGCTATTTAATGAAAAGGCCAGCTGATCAAAATGCCATATTACCACAGTATATGATATCTAACCATAAACATAACTAAAACTATAATTATGGTTGGCTTTGTAAATGTGGTTATGTGAAACATCTGTTGGAGTGTCTTGTTGAGTCATACTGTAATCTTTTTTTTTTTCAATTACCTTTATAATTGTTCTCAGATAAAAGGTTAACTGATGATACATGGTGAGTGGTAAGACTCTTGTATTCTGTCTGTTAAGCATGTGTCATTGTGATTATTCTGTAGTGGCAGGTCCTGAGGTCTCAGAGCTGAGTTTGTTTTGTCAAACCGAGTGTGTCTAGTGTTGGTTGACTTTTGTGTGGAGTGGGTTTAGTGTTAGCTTGGCTGCCAGCGGCTAATGCCCTCTCTGGATGGTGGCATGTGAGATGAGCCCTCATGTTCGTAGTATTTCCAGAGTATTTTATTGTGATATGACACTGCTTACAAATTGCATGTGTCATATCCAAGTCCTTCTTTCCTTCTATGTTAATGAAAAATTAAGTTCAGACGTTTGATTTAAATGCAGAGGGAGCATTCCTGATTTCTTTTCCCGGGGCCTCCGTCTTTGTTTTGATGAACTTCCTGCCAGATGCCGCTGACTGAGACCTTTGCTGACCTCACCAGGAAATACACATCAGCAACATCTAGGCCAGGGGTGGCCAACCTGCGGCTCGCGAGCCGCATGCGGCTCTTTGCCTATCAGTGTGCGGCTCTTCGATCCATTAATTAAAACAATGGGCGTGCGGCTTTGTGTGTGTGTGTGCATGTGTGGAGAGAGTACGAGAGAGGGAGAGACTGTGTGTGGATGTGTGTGGAGTAGTGCTGCATTGTATACTGGTACCAACGGTAGACCGCAGTGGGCTGCTACTTAAACACCACAGTACATGACATGGTGCCACTACTGTGGGATAAGTTCAAAGTCCAATCAAAGGAGGGTGAGTGTCCATGCGCTGGCCAATAACAGCCATAGTGCTCCGCTGCGCAAGATAACGGCTTACCAGCGACCGAGGAGCCCGGCTCCAGGTGAATAAATTGGCGTCATGACTGCCCAGAAATACCTGAACAGCGGAGCCGTGGCGGCACACAATTATGTGGTGTGTCAGAGGAGAAACAAGCCGTTCACATTTCTCTCTTGTGGCAGGTAACGGTCCACAAACCTCACCGCACGTTAGGGACTGTTCTTTACTTATGAAGGGACTGTTCTGTACTTGTCAGGGGAGGAGGGTGGCTGGTTGATTTTCATTTTATTTATTTCTTTTATTTTGATCGCCCCATGTTAATCACTTATTGATGCTGTTTTTCAAGTATGAATAAGACAATAAGTAATTTATTCCATTGAAATATCATTGATGTATTAGACAAAAGTTATTTATCTTTTTATAAATGACAAAAGGCACATCTGACTCACTTTTGCTGTGGTATCCTGATACTACTTAGAACCGTGATACTTTCACTGGTATCGTACCGTGGGTCCCAATTTTGGTACCGCGACAACACTAATTTGGAGAGAGTATGAGAGGGAGAGACTGTGTTTGTGTGTATCTCTATCCATGGTTATTCATTTGTGTGTGAGATAAATAAATCTGGCTTTGAAAATTGGAAATGTTTGGATTTTGATTTTCTGTCATTTCGTGTTTGTGTGAGAGAGGGAGTGTGTTCGTAAGCACACGTGCATAATGTGGCTCTTTGTACTACCACAGTAATTTTTGTGGCTCTTGGTCTCTGACTGGTTGGCCACCCCTGATCTAGTGGACTGAAAAAGCAATTGATTTTATTAATCTAGTACCAACATTTTGCAAAAATTAATAATGTATATAATAAAAGATGAATACTTTGTGACAATATAGTATGGCAACAAAAGAGGGAATTGAAGATGAACCTTTATTTGTTTTCTGTGGATGTTTTTATGGGAATTTGGATCTTTCCAGTCAATTTGATCTTGGTTAAGGTGGTCTTGACTGCAACACTGGTGCTGAGCTCTGTGAGCTGCCAAAATGTGGGTGACCTATAGATGTTTTAATTGCCCATGTGTTGGCTTGACTTGACTTGATTTGACTTGGCGCATGCGCCCAGGGCAGCAGGGATTTGTGTGTTGTCTTCATACAACAGGGCTATGATAATGTGTTTGTGCTTGTGAACCAAGGGAATGTGTTTCTGTCCACCCCTCGGTGTTATTGTGGTCAAGATTTTTAATTTTCTCTCTGCACTGCACGAACATAAGCCAGATGCTCATCTTCTCCAGCTTGCTGCAATGTTTCAGAAGCATAGGTGTAGCACTGGAGCAACACTGTGGCTTTGCCATTTTTTTCTTTCAAGTGAGAAAACAGAGTAGTTACTGTTCTCATGATCTGGTTTAAATTTCCATATACTCTTTAATAGCTATGATCCAATCATCACCAAAGTGTATGTCATGCAAGGGAGCCAATAAAAAGAAATTGAAAGGTCAAAATGTGTTGACTGATCCATGCTGTCGACTCAGGCATTTCCTAACATGAAGAAAACAGTCCACTTTTTAAGTTGCTGGTAGCAGTGTATGAAATATGCATCACTCTTCTGGTTTCTGTATTTGCATTATTTGAATTATTCTCTAAACGATTCCGAAGCCCATCTGCGGTCACTGAAATCCTGCTTGGTGCGTTTATATAGGTAATGGTGACACAACAATGACAATGGAAAAGCTCTGTTACACGAAATACTGTGTCTGGCTGCATTCTGCGTAGGCGCTGATGGAGCACCAAAGCTAGTGCTCTGCTAATGTGCTGCTCATGCGACACTTCTTGTGTAGACATTGTGTTAAATTACTGCTGATTAACAGCTTTCTATCGACAAAACAGCAGCTTTCATTAGCCAGCTGAAAGAAAAGCAATGTATCTATTAGCGGAGCTGTGTTGGCAGTGATATTCTTCAGTAAAAGCTAGTCAAGATATGAACAGCTTGTGCACCTTTCTCTTCATAGATGTGTATTAAATGTTGCAGGGAGGAATAGGAAAAGAAGAAATAGCCAGGGTGAGTTGGTGCAGACGGCAGGCTGTTCTTGTGAGAACTGCAGAACCTCCAACCTTGAACTTTGCCATGCTTTCCTATGAAAAACCATTTTTACAGTCCTTTCACAGTCGCCCACAGCTCAACTCAGTGTGAGTAGAACAAATTTCACAATACTGAGAAATCTTTTATTTGTATCTAAATTATGTTCGTCAGTAGCTGAAAGGTCAAAACTTGGTCATTTTGTGATCAAGCGCCTGTGGAGAAATGGAGTATCTCAAACCCCGCTGATTGCAAGTATCTCCTATCAGCTTTGACTTGTGAAATCTGAAGTCAGGCACAGCCCTAACAGCCACCAATAACTCACACTGCCTCAGTTCTTCAAGTGTCATGAGAAATATGCAGACTATGAGTCTTTTTTTTAACAGGACCTCATTATGACTTTTACTGCGTTGAGCGCTTCAGCAGTTCTCTGTGACAGTAGCTCAAAGCCACAGCTTCCCAGCACTCAGCTCTCAAGCTGATACTCCTAATGTGTGGAGCCATTATGATTAATTGCCAGTTTTACTACTTTTAATACTGCATATGGAATGAATGACCAACTTCTGATTTATGACATACCACAATGTTGTGCGTGTGTAGTCATCATTCTTAATTAAACAGGTCTATACTTTATTGAAGGTTACTTTAGTCTGGGAATTGAGAGGCAGTGTGGTTCATTATTTTTTAGATGGGTTGTTATTTTTTCTCTAAAATGATTTAATTAGCATTAGTCTATCTGAGGAAATCCCAACTGAATAGACAGAGTAAATAAATGATAGTACATGCAGTTAATGTAATTAAAAAATAATGTTATGAGAAAAAAGCATTATTATCACAATATTTCAAAGATAAATTGTAGATTTTAGTACAACAAAGTATTTTTTTCTCGCGATTTTACAATCCAATTTTTAAAATAGTATGATTGTCATTATAAAATTTGTATTGTTTGTAGGCTGTTGAAGTTGTTGTAGTAGAGCCCAGTTCTGACCTAAGACTCGCAACAAGACAAAACAGTCTCTGCCACCAAGTCACAGCCGGTCACATCGTTGCAATGGCTTGACTCAAGCTGACTGATGGTGTCAGCTGTGACCAAGCTTGTCAAGTTGCCAGCGGCTGGTTTTAGAATGAAAGGCACACAGGGTTTCCAACACATTCATTTTATTAATGGCGGCCCGCCACGATAAAAACATCTGCTGCAAACATTTTGATATACTATTTTTGGAGCTGGACTGTACATCAGGAGTGCTGTTGGAATATATATACCGTTCGGTTATTCATTGCTCCACACTCTTGCAGCACAGAATGCACTCTGGGTAAAGACAGCAGCAGAATGCCAGGCAAAGTGAAATTGAGATTTAACAGTTTATTGCGCTGGGTCTAGAAGTTAGCCTTTGCAGCAGCTGCACATCTCATCCACTGATTTGATCTGATCAGCTCTGATCGGATTGACTGATCAGTTATCCACCCCTTGAATCAAAACTTGACAAACTGCTGCTAAGAGGAGAAAAAAAGAGTTCTGCCTGCACCACGTTCAAGATCTGCAAAAACCTCTGACTTTTGAGAGGGACACTGACTGATAGACGAGGACAAGCTGGCAAAGTCAGTTACAAACTGTCTGCAACTGTGTCAGCCAGCCCTCCTTCCCCGCCGAGCCCGAGTCTGTGTCATTTACGCCCCCCTGGCTGTTTACTCATGTATTTGCTCTCCATCATAGACGTATAGAAACGACTAGCTGCTCAACCCCAAGATGGCCCCTATTCACTCCAATGGAATTGCTTGCCAGGCGCATATGCCAAAATAAAGTTTATAGATTTAGGGACGAGGTTATGGACGTCTGTTAAATCAGTCTGCAAATGATTTTTTTTGATATTTTTGGCTATTACTGTCATGGCATCATGGCATCCGAAGGTGCCAGCAGGTGACAGTTCGCGGGTCGTTTTCAAAACACACTTGTGTCATGCACTCCAAAAGAAACTTGTTGAAACTTTAAACAATAATTTATTGTACAAAACGGGGGAAACAAACGTTGACAAAAACGGTTCCAAAACTCATGTTAAACTCAAAAGACAATGAAAAAACAGCTACAAGTTAGAGGGAATAGTGATAAAGTGGTAAAACTCCACAGCCACTCCACAAAGCTCCACAGCCTCAGACGGATGCGCTCAAGTGTGCCGTGCGCACAAGCTAGGCTATACTACATTTTCACATTTTTAACAATGCAATTTAAAAGTTTTGATTTTTATATTTACCTACATTTACCAAAACAAAAAGACTACATTTAGCACCATTGGTCTCCCATTCTCATGGTATGTCTGTGTTGCAGTGTGGGTCAATGCTGCTGCTCACTGTATGTGCTGATGTCACACAGATAACCTACTCATTGACTGATTAATAGGCGCTGGTTAAATTACTGTGTCGTTATTATTATGAATACAGTCTATCTAAAGCTCAGGTCATTTTGTTTATGT
Source organism: Epinephelus cyanopodus (assembly GCA_026686955.1). Lineage (NCBI taxonomy): Eukaryota > Metazoa > Chordata > Actinopteri > Perciformes > Serranidae > Epinephelus > Epinephelus cyanopodus. The sequence continues at coordinate 8,763,949 of CM048921.1, forward strand.
TTTTGCCCTTTAATCATCACTAGAAATGCAACTGTAGCAAATATCTTACTATCACTATCCTCATTCATATTTCATGAGGCTATACATTATATTCAGCTACAAAAGAATCTTTAAAAGGTAGAAATCAGAAGGGGAGTACAGTCATTGCTATGGAGACAATACACTGTCTAGTTGCATTGGTGTAAATTGGCAGAACGTTACAGACCAGCGTATTGCAGGTAGATGCAAGCTCCAACCTGTCTCGTTGCGAATCTTTGGTCTGAACTGGGCTTCAATGACTCCTGATAAGCTGGTAACTAATAAGCAATTAGCCGTGGTTCATTACACAGTGAAAAGCACACACAACACACAAACAAGTACAATTAGTCGGTACAATTTACAGACTGTTGAGTTTTTTCATTGAGTTTTTCAATTTCACAATGGAGGCTAAAAGGCTCATTTTCAGTCCCTTTCCTGACATTTTGGATTCCCTTCTCTCCACACATGATTTCCTGTCATTGAATGGCTGCCCGGTGCCCAGTGAATACTAATTCATCCAGCTGGCATACAACACACTCAGTCTATGGAAAGTGTACTCAAGAACATTTTTCCAAGCGCTGATAGGGAGTGCTTTTCTGTTCCACAGTGTGTCATTGCTACTGTGTCTTTCCACTGTAATGAGTGTATATCTTTTTTAGTTTATTTCAAATTATCATGTTAAATTAAATAATGTAACTTCCTAATAACACATCTCATTATGAACTAACATTATTGTTTTACAGTTTGTAAACCTGATTGCATTTTCAAATACCTAAAGGGATACTTACTGGCTCCCTGGACTTGCAAGTGAAGAGCAAAAGCTCTATCGAAGCTGCTGTATAATTTATAATTTATAGACCTGTTTAATACCGCTTAAATTAAAGTCTTTTTGTCATGAATTATATAAGGTCCTCTATCTCCTAAATTCAGTAATGACCAAGTAAAAGTGGTGCTGTAGGAGTGCTTTCAGATGACCTGACATCAGTGGAATGTTACCTTGATTTAAATTTGTCTTATCTGATCAGTTACCTCATCAAGCATGTTTTTCTCTATAGTTGCAAATCAGCTTTCTCCAGCGATGATGTTCCGGAATAAGATGGCTGTTTACTGTTCAACAGAGTCTTAGTTTTGACCCATTACTGCTGGTCACTGATGCCTATGTAGTGCAAAATAAACAGTAAAATGATGAATGAAATGAAAATTAAATATATACTTGTATCATTACAGACTTTTAGCTTAGTTTTTGTGAATCAGCGGTGCACTTGGTGTGGTACCAGTGTGGCAAGACATGCTGAGTGCAGATACGGTGGAGCTGGAAACAGATTGGGATAAAGTGTTCAAGGCTCATGCAGTCGTGACCTTTAAAATGCCTCTTTTCCTCTCTTTTTAAAGCGCTGTGCTCTGTGCTCCAGCTCTCGGACAGTTAAATGATGGAGAGAACAGTCTGGGGCTGATCTGCCACAACAGCTTCTCACAAGACGAATCTGAGGCCTCTGTGTGGGAGGTGCTGAATCACCCCAAGTGAATACAGTAGCACTTTAAATTAAATTAGCTTAGGAGGAGACACATTTGGTTTTCATATTGCTCTGGTTCTAGGAGATGATTGCTCAGTGTAGAGAGGGATCAGTGGTGTTAGGCATAGCCAGGCAAAACTGCAAAGACAGTGCTGTTAAAAGTTTATCTTTGTTTTTAGCTAAGATACCAGGAGTGGCAGGCAATGTCCAGCCCAGTTGCCAGAGGAAAATGTTGGCATTGTATGTTTCTGCAAACCACATGCTTTGAATGCATGTAGTGTACAAGCTGACTTTTGTCATCAAGAGGTGGAGGGAATGGTGTATGGTGTGTCACCTAGGCGAGAGGCCTGCCAAGTTGCAGACAACTGTTTCAGATTAGCAAACAACAAAACCAGTTGTTTCTGAGTGAGTCACCACTGTGCTCCCAGTGACGTTTTAGTCACCAAACTTAGGTGACTAAGAAGTCGACCTGTTGCCATGTTTCTTTCAGATGTAGTTGCACGAAGACATTACAGTGTTGCCTGCTGGAATAGTCCCACGAAAAGCGATTATTTTCCTCTCTAAGATATCACTTATTTTTCTGCCGGGAATGTGCAACCAACAATGGGTATTTTATGCCAAAACATAACCCTTTCCTAACCATAAAAGAGTAGTTTCAGTGCCTAAACCTAACCACGTGTTAACCACAGTGTTGTTGAAACATAAAGAAAGGTAATGTTTCAACGTACCTGCCACATAATATCATACAAATGTAATGTATCTGTGGTTTGCAGTAACATGCGATGCCAACATTTATTTAGGTTCCTGATTTATAATGTCAGTTGGTCGGTCAGTCCACCACTTTAGCTCGCAGTGAAATATCTTGACAACTATTGGATGGATTCCCATGGAATATTTTACAGTCATGGTTCCCAGAGGATGAATGACAATGGCTTGTTTGATCATCTTAGCTCTTATTAGCGCCACCAGCAGGTTGACTTATTTGATTTTAAGTGACGTATTTCAACAGTGATTAGATAGCTTGCCATAAAAATTTGGTGAACATTCACGGCCCCCAGTGGATGAATCCAATTGACTGTGTGATCCCTGGACTTTTCCTCTAATGTTCTCAGCATGTTGACATTTTTCAACTATCTCAACAACTATTGGATAAATAGTTATGTAATTTGGTGCATATATTCATGTTCCCCTGACTTTACATCTAGTGGCATCATCTGGTCAAAATTTCAATTTGTTAAACACCTGCAAAACAAATGACATCCCCATCAGTGTCACTCATATGACATTAGTGTATAACTCACGACATTGCTGTGGCTAAGTACAACCTCACATTGCTGTTTGCATTGCCAGGGGTTCTTCAGTGTCCACAAAAAGCTTTTGAATAGGATCATACACAAAATAAAGGTACTAAATTGGCACAGAACATAACCGTGCTGGTCTGGGCTTTTTTTTGACAATCCAGTGATCTTTGAGCTGTGTCGTTTTACTATGAATGACCCACCTTTTTATTCTTTCACGCACAGTCAAGATGAAGAAGAGTCCCTAAAAAAGACATTCTGTCTGGGCTGCACAAAGGCTCACCATGCACCATGGTATTTTTATAGTACTTTTTATAGGCCTAGTACTTTTATTGAAGTAACTTTGTTCAGAATCTGTTGATGTGATGGACAATCAGGTAAAAATAGGATCCAAGTTAAGAAATGCGTCTTCCTCTTTCCATTTGTATCAAAGTCAGTCTTCTTGTGACAGCAACTGTGTCTTGTGGAGCTGTTGATCAGAATCAGTTTCTGAGTTGTCTTTAGTCAAAGGGGGACCTACTGCAAAGGCCATAATGAGTCCAGTTTGTCTATGTGGGCATTCGTCCAGCTTCCCAGCTTAACACCCTCCCTAATGAATTACAACTGACCTTTTATAGCTGCTGGGCACTCGCTGCTGTGACCTACCTTTCATCTCAGCACTCCTTCCCTCCCACTGTTTCATCAGCTTTTTCTATCCCACCCCCAAGCTTCGGGCTTCCAGCCCCGCGCAGCTTGCCTCGACTGATTTGCTGGCGGCTCGTCATATTCAAAGACAGACGGTAAACAGAGTTGACTAGGTGTGAGAAACACGTTGGCATCCCGCTTATTTGATCGTCTGCGCGAGGCACGCTGCATTGTTCCCTCTATGACTTCACCGTTCCGTGTTTCTCCTTCACCAAGGTGGCTATACGACTTCTGTAATGAGCTCACGGTGCTGTGCTGAGAGAGTAACACTGTTAACAACAGCTGCTCTGATCAGATATTGATGATTGAATTGTGTAGAGAACCCCCTGTTGGTTTACAATGTGATGCTTTCCGTTATCCAATTACACTGGGTGAAAATTAATATTTTTCTCCGCATCTCATTTAGTAGAGAGTCAACCTCTTGCAATTACAGCAGTGTATCTGACAGTAAAATCCATTAACTTAATGAATTGATTGCCAAGGAAAGGGACATGTTAATTCAGTCGGCAGCGGTTGCTCTTTGGAGAGCTGTACTTCACACTCAGCAGGGCGTTTCTTGCTTTCCTTCCTGTGCTGCTGAGTGACAGAAATACTCATGGACAAAGAAAGACAAGAAAGTCATGCTGTCAAGTAAAGGGTTGTCTCCAGATTGGCTAAACTTGTTAAACTGACTTTTAGGTGTGCTCAGGCCAACCCAGCCAGGAATTATGAACAGGGGGACAAAATCATCCAAATCTGTGTCTACATAGGGAGCGGGTCCTCGTCTACAGAGATAACCATGTTGCACCACCATGTTTCTATACTAGCCCAGAACTTGCAAGCCAGTCACTGGCATTAGACAGGACCATTCACATTGCATTGGCGACCATAGTTTGCAGCCTCTCTGTAATGAGTAGTGTATTGAGTATAATGAGTATTTTTTTAACTTCAAGGCTGAATGCAGAATCTCAGCACACCTGAAGGCACAGGTGCGTAGGAAGACGGCGTTACCCAAAACGTGTCCCAAAATCAAAGAAAGGTTCCTGCACACTGTATCGCTCTCAGTCAAACATTTATTGGCGTAACGTTTCAGTCGATGTGACCTTAATCAGACATCGACTGAAACGTTACGCCAATAAATGTTTGACTGAGAGCGATACAGTGTGCGGGAACCTTTCTTTGATTTTGGGACATATTTTTTTTAACTTGAAACTGCTTTGTTGAGTGTTTTTACTGGTTAAAATCACAGGGCCAATTTATCTCAGGTTATCAGAGAGAAAAGGTGAGCACACATTTGCAGGTGCTAGGCTAACAGCCATCTCTGGTATGCCAGACAGCATAGAGCATGTGTAGTCTGAAACTGCTTTATTCAGTCTTTCAGTCAGTTTGTTTGTTTTGGAGAGAAAGAGACCTCTGCGGATAATTCGACTCAGCAATTAAAACTGTAGGAGTTCTAACAAGGAGAAGTTTCAGCTGATTGCAATCTGCAATCCTCACTGCCAGAAACCACTAAAGCCCCTTAAATCTTACATACTGTTTCTTTAAATTAAATTATCATAGACTGTATAGTCATACATGGTGCGTTCAAAGGTCCACCAAAATATTTTCACAATAACGATGAGTGGTGGGGTATCAGATGACAAAAATAATAGACATAGCTACCGAGACATCACCCATTGGTTTGTGAACCTCCCATTTTGAAGCCTCGCGTTCAGCATTTTGGCCAATGCCATCTTGGTGTCTTGGAACTCGAAGTGACCATATCTGGGTGAGAGGCTGATGCTGTGCAGGAGCGAGGGGTGGATCTGACTGAGAAGCAAAGGACACTGTAAGCACACAGTCACTCAAAGTGTCCCGCCCCTAAATATGCATAACTCTAAGCCTTAATAAAATGCAAATGGGCAAGTTACACAAAAAGTTACCCCCTGTGCAGTTGTCATGAACGGGGAACTTAGCTACAGAGACGAAAACCTGTTTTTGTACCAGGCGGTAAACATTTTTTTACGTAAACGTTTATTTCTGCTGTAAAGTTAGGAATTTTAACAAAGGGGTGTATGTGGCTGGAATGGCTTCTGGAGTCAGCCCCTAGTGGTCATTCAAAGTACTGCAGTCTTTTGCACTTCATGGTATGAGTTGTCTGGCCATGGTTCTGAATTTGAAGCTGGCTAAGCCACTGGCTAGAAGCTTACTTTGCAAACTCCATAAACAGAGCTAAACAACAGCATCAGTGCTGACAGAGCTAACTTTGTTCAACACGGGGGAGCCAGAAGGGTAGGCAATATACTGTTTCTGCGATGCAGCTGTCATCTGCGATAACTGACATAAGAATGCAGTGCAAAGTGGTTGTGATGAGCTAGCCAGTGGGATACACACAAACACTGACATGCACACATGGCTGGACTGCCTAACTACAGAGGAGCTTGTTAACATACACAGAGGTAGCATTTCTTCAATCAGTCAGTCAATCAAACCATTGTTTATTCAGGGAAAATTGACTGAGCATTAAGCTCTTTTACAGCAATGTGCTGAATTCACATTCAGAATATAATAGCAATCACAATAAAATGATAGAAAAAAGTCCATAAAAACAAAAAAGTAGCAGATTTATAAACAGCAATAAAAAACAGTGAAAAGAAAAATGAAATAAAAGTTATATAATAAGAACAGAGTCTACCATAAAGGACAGATACATAACAATAACAACAACTACAACAACAACGACAACAACAATAAGAACAGTAATATGTAAAAAATCATGTCTGTCAATTAACCAAAGCAGGAACAATGTAAAACAGCCGTATCATCTAGCATACACTTGAAATGATCCAACAAATGCCTGTCTCATTTAAATATCTCTTGTAACTTGTTCCATTTATTTAGTGTGAAAAAACTAAAAGCTAATTTGCCGAGCTCAGTACTGATCTGAGGAGTTTCAAGGGATAAAAATTCCTTCGAGCGTGTATCAAAAAAGATGAATTTGATCTTTAAAAGAGAGCTGAGGTAGAAGGGTAGCTTTCCTAGCAATGCCTCATAAACAAAAAGGTTTTACCCTTTGAGAGAGACACAGTGGTGAGTTCTAAAACCATCCCCAGTAATAAAATGGAGAGAACTGTCGTAAAATGTGTAGATTTATGATTTGATGATTTGATGTGTGGTTTTAGTGTGGATTGAGCTGCATGCAAATACAAAATACTGCCATAATCTAAGACTGACATTATAGTAGATAATGAATACTGATTAAATAACTGTCCTTCTATTCTGTTCATGCCTCTAAAGAGAAGGATGACCGACAGCTGTATAATGCTCCCAATTCAATTCTCACCTTCTTTGTGAGTTTAAGTACATGTGTTTTAAATGAAAGCTTGTCATCTAGTGGGATGTTAAGATATTTGTAATAATGCATTGAATGTGGGCGCCATTCAGGGAACGGATGGAGTAGGCGAAATGATCACACTTTCTTGACCTTGTGAATAACATGAATTTAGTTTTAGGTTAATTTAAAGTCAGTTTTTTAAAGATTTCTGCACACAGTCAAATGCACACTGAAGGTTTGATACAGCTTCTTCCATAGAAGGTGAACAAGCATAAAGAATCATATCATTGGCATAAAAATGTGCTTTACTATTTTTGTTTTTACACAGGCACAGATATCATTTATACACAAAGTGAACCATGATGGGCCCAAAACTGAACCTTGTGGCACACCATTTTTTAATCTTAAAAAACTCTGAAAGCAGTCCTGCAGCATTTAAAGACTGGGTTCTATCAGTGAAGTAATCCTGAAAAGGCCAATTTATCCAGAAGCAGTGTGCGATTAACAGTGTTAAAAGCCTTTTACAAGTCTATAAGTCTGTAAGGCTAATCTAGGTCTAGTCTAGGTCCGCATACCATTACTCCACTTTCCTTTACATAGCAAATAATGGTTTTAGGTTCAGCAAACAAACTATGTAAATATGAAATTTAACAGGCTTTTTGTCCCGCAGGCACCCTGAACTTGTGGAGGTCTGCATGCGCTGCATGTTTTCAGTCCCCGTCACACCAACAGGATACTGATTTAAAGCAGATCCTCACTCAGTCATCATCATCCACCTAGCTACTGGGTCTCTGTGTGCTGTGTTGTGCTCCTGATAGTTTCTTCAGAGGAGGGGAGATTAAAGCTGTATGTATTTTAGAGCCTAACCTTTATTTTGGCCATCCACACTGCCTCAAATACAGTCACCTGTCGGCAGGTCAACGAAAAACAGTTAAAACACTCTATGGTGGGGACAGTCTGTTAAAATTATCTGGTGAAACTTGCCTGTTTTTACTGCTCATGTTTCCTGCCACGTCATACTTCATTATAGCAATTAGTTTGGTACATACAATGTTATCAGGACTTACAGAAATGATGGCCAAAACCACACAATAATTAATAAGCCATAGTAATTCTTGCAGAGCTGGGCACTCTTTGGTAACAGTAACATAAGCTCCCATGATTACTGGCTTTATGCAGACAAAAGTCAGGGTCAGAGGTCACAGCAGGACAATGGATACAGCTAAATGGTTCTTGGACTCCAGCATGATGCATTATTGAGACATACTAGGGAATAAATAAACACACAAAACTTTTCATTTATTTTCTTTATCTGTTTATTTCACATTGCAGGGTCAGGACAATTTGGTCTCACACTGAGGCGGAAATGCAAAGAAGGAAGTCTTTCTCTAGCTGTGGGAAATAAAAATCTGAGACAGAGAGTTGTTTTCTTTCCCAGGCTGCTGCTGCTGCTGCATCTCCTTGTGCTGCTGCTGATGTTGCCGCTTGTTTCTTAACAGAATTTAGGGTGATTAATCATTCATTTCCAGCATCTGTGCACCCTTGCTAAAACAGGCAGTGGGCCCAAGAAGCTGATGGAGCTCTCATTTATGTTGTTTGTAGAATGTGAACAGGTACGGCACCGCTCTCTACTGATTACAACACCAAGGAGGAGAGTGGTGTCACTGCTTTATTTATACTTCTCTTCTTCCCCTGCTGTTTGTCTGCACACACATTGCACCCTGACATGTTTTATCCTTTTCCAGTCAGTCTGGTCATAGCCTCTGGGCTTCAGAGTACCACAGAGCAGAGAGGCGGTAGCTCAGAGGCAGAGCCCACCCAGCTATAACTCATGGTCATGCCATACCTTAGAAAGGTGATGCCAAATGAAGAGAATCCTAATTAATTCTGCAACTCGAAGCTCACCCTTTATACCAATGATAGCAGTACAAGTAGCTAAATATATGTTTGAAGTGATTAGGCCTGTCACAGTAATCACAGTATTGACTTAAGGTACATTTTATAACATACTTTGATCATTTGGCTGACCTTGATATTGGCTGTTGTGTTTACATGCATGTTTATTAACATAAGGACATCACCAACATTTAGCCAACATGATGCTCAAATAAACCGCAGGATTTTCCTTCCTATCATATGTCTCGGGTGCAGCAATTCTCAATTTTTTTCTCTCCACCCCGCCTGCTAGAACAAGTCCAAAGAAAAATAAAACAGCACCTCAAAGACGACACAGTGCTGCTTACCGGTAGCCTGCAGCTGCATTTTTGGAATTGAAGAGGCACAGTCTTGATAGTTGTTAGCTTGCCCAACCCTTGCAACAAGTCAGTAAGTCGTTTGTAGTTTTACCATCCAACAACTTCATTTTTCTTCATTTTTTATCAAAAACCTTTTTGATTCTTTTGATCTGGGCACCCTTATGGACTAATGGAATGTGAATGATTTACAGGGTAATCAAGGAATGGAGACATGATTTGAAGTAACCAACAACCCGATTTTATTAATCCAAAGAACTTCTATCAAAAAAAAATAACTGCTTGGCAAACCGACCGGGCGTCTCATTGAGACAGGCTTTTATTTGTCAAAAGGGACTGGGATTTGAGTTTTTTTGAGTATATTAACAGGAGTTTCTTACTTTTTTTTTTTTTTTAAAAGTATTGAATAATTTTCAGAAATATAATATCAATGTCTGAATATTCTTAAGAATTAAAAGCTCATTGCTCTTTGTACTTGCATTATTATGACATTCTGTTATTATACTGTATCGGTGGCATAAAATATCACCAAACAAAACTAGTTATTATGACATGCCTACAGGTGATTTAGGAACAGTTTTACCATTACATATTGGACATATGACTAGATACAAAATTTAAAACAGCAATAATTGATATTTTCACAACATAGGGACAACAAGCTGTAAACACAACACTAATGTATTAGTCATAAAAAGTCATCTGCTAATTATTTCACTTTGTGTACTAGTTATGATGTACCAATAATATCAGCATGTTGACTGATTCCGATATTTCATCATAAAGCCAGTACCGATACTTATGACGTGCCGATATTATGGTGCATAGAATTAGTTTTTTTCCTAGCACAAAAGGGGGTATTATTAACATCATAAACAAAATAAACAACAATACAAAAACATTGGCATTGGTAGTGGCTGTTGGCTGGTATTAGTATTGGCCCAGAATTTTGAAATCGGTGCATCTCTAAAAATTCCGGCTGCAGAAGATAATCCTATTCGTTCATAGTGTCCGCAGTTACTATCTTCATTTTAAAAACAAAAAACAAAAAAAAAACCCAACTAACTTCTACCAACAACAAGCAAATGAAGACAACAATACTTAAATAGCCAGTGAAATTGCAGTAGGGTAACAGACAGTCCAACTTGGTAGATATCAGACCCAAAGTTATCACACATGTCACATCCAATAAAGCTGCACTATGCTCTAAGAAATGTAAAAAGTAACTCTTTAACTTTAAAATTCCCTCATTTTATTCATTTGCCTTTACTTAAAGACTATGCTCTTATATTTCTCTTATGTATGATTTCTACTGCACCTGTGGCTCCTGGCAGAAAACAATATTTTAAAAGTTGCTCCTACCCACAGAAGGCATCATTTATTCCCCAGCTTACAGCTTACAATGTCCAATATTTTTAATCAAACTGAATGACAAGAGGCTTATGTACTTAATGTCAAAAATATGCAGGTGTTTCCACTACAGGAGTCTAGTCAGTTTAAGAAGTGAATTGTGAGGAATGTGGAATCACTCAGCCGTTTCTGCAGACCATTTGGTATTCATGAGGAGTTACTAAATTGTATTGCAGATTGTCCTTCTGTGCACTGCCTAAACTACCAGCTATGTGTTTGTGGAGACTTGATGGTCACATTTTGTCTGGAAAGCATTTAAAAAACATCATTTGTATGCAGAGCAGAACAAACCACACCAAAATTTCGCTCTAAAAGTTCTTTTCTGCTGGTCATTTTTGTCTCCATTCACAGTGAAGAATATTCAAACAGGTTGGAGAGCGTCTGCCTCTATACCCACATGACCTCAGTTCTCATCTGTCCTGCTGCTGCTAATGAAGACGTGCCTGTGTAAATGAGGATGAGTTGAGCCTGACTGCTTCCAAATATGAAATGTGAGCCCCTAATGGAAGCTGGGCTGAATTAGTAATAGAAAGCAGAGATAGCTCAGCTGTGTCCGTGGAAAACGAAATAAAAGCTTTTAGCAGTCGTCTCTCTCTCTCTGAATCCCCATTTCTCCAACGCACAGCAAGAAGCTCAGTCATATATTTTAATGAATTTCCAGGAAAAAACTTTCAGCATGATCTGTTGCTGTTATTTATTTATCGTCCTAAAATATAATTTTGGCTTCATGGCTTGAAGTTTTAGTGGGATGTTTGATATGAAATGTTTTTTTCTGACTCATTGCTTGCAAAAGCTGCTCAGCATCTGTCACTAACTCAAATGCTTGAGGTAATGAAATATTGATTAACAGCGATGAAAGTACGAAATGAGATTGTTGTTTACTTGCTCTATTACATCTTGGTTGGTTTGTCTTAGCTCCCTGCAGACCTACAAAATAAGGCTGCATGACAGTGACAACAAATGTCACATGCTGTTTTTGTGTAGATAGTAAAACCTGTGGACATGACTTTTATACCATTATCCTTTTCAGCACTTACTTGTTTTTTTTAAAGCTGTCCAGCGTGGTTCAGGCTTGCACTTTTAACAAAATAAAAGGCTTGACCGCATTTTGTAGGCCAGAAATTCAACACATTACCAGAGAGTCTCACATCGCAGGCTTTCTAAAAATGTTGACGTTGGTTAATAAAAGTTTCAGGGCTTTTTCTGTTTGGAACAGTTCAGCATTGTGTGTTCAGATCGTTGCCACAAAGTGCGTTCAGGTCAGTGACCATGTCTGTTTGTCTCTCCCTCCAGATGAAGTCAACAGAGGTGGACCAAGGGCTTTTCACAGACAGCTACTGCAAAGTGTGCAGCGCTCAGCTCATCTCCGAGTCCCAGAGGGTTGCCCATTATGAGGTGAAGACGCCCCCTCACATCACCTCACATGACTCGGATACACAACACTCTTTTGTCATTAATGATAGGCTTGGGGTCAGCCTGTTTTGGCTCCCTCCCCCCAGAGACACTTGGCTGATCTATACACCTGAGCCCTGCAGCTGACATACTGTCAATACATACACATCACACCTGAGCTTACCCAGTTCTTTTTTTCCATTAAACCCCAGTACAGAGCTACAGTGGAAATGAAGGAATAATAGCAGAACCAAATATATAATTTCAACGATATGCATGCATAATTTCTGAAACACTTATGTTGAAGGGGCTGTTTACCCCTTTGACAACAAGAGATGATTGTCTTTTTTTTGATATTCTTTTTGACTCATTCCAGTAAGAAGATACAATGCATGTAACACTGTGTGGCACCGTGCTGTCATAACTGTGTTAAAGATACTGACTGCAAACATTACAGCTAATCCTGACATAAGTAATAGGAACCAGAGTGACAAGTCAACACAAATGCCGGAAAAAATGTCTGCATTGTGTTGTTTATGCAAACCAAAAATATGTTACATTTTTACATTATTATGTGGCAGATACATTTAAGCTTTACTTTTGAACAACGCAGAAAAACAGATGCTTTTATTCGCACTATCCTGGCGGAAAATGCAGGAACGTCTTGGTAAAAAACACACTATGCTGTTTGAAAACTCAGCAAGGTCCTCGTAAAAGGCAGCCACTTTTAGTCGCTTTGTCTTGGCGAAAACACAGCGACAGGCTGCTAAAACACAACTGGTTTTGTTGTTTGTTGGTCTCGAGCAGTGGTCTGCAGCTTAGTAGCCATCCCACCTTGGTGTCATGCCATCCACCATCCCGTCCACCTTTCAATGACAAAGTCAGCTCATATACTTTGTCACTCTAGAAACACTGATATGATTCATATGAAATTTGCAAATGTGACATATTTGTGGTTTGCAGAGACATACAATATCAGTGTTTCCTTCTGGGACCTGGGCTGGATAAGTCATATTTACACAAGAATAATCAAATCTTCACATTGACAGCTGACGCAACCACATCATGTGTGTGTTTTGTTGCAATTTTTCATGATAATTGTCTGTCGTGGCTCTTAGATGCCATTTGAATGCCTTGCAGTTATAGTGTTTTTTGTTTGTTTGTTTTTTGAGAAGCAAGTAGGGTAAGGAATTGCAGTTTTTAATTCATTTGTTATGGGGTGGCAGCTATGAGCAAGACACTGACCCCCAAAATTGGCCAGATGATTGAGCTAGCGCTTTGCATGGTAGCGCACTGGCATTGGTGTAGGAGTGTGTGTGTGTGTGTGTGTGTGTGGGAATGAGAACTGTAAACCTCTTTGGTAAAAATAACATAGGCATTTGCCCATGAATTACATTAAGTTTACTAATCCCAGGAACATTCACTGATAGTGACATTTTGGAGGGCGGCCTACTAGGAGATAGTCTCTTAGTATTCGGTGGAAAGACTGGTCCGGGATTAGTTAGCTTGGCAGAAGGGCTACAGTTTTAGGGATGAGGCTAGCCTTTACGAGAAGAGATGAGCAAAGGTCGTCCCAGAACCTTTAAAGCTCTTATTTACATGTTGTGTCTTTTTAGGTGCTATTCAGCAATTTCTAAGTCTGCATTCAGCAATTACTCAGTTTTGTTCAGAGTTGAATGTTGTGTGAACCCTGCAGCTTCATTGTGAGGACGGGACTTCTTGAGTGCTGTTTGCAGTCATCAGGCCAAAGCTAGTGTGCGCCAATCCAAAAATAGGCAGGCTTCTTGTTAAAGCTCTGTCTTGCTTTCTATTAACATGTTGAAGTCATTAGATGCGATGTCCGATGAGCACGTTAATCTGGGCATCTATTACTACTATCTACCACGTCTCAATGTCTGATTCACAGAGGATGTTGTATGAATACTATTACAGCATGTTAGTTTTTCAGCTGAGTGGAATTGTATTTACTACTTCTATTGCCTCTGATTGCAGTTATCTATATCGCAAAGTATAAATGTTGCATTTGGGCCAAGAGCACAGTAAACGCAACAGTTACAGATAGAAAAAGTAAACTGAAATTTTCAGACAGCGAGCTAAAGGTCCTGACAGATGAACTTCAGAGGCATTCCTCAAAACTTCAGCCAAGTAATTTTATCATGACAGAAAGAGACCATATTTGGGATTTAATATCCCAGTCTGTCAGTGCTGTTGGTGTTTTCAAAGGCACAACCCCAGACTGTAAAAGAGGATGGTATGAGTGGAGGATAAAATATAAAAAGATATCGTTAAATGCACTTCAGTTACCACCAGCTCTCTAAAGACGCTAATAATTTCACTGTAACTGCGTGTTGCTATCAGGGCTGATCTTTGGAAATTGGACTGTTTTTGCAGTGAGGCTCATTTGCCTAGAAAGGGGCCAATTTCGTGTCAGAAGTGTGCATATTACCTCATTTACATTCAAACAAATAGCACAAGAGGACAGAGATTTTCTTTGCTTGTCAGGGCAGTTAGAGATGCATTTCACCCTTTGCAGGTGTGTAGATGTTTTTGTACTTTTTTTTTTTTTTTTTTTTTTACAGGTATAGCAGTATCAAAGGCTGTCCAATCATTCTGTGGATTCACCCCTGAGTGTGGAGGTGTTTTAAAGTCATCTCTGTGTTATTGGTATCAGACTATATTTTTGTGTTCCATTAAGTTTATTAACATCCTTTGGCTGTTCACTTCAATATGCAGCTGTACGTGTTCCTGATTAGCTAGCTATTAGTGCTTTAACAATATTAGAGATCATTATTGGATTACGTGATTTACTATAACTGCTTCATTCATGCTTCACAACCACTGGTTCACTCATGAGCCGTGTGGCCGCCGGCTTGGTTTAAAGGTCCAGACACCAGACACACCAAACAGACATCAGAGAACTAGTGGCAACGAAGGTCAGGTCACCTGAGTCTCAGCCAAAAATTTGCACTTGAGCACACTGCAAAGACTATAGCCAGCAGCCATCTAGCACATACGTTCTGAGACTACAAGTGAGAGAATATCTCTCTATACCAGCAGGTGGCAGTAGTCTGTATTAGTCAGGATGGAAGATGCAGATCGGCAGTTAGCACATAGACAACACAACCCAGTGTTGAAAGAAGAAGAATGATATTTACCGTGCGGTGGGGAACAATAACACAAACAATTACGAACTGTTTCAGCTGAAGAGCTCAATGGTTAAAAAACTCTCACCTAATATAAAAAGTGTGTTTTGTTTGCACAACATTGTTTGTTTGTTTGCTTCCCTCATGTCTTTTTCTCCTTTGGTGCACTGAGCTGAACTGCCAATCAGAGTAATTTCATTCCGGTCCTCCACCAATTCAAAATGCTGAATTGGACAAAAATCCACTAACAAGGGCCCAATAGCACTGATTGTATGAAACATACTGTAAAAGCCTGGGCTCAGATGCTCACAGAAGGTCTGACATTGACAGGTGGCCAGCCAGGGCTTTGTGTGTCGAAGGCCTTAGTGTCCAATCCTCAGCTGTAGAATGCAGCCTTTATAACGTGACACCTTAGTACTGCACACTACTACTGCTGACCACTAATGCCATTCCAGGTTCCTGCCACAGCTCCCTCCCTACCCTCCTCATATCTTTAGCTTGTGAGGAATTAGCTCTTCCGGTAGAGTCCTCATTGCTGGTTCGTTTTCTGCAAGCTCACAGATACGGACGAAACTGAGCAATACCGTCAGAGATTGTGGGGGCAATGGAGCGTAGTTCAAGCAAGATGCAATCGGAGGAAACAACAAAGAATTTTAGATTATGGTGGAATGGTGAAAAGAATCATTCTTCTACATGTTGCAATTTATTTAATGGCCACACAGACCTCTGCTGTCTACAATGATGCATCTGTTTTAAGTTACAATATTATGTCCTCCTTGTTAGTGAAACTCTTGACTCTGCCCACTAGTGCCATCTATTGACAGTATCTATGCCATCATGAAGGATGCGTGGAAGTATACAAATATTTTTGTACAGAAAAGGTGGTATAAATGAGTTGTATACCTGCTCGTACCACCATCTGATTTAGTCTGACACACAAAAGCCACACAAGCGACCCTGATCAGCCACATCAAGGACAGCTTGCGTGAAGCAGCCAGTTGGTTTCCTTCCTCCTGCCTGAGTGTCATCAGGTAGTGGACCTTTCTCTCTCAGCAGATGCTGCCTCTTACTCACTGTCACTTTGAGTTACAGGCGCGGTGAGTCGGACTGCCGTCCTGCTGCTGTCGGACATCTGCCGTAACAGTTGAAAGGACTCATATGAACACTGTGGTCCACTCTTAAGTCTCAGCAAAGGGCGGCTGCTTGTTTTTCCCTCAGAGGTTGGGAGAAAATAATGTGAGACCTTGAGACCATTTAGCATTTTTATTGATTTTCTATTGTTGTTCCTAATAAAGAGCAGGTTGCTGCTAAGGTGAAATCTCATCAAAGAGAAATCCAGTTTTATTAATTGTATTTGACAGTGCCACTTTGTTCAAAGTTTGCCTTACTTTGTCTTTGAGTCAACTTTTCTTTGCAACTCTTAACAAGACAAACTGTATTTCCTGCAGGGCGCTGTGCTCACTGTGGTGCTGTGGAGTGCTATTTAAAGTAGTCCTAACTGTCCGCGGGTAACAGGAGAACTGCTTTGTTCTTCAGGGCGTTGCAGGAGACAGGAAGTGGCTGCACCAATCCAAATCAAATATTCATTTTGTTATTGTGTGGTGAATGCTGAATACAGTGCTTGGCCTGTTGCCTCCTGGAGATGGAACATATTTGGATTCTCTTTTAGCACAGTTTGGGTCTAATGCATCGTGACATGTTTGGGTCATGGTGACGACAGCAAGAACAAAAAAAAAGAGATGGGAATAAAGGATGTGCAAACTTTCCTTCAGACAGAGGAGGTAGTTTTGCACTTAAGAAGAGGATGTTTCAGTTCTGTTTGCATAGATTTGTCTATAATTATTCCTTTTGTGCAGTGTTTAAAGATTTACTCTCTGAAATGTTTGCAACAAAATCAGACAGCATTGTTAAATATTGGGGCTGTGATATAAATGATGTCTTTGAACAAAATATCTTTCCTTAGTGATTATTAAATGTGATGCCTGAGCTGAATGACGTTCAGTGGTTAGCCCAGCGTTTCAGCAGAGTGCCAAAACATGCTCCATCAAAAATGTAAAGGCAGATGCTGTTTGCACCCGCGTGTTTGTAGCCAACAAGTGGCAACCTCCGAAGCTAAAAAAGAAAATAAATCCAAAAGCGAGTAATTTTCCATACACCACCATGTTAAAAAGCCCAACTTTGCAGGAGAAATAAACATGTTTACAGCCTGGTACAAAACACATTTTTGTCTCTATAGCTAATTTCCCCGTTCATGACAACTGTTGGGGCAATTTTTATATAACTAACCCATTTACATTCTATTAAGGCTTAAAGTTACGCATGACTGGTGGGGAAGCTTTGAGTGACATTCAGTCTGCGAGGTGTCACCACAGTCTGTGAGTCAGATTCAAGCTTCTCCATAGCTCCACCCTCCATATCATTCCAAATATTGTCACTTCTGACTCAAAAACCCCCCAAAAAACACAAGACAACGGCTATGGCTAAAATGCCAGAGGCTTTAAAATGGGAGTCCACAAACCAATGGGACATCACAGTAGCTTTGTCCATGTTTAATACAGTCTAAGATAGCCAACAATGCTATTTCCACCCAGGTGTATATTCCTAGGCATCCTAGCAACGTGGAAATATGACGTTATCACATCCTGTCCATTGAGTAACACAAATGGAATGGGTGACAAGGGACAACCCTGGCGAAGGTCAACACCCACCAAGAACGTGTTTGAATTTACGCCGAGAATGTGCTTGCAGCTATCAGTTTGGTCATACTGGATGGCTCGCCTCAATGACCCTGGTACCCCATTAACAGCAGTGCTAAAGGGGGTTTACAGCTGGGGTAAGCTGGGGGGAGATCAGAAGGTGGACACGTTTCCAGACTAAGAAACGTCATTTATAGGAGTAATGGCCAAATGAGTGGCACGGCTAGCTAGCTAGCTCCTGCCAGCCCAGGTGGTTTGCACTGAAGACTGAAGAGTAGCAAATTAAAACAACAGATTAACGTGTAAACGAAAATATTCTTGGCAGTTAACGGAATAAGCATTAACCGTTGACATCCCTAACAACTTCATTTGGTTTCAATGGATGAAAACAGAAAATGGCTGCACTAGTACTGAGCTCTATATACAATATAAATCTCTATATCTGGATGACGGTGGAAAAGGGCATTATTGGAAAATAAGAAGTATATCAAAATCTCTCTTGAGTAAAACAAGAACTAAAATTGTGTATTTTTCTTTGAATCAAATGGTTTTAAAGTGTTCAGATTTGTTCCATATCCCCTTGAGATGAAACATTTCTGACAGACTGGTCATCTAGCTTGGTGATCTCTGATCCAGTCAGCGTCCCTTTGAATTTTTGTACATGTCCTTTAATTGAATTTGAAACTCCAGAGTTAAAGCAGTCCCCGGGTGACAGTAAAGACAGGAGATGTAATTGATCTTTAAACCTCTTTTTCAAACGCATCAAAGCCAGCGCGCTTCTGCAGAGCGGATCAGCCGTCTCTGGTTTACAGTTCAAAGACTCATGTGGCTCATGTTAATTTATGCATCCGTCTCTTTTTGCATGTGCACTGGATTGGATGTGCTGCAGTCTCTCTTGACAGGCTGCCCTGCTCCGAGCCCTGCAGGAGAGCCTCTTCTAAATCACTGCCTGTTTCTTCACAGAGAAAAAAGAATAGGGAGTGACCTGGGAGTAAGGTGGGGGAATAGTAATGCATGTACGTGTGCTCATAGAAAATTAATGTTGAGGAACTGTTTTCAAAGAAAATGATTATGGTTCTTTAAAGCAACTGAATGCAAAACACCTGTTTCTTTTATTTAAGTCAAAGGCCAGTTAATGAATCATTCTGTTTTCTACCATATGTAACATGGATGTTGGGTATAGCTTGGGCTTTGCCGCATTTAGGCGCTCAATAGGAATATGTCTTTCTACATGTTATGTACATTTTCAATTTGTGGACAAAAACTGGAGGTGAAAAAGTTGTGATGAAAGGTTGTGGAAACAAACTGCTCTACTTTGTTACTTCTCAGAGAAAATAGAATAGAGTGACCTGGGACTAGTCATTAAGCAAAGTGAAGCCAGATACAGTTGCATGCAAAATTTTGGGCACCCCTGGTCAAAATTTGTTTAATGTGAATAGATAAGTAGAAGATGAACTGATCTCCAAAACATGAAGTTAAAGATAAAACATGCTTTTCAATATTTTAAGCAAGATCATGGTATTATTTTTGTTATGTACAATTGTGGAAAATAGAAAGAAGCACCAATCAAAAGTTTGGGCAGCCCAAGACATTTGAGCTCTCAGACAAATTTTACCAGGTCTCAGGGCTTTGCCTTGTTCCCAGTCATCGTTAGGAAAGGCCAGGTGATACAAATTTCAAAGCTTTATAAATACTTTGACTCCTGAAACCTTGTCCCAGCAATTAGCAGCCACGGGCTCCTCTAAACAGCTGGGGTGCCCAAAATTTTGCATGTCACTGTAGCTTGGGCGTTGCTGCATATAGGTGCCCAATAGGTATTTTTCTATCTCCATGTTATTATTTTCAATTTGTGGACAAAAACTGGACAGAAACAGCAGCAATTTCAATGAAATGCCAAAATACTGCAAAAAAAGTTTTGCTGAGGTGGGCTCTGGGCTGAGGTGGAAAAGTCATGATGAAAGCTTGTGGAAACTTGCTGCTAGACTGTGTCACTACCCAGAGAAAACAGAATGGAGTGACCCAGGACTCGTCATTAAGCTATAGGTGGAGGAATATATCACCAATGGCAGAACAGAATTCTAATGTTGAGGAACTATTTTCAAATATATCACGGCTCTTTTAAACAACACAATGTACAGTATAAGATCTGTTTCTCTTATTGAAATCAAAATTATTGATAAATTATCAACACTGGTAAAAAAGGATTACTGCCAGCAGTTTGCTATTGTATGTAGCCAGGATGTTGGTTGTAGCTTGGATGATGAGTTTCAGGGGCTGCATCTTCCAAAGCCCTCATTCTAAAACTGAATACATCATAACATTTGATAAGAAAGGTTTTTTTTTTCAAATGAGGTCAAGAATTAAAACCTTCCTGTGCCCAATTTGGATAACACAAACTGGTTCATCCATTGCAGCCTTCAGTGTCCCAAATCAGATATTTGCATGTTGACCTTGCAATGCCTGCTTCTACTTCTTCCACTTGACAAAGCAGAAGAGATATACCAATTGATTGGCTGGCGACCAGAATCAGCTGATTTTCACCTTAATGAGCCACGAAGGGGGACCAACTAGTTAGTCTCAGATATAGCCAGTCCTCTGCCAATTGAATACATGCATACGGCGCACAACAGTTCATGAAAGTCATGAAATAGCAACACTTTGTCATGTCCCCTTATCAGCAATTTTTCAAACCCTTTTAGTGGCTTTTATTTCTGAAAAGCAACTAGCTACAAATTTAGCAACCTATTCAGACCATCAGGGAAAAAGTTGTGATTCAAAATTCATGCATGCAGCTCTAAGTAATCGCAGTGATCGGCTCCTCTGTCAGCAGTGCAGAATCTCGCATCTCATCTTGAACAGTGCACAGTGTAGAGCAGGCAGGAGGAGAGGAGATGGTTCTCACTGCAGCTGTGGAAACGAATGTACAGTCTTCTGTACACACACCTTTATATTCTTGTAAAAAGATACTGTTTTGGATACTAATAAATGGTAAACTCTCCATGATAGGCCCACAGACACAGTATAGAATTATATTTTTACTAATTCTTCTCTGATGTAAATAATTAATTTAAGCATATATAGATCTGTTGCACCTCTTTTCTTTTGGGAAAGTAAAACATGATATAGAAAGTGGGATATACTGCAGTTTATGTTTATTGGATTGTTTAAGTTTATTAGTCAGTGTTTAATTATGAACAGAAAATTGAATTTTCCATGATAGAAAAGTTACACAAATGTTTGTGTATTCTGTCAGTTATAGGTAATCAAAATCTGAATTGGCAGGTCAGACTGAAAAAAAAATTCTAACATTGGAATCATTAAAAAACAAATCAATCAATGCAAGCTCACTACTACATACATTTCATGCAAACTTTTTTTCTGGCCAATTTTTGTCTTGCTTATACATTATTTAAAATGCATTTTTCCTCTTGGGGGATGTATTTTTACCTTAAAAAGTTGGTATGGCAAATGATTTAGCAAATGTTTGCCCAAACATCATTTACAACGCCAATTAATTTAACCACAATAATGGCAATATCATATTGTGACTTAAGTATTGTGATAATATGGTATCGTGGGGCCTCTGGTCATTCCCACCCCGAGTGCTTACTAGAAAAACAGAACAGTTGACTTTTAAAAGGGTCTTTAAGTACAACCAAATGCTATTGTTAGGCAGCCAAAACATTAACAATTTAGGTTAAAGTGAACCAAAAAAGGGTGAAATGCTGCAAGGGTGAGATGATAATTACTTGTGGGTTTGTCAGTCTGGGCAACACTGCACATATTACCCATAGTCATTGTTTATATCAAAATATCGATCAGTGCAGCTTTAAAGGGCATCGTCATTTAATGTACACATCCAAGAAAACCTAGAAATGAGTATTACAGTCTCCCAGCCTCAGAGAAGACAAATGTCAACTGAAATCAGTTTGTCTTGAGCCATGAGACGCTCAGAAAAGGAAAGGTCTATGAAGATGATTTATTTAAGAGTGGAATCCCAGAAATTGTGTATTTCAGAAGCATGCACTGTACATGCCACAGCAGACTACCTGTAGCACAGTTTCATCCATCTGCAGCACTGTGTATTTCAGCCACTTCAGCCTGAATAATCTCATTCCTCACATCCAGGGACAATGCCTGTCAACTGGTATTTTTCAGCACTAGAGTCTTTTTCGCAGAATGCCGCCGTTCTAATATAAATTCTAGATTCTTCTCACAAAACGGAGTATAATCATTTTCTGGGGAGATGCAGCAGCTAGGCACAGATACAATAGCAACAGTATTCTGCTGCACGGGGAGACTCTAACGTTAGAGTTTGGCTGACTTGTGCTGTTCTAACTGCTGCGCTCTTTGTCCACTTCATGTCCTCACTAATTGTTTTCCATTATCTTGGCTGCATTGCAAAATGAGTTTGCCTAAACGTTTTATATGCTATTAAGTTTGTGCTGCTGACCATACAGTCCCTGTTGGTTTGAGAGAGGTTTAGAAGTTCAACAGATAAGCTTACAGTACATGATGAGATATAATGACTCTCAGTACATTGCTCACACTACTACCCTGCTGTGATTTTCAGGTTTGGTGTTAGAATGTTAACCTGGGTTTACTGTTGGAATATGATAATACAGAGTCTTATAAGTCTTATAAGTAATTCAAAGAAGTTATAAACCTTTTAGATAAATAGATGCTGTGTTGAAAACATAGGTGAATGAGGATCCATAATAAAAATTAGGATGATGTCTGTAGTTGCATTTGCTGACGTCATTTTGTGACCGTACTTTTCTGGAAACACATAAACAATGTGTTAATAGGGCTTATCAATATATTGAATTTATGAAATTACAGACATCCATTACAGACCATAAAGGCTTTCATCAGTCAGCTTCTTATGCCGGGTCCAAACTACACAATATCAGCCTGGTTATAGCCTGATGCAGTGTTGTATGGTGTTGGTTTGGAACACGAACAACAATGAGTGTTGTACATGATAATCCATCGTTACATCTTGTGTAGTGGTGTCGCCTCAGGACGTCTAGCATGGTTGATTTTCTTTTCGTCGTTATGACTTCTCCCATCACAGCCGTCACTTTGACCAATAGAAATGCAGAACGATCTGCTGCTGTAGACGACTATTGACCTTTTTGATATTTGCTGTAGGGACGTTACCACACTGTACCCCTTCTGAAATTAGCATCAAGCTAGCATAGAATGTTATTTCTTCATAATGGGGAAGGATAAAAAGTAATAAAATTAAAAAATAGTTGCGGGGACTGCACCACAACTACAGAGGGTACCAGCTTCATTTGAAACAGACGACATTAGAGACACCATTCCCTCCCTGTTGCTGTTTAAAATTAAAAGTCCCATTTAATTTCAGTTGAGAGAATCCCCTCATTTTCTAAATAGGCTTTTATTGTGAAACATTTGCAGGAACTTGTTGAGGAGGATTCAGTGACTTGCGAAGTTTGCATGTGTTACTTCGTAGCTCCTGTCATCTGGTGGCACATTTTACGTTGCTACAACATTTCAGCTGGCACATGAACAGACACAGTGACTGCAATAATAGTAATAATGATTAAAGTGGGACAAGAATAACTTTCACACACGTTGTGAAAGACGACCAGGGATGATTGGTGTAGAACATCGTGTAGTCTGTCATGTCTGTCGGCCAAGTCACGGCACGATTTTATGACTCCACAATCGCATAATCTGACATCGTGACTGTCAGAACGGGCAGAAGTGTCGTGGTGTGTGAACCAGGCATGAATCAGCTGGTCCATTTACTTTGGAGAGGAAGAGATTTCTCGCCTCCTGGTAAAAACCACCTGAGCAATGAACACTGAAGGAATTCTAAGCAGGAGAATTTTCAGTTGGTTATAATCTGCAGTCCTGAGGTGGCACCTCAGCCTATGAGTCAGATCCACCCCTCACTCCTCCACAGCTCCACCCCCTGACCAGAAATGGTCACTTTTGGCTTCATAAATCCATGATGAAGGCCATGATACCAAACACAAGGCTTCAGAATGGGAGTTCACAAGCCAGTGTGTCATTTCACATTGGATTCATCCACTATTTTATACAGTCTATAGTGGCGACCTAAAGCTAACGAAAGCACAAGACACTGGGCAAGGGAAATAGGGGGAGAAGTCTTGACGCTGTCAGTGTCACAGTCACACTTAAGTCACATGTTGTTATACACTGTGTAATATATATGATGTAATAGCAGCAGGTAGCCGGTGTTGTGGACTGGCAGGTGACATAAAAAGTCACATTCACATTTTACTGTTGTCCAGACATTAGAAATATTCCCACTGTATAACTACAAACAAAATACTCACAGTATGATTTTACCATCCTGTAAATACAGCATGATACCACACTTCCCTCTTTTTCTCCCCTGGATGTGAGCCACCATCTCCCTCTTGTCCTGACTGTTTTTGCAGTATCCCGGCATTCAGCAGTCCAATCAGACTGCTGAATATGTATGAAGCCTCAGATGTGTGGAGTAGACCAACGGGCCTACTAACTGCACTTGGCTCTGGCGATATCATCTGCCCTCAAGGATGCCCGCACGGCTGTCTCATCCTCAGTTTCCCCCACTGTGCAACACTTGCATGTTGTTGGTGATTATCATCCTCTCTGGCCTCTGTGTGTCATTCAGGATGAATGTGCTCAAAGATATGGGCCTACTGTGCAGCCACTGGACAATGTAGAACTGAAAGAGTGAAAATGAAGTTTTTGCTGTCATATATTGATGACTGTATTTCATCTTTTCTTCTGTAGTAAAAACGTAAGTCATAAATCCACACTCGGGCCTTTAAGAAAAGCAGATTAATGTTACATGAACAAAGAGGTCAGAGGCTGTTTGAGAAAGACTTGATCTCATTGGATGAATATAGCAGAGTGGCGCTGAAGACACAGTTCAGTGGAGTGCAAGTTGCCCAAAGGTAACATTTAAATGGTAAAATACAAGTAAAAATAGAAATGGCAGTGTTTTTTTTAGAATATATTCATTTGTGAGCATGACATTTGCTGTGTTGGAAGGTCAGCAGACTGTCTAACTGGCTAAGGATACCTTGGTAACTGTAATATGACCGACCATTTAACCTTAATAGCTTCAGAATGAAAAGCAGTTGTAATGTTGTCACCTGTTTTGTGCTTTAACTAATATAAATACTAGTTTTAGTCACATTTGAAGGTCCAGTGTGTAGGATGTAGGGGGATTTAGTGGCTTCTAGAGGTGAGGATTGCCGATTGCAACCAGCTGAAACTTCTCCTGGTTAGAATTCCTTCAGTGCTCATTGTTCAGGAGGTTTTTACTTGGAGTTATTTATTATTTATTAGTTATTTATTATCTGCAGAGTACTCTTCCCCTTCAAAACAAATGGACCACGTGATTAAAACCAATAACAACACTGAATAAAGCAGTTTCACGTTGAGATCAGTGTTTCTCCAATGCTGCTTGGCATGTCGGAGATGGTTCTGCTAGCCCAGCACCTGCTAATCTGTGCTAATCTCTCTCGTAATTTAAGATCCAGACGTTCAGGAGGTTTTTACTGGGAACTGATGATTCAAATGCTTTTCTTGAAAGATACTGCCATACCATCTGTCGGCATCACAAAACGAGCAGACGTAGTAAGTGATCGTTGTGTATTTTGTTCAGCAATCTCTCTGCTGTAACGTTACCTCCATGTTGAGTAACATTAGCCTACAACCCAAGCATGGTAAATAAGGCTAAAATGCAAATGTTGTTGTGGTTATGTTATGGATAAGTGCTTGACCAGGGCATATAGTGAAGTGAGTTCTTCCTGTGTTCCGGTGATTATTTTGAGGCGTACTCTCGTCCCATCCCACCATCAACATATGTATGTAACATACAGTCACTGGCCACTTTGTGTACACCTGTGTAATCTAATTCAATCCAGTAGAACGACTATACCATGATTTTTTACCTGAATCTTATAAATGTATTAGTTACTGTTACATCGTCTAGAAAGTGGTGATTCTACTTTGTTTATTATTGAGGTCATAGTGAATGGTGGTGGTGTACTGGGGTGGTCTCCTAATTTTTACTAATTGATAGTGACAAAATATTAGGAGCACTTTTCAATATATTGCACTTCAGTACACCAGCACCACCCACTATGACCTCAATAATAAAGTAGAATAATCACCTTTCTGACAAAAGCTGAAAATGTAAAAGATTTGTAAACGTAGAATGTGTGACAGAGCTGTTGTATTGGATTGTATTAGATTGCACAGGTGTACCTAATAAAGTGGCCAGCAAGCTCCACATTTACACCACCAATCCATGCTGGTTCTAGGTCTCCCCTCAGCCCCTGGTTGCTCGGCAGCCTCAGCCTCTCTTCTTCCAAAACCTGTAACTCTTCCTCTGTATATTCTGGCTTCTTCTCAACAAGCTTGTTGTTTTGATGACGGGAGTAACTGCACTGAACACGCTGTTTGAAATCACTCCGCCCAGCAAGTACTGTATGTCTGGAATGTAGTTCCAGCTGTGCATTTGGCATTCAAAACAACTCGTCTCGTAATATTTCATTATTATTTCATAGTGTGGTGAATGTGTAAGCTACAAGTTGTCCACAGGAGCGTTTTGGAGTCATTTGATGGTGTATTTGATCAGTTTTGAGGAAGAGAGGGGGCTGTACCGTTCACATCCATTTTGTGCGCCGAGCAGCAGGCAGCTCCCCACCGATCTCAGAACAACAGGCACTGACAATTAAAGGTAATGTACCTACTTGTGTGACTATAGGGATTACAGCAATCGGCGAATTTGCCAAAATGTCGAACTATCCTTTAAGGTCATTTAACTACCGTTAGTATATATCTAAAATTAACATTTTAGTGTCGTGTTTGACAGTCAATAATCATTCTCATTTTCTGAGAACATTTAAAAGTTTATGTTTTTTGGCATACTGAGGCAACAGTGTTTGCCATCTTTAGTGTCAGCCTTCAAACACTGTCTTCAGCCCATTAGCATTACCTGCATTAAGTAAACTACTTTACTGACCTTCTGTACGCTTCAACGGTGACTTGGTGACAATGTTGTAGACCACACTTGGGTATTTTGTAACTTTGTTGCTTGTAGTTTGAACAAAGCATACTAAGTTGAACCATAAACATTGCTTATAAAATCATAGCATCTCAGTCCAAACTAATGCTAATCAGAGATTTTATGTTACAACCAGATCACTAAGGTCCTCCACTGCTTTACTTTAAAATGTTCCTTATGTGTCCCATTAACATACTGATGAGAGTGCTTTCTGTTTTTATGCCCCCAAACTGTTGAATTCACTGCCATTCTGTATCAGAATGGCAGGCTCTCTTTATTTTTAAAAGTAAATTAAAGACCTGTATTTTCCATTTTATCATTCATTCATTTTTTAGAGTACATTACAGTCTTGACTGTTAAGGTTTAACCATTGGTTTTTATCTCATTCTATCCCTTGTGTTTTATTTTGTATTTACTTTCCTTTATGGACTTTTAATCATCTTTTTTGTTAGTTTGTTCTGTTTTGTTTGGTTTGCTTTCTTTAATATTGTCTTACTGTTGTAAGTTCCTGGTCTTGCAAAACTTAACGTTGAGTTGTTTGTGTCGTCCTTTTCAACTGTGTGTTATTCCTAATTTGCCATGTGAAGCTCTTTGGCCTGCATGTTTGTATGAAAGGTGCTATATTGATAAAGTTGAGATGAGTTGAGTTAATGCTAATTTAAACATAGAGCACTCGCCAGCCCCAATGCTTGACAGTAACATTATGTAATGTAACATTAGCCTTACTATCACCATGCCAACAACCTTAAAAAGTTGTTTCTTTGATGACTGAAATGGAAACATGCTTCCCACAAATTTGGCCATGAGAACCAGACTTACGGGTTTCTCAGCTCCTGACTGTCCCAGATATCTACCCTCTTTAGATGCCAAGTCCAGAGCTCTCTCTGAACATGTTTACTCTTGTAGATGGAAATCTGCAAATAATGAACCCTTCTTCACTCTTAATTGATATCTGACAACCCATACATAACAAGACTTTACCATTTTCTCTTGATATCTCAGCTGTTCCTCGCCCCAGTAGCTCAGTGTCATTAAAGTGTGTATATGTGACGCAGAGGTCACCTGGAAGTGACTGCAAACAAACACTGTGATTCAGTCTACTACCCTTCTGTGTTTTGCATTAAACAATACACAAAACAAAAAGCATACACAATAATGGCCTAACATTAAAGATTTTCATATAGCACTAAACTCAAAATAAATGAAGTAATTTGAAAAAAAAGCATATTGTGCTGTTGAGCAGCTACAGTTGCCGAGTGTATAAACCCTAAGCAGTGCCACAACATGGTTTCATCTGCACATTGCCAGCTTGTAGCATGTGGGTGTCGGAGAGTGTGTCAGTTATTGACGAGCTAATCTGCATTTTCCATGCCCGCTCTGTTTGACCTTTGCAAATATTGATTTTTTGAAGGAGAGGATTAGTGAAGCACAGTAGCTCAGTATGAGTAGTAGTAGTTGCCCTCTGATTCTATCACTCTGAACAGACACAAAGAGGCATTCTTCAGGAGTGAAGAAAAGAAATCTATTTTTGAATTTAACAATTTCCACCCAAGATGTCACTTTGCGCGAGTGCCCAGCACACATATCTGGCAGCACATTTGTAAACACACCCACTGCCACGCTGATTCAATTAAGCCAGTATACACACACGGGCATTGTTCAGTGCTATGAAATGTCTTTTTAATAAATGTATACTTACACAAGAGACTGACACTTCCTGAAGGGCAAAGTTGCAGCGCTAGCATTTTCTTTTTTGTAGCCCATCTGCAGTCTTTCATGGGTTTAACGTGTTTGTCAGATAAAAAAAGAAACTAATTTCCATGATCCCTTCTTAATTACTTCTCATGCATCATTAGCCCAGAGAGGTCTCCTAATAGTAGTAATAGTCAGCAGGTTGGTCAGAGAGTTTATAGATGCTCTTGTCTGCGTCTGCAAGAGTTATGTTCACACTGCACCCATCGATCATCTCCTGTCATTTTCATATGCTTTGGAGTTAATGGGATGGAAATATTAGCCATTTCTAGTGCTGACAGAAAATAATCTACAGTAATGAAATGAGCCTGAATCATCATGGTGCCTCTGATAATTGAGGAGGCTGAGAAGTGCTATTCCGATGAGCCTGTAGAGTGATCAGTGCAGAATGGAACACATAATCAACAGTAAAGCTACTTCGCCTCTCTGGAAGTCCTTCTCGTTAAATGAAAATGGAAGAAGACAAACGTGACCTCCTCAGGAATCTGTCTCAACGCCATGTGCTAAGAAGAAGGTAATTAAAATGCTTCCAAACATGTTGGCACAAAGAAAAGTGGCCCAAAGCTTCTTGTGTAAGCAAAAACTGCACCGCTGAGATGCTTAGCCCTTTTTATTTAGTTCACTCTAATGCAGCAGCGTTTACACAGTTTAATTATGAGCCTGTCTCACTGGGAAACAGTGGAGCGAAGGAGGGGCTATTAATGGAAATAGTCCTGAGAGATCAGTTGTTAGTCTGCCCTTTAAAAAGCAGAGTTGGTGAGCAGAGAGAAAGAGAGGGAGAGATAGGTGAAACAGTCCTTTCGGCTCTTGAAAGATGATTAAACGAGTTCAAAACAGCCCCGAATCTTTCTGACAGGGAGGCGATTAGCCGATGAGGCGTGTCAAATTAGAAGAGCGTGAGATGCAGATTCCACTCGCACTTAGATTGAATTCTTTCACAGTTTCGCCCATGACTCAGCTCATAATCCCAGGCAGGATTTTAATTTCAATATAACACCCCACACCCCCCTTTCATCGTCACATGTGCTTCCACAGGCACAAATTCAAAACAAGATGCATTTTTCAGCATTGTGAATCTTGCCTATGGTGGCGTGGGGAAATTGTTCTGTTGCATGCTATGATAATGTTGTGCATTACGGCTGCTGTGCGTAAATGACAAAGGATGAATGCAACGTACACTTTTATTGTGAAAATTGTATCCATTGACATATTTTACAGGCTTTGATCCAGCTATGTCGGAGGTTTGCAAAACATATTTTTGGGACTGATTGTAAAATTGTCTTTTTGAAACTTGAGAGAATAATACTCACTTTAAACTCCTCATCCTCACAGGTCCAAGTAAAGACCCAAGGACATTACTGCTTCCTCTTCTCATCCTCTTTAACCCTTTTGGGTAAAAGCTGCAAACTGTTTAATGAGCCATCAAGAAAGGCCAAGCTGGATTTCTGGAGAACACTTTTTATCTTTGGGGCAAAAATATACAGAACTCCAAAGATTGATATAGTGGAGTAGTTTTATTAGTAAATTAATATCTATAATAATCCTCTGTATTTAGATGTCAATATATAGCATGCCAAGTATGCTTTTAAGGGCATGTGATGTTGAATTGACATGAAGGGGACACTGAAACTCCTATCAGGGTGTACATGATGTACAGAAAGTTATTTAAAAAAAAGTATGGTTCATGTTGTAGCATGTTTCCATTTTTGCCTCCTGTTTAATGACTTAAAACTACTTTTACCTTTCTTGCATTTCACACAGCACTTTGAACATCCACAACTCCCACCTCCCTCCAAAGTCCCATCCCCCTCCTCCTGCAACTCCACCTCCCTTCAAAGGCCCACTCCCCCCTCCTCAATTACGTCCTCATGCCATGTATGTGCTTAAAATAACTGTTAGTACTCCAAAAATACACCCAAGTAAAAGTGAGAATTATTCTTTTTTAAAACGATTTCAAGAAGTACAGTTTAATTAACAATATTACAAAAGTACAAGTAACTATCCATGTCTCAAAAAAGCATTAAGTAAGAAAGTCTTATTATTATTTTATT
The DNA here is from genome assembly GCA_026686955.1 of Epinephelus cyanopodus. Lineage (NCBI taxonomy): Eukaryota > Metazoa > Chordata > Actinopteri > Perciformes > Serranidae > Epinephelus > Epinephelus cyanopodus. Next base: position 8,794,518 of record CM048921.1, read on the forward strand.
TTATGGGCTTTGATCGAGTTATTCTAGAGGTTTTGGGAAGGACAGGTTTTTATCATATAGTGCATAAGAAGAAAGCAGTCTCCACTTTGTATTGCAGCACTCGCACACTTTTTTTCATCAGTCCAACTTTCATGAGAAATCATCTTGAAATCCACTGATGGAAAGAAGAACAAAAGCCTTCTAAGCTCTGGGGAATAGGAATGAGATATAATATTAGGAGCTGTCAAAGAGAAAATCAGTGGAGTGAAAAGTCCTCAGGCTTAGCGGAGAGACGTGCTCGAATCGCACATGGAATCATAATATATTTACTCTTTACATCTGTTTCTGTCAGTGCATTAGAAATATCTAATCCTAGCTGCAGCTTTCATGGCATGGTCATGGGTAGACAGGTACAAGCAGACCTGTAAGTGTGTGTCATTCAAACACTGACAGGGCTGTTCTGTATCTTTAGCTCCGCAGGTGACATTGTCAGAGATGTAAGAGTATAACTGCGGCGACACAAACATCCGCATGATGTCATTTCTCTGGAAACCAGTGAAATAGCTGCAACTGTGCTTTCTAATATAGGATGTTGTGTAAAGCCGGCGGGCTTGTTCCCTTTGATCTCAGAGGGTTTTGTTTGCAGTCGATACCGTATTTTTAGTGGGAGTTTGAGAATTGACTGCATGGCCTACTTTCGTGACAGCGTTCTGTCAGCCGTCTCAGGGTTTGCTCCCCGCTTTGTCTACTGGTCTCTGCTCAACAGTCCCTCTTCCTGCTGCCAAGAGGGTTTGGCTCATGTAGAAAAAGCCCAGTCAGCTTCCAGTGTGATGTCTAACTCCAGAAATGGTTAAACCTTAGAAAGGCACAGAAAAGATAAATCCATCTAGTAATCATCTGAGGTTTCAAATTTGTTGTAAATGCAATGAGATGGTTTCTGTTTATTCTCATCAGACTGTCAACAGTGAAGAATGAAGTTGGTTCCTGTCCGAAGAACAAACTGAACTTTGATTAATGCTCTGATTGTGATTGCTTGTATAGCATGAGCCAGCTGAAGATAGGTTCATTCCCAACAGTGGATATTTTGGCAGGTATTAGCGTGACAAATGCAAGGTGACAGGGAAAATGATTTGAAATGAGAGATGTTGGGCCAGTATATATTCTTTCAAATGTAACATTGCCAAGAACACATACATAAGGGCTCTCACACAACCCCACAAACATTACAGTGCATCTTTGTTAAAAGTAAGGATTGTCATGCATACTCCATCTGGGTGTCAGTATTTGTTCCATGTACTGTATGATGTAGTCACCGCCCAACCTTCTTCCTGTGAAGATGACTTATTTTTTTTCTATGCCTCCATGCCATCCATTCCTCAGTGTCATTCTTGTGAATGCAAAGTCTCAAGACCATCTTCAGGACATTTTGGTGGTCAAAGGTCAAGGTTACAGTGCAACCCGGTCTCACTCCAAAGTTGTTGAAATCTGGGTCTTGGTCAGTGACTTCCAGTATCAGACACAGATGAAAAAAGCCATACTTTCAGGTCAGCATAATACATGGCTGGTTGCCATTATTGTTTAACAGTGCCCGGTGGCATCAGGGGGAAACACGGCAGGACAACAACAAAAGTTAAGGGGGCAGAAATCCAAGTAGGGCGGGTGGGAGTGCTGGTGTATAAGTCCAGCAACCACCAGACTGTAAAGCCAAACCCTATTTTTTTTCCTAAACCCAATCATGTGCTTTTGTTGCCTGAACCCAAGCACACTATGCTAACTGGCTAATTAGTGTCAAGACGGTCTACCAGTTTCCACTTTTGAATAACAATTACAGACTAATGCAGTCGGCTGATGTAGAGGGGTATTTCCTGCACGCAGGCACAGAACAGTCATGCTGGTTCGGCTGTAGACTGTGCGGTGTGTTCATGTGCAACATTTTGGCTGAGACAAAGGCGATGTCAGGAGACGCAACGGGCAGCTTTCATTGCTGCTAGTTCTCTGAGGTAGGCTTGGTGTGTTTGGTTTGTTTGGGAGAGCAGCCTTAGGAACAATGGGATTTGCAAGTAGTGCTCTATAATCATTTATGCGAGTACACTTAATGTAAGAATATGGAAATTACTTAAAATGGCCATTCAACACAATCAAAAGCAAGAAGTAGAAAAGTTTAGGCAAGCAAGAAGCAAGCAAATTAGTCCTGAAGTAACAGATCTGCGAGTGTAGTGGTAAGAAGAGTGCAGGCTGTGCTGATGAATAGGTCTATTCCAACTGAAGCCCAGCAGGAGCATGGATGCTCCTACACCCAGCCGCTTCCATTAGTCCTCCACCATTTCTCATTTGATGTACAGTCTGAAGCTGGCAGTAAAACCATTTTGAACTTTAATACAGCACAAATCCTGTAAGGTGTCTCTCTCTGTGATGCTCTTTGCTAAGAAAAGGGATGAAGAGAGAAAAAGGATCTGAAGCTTTCTCTGGGTAGACCCCTCACTCCCCGCTGTTTGGGAGGCATCAAGGAGTATTTCACCAGTGTTAACTGCAAGTTAAGAACATATGACTCTCCAGAGTCAGCTGCAAACTGGCTAGACATTCTACAATTTATGATTTCACATGATAGCACCATTCAATTCAGTCTTTTCTAAAGGCGAAATGATTAACAAAATATCTTTTTTTGATGGGTAAAAAATCTATTTGGGTGGTTGTCCAAATGAATTTGACAAGTGAGAATTGCTGTGTCAGCTTTAAGTGTTGGTTCATCATGAATTTTGGCAAATAGGGTGAATAAAGGGAGTTTCATGAAATTATGTATTTTTACATACAACTTTAAACTTGCATTTGTTGATTTATTTTTAAAACGTGGACAGCACAATTCAGTACTAGCAAATCATTATTATTGACGAATGGTTGCCTATTAACACATCCATGTTATCCACGATAGGGATGCAAGATAATACTGCCACATTATTGGTGGTAAAAGTGTATATATTGATATCGGTTATTGGCCAAATAAGTTGTTATATATCAGCATATTGAATGTTGGAGATCCAACATCATGCATCCTTAATACACGTAATGAATCTAAGTCCAATAGTCAAACTCCTTCCAGCCCTGGTCAGGTCTCTTTTCCTGCTGAGCAAGAGTCTGACCTATTAAATTAATCGCCAATTAATTTGATAATCGATTACAATTTTTTAAGTTCAAAATTCTTTGATTCCAGCTTCTTAATCTTACTATATAATGACGAAAACTCTGTGTGTGTGTGTGTGTGTGTGTGTGTGTGTGTGTCATGCCCCGTATGTCGTAGAGACATGAAACTTTGCACAGAGATGTCTCTCCTCACGAGCAACACATTTGCCCAGGAACCATAACTTCAGGTTATACAGATTTTCTGCTATTTTGAATTTTTTGAAAAACACTTAAAATCGATTTCTTCCTAGGAAGTTTGACCGATCTGCATGAAACTCGGTGAACATAATCTAGGGACCAATATCTAAAGTTCCCTCTTGGCAGAAGTTGGAAAACTTCCTAAAACTGAGCTTCTATAAGGCAATGAATATTGCGGAGAGCGTGGCTCATCACATAAAGGTGTATAACATCTCAAGGGTTTCACTGATCACCACACAACTTTGTAGGCATATGACCACACATAATCTGAGGGGACTCCTCCATTATTGACCACATCAAACAAAATGGGGGCGCTAGAGGCCTAATTTCTTACCTAGGCCTAACCACCATATCAATTTTTACTAAACTTGGTATATATGTAGAACAGGACGCCTCAAGGTGACTGGAGAAATTTAACTCTAATTGGCAACTGGGTGACGCTATAACAACAGAAAAGTGCTTAAAAATGGCTAAAATGCGACCGATCGCTGTGGCTCCCCCTGTGGCCCAATGTTTTTGTTTTCTAACTTTTGGTATGACTAAAGCCCTTTTCACACAGAGTGCACAAAGTGCAGACCTCCACCGAGGAGCCCATTCATTGTGAATGTGCTACTGCGGCGCAAGAGCGCACCACTCTGCTGAGCTGAGCAGCGCGCAAGAGGGCACGTGTCGCAGCGTCTGCGCGCCGCCAGCCTGCGCTTGAACTGAACATTTTTTAATTTCACTGCAACGCGCTGTGACGACACCTCGGCGAGTCCAATAGCAAAGAAGAGCCTGAAGTAGACCCGGAAGCGGTCATCATGGAGCTGTAGCTCCTGAACAAGCCTGTACTCCCCCAAATCCTGTCTTGCGCGCCTTGCTCTCGGCTTGCTCTGCGCCCTACCCTGCGGTGGGCGCCGCGAAAATTGCGCTCTGTGTGAAAGAGGCTTAAGTCATGGTATGGTATGCTGTACTCAGTGGGTATGGACTAGTTGTGAATATTTTCTGGTTTCTTTACTCCTTTTTAACAGTAAATTTGACAGTTTGTAGCAGATAGATGGAAAAAGTGGGGAGATAGCAAGATGGATGACAGCAAGCATTTGCTCCAGCCAGAATGGCTCTATATCTATATACACTACATCTGGGTATTTTTACTTTAGTAACAGGTTGTATCAGTACTCAGGGCTGGCATGGCTTTACTTATTTACGCTGACATGTTCAGTGGTTATCCATTAAAGTGATAGCAGAACTGCATGGCGTCAGATTAATTCCTTATGAAGCACCTCGTTGAGACCACCTGAAGGGGTCTTAGTGATCACACAGGGGTGACTTTGAGGAAGCGCACTGAGTTTACAGAACAGCAGGAAGGCTTTCTTGCTGTGCTTTAGATGCTAAGCCTGTTTTTTTCTGAGGCTTAAAAATAACACCTCTCCTTATCAGCAGCCATCATTTATGTCCCAAGTAAAATCAGTTCGTCTCTGGTTCTATTTTTTAACAACATTAATCCTGAGCATTTTGTCTGCTTGTGTAATTGAATATAAATGAATGCCATAAAAGAGGGGAAGAAATATAGACAGGTTGATGGTACAGAACACACATTACAGTAATGACACCAAGATGAATTTCAAAGGTGCTTATGAAGCTAAATGACAAACAGAAATAGCAAAAAAGCTGCAATATAAGTACATTATGATGTGTGAAATGCAGCAATACATGAATTATGGTCAAAATCCTCATTAGTCAGAAAATTCATCAACATTATGACAGAAATAATGTCAGTGTGAGTCAATATGGTCAAGGACAGCATTTGGTTTGGATCGGAATATTACAGACTGTTCACAAAATAATTCAATTTTTTAGATCATTTTCATTTTCTCATTATCACCACTCTAAGGTCATGTCATCAAAGCTAAATAAGTCCTGCTATAGAAACTGTCAGTGAAACAGTTTGAGTGATGTGCACTTTGAATAATCACAATTTGAAGTTGAAATTGAAGCTATGTATTGAGCACTGCTCTGCATAAACTGAGTAGATGTTATAAATATGTATAATATATAATATGAGTATATGTTATAAAACTGCAATTGGCAGTACCCTGGTAGCGTAGGGGTTAAGACACCAACCACTGGGGGACCTTTGTTACATTTCATTCTTCCCCCTCATTTCCTGTTATCTCTCTACTGTGCTAAAGACATAAAGCAATGCCTACAGATAAGAAATGAACAGAAACAACAAGACTAAGAGTCTCCAGCCTTGCTAGCAGCCTGTGAGGCTTACTTGAGTTTAAGCTAACATGCTTACAGTGATAATGTCAGCATGTTAACGGTTTAGCATGACCATATTTCTGCCTGAAGTAGTAGCTAACCAAGCCCAACAAACATTCTGTTTTTGGTGTCAGTCAGTGCCAGTAAGTCAATGCAGTTAATGTAACGTTACTGATGTTCTGAATTTGTACCTGTCTTGCTATTCTTGCTTACATGGTTGCAGCTTGCCTGCATGTGGTGATTACACATGTGGCACCTTGTAAATAGCTGTCAAAAGACATTGTTTTATATAGACTTACATAGTTAGATTGTTTTAACACACATGTCACACACAGACACACATTACAAATTGTCAACAGTTAAAAATAATAAAAATTGTCAAGCCTTCATCACCATGATCTTTTCTTGAACTGTAGCCACTGTTCCACCCACTGTGGTTCTTTTGGAGTTGTTGTGGAGGAGGGGGTAGCATTCACCCTGGATGGCTTCAGTGCTGTCCTCCCCTGTTTGATGGGTCTTTAAGCATCGTTAAAGATCTATTTGCTGCTGCTAGCTGGGATAGCCAGAGGGCCCCAGGTATGACTTTTTGCAACGTTAACATGATGTTCTATCGACTGACAGGTAACTTGTTAATTGGACAGTTTGGGTGTTTGTCATCCTGCATCATCAGTGCATCATTGGGCCGACATAGGGAAATTATGTTACATTGACTGACAGATGTTTATGTAGTTAATGCTCCTAAAGTGTTATATTTAGGTTCTTGGGTTTCACAAAGCATTATTGTAAGTGTTATCAGTAGGCTATTATTAGACTGCAACTCATTGCATGTTATGAATAATGACTAACACAGAGACAGGATGAAAAGAAGGTGTCTTGTGCAGTAATAATTCGGGGCTCAATACTGTGAGATCACTGTCACACTTTCTACTGGACTTTACAAACAGACCAAGTACACGGAGTTGGATACAACGATGGCAGTTTTAACAGCTTTTTAATCATTTAAAATGTCCACACTGACATGCCTATGTGTTACCATGGTTACATTTGTGCAATAAATAAGTTATGGGATATATGTGGCCTTTATCAGGATCAATTATGAGACTGCAGACAGGTTTCATGAACAGCATGGATGGATTTAATATTGGTTTAGCTGTTGAAATCCTGCTAAAATCCCATATCTGCTATCATAAAAGCCTACGGCTAGTTTGTTTTCTTTCACACCACAAATGTACCGCACCTGAGTCCGTTTGGAAGCAGACTGAGACACACCTTTTCTTGGCTCGGTTGTTTGGTCCGTACTAGGGTTCAATTGACAGCTTTCACACTAGCCCAAAGGAACCATACTGACCACGCAAACAGACCTGAGTTTATTTTAACTGAACCAAACAGGTAAGGTGTGAAAGCACCTGTAGTTGTTAAGATATTTTATGGTTAATCACAAATGTCAGCCTGTTGGTGGCACTATAGGAAAAGTCTGGGGTTTACTTAAGTCATTAGGATTTTTCCTCTGGGGGTTTAAATATATGTACAAAACTTTCCTAACAATCCGTTCAGTAGTTGTTGAGATATTTCAGTGTAGACCTACAGACAAACATTACCATCCATAGAACTATGCTGCTAGAATGACTATAAAAAGTTTAATTCTAGTTTAATTGCTCACTCGTGCTGACCTGGTCTGTTTCCTCATAGTTGTATTTGGAAGCAGCCAGTGTGTGGAAATCTGTCATGTGCAATTAATGCCTTTAATGAGATAAATGTGCAGCAGGTTGCTGATGTTAGGCACCAGTTAAACCTTCCTCTCTACTCTGCTGCTGTTTTGAAAAGCTTTAGCAGAACTTTGCTTTGTTCTGCGCTGGAAGGGTTGAATCCTTGATGGTCTTTCTGAGTAAACAAACTGTAATCCCCCCCACAAAACCCTGCATGAGCCTACTGTTTTGATGTAAACGAGTGATGATTCATGAGATAATGCCTGTTTGACTGTGGACTGCAGTGTTTTTCCCATGGTTCCATGCAGTGGAGAGCTTTGTCAGAGACTTGAGGGGGTACAGCAGTAGTAGTAGTTAGAACGCAGAGCCCTGGGCTGACTGGTAAGCACAGAATCCCTGTGCCTAAATCATCCAGGGGCAGCTAAGTAAGACAGCTCATCCGGGGTCCTGAGTGTCTCGGAGCTTACTTGACCCCAGTCACAACTGTTTTTGTCTGACTTTCTATAATTAGAGGGCTCACTGAGGCTGCCAGCACACAGCCACTGGTCTATTCCAAGTCACACTCACACAACACTCAGGGCTGTGTTGGGTAAAAGGCTTCCAAAATTACCAGGGAGGTAGTGAGGTGCATCCGGGTTGTATAACAAGTGTCAACACAAGGCAGTAAGAGAACTGTGATGAGTGGAGATTGCAGTAATGGTCCACAGGACAGGCAAGCTTTTAGCCTTGAAATAGAAATACCTGACTTATTGGCTAAATTGGCAAGTTATCAGGTCATTGAAAGGATCATATCAGAGGTTTTGGATTTTTATGCCAAATAACTACAATCCGTCATCCATTAGTACCATTTCCTAAAGTTATCACATTTACACAGTATTATTCTAATTCTTATTCTTATCAACAATAATAATAATTCCTCAGATATGTTTTATCCTCTTATTCGTTTTTATGGCTGAGATAAACAGTGTAATGCCATGTTCGATTTACAGATCACTCTGCCATTTTAAGACTAATTAAACTCTGAATTTCCCCTCTGGGGGATCAATCAAGTATATCTTATCTTAAATCGACATAACTTTGATGAAAAACAGTACTTCTGTTTCATTATGATGGATTAGCTCTGTAGGAAAGGTTTCAAAACCGTGAGTTAATTTTGACAGTCTACAATTCAAAAGCGTCTAAAAAATACAATGCCAGTTATTTGGTAATGTTGTGCTGTCAGTAATGTAGGCTCTTAGCACAACAGATTTATTGGGCTTTAGTGGTATTGTCCTATAAAGGCCCAGTGTGTAGGATTTAGGGCGATATATTGGCAGAGAAGGAATAATAAGTATGTTTTCTTTAGTGTAGAATCACCCACAAAAAAGAATCATTGTGTTTGTCCACATACTCCTCCATGTTGCACCTCCGTGTTTTTACAGTAGCCCAGAACGGACAAACCACCAAACACTGGCTTTAGACAAGGCCATTTGCATTTTTGCTTCATCCTGAACCACTGGATTTTAAGTCAGAGAAAAAAAAAGGTGAGGAAACACTGATTTGTTACATGAAACTGCTTTATTCAGTGCTTTTACTTGTTTAAATCAACAGGTCTGTTTGTTTTGGAGAGGAGGAGACCTCTGTGGATAATTTGGCTCCTAAACAATGAACAGTGAAGGAACCCCAATGCGGGTTTTCATGTTTGGCATGTGGGAGAAGTTTCAGCCAGTTGCAATCTGCAGTATTCACCACTAGATGCCACTAAATCCGACACACTGCTCCTATAACTCCTATAAAATATTGTTTTCTTAAAACCAAACAACAACATTTTAGAGTCTGTTTCTTGATAGTCCTGTCTGCCTTACATTCAGTTCAGACAACATGATATTGGTCCGATAATTGCCCAACCCTGTGAGGCATCAGGGACGAATATTAGAGCCAATGTAAACCTGCTAAATAAAAGTGTGGTCTGGGACACATTTGACCACATATCTTTCATAGCTTAAAAGCTAATGTGTCATGATACTTCCCCAACAAAGACTATGTCATCAGTGCAGGACTTGGTGGTTATTTTGGTGACAACAAGCTAACGCCCTATAACTTGCCTATTTTATGACAAACTGAACAAAGTGTTGCATGACCATCCATCATTTTACCCTATAGAAGGAGACCTGTTGAATTCTGCTAACAGCGTCGCAACCACTAACGTGTGTGGCAGGCAGCTAGTAAAAGTGTGGGCAGGGCTCTTTGACTGTCAAGCGTAAGAGACGTAGGCAGTAGTAAAATCTGAACACAAGAGGTCACCTGGAGATGCATGATAGATGCATGTGTACATGGCGATGTGTCTTGGCTGTCCACTTGTGTTTGGATCGCAGAAACAGTGTTCGTATAAAGAAAACTCTGGTGCAACAATCAGACATTTTATCCCTTGGCGTGGAATCTGGACTACCTCTCTGTACCTCTGCAAATAGACTAGCATGCTCAACTTTTCTGTCGTCTTTCACTTAGTTTGACAATTTAAGATCCATTTGGATGGGATTATAGTTTACATTATAGAGTTGGGTAATAAAAAAGTCACTGTCAAATTTCACACTGACTATATGAAATGCAGTAGAAGAAAAAGCAGCTCTTCCAGTGGAAAAAGATGTACTTTAAGAGTTCTACTTTAACATGGAATGATGTTGCTCTGGACAGGATTGAAATTACAGTAGGACCAGCAAATGGGGGTGAAAAATACTAATGGGACATGTTGTCTGATGCTCACCCATAGGAGCACAGGGCACTCTATTCAGCATAACTGTTGCAAAGTTAAACAGGAATGATGTTTTATTTCATTCTAGTGAACCTATGAACCTTTAACTACTGGACCATCATGTCCAGGTTAGGACAGTTGTAGGCTACTGAATGAATCCCACCTGCCACACTATGCAGAAATACCATACTGTATGTGCACTGTTGACTCAGATACACACCCTGTTCTGCTGGGAAGGAAAAAAAGAATGGCAAGCTGTAAAAGACCCAAAAGCATTGGGAAATTCTTTAAACTACACAATTATCTCAAAAGACAAACATATTGTGTGGTCTGATCCTGGAATTCTGTCTTGTTTTGGAATATTGATCTTGTCTTATAGAACATTCTGAAACCACACTGTGATCAAGTGGAATTGTTGCACACTAGCAGAAGTTTCTTTTTCTTATAAAAGCAGTGTGAGAATCTGAATATGAGCTAAAATGTTTTTTAAAATTTCAACTAGCATGATTGTTTATTTTTTATGCCTCACTGGTGACGGTCCTATCTTTTGAGGCATTATGTTTTTGGGGATGTCCGTCTCTACATACATCAGTAAGTCCCATTTTGGGAATGCAATATCTCAGGAATGCCTTGAGTGAATTTGCTCTGATTTGCCACAATCATCCTCTTGGACTCGCTGATGAACTGCATTTTAGTGGTCAAAGGTCACTGTAGCCTCACAAGACACGTTTTTGGGCATAACTCAGGAAGTCATACACTAATTAAAACAAAACTTAATACAAAAGTCTATAAAGCTTAAATGATGGCATTGTATATCAAAGGTCAACTTCATTGTGACATTGTAATGTTCTGTAAAAACACTTCTCTGACTATTATTCAATGTTGTAACTCAGGAGCAGACAAATTTGCATTTATATCATTGCACTAACTATATTTTGGTCTTGAGAGTTAGACCCTTTACAACAGCAAGGTACTTCATTTGCATGCAGCTTATCAGCATTTTAGTTGTAGATTGACATGTCACTCAACAACTCTGATTGACACACCACAGTACTGTAGGGGACACTGCCATGTGCCAGCATTTCTGCAGTGTTAACATATGCAAACAGACGTAAATTCCACAAAGACTGTGCAGACAAACTGCAGTGGTTTAGCTTTGCATGGTAGACCTGCACAACAGTGGTACTATAAAGGTCTTTTTCTTTTTAAGTTGTGGGATATGATAAATAGGCTGTAGGATGTACTTTTGGCAGCTAAAGCTCCGTCAACCCACAGGGAAGAGAATGCTGCCAACATCTTATATTAAGTGGAAAAAGTTGACAACTAACTCTGCAGGTAGAGCTTAAAATAAATCACCCTAAATCACATTATTAAGATTTTCATAGTGAGTAATTATAAGCATAAATATATCCTTAATTTGCAGTTTCTTGACTGACTGACTGGAGGGCTGGCTGGGCCCTCTGATGGGAAAACCCGTCAGTTGCTCTGCACAAGGCCTTTATGATCTGATAAATAGTGTTGTAAGCTGGGCTGATAACACAAGGTTTTCACTAGTGTACTGTAAGCCCAGCGGCCCACGGAGCCTCAGCATCTGGGATTTTTTAAGAAGGAGAAACACCTCTCCTTATCTGCACCCTTCATACATGTCCCAAGTGAAATCAGTTTTCTGTGGTTTTATTTTTTAGCAACATTAATTCTCAGCATTTTGCCTGCTTGTGTAATTAACAAATGTAAATGAATGCCATAGTAGGGAAGACTTATAGACAGGCTGATGGCACAGAACACACACAACCTAATGTATCACGTAATGATACCAAGATGAATTTCAAAGGTGCTTATGAAGCTTAATGACAAAGCTGCAATATGAGCACATTATGATGTGTGAAACAGTACATGCTCTGAATTTTACAATTTCCATTAGTCAGAAAATTCATTAACACTATGACAGAAATAATGTTACAGTGCACTGTGATTAAATATGAGCAATGACAACGTTTGGTTTGGACTGAAATATTACAGACTATTCACAAAATAATTCTGTTTTTGATTACATTAGCCTAACATTTCTCATCATCATCATTCTTATTATAAGGTCATGTGATCCAGAGCTACATGAAAGTGAACAAAGTAAATGTATTTAAGATGGGGGTTTTTTTAAAATACAATGGCCTAATACAAATTGCCAATTGAATTAAGCCACACACCCCTCCTCTCACTCAGACAAACTATCAACATCCAGTGACCGGCGGCATTTTGCCGGAGGAAATTGATGATTTTTGGGGACAAAACGATCAGATGTCATTGACAGATGTCATGTCTGATCTTCGGTTTTGACTTTTGACTCCATTTCAACATGAGCATGTAACACTCATTCACTCAATCATTCTTTTACGTAGCATCACAGAAAGTTGATCTTTTCCAGAACAAGAACACTCAGGCACTCGCAGTTTCTTTGTATGTCAACAAGGGCATTTCAGTAGCACTGGAAACATTGTATGTTGATTCAAAGTGCACATAATCATTGTATTTGCAGTGAGTGTTCTTTTCTGGGAAGTCGTTATTTTCTTTACATTTCATTATTGTTTCTACTGCTGCCCTGCTTCACATTCATACATTCAGCCCATGGAGCTGTCCAGTACAGCTACAGCCTGCTGCTGGCAGCTACTGAAGAGCTACGATGGAGCAGTGTGGGGTTAAGTTCTTTGCTCAAGAGCACCTGGCTGGCAGTTGTTTAGATGTAACAAGTGTGCACTCATCCACCTTCTACTGCACTACTGCCTCCCCCACGTATTATTTATATCACTGGAGATCAGTTTTTCTATACAAGTAGGGTCAGGTTTTTGTTATTTCCAATGAGAAACAAGGCTAGTTTTGAGTTGCATGTGGTTTTGCACTGTGTTTAGAGTATCTGTCCCTCCACAGTACCCACCCTGGTTCTTGGGAGGGGGAAGTCTGAGCCCACACATGCACTGATTAGCTCACTGATGTGCTGGTAATGCAGTATGGATTTTTCTTCAGCCCTGATTATGTCAAGCGTGCACTTAGCTTCTCTCTCATAAACCACGTCCCAAAATGTGCCCGTGTCAATATAGTTTTGTTAGTCTCTCAGTCGGTGGTCATTTTTTTAATCGTCCTCAGACAAGTTGAGCAATTGAAACATGGCTATGCAGGTATAAAGCTGCAGTATCCACAGATTTACAGAAATAACCTACAGGCTCCCGTCAGTTTCATGTATCCTTTGTTCAGGCCACTGGACTTACCTCCCTGGTTGTCGCCACTCTCTGCCTGCATCTTGCATTTAGCACTGCAGCCACCTGAGTTAAAGAATGATACTGTGCAGCCATTAAATTGCACTCTGCTGTAAGCATCATCAATGCTGTTGTGCATTTCTAGAGGGACTAATTTAATCTTCTCTTTGTCATGAAAGATGTTAAGGATTCCATATATTTCCACTCCTTTTTCTAGCTGCTCAGCTGTCTACTCCTGCCCAGTTCCCATCTCTTTTTGGGGACATGTGTCCCATTGTCAAGCCATGTCTTCTACATTGCTTCTTGGTCAAACAACTCTCTAAAGGCTTGTAACCGATGCCAAAAAATGCAGAAAATGGAACCTGTTTCAAAAACTTTAATGGCAGACACATTTCTGAGTTGCTGTGTAAACTTGATTGACACAAGATGAGGTTGCATTTATTTTAAATATGCAAATACGGACAAAGACCTTCACTCAGCATCTTACAAATGTGTCTTGTCATTGACGTACCTACACAATGTTGCCTGGTGTTTTTCTCAGTCACTCAGGTTCTTAGGATATTTGTAATATCTTGCTTGGTTTGGCCCATTTACTCCAAGTCACATACACCTTACAAACCTCCAGGCCTCTTTCCAGAAACATTGTCCTGTCTTTAAATGCACTGTTTCTTTCCTACAGTCCAGCGATTCATGTTCATTTTACAGGCTGTTCTCATGCACTGTTGGTATGTATACTGCAACAGTATTTGTGTATAACCCACTTAATCATGAGTACTGCAACCACGTGATGGAGGTGCTGATGGGAGTAAAGAAGGAAGTAGTATAAAGAGTGAAAGGAGGCAGGTTGGAGTTCCCAGGGGGAAAGTCATGTGTTAGTGTCATGCGTGAAACAAAGTGAACTTTAGGTTAATGTACTGTAAGGTATGTTGTTACATCATTGTTGTCATGTTGATTACAAGAGGACGTCCAACCATGATTCTTTTCCTAAACCTAACCTACGTAACTTTATGGAACGTAACTTGATGATGGAGCCTGATCTCACTCCAAAGTCGTCAAAATCCGGCCCTTGGGCAGTGCTTTTCAGAGTCAGACGCCAACGAAAAAAGGCGTCCTTTAACGTTGGCATGATACGCAGCCATTTTCGGTTATATATAAGGGCTGTGTCAGGGGGAAACAGAGCGGGACAAAGACAGAAGTTAAGGCAGCGAGAGTCCGAGTCAGGTGGGTGGAGGGTGTGGATGGATGGGTCTGACAAATGTAGACTTTCACCCAAGAGAGTGGTTTTCACATCCCGTAAAATTATAAAGCCAAACCTTTCCAAAATCTAACCACTTGCTTTTGTTGCCTAAACCCAATGATTTGCGTTTGTGGTTGAAGGAAAAAAGTCAATTCGCAGTGTTGTACCGATGTAAATTTCCCGTGAAACCGGAAGTGTATCTTGAAAGACGACAATGCCTGTCAGAGGCAGAACCTGACAGAACCTGACGTGAACAACCAATGCATCCATGGCACCTTGCACTTCGTATGTGGATGTGGAAAGTCCATGCCCAAAACGTCAATATGTAACGAGGTCGGAGAGAGAATGTGTTTGGTTGTTTTTTTTCCTAAACCTAACTTAGCTGGTAGGGGCGCTAATTTGTTAGATATCATATGTTGTTTGAGGATACGCTGTCATTTCACAATGGCATGGAAATCAACATGCATCTCCTTTAAACGTATTGAAGTACATACAGCACAGCAGATAATCCAACTAGGGATGCACAATATTTAATTTTTTGCCGATATTCAATATGCCGATATATAACTCATTTGACTGATTGCCAATAAAAATATCAATATATCCACTTTTTTTCCCCACCTAATTTTAGTGATCATCAAGTCTCCTCTGCAGTGGAATTAACATCATATTATACATACATACTCTTATTGTGATGGCCTACCAGCAGATGGAGACATGAAATAGAATGCTTTTCAATGTATGTAACATTCATTCATTGTGCACAATAAGAAAAAGCATGTTGGCTGATTCCAATATTTCATTTTAAAGCCAATATTGGCCGATACCGATGCGGGTATTATCATCATGCACCCCTAATTCCAACCCAGTGAACCAGAGCTGCAATGAAGAGTAAATGATTGCTCAATCACTACATAATAGTGATTTTGATATATTTGGGAACATTTTATTGCATTTTACAGACAAAAAACTTAATCGGTTTCGTAAGAAAATCATCTGCAGATTAAAGAATTATAAAAATAATAGTTGCAGCCCTACAGTGAAAAACTATCTAGAACAGTGTTTGCTATTATTGCAAAGTAAGGCAATTATAAAGATGGATCAGTTTCATTAAGAATAAAAGTCTACACTTATATTAGCAGCTGAGGTTGTGTAGACACAGTGGTGCTCTGAGCTAAATGCAGTAACATGCCACAAGGTCACTAACAGGGTAGGCACTACTCCTTGAAGGCCAGACTAAACTTCCTAAAGTATTTCTTCTTTCAATTTATACACGCATGTGCACAGTCAGTATCAAACAAGTTGTCCTTAGCGGTGACACAGTTTCACATACTGTGCAAGAGTGGCATATAAATTAATTGCTTCTGAAGTGTAACTAATAAGCACCAGTAGCTAATGTTCAGTATCAGAATGCAACCATATCCTTGATTATGGCACAGTGACCAACTATATTTCTGTATTGCGTTTAGTTATCAACAATAAAACACACAGATCAATAAATCTGAAGCCATAACATAAATGGACACTGACTCACCAATCTGTTGATGTAGGCTACTTTTAGATAACATGCAGCTGTCGATCCTTCCTGGTGAAAGCATCAGTCAGTTGCCTGCTAGAGCAGCCACATACAGTGTAGCCAATGTTTTCTTGTACAGTCTGTTTAAAAACACTTTGTCCCTTTTGTTGATGTAGCTTGGTTAAGGTTGAGGTCGTCCTCCCTCTCGCGATCATTTGGTTTTTGCTTTGAAAATGCTTATGTTATGTTATGTTATGTTATGTTATGTTATGTTAGCTAAAATGAGTTCTGACATAGTGACATCCAAATGTCAATTATACGTATCATACATAACACAGGGGATGTCTGGCATTTTTTTGTCAAAAGGCACAGAATCAATCAAACAATTAGTCAATCAATCAATCAATCAATCAATCAATCAATCAATCAATCAATTCTATTTATAAAGCCCAATATCACAAATCACAATTTGCCTCACAGGGCTTTACAGCATACAGCATCCCTCTGTCCTTTGGACCCTCACAGCGGATAAGGAAAAACTCCCCAAAAAACCCTTTAACGGGGGGAAAAAACGGTAGAAACCTCAGGAAGAGCAACTGAGGAGGGATCCCTCTTCCAGGACGGACAGACGTGCAATAGATGTCGTACAGAACAGATCACCATAACAAATTAACAGTAATCCGTATGACACAATGAGACAGAAAGAGAGAGAGAGAGAGAGAGAGACAGAGAGAGATGCAGGACAGGTAATGACAGTAGCTTACAACAACATTAATGAAAGTAATAATATTATAATTAATAATAATATATATTAATATCTGATAGTGTACATGTGTGACAATAATCATATGTGTATAATAACAGTAGAAGTCTGACTAACGATAACAGCAGCAGCAGAGTTCTGCTTTTTCATATTTGTTGTAGAATACAGGACTGAAGTGCACATGTGTAACATGCTTTCATGGCTTGCGTTCCAAGTGAATGGGGATTCAAAGCACTGCTTTTCTCGCAATTATTTTCCTACTTGATGATGTGCAAGTGCGACATTTGCAACCCTGTCTCTCTCCAAAGCCATTGAAAACCGGTGCTTGGTCAGTAACTTCCAGCGTCAGACACCGATGAAAAAAGCCGTCCTTTCATGTCGGCATGATAAACAGGTGGTGGCCATTATTGTTTAGCGATGCCTGGTACCGTCCAGGGGAAATGCAGAAAGACAACAGCAAAAGTTAAGGTGGTGATAGTCCGAGTAGGGTGAGAAGAAGGGGTGGTGGCTGGGTCCAACAACCGCCAACTTTTACCCAGGCAGCCGATGTTCACTTCCTGTGTGATTGTAAAGGCAAACCCTGTTCTTTTTTCCTAAACCCAACCATATGCATATGTTGTTGATGGGAAAAACCCCCCGTCAATTTGTGGTGTTGTACCGACATAGTACCCTGGAAATCTTCTTGTGAGAGCACAATTTGAATTTGCTAAGCGAGTCACTCTGGCAATCAGTAATGCTGCTCATTACCCATGCCGTTGGAGCCGAGCACCAATCACATTGGTGTATCTGATATAGGTGGGACAGAGGCGAGCTAAACAGATGACGACAGCGCTGCGACGACGAAGTTCAGAATCAGTCAGTAAACATTGCAAGATGGCTACGGATGAACACCAGTTGTCTGAAACGGCTTTGGCCGCTACAATGAACGAGTTAGACTTGGCTTTTTCTAATCTACCAGTTAGCTGGTAGCTAAGCTCTGGATACGTCACCCCATGTATTGTTCTGATTGGTCGTAGTGTTATCCAATTACGTGCAGTGATATTTTCAAATGCCTGCTTGGTGCCGCACCTCGAGTTGGGCCATTTGCATTACTCATAGCCAGACCCTAAATCTTTCTAGATTTGGGTCTGGATTTCCAGGCTACCAACATAGTGCCTTCATTTTGAAAGAAACTGTTTGCAAACTGTTCATTTCTTGTGAAAACGTGATTTACAAGGGAGACAGGGTAGGCACTACCTACCTTGCCTACCCTGATTGCATGTCACTGGCTAAATGCCAAGCAAAATACTAAAGCATGTGTGGTTTACTGTGATAACTTGCTAACATTTAAAAATTAGCACTTAAAAGTACAATTGAGACTTGTACTTTAAGTGCTTGTCTTGTCTTTTCTTTTGTCTTTTTAACAAACTACAAGACATTGTCTTCCTAACCTATTTAAAATATCTATCTTTGTGAATTCACCATATTCAATACAATATACTGGGTCTTGCCTTCTCATCACATCTAACCCAAGCTCACCTCACACATGTATTCTCCTTCTGGCATGTACACAGAGCTCAGATACATCCCAATAGTTCTCTGTTTGTTGCACAGTCTTGAAAGATGCATGCAATAGTACAGGTTAACATTTGGAACAGTACAGTGGGAGGAGGCAACAGGGGACCTGCTGGCAGAAACAAAAGTTGAATAGAAACTCCCACATGAATGACATCAGCTTTCCGGATGCACAAGTTCATCAAATTTTCAAATGAACTAGTTTTGGAGCAAACTAGTCAGAACTTGTTTTCCAAAACTTTTTTTTATCTACAAGAACAGAGGCCTCACTGGTTACACATTGTCTGCTGTAAAGAAAAACACCATACAGCTGTCTCTTGACACTATGTTATAAACTTGTAATAGTATTTTTTGTAGTTTTTACTGGTTATGATGAAACATTACAAATATTGTGATACTAATGGGTGAAGGGGTGAACTCTTGGATTTGCTCCAACAAAGTATGCATAGATGTTCTGTATCAACTCCCCTGTAGAAAGGTTTTGTGTATCCTCATTTAGGAGCTTCTGTGTTCCTCAATCCTAGCTCATCCCAGAACAAATACAAGTATTGGGACATCCTTAATGATGGTGGACCCAATCAAAGTCTGTGTCCAGGATATCAAAGATTGAGGAGTGAGGAACGATCGGATAAGGGATTGACATTTAAAAAAAGGAAAATATGTGGTTTATGGGAAGATTTCTTAACAGATTATTTCTTGACCAGGAGCAAGGAAGTCATTGCTCCTGCTTAGGAAACAGACCCCAAAGCCAACCTATTTCATCTCTTAATTTAACAAATAAGATATACTGTGCTAATTAGTAATTTTAAGAGGTGATGTTTGGATTTTTTTTTACCTTTTGATAGAGCCATGTTAGCAGTTTTTTCAGTAAAAGTGGATACTACCACCCAAAATGTCCAACTATCGCACTATAGTAGAAGGAGTCCCTGTCTGTCTGTCTGATTGTTTGTCTGTCCTTTGATTTCTTGACAACTGTCCACCTGATTGATTTCACACATGGCAGGTGTATTGATGAGGACCAACAGAAGAGCAGCGTGCCAGCTCCTGAGATCTCTCTCCTGTTTATTAGTAGTGTGTCACTACCGGCAGCTGTACACACTGTGTAGTGAATTGAGAGAAGACCCCAGGGAACAGCTTGCTTTCTGTGATTTGCTACAATACTAATTGTCACACCCCACATGGCATGCTAGGCACAGCTTGCTCTCCGTCGCTCCCTACAGTACATTCAAGAACAGATGAAGAAAGAGAGAGCAGGGATGCTACATTGTAGCAAACTTAAACATTTCAAGCATCAGCGTTGTAACTTTTGAAATTGAAGCTTGTTTTTCCCTGTAAATAGCCAGGCTTTGACTTCACTGAAAATGGTTGTGTCAGCTTTTAAACCAAAGTGATGCGTGTACTCTAATTGCTAGGGGATGCAATTATGTCATGTCAGATATATTGGTCAGGAAACAAGGAAGTGCAGTATTAAGTGTCAGGTTGTTGTTATTAGTGGTTCTAAAGACGGCTGCAAGAAGCAAAACTGGAGGCCAAGCAATTGCCCCATTCCAGACAGGCACATTTTGACCAGGCTCTAGGGTTGGGTAGCGTTCACATTTGAAGCGATACAAGTAGCGGTTCTGGTACCTGGACTTAATACTAGTACTCAATGGTACCTTTTTTGCTACCTTAATTTATCTGTCATAACAAAAATATAATTTTTTGAGAAAGCTGCAGGGGTAGGTGAAACTGCAATTCCGCCGCTTTGCTCTTTTCTAATCACATACAGCTAATCTTATGCTTCTATCTGTCTGTCTGTCTGCTTGTGTGTGTGCATGTGTATGTGTTTCTGCCTGTCTCATAGTGATACTAGGCTATTACTAAAATAACATAAAAGAAAATAGACCAGACTCTCAAACTGTCACAGCAGATCGGCACAATAGTTTGGACACGCTAGGAGGCTGCGGAGCGGCAGACAGAGCGGCTGATGGAGTGGCCCCAGAACTCTGTGGCTGTCTTTCCAGGTACCTGGCTTAATGGCACTTCCGCATCGTGTCTGAATTTGAATCTAGCTACTTCGCAGAGCTCTGTTGCCAGCCACAGAGCTCTGTTGCCAGCCTCAGAGCTCTGTGGCTGGCTTCCAGACTTCAGGTTGCTTCACAGCATTTCCACCTATTGTTCAAACCCAGTGTTCTCACTCAGATGTGCTCTAAGGTCCCAACAATTGGCACTGATGGGTATAACATGAATAAGTCCACTGTAAAACTGATGCTATTCAGTTGTTACCCTTTAAAGTACAGAGTTTGTTACCCAACCCTCATGCACAAGTTAATTTAATGTGCTTAAGTTGTAAAAGATGTACACTGACAGACTCTCTATTCTGTTAACACTGCCTTGACTCTGGGGCAGAGTGCAAAACCAGTGGTAATTGTAAATGCAGCTGGCTCCATCTTGTAATTAGGAAGTTATGCAAATAGATGCAGAATTAATATACTGGTATATTAACAATTAAAATAATGAAGTAGAGTTTCAAATGTGCAAAGATAACGGCCAATATGCACAGTAGCCTTATTGCTGCAATGTCCTCAGTAAGCTGGTGAAGTGGAACATTTCCATCCAGTTTGGAGCTGGAAGTGTTTGCTCCGCAGAAACCCAAGTAGCTCTCTGCTGCAAAGAATAGATGTTACCTCAGTGCGTAAAAGGCACTTTAGGGTGACATAACAAATAATGCGTCTGGGCACCAGAAGTGCAATTGATTGCAGGTAAAAAAAAAACACACTGATATGATTTCAGGGGGTGAATCAAAGCCCAGCCTGCTGCGAATGGTGCCCCTGTGGTAGCTATTGGCAGTGACCTCACAGGAAATTGTTGTTCAACTCTGGTTGATTGTCTTGTTCCTGTGCTCCATGAATGGCAATTCTTCGGTCCATATCATTATCCCTTATCCTGTAGCAAAAGAGATCTATTTTTAGTGCAGGAACAAACATTTTGAACAGTACAAAGCTGACTCTGCCGCTGTTTAAAGAAGAAGTCCTGTTAGTGATATTATTCTGGCTATTTAGTTTTAAGTTGGGGAGAAAATTTGAATTTCAAATGCTCATATTTTCTTTCTCCTCTGTTCATGCAGAGTTTGAAACATCTCTGTTGCTATGAGCATGTTATATTCAGTGACTAATACAATATGAATAGAACCACCAAAACACACAAGACTGGTGTATTATATGTAAAAGAAAAGAAACATGCTGTGTTCTTTTTCATTTGAGCTAAATATGTCCTAGTCATTTTTATAATACTATTTGCAGGAGTATATGTCTAAAAGAACGTCAAGCAAACCACAAGCAGTTTTAATGAAAGGTGTACTATATTAACTGCTATGTATCCTAAATCCTTATCAAGCTGGATCTGTTTTTTTTTGTTTTTTTTTCCTGTCCTCAAAGAAGCAGCAGAGCTCACGTTGCAGTATCTCTGCCAGGAAACCAGACAGGCAAGACAAATAGAATCCTGCAGCCTGGTGCTCAACCCCGGACCAGGCGGGATGAGTTCGTCTGTCATGCCCTTGTGCAGAGAAGCCGGTGGCTGTCCTTCTGCCTGACAGAGTAACATGCCGGGCACCTGTCCACATCGCTACATGCCTCACTAGATGCTATCTTGTAACTATAAACTCTCCCTCATCTGCGGCTCTCCCCTGACGATGCAATGACAATATCATGGAAGGTTTTCCCTCCTCTTTATGTATCACTTCTGTATCACAAAGCTTCTCCTCCTGAAGCAGAATCATTTTCAGATAAACTAATCTGTCCTTCCAAATCCCGCCTTCCCCCTGCCGCGGCTGTGCCATCAGATCCCAGGGGATCGATGGGCTGCTGGTAAGAAGACTCTTGCTTCACCCTCAGTGAACCGAGCACTAATTATCAATTCAACCCAGTGTTAGGGAGTGGTGGTGTGCACTTCATTCGACAGTGTTCTCCTGTTTTAAATGGGACCTCTACCGGCACTAACAGAAACCAGGTCTTTGTAACAGGAGCGTGTGTGTGAAAGGGCAGGAAAGGCACAGTGTCATGTTCAAGTAGAGTAAATAATGTGTGGCTTAATTTAAATAAGCTTCATCACAGATTGATGTGACACAGCCTCGTGCTCTGAAAGCATATTTTAACACGGAGTTAAGTGAATCGTGAAAGTGAGGCACTTAACAAGTTTTCCATAACCATAATGTCATTAGTACATGACGGTGATTACCTAGTGTGTGTGTACTCCAGCAGCATTATCACACACACTGAGTTCTATGGATACCAGATCAACAGATAGGTTTAGGTCTCAGTTGCAGAGATACTTTACTCGGTTTCTTGACTTCACTGAATTTTTTCAGTGCTGTTATAGTACTTAAATAATGATGTTTGGGATATTTTAAAAGGTGGGTTAACAACGGTTCAGGCATGTGTAGAATTTCTGTTGGATACATGCCACTGAGGTTACTATGGACACATCCAATGCACCAAAAATAGCTTGGATCCCAGCGGGCACTGATATGACTTGGATTCTACACTCTAAACCCAAATTTGTTCACTCAATTTGAATTTTTTTTTTTTATGGAAACAGATTGCACTTAAAACTTTTAGTTTAGTACAGTACAGTAACATAAAAGTTTTGAGTACAGCAACACAAAATAAATGGGTCACGTGATCCTTGTCTGACAGGAATTTTATGTCAGCTTAACATAAATGTATTTGTTGTATGAGCATTTAATTCTATGTCATATTAATATAAAAAACATACACATTCTGCAACAATTTATTTTCACTTTCATTAAACTATGAAATATATTATGGAAGGTTTGGGTTACCTGATTATTAGAATAAGGCAAAGAGATGAATTCTGAAGTGCTCTTTATTCCACCTTAGCACAACTTTGTCAGACACTCCAATATCCACACAGGTGGGAGGTCACTGACTGTGCATATGTCTTACCACAGCATTAACCGTAACCCATTAGAACCATTGTGAAATACATGAATATTAATCACTGCAAAACAGGTAATATTATTGATCTAGAACACATTTAAACACAATTTTCTTCCACTTATGGCCTCTAACACATTGCCTCAAGGCATGCTGGGAAATCTCAAACATGCCACAATATGTTAAGTGCACAATGATTGTGTTGTTTATTGGCCTTAAAATAATAGGTCAAATTGGCGTTTTAGACAAATTAACTCAAAACTCAGTATATCAAGCTCTTTGTTTTTGTGTCAAAGTTTTTATGTATCATTTTGACAATTTGGGGCATTTGTGTAGACTTAACATTGACATTTTGTGTCATGGATGAATTGGGGTTTACAGTGTACAGTATGGATGAGAAGAATGATAGAATCAGTCATTTTAACAAATTACATTCAACTGAAAAGGTTCTCTCGAGGCCATAGGGATTATGACTCTGAGATGATCTAATCTAAATTCCAATCTAAAATCAATTTCGAAACATCAACTCAGATTTTTGGTCAGTTCAATAACCAGTCAGATACCAGCAGCCTTTTTTCTTTGAGCTTGTGCCGAAACATCACATGTTAAGGGCAAGTAAAAGTGAGCAATATCACACAGAGGGAGGGCTGTTGTACTGAATATCAGCAACCAGTGAAATGAGAGCCTGTTGACAGTCGCTTCTGTCAACACATTTTGTAAGTTAACAGCTTGATCCGACCGTGTGTTGTGTCATCAACTGATGTCACATCAGCAGGTTAGCAGTGAAGTATCCAGGCTTCTTTACTTTCCTTTGTACTTTTCTGATGACCATTCAGAACTTCAGTCAGGACCACTTTAGTTAAAGAAAACTCAACTTCTTTTTGCAGAATTATATTTTGCGATAAAGCTCTGTTCTGGGGCCTCTCTGCCTTTCCTAGAAAGCGTAAGGCTGAGAGAGCACACCTCTCTGCCCCTCCATGCACCTACATGGAAATCCTAAGGCAGGGACAACAGCAGCAAAGACCCCTTGGGAACAGAACAGAGCAAGCATCGATGACAAACAGAAATGAGACACAACATGAAGGAGGAGCTGGGGTGGAGGTGGGTTGCAAAGCGGCTTGCAGAGGAAGCAGCAACAGTAGGCAGGTCCAAAGCAGTTTAAATAGGGCGCCCTGAATGAGATCAGCCAATTGGTTGAAGAGAAAGGAATCATGTAATCTATCAGCTGACTCTCCTCCATCAGTCAGGTGATCCATCAGTTGACTGGGCTGCTTGAGATCAGCTGACTGGGATGTGAGCTGAGCTTGACATTGTGTCCTGCCTGAACTAACACTGTGCTCAATTTGTGGAAATATGCTCATCTATGCAAAGGGTTTTTTAAATCTAAACCTTTAACCTCTAAATCTTTTTTTATGATGACCCTTAATGTAGGCTAATTAACCTTTAATGTAATTAGTGGTTCAGGTCGGTAATGTCTGTATTAGCACTCATGGAATGCCTCTTGTCCGATCAGATTGCTTGGTGGGAACTAACTTGCAGTAATGTTGTTTCAACTTGCTGAAATGTTGTTTCAACAACAATCTGCACTGCAGTCATTAACTGACAACACTGACATCAATTGTTCTATGAGACAGTGCAGTAACTGCAGTGCAGATGCAGAACAGGTGCTTGAATCACTGAATAGAATTAGTGAAGTGCGTTCAACATTAAATGTATTCCACTTGGACCCTGCCGCCTCGCTCTCTATGTAGCCACTTTTGTAGTGTATGGTGTCACATAATATAAAGTGCTGAGATGAAGTGAGTGAGGGCATGGCAGATAATTACTGAAATACACTTTGGCATTTATGCTCTATACAATGCTGTCTAATGCATTCAAGGATAAAAACACAACAGAGCTGGCTGCCGTATTTGATTGACAGTTAAGGACCTGCAGCACCTGAGAAGACATCAAAACAAGAGTCTACCGCTTTGATTACTTTATTACTAACTTTTTGTTTTTTCCTCTTCCCTCCCTCAGAGTCGGAAACATGCCAACAAAGTGCGGCTGTATTACATGCTACATCCTGTGGATGGAGGCTGCCCTGCCAAGAAGCTCAGAACAGACAATGTGAGTCCCGGTGAATTATACATTTCCCTGTCCACAGTGTTTCCCCATGGCGTCAGTAATCACTGAGGAACATGCATGCACAAATTCACAGCTTACCAGTCTCATATGAAAACCTTTGTTGCTTATATATTTTCCTTCTTTTCCAACACCCGCGTGACCCCCTTTCTGTGTCAGAATAGCTGGCAGTGCCACATTTTTACACCAATGAATAATGTGAGAGTGACGTAGCTGTGGTTGGATGTAGAGAGATGCCAACCGTTCATTAAATACAAAGACACGTTGTGAGGTATCCGGCCCTTCCAGCCCTTCCTGTCATGTAAATTGGAAATACATGACATGTCAGACAGATGCAATTATGTGGCCTGTCACTCCCTGCTTGATAAGAGTTTAGGTGGTGATGTGTGTTGTTTGGATAATGTAGCCTTTACCAATTGAAGCAACCTCTGTTCCTCTATGCCTCTATTAGGGAAAGACAAAAAACATTGTTTTTACATACACGTTGCAATTCTGCCACCGCTCAGATAGGCATTGAGGTGTTGAGATTTCATGGTGCATTGAATTTCAGACCAGTCACCAGAGGAAACTGTTGGCACTACATTTTTGCAAACCACAAATATGTTACATTTGGATGTTTCCATTGTGTCATATATATTAACATTTCTAAAGTGATGTAATATATGAGCTGAGCCATCAGGAGGTGAAGGGGTTGGTGGATAATGTGACACCTAGGCGAGACACCTGCCAAACTGCAGACCACTGTTAGAGTCCAACAAACAAAAACAGATTGTTTTTACATTGAGACATTGAAGTGTTTTCAGGTGCTTTTTAGCCACCAAATATGCAGGATTTTTAGCGACCTGTCACTTTGTGTCCAACATGGACATTGCTACAAAATGTGGTTGTTTATTACAATAACATTGTTGATTTTCTGCCAGGATAATGTAAAGAAAAGCTTGTTGTTTTTCACTGAGGCATCACTGTTTCCAGCTGAGACAGTGCAACAAAAACCCAGACATTCCTGCATTTCCGGCCAGGATAGTGCCTCAAAAAGAGATTGTTTTTTACTGAGACATCGCTGCATTTTGTGCCAGGTTAATGCCATGAAAAGCATTTTTTTTTCTTTACCCAGACATCCCTGTGATTCCAGCCAGGATTGTACCATGAAAACCATTTGTGTTTTACCAAGACATTGCTGCATTTTCTGTCAGCATAATGCAGAAAAAGAGCCTGTTTTTTGCTGAGACATTGCTGCATTTCCAGCAAGGATAATACCATGAAAAGTGATTGTTTTCACAGAGACATCACTGTGTTTCCAGCCAGGATAATGCCACATTAAGATGTTGTTTTTTAACCCACCACAGTGCCATAAGAGGCAGTTGTTTTCAACTTTTCCAGTTGTGACTGTGATACCAAAACCAGGTTTTTATAGCCTGAACATTATCTTTTTTAACCATAACCTACTCATTTTTGTGCCTTTGTGCTGGGAGGCCGCCGAAAATTTTTGATGCTATTTTACATAAAACTATGCATTTTGATGGTATTTTTGACTATCATTCCCATATTTGTGGAAAAAGAACAAGCTCTTCCTCCACTTCCACATTCCTCCCTGACAAACTTGAAGAGGATCCTGGACCTGGCTCTGTAGAGTGTACGTTATAGGGCTGACCCAAATACTTCGAAGCTTCGTTCAAGGGCACGGGATTCGATTGTGAAAAAAAAAAATTGAATATTCGGCCTTTTTTTCCCCCGTTTTTTGGGGGGACCTTGAACGCGACACCATCTCCGACAAGGAAATAGAAACCCCGACGTGCAATGAATGGAGACCTGTTAAAATAATACGCTGATGGTGACATTTTCCACTGGTCCACTGCACTCTGAGTCTGGTGTCAGTGACACATCGTGCATCTGTCTGCTTGCCCTGCAGTGCGCCGAGGGTTTTAATTTTTAGTGTTAAATCAAAAGTTAAACACTACTTAGATCAGCAACCAGGAGTGTTTTTTCATTTGTGAATATTTTTATCTTAATTCTGGGGTTGCAAGAAACTACCTTTTCGCCATAATTTGTAAGTTATTAACTTTTTTGGACTTTTTTTTTTCGCTTGCTCATCCCTAACTAAAATCATCACCTTCTTCTGAATATTATATGTCCCTGGTCTATAAGCTGCTTATAGACCAGGGACAAAGTTAATATTCCATAACTTTCCACCACATGAACCACTAACAAACCCACCTTGCTTTTTGAAATACTGGGAGACATACTGTCTACCCTTGGCTTCTTTCTCCTCTCTTAGCTTCCTTTCTTTCCATTTTTGGCTACCTGATTTTTGAGACATATTGCCGTCTCCGTCTCCTTACCAGCTGCCACACTGCAGCTGATCCAGTCGGACCGAACCATTTTATGTAGAGAGGGAGGGTGTTTATGTTTCCAAAACAAATAAAGTTATTGTTACCAGTACATTGTAAATAAAATATATTTGTGGTTATAGGCTAGTTGATAACTTAGTGTCATATTATTTTTTGTCAGTATTATAATTTTATTAGGGGCCTCTCTGGGCCCCTCTTAATCATGGGCCCCTAGAATCCTTCTCTGTTTTTCCCCCTTTTCGGCGCCCCAGGTCACAGTGATAGGGATGTATCCATTCCAAGTTCCTCTCAAGTGAAGCTTAAGGTTGTGGTGGTGTGATGGACGAAGTGTTGAGAGTTTGGAGTGAAGAGACTCTGGTTTCTGCTGTGATTACTGGGAGTTTGCCAGGTATCAGTCTGGAAATCTGGGCTTGTGAACCAGATAAGGACATGCATTGCTTACTCTCACTGCCTCAGCTCAGCATCCAGTCTTGCTGTTCTGTTTCTCTGTACATTTCCCCCCTAAGCCATCACTCTATACCCTGCCTCTCTTTTTTTTGTTCCTCATCTCCTCGTCTGCCCTCTGTTTCCCCCGTCATACGCCTCTGCACAGCTGTTTTTTTTTCACCATTCCCTTTCAGCTTGCCTCGCAGTTTCCTTTTATTTCCTCTTCTCTTGGTTCCTTTCTTTCTAATTTCCTATTCTTTCCTTTTCGCCCATATCCTCTTCTTTCCTGTCTTTTTCTTTCCATTACTTTCCTTTTCTTCCTTCCGCTTTTCTGTCGTTCCACTTTTCTGTCCTATCCGTTTATTTCCTTTTCTTTTCTTTGCTCTACTTTTATCTCTTCTATTTTTGTCCTTTCCTTTCCTTTTTCACTTTCCCATCTAAGTTCCTTTTTCCCTGCTTTCCTTTCTTTTCCTTTCTAATACCTTTCTATCGCTTCCTTTACTAAGCAATGTCATCCTATCCTTTTTTTCCTCAACTGTAATTTCCCTCTCCTCTTTTGTCTCTCTCTTGTCATCCATTTCCATTATTTGTCTCTCCCTTTGTATTGTTTCCCCCTCCCTTCCTTTTTCCTTTCATCCACTCTCTTCTCGTCTTGGTCTTACTCTTCTCTGCTTTCCATTTCTAATCCTGTTCATTGTCTGCCCTCTTCTAACCTTCCCTCTCTTTTTTATGTTTTTTTTCTCATCCTCCCTGCCTGCAGCCTGCATCACCTTCTCTTATTTCCATTCATTTTCCAACCTTTCCAATCCTTTCTTTCTGTTATCTTTGTCTTCCCTCCTCACGTTATTTTCCCTTTTCCCCTTTCGTCTTCCTCACCGTCCTGTATGTTTCCAACCTTTTCTCTTCCCTGTTCTATTTCCTCATACTTTTACAAAAAATCTTTTTTTGCGACTGTCTCTTTGGTTTGATTTTTCTGCAATCTCTGAGACACAGGAGTCTTACGTATACTCTATCTTCTGCCAGCGCTCAGATGCTTTTATCACTTGTGCTGAAACCATGTGGGATCAGAGCTATGAGATTCAGATAGTGGAACATGGATGTCTCCTTGTGCCTCTCATTTCCTTCCTGTCAGGCAACACATACAACATACTGTTTGATACACATTGTCATACTGTACTCTGCTCTTGCAACATAGGGTTTGTTGATGAATTATATGAATAATATTGAATAGGCAACAATAATAATGCTGATGTGAAAAGAATCCTCAACATCTGACACGTGTAACCAACCTCAAATGTTGGTGGAGGCATTTTTTTTTGGACCAGGCTTATATTTGAAATAGGCTAATTATACCTTAATTGCCATGTTCTCTTGTCAATGCAAACATAACCATAGACCGATAAAAATAATGGACTTAGCCACCGTAGGGTCATGCATGGATTTGTAGACTCCCATATCAAAGCCCAGATCTAAACATTTTGGCTGTCGCTGTTTTGGATTTTTGGTGCCAGAAGTGACCATATTTGGTTGAGAGGGTGTAGCTGTGGAGAAGTGAGGGGTGGATTTGACTTATAGATTGTACTGATGCCTTACATACTGCCTGTCGCTCAAAGCATCCACGCTCTTGAATATGTGTAACTTTAACATGTTTAGTTCTACTGCAAAGTTTGGCATGTTTATATGGGGGTCTGTTGGGATTGACTCACTTTTGGAGCCAGCCTCAAGTGGCCATTTAAGGAACTGCAGTTTTTGGTAGTTCCACTTTTGCTGATTGTCTAGCTAGCAAGTGTGAAGCCAAGATGAAAATTATTGAACCCTGAATGTACTTTGCTGTTATTTATATTGTAACAGTGTTGAGTGTTAAATTCACAATAAAACCTAACCTGACTACAATAATTAGTTATGTGAATTGTTAATAATGTTTTGTATTCAATGACATTTTTAAAGTAAACCGTAAACAAGTTAAGAGTAAATGTATTGTTCGGTTTCAAGTTCAGATTTGCCTTTGCAGTAAAAAAGGTTTTTAAAGTTGTTGTACATTGTTTTGTGCTTTGTTATAAAGAAAAGTAGTGGTTTAGGCACCATTTAAGTACCTCTGCTCTTTTAAAAGTATTGTTTGTGGTGCCCATAGAAAGAGTAGCCCACCAAAACAAAAAGCCATAACTAAATTTCAGGGACTGGATTATGCTACAGGCTAGTTGACGTATTGTTGTCATGATGTTCAACTCCACAGACAGCATACAAGCACATTGTCAAGTTGCACCAGTTTAGTTAATCAGTGTTGTTAGTTAAGCATACATGAGCACACTCATAATATCATTGCTGCCAGTTAAGTCACTTAAGTAAGTGTTGCAGCATCATGGAACATTAAACTCCACAGTAAATGTTGACAGTAAAAAATACTCATGCAGAATCATTTAGAACTTGGCAAAGTGCCTGAGGTAGAGGCGGTTGTAGGTAGTATTTCTTCCTCTGTGGGCCATACTGTTACTCCAACTGCTCTCAGTATCAAAGCTGTTTGTATTTGTGTATGGCTGTCAGGTAGAATGTATGTCTGCTTTGTACTGGTTGTGTTAACAGGGACCGCAGGGAAATTGGTTTCTACACGAATACAGCTGTTTTCCCAGAATCACTGTCTATACTGCAGCATCACTGAGCAGGGGGGTTAACAGGGAAAGGGCTCTAGTCGAATGTTTCATGCTAGTTCATGTGAGGTGACCTTGATGGCTTGTGTCATCTAAAGGCCTTGGTGTGGGGGAGGGTTGAGCTCAGTGTTTCTGTACGGGTCTGTGATGTAAAGGTCTAGGAGCTGCTTTTATCTTTTCAGAGGTATATTAAGCTCTGGAAGAATAGGACGGCAACATAAAGCATGAAGTATAAAACGTAAAGCAACAAAAAAAAATACATTCAAGTGTTTGACAGATAGGATGATAAATTAATACAAATGCATCTGACTTTGTCTTTTAACAACTCATTGTGAGCGGTTTGGAAGTAAAATCCCATTGCGTTATGTCACTGATCGCTGTTGTTGCATTTGGTGGGGAAAAAAGTGTCTCCGCTCAGCTGCCTCATTTAGGATTCTACAGCTTGAGGATAGAAGCTCTTCCTGAGCTTCTCTGTGTTGGGCTGGTGTATCCGGTACCTCCTTCCTGACCTCAGCAGAGAGAAAAGGCCATTTTGCAGGTGGTTGGGATCTTTAATGATGCTGTCAGCCTTATTCTTGTTGTGCCTAGTGTAAATAGGTACAGCAGCATCTAATGAATGTTCAGCAGTCACTTCCCTTTTTCTTTTCAAAGTCCACTATCATCTCCTCAGGAGTAGGTTGTTGTCCTGATTACAATGGATCAGGCTCTCTACTTCTTTCAGGTATTTGTGATAGACTGTATGTAAGAAGTGGATGTAGCTGCCATGCCATCACAAATCTGAGTGCCCATGGACACTGCCTTGGTGACTGGTCAATCACAAGGTAGCCATTCCTTAAAGCATACCCTGCTTTATTGTCCATTGTACACTAAATAGGACCATTATAATTAGGGTGAAAGAGGTGTGTCTGCCCACTCGCACCACCTGGGGTCTCCCAATCAGGAAGTCAAGGATCCACATGTACAGTGGGATGTTTAATCCCAGCTTTGTGCTTTGTGACCGGCCTGGGAGGAACTACTGTTGAAAAGGTCATAGGTGCACTCATCCATTAACCTCTTTTTTAGCTTTATGTTTTCAGGTTGTCCATCGGTCTGTCCAACCCATTCTTGTGAATACCATAACTCAAGAATGCCTTAAAAAATATCTTCAAATTTGGCACAAACTTCCACTTGGACTCAATATGAACTGGTTTGATTTTGGTAGTCAAAGGTCAAAGTCATTGTGACCTCACCAAACACTTTTTGGCATTAAGTCAAGAATTCATATACTAATTATGTAAAAATCTAACACAAATGTCTAATCGGATAAAATGATGAAGGGATAACATTTTATGTTCCAGGTCAAAAGCTCTTGTAATCTGTCCCACATACCTCTGGGATGGCACTTCCTGGAATTTTAGTTCCACTTCCTTTCCGTAGCCCCTTTTGCCTCCTTTACTGCTCCTCTTACATCGTACGCTCTGCTTTATAACACACACCGTACTCAGTAGCATACATTTACTTAGAATTTTAAGGGTTAGGGGGTTGACTCTTCAAAAACATAGAAAATTACCAAATGTATTCATTAAAAAATGTAAGCATTAAATTGCTAACATGATTGCTAACTATGGAACTTCTGCTTCCTTCTATTACTTGAGAAGCTCATAACCAAGCATAGCTGCTGTGGTTTTGTAGATAGGGTAAAAAGCATGCATTGAGACAAAGCTTGGAATTCAACAGCCCATTTGTTTGAATTTTTTCTCGTTCCATACTCGGCATGCTTTTTGTCTTATCAGTGTAAATCTTCTCAGTCGCTTGTAACAGCGATGAGTTGTAGTATCACATTGTAACACTAGCATACATTGTAAAGACCTGACCGTGTTCTGCTCTGAGCTTCCTGTTATTCTTGTTACCAAATTGTTCTTGACAGATAAATGAAATTGTAAAGGAAAACACAACTAATAGGATTAAATCGATGACCATAAAGTCTGTGAGCCCATTCAATAAATCAGCCTGTATTGAATTTGCCTCAGGGTTTGTTTTGTCCCAGAGGTTAGGTTAAAAGCTCAGCGAACATATCCCAGGATATAATTTGCCATAGCTAGAGACAACAAAGTCAGGCCTATCTTAATATTGCCATGAACTGAGGGATTAGTTTGTGTATCCAGGGAGCCACACATATTAAAACTACAATAAAGTGAACCTCATTAAATATAAAAGCCTTGTGCCTAACTTAAATTCAATGCAAATGCTGCAACTTCATGATTTTTCTTCAGGCTGTTTTTACATTTTGTTCAGTTCTATCCTGAAAAATAACCCTCAAGATGACCTCTGTGACTGCAGTGGTAAACAGTAACATGTCTTTATTAGGCATCCATCAAACCCAACTTCAGCCACAGTGCTTTCCATGCGACACCCATTGTTGACAGTGAATGTATTGCTTGTAACAAGATGCTATCCACCAGGACAGCAACCACCAAATCTGCTCATTGAGACACTCTCTCACTCTGTGTTTAACAGTTCAACTTCTGACTTCAGCTTGCTAATAGGCAGATGGTCCTCTGAAGGATGGGGACAGGAGAAATCTCTGAGTTGTATAGCTCAATGCAGATCAAGAGTGGGAGCCAAGGGAGGGATTCGTAGCTGTTAGAACAGCTCTTCGAGCCTCACTGCTGTTCAAATTAAATCAACCTTGGGGTTAATATCTGTTCCAGGAGAGACAGACTGCTTCTGTTTTATTGGGACGGAGGGGAATGAGGGTGTGTGTTGGGGTTCTGTGTTGGGTTTTACTATCCTTGGCTTTTTATGCTGCAGCAGCCCAGCTTCCCTCTGAGAGTTCACTGTCTACAGCCTCTCGATCTGTTGTGTGTCATCTAATTTATTTGGATCATGTAGATGAGTTCAGTTTTACACCCAATAGAGGGGGGCACTGAGCAGTCCAGTGAGTGGGTAAATCAGTTATAAATGCAACATCTATAGTGGATTTTAATTACTGTATTTAGCACTTTTTTGTACAGAAATTGGGTCAGTCATGGAGGGATTTATTTGTATTGTCAGTGGCACAGCCTAAAAAATGTCTGTTAGTCAGTTTGTCAGCTGTTATGACATTTGCATTGTATGGAGTCATGAAGTAGGAAAAGTTTCAAGCGTTCACAGTTTCAGAACTAAATGTGCTGTTCATTTTCTGTCTTGTCAGTGAGAATGACTGGTAGTTGCTAAGGCTTGGATGGACATGAAAGCCTCTGGATTGAATCATTACCACAAAAGATGAAGGTGTTAAAAAAAATCTCTGGTTCTGCTCAAAAGTACACCAGGATACCATATATGTGAAATTTGTTTTTTCAGCTTTGAACTATATTATGTACCATAACCAAAAAAGGAGTATGCCACTAAATGTTTCTGCAAAACCCCATATTTTATTTTCTACATTTTTAGCCATGATTGCTCAATCAGATTGGTCCATATTGAAATTTATCAACAAATATTTGATAGACTTCAATGACATTTTTGACAATGACATTCATGGTCCCCAGAGGATGAATCAGACTTTCTGCTTCCTTGACCCTTTATCTAACACCACAGCAGGCTCACATGTATGGTTTGGGGTAAATAATCCAAACAACCACTGGATGGTTTGGCATGGAATTTTGTACAAACATTTATGTCCACCTCAGAATAAATTGTGATTCATTTAAGGTCTTGTTTAAAAAGGTGTTTAAAAATCTGTGACATTGTCACAATGTAAAGTCTGTGGGCCAAGCAGAAACTTGCAAGCGGGGCCAGCGGGCAAAAAACTACTGTGCATATTCAGTGGGCGGCATACCGTGGAAGTAAAGCCAGAAGCAAGAAAACTTTTTTGGCATATGTGCCAGGTGAGCAACTCCATCAGAAACAAATAGGCTCCATCTTAAAGTCTGGTATCTAGGCATTATTAAAATCTATGCATTCCCAACAGCCTTAGCTGTACTTTGTATTTATTGGTAATGAGAACATATTAGCATCCTAGCATGCAAGACAACAGTTGTGAAAGGGGAAAAATTATAACTGCTTTACTTCAGAATGTTAACATTGTCATTGTGAGCATGTTAGCAATTAGCTCAAAGCATGGCTGTGCCTACATACAATTTCACAGAGCAACATTGCCCCAGACTCTTAACATTCAGTGACAGTTTATTGGGGTAATGTGGTGGCCTGTGGCTTAAAGTGCTGACCATGAACTGCTGTGTCCCCAGTTCACTTTTGTCTGGGTACCTTTGCCTTTACCTTTCTCTCAACCATTTCTGTTAGAGGTTAGGAGTGGATTCAGGTTACATGACTTGGGGTCGAGTCCCAAATTTAACGACTTTAGACTCAACTTGACAAGTTAAAGACTACTTGTAACTTGACGTAAACTATAACACCACTGACCCATGATTTCACTCATACTTGAGCGTTTTGACTTGAGAATACTTGATACCAGTCAACAAACATTAATGCTATTTCAGTTCTGCAGATGATCCACTTTGTTTGAAACAATTAGGTTGCATCAAGTTGCAGGAGAGAACCATGGAGAATTAACAGGTTCATACAAGTTCATCCACACAGACCATGCGTCACCGCTCTCAATTGTTTGGCACGTCAGACAAAAAGTAGCCAAACAAAAAACCAGAGTCTATCAAGAAAACAATCAGCGGTGAAATTCGTTTCAAGACACTTCAGGTAAACGAATAATCCTTAAAAAAAGTTTGATTTGAGAGCACATACCTCCTCCAAAGTCTTTGTTTATGTGCTTCGCCACCATAAATCACCGTAGGCCTCGATGCTGCTCTGATGGTCCTGCAGCGCACTCACTCACCTCAGCTTATTTGGATCGATCAACTGGGTGATTTATTCATGCGTAGTAATGATTATGCCTACTGATTAAACACGTGTCATTTTCAATTTTTTATTAACAGAAATTAGGCTGATGTTTGTATCAAAACAGGCTATATTACTAGAAAACAAATACGTACTATGTCAAATCAAGATGTTCAGCAGCAGTGAGCACCCCCACATAGTCAGAATGGTATGGTCTTGTTTCATAACCACATTTTGCGACGATTCGATGGCGAGACTGGCAGTTGAATCACACTTCTCCGAAACGAATTGCCGAATCATCAACTTTTCGGGGTCACCCCTAAACTATAATTTTGCGTACGTACAAGAACTATGTTGTAGTCAACAAAAAATGTACTGCAGTTTGCAAAATGTACAGGTCGAAACTTACAGATGGAGATGCAACAACTTCTAACTTTGACATTTGAAGTTGCAGAATAAAGGGTTAGTCAAGGCTGATATTAATTACCAGTTACTAACGATATTACTCTGATGTTAAAATGGAATTACACTTTGTGTAGAGTGCATTATGACTTATTTGGGACTTGAAACTCAAAGTTAAGGACTTAGGGCTTATCTTTCTTGACTTGGGACTTGAGTCCAAAGACTTTAGACTCACTTATGACTTGCAAAAAAAACAACTTTCCACCTCTGCTGCTAACTAATAAAGGCTAAAAATGCCTTGAAATCATCCTTTTCTCTCTACAGTGTCTGCACAATGTAATTACCTTATGATTACAGTAGGGAAATTTTGTGGTTACTGTGACACTGAGCTAGACAGCAGCTCCACAACACAAGAGCCACAGACTTTGAACAACAACCCACATTAGCTTTCCTGCTAAACTCTCCTTATCTATCCTACAAGCATGAGCACACATCTTGCTCTGCACCTCAGCTTGTTGAACCAGCGACCAGACAAGCTTTCACTGGGGAAAAGTTCACTGCTAACATCAGTTAGCTAATTAGCTGCTCAGCTGCAGCACATTAGACACCATGTAAACATATCTGCAAGTGTCACTTGGGTCTGGTTAGATGCTGCCGTGGTCCTTACTCTTTAGTGCTACTAACAACACACTGTCTGCCCATAATATGTAGGGTACAGCACAAGTTTGTTTACTTTGTCTCTTATTCCCTATGCTGAAAGCTGGCACTCTTTGTCTTCCTTTTAATAATACAAACATTTTAACAATACATTAAAAGACATTATGCTGACCACAGAAGGGATGACTAAATGTTTGATCAAAGGAGGCCCAGCCTCACACATTGTTTCATCATTGTTTTTTCAAATGTCACAGTAAATCTGTGTTGGGTCTACAGGCTGACCTTAGGCTCTTGGTAAAAGGGCACATTGCCTTGATGGGAGATGGCTCCACTTAAACTACACAGATGTGATGCGACCAGGCTGTGCTTATAAGGTGGCACTGTCTAAAAATACACTCAGCAGCACCGCCTCCAGAGACTCAGGGAGTGTGTACGGCCTGGCATGGCCCAGCGTCTGGACCTGGTTGAGCTGATGGCATCTGACAACTGTACACGCTGCTGGTCATGCTAGTTGCTGTGATAACCTGCTCTCATGTGGGGAAGGAGTGTCAGTCTAGTAGCATGTTCTCAGGGTTTTTAGGCCTAATATTGTAAAATAACATGTTTTGGATTATGATCTCTGGTTTCGGCTGAGTCTTTGACCAATCGGGATTGGTCTTGACAAAGATGATTCTGGTTTTCTTGTGTTATAGTCAGATATGCACAAGCTGCAAAACAGAATTAAATTCAGATGATTTTATGATGATATTTTGTAAAAGAAATGGAAGCTGGGAGACAACCGATGAATAAACATAAACCAGTATGGAGGCCTGCAGTTGTGTCAGTTGGAGACCTGTTCAGTGTCTGGTTTTCACTCAACTGAGCAACTCTAATGTGTTATTGCAGTTCATTCAGTCTGATGTTCAAATGTTTAGACAGCAGCTGAATTTCCATCTAAGCAGTGTTATGCAAATTATGAAATATCAGATTTGGATAGCTGTATGGGAATTGCACATTCAGCTAAATGTCTTCAGTATGCAAAAAAGTTTGAACATTTGCTCGAGGCAGAAAGGCTTTTTGTCGATAACAGTGCTGCAAAAACATTTGTGACTGTATATTAAAGAGTACATGTATTGAAATGATGAGTGCATTAAATGAATTGATTAGGTGTTGGGCAGGAAAATGATGACAGATTTTATAAAGTAAGTCATTTGCTGATCACAGCCTCTTAGATTACTGCTTTTCTCCATGTAATATCAAAGTAAACTGAACTCCTTTGATTTTCTCCTTTGAAGACATCATGTTGGGATTTTGAAATGTGATCAAGGAATGTTGCAATTATCATTTATAATTATCTTTCACATTGTGTTTACAACCAGAGTAATCATTTTAACATAAAAAAGTGACCTATAGATAGTAGATTAATGACTTTTACATACTATTTTTCGGAAGTGTTGTAACTACTCTATGCAACAAATCTCTGTACTTCAGTTATTATTTCCAGCTTTTCAGGCTTATTTTGTGGCTGAATATAATTTGTAGCTTCTTTAAATATGAATGATGGTAGTGATAGTGAGATAATGGCTACAGTGATGAAACAGCGAAAAACATAAAGACAAGCATCAGATGGACTGTATTAATAATGATATAACATTAATAATAATAACAATAATAACCAAATGAAACATGTTTGAACAAGCTGCAGGGGTAATGTAACAGATTGAAACACAGTTCGGCTTCTCTGTCTTTTTTGTTATCACACAAAGAACTTGTTTTCTCTCTGTCTGTCTGCCTGTGTGTTTGTATGTATGTATATGTGTACAGGTGTGCCTGCAAGTGTAGACTTAGGCTATTACCAAAATAACATAGAAAAGAAACTAGACCAGATAGCAAAAGCCATATTTTGGGCTTGTTTGGAAGGTGACGGCAGGCTTCCAGTCTAAAGTTGAACCCAATGGCTTCGCAGAGCTGTGCTTGCTCCGTCTGTGCTTGCTTCCTGGCTTCAGGGCGCTTTAATGCACTTCTGCCTCTTGTGTAAACTGTGCGTTCTCACCTAGATGCACTCTCAGGTGGTGACATTTAGCAGCAACGGATTTAACGTGAATTAGTACTCGGTAGTACTGAGGTATAAGCGTACCATTTGACACCAACAAAGGTAAATACAGGAACAGACACAGGCTTATCTCGCAGGTAGGACTCTGCTTTGACATCATATTCATTCCTTGTTTTATCTTTACAAATATGCTTCTAAGAACCTCATCTCACAGTATGATGTCCTAGTAGGTGCTCGCAATTGCTTGGGGGCTGCCTATTAAAGCAGAGATTCTAAACTCTAAAGTGATGCATGTGCTTCCAATCAACTTGAAATAAAGAAATAAACTTGAAATTCAGTTGGAAGTTGAATGTAAACCAGGAGAGCTTGCTGTTTGATGAAATCCCCCTTGATGAGATGCAGCATGAGGCAACACTGTTAATCAAGAAAACAGCACTCCACTTTTACATATTCACTGCCAGTACCCATCACAACTTGCTTCTGAACACGGGGAACATGTTTTTATTTGTCTCAGTGTGTTGTATGAAAACTTTGCTGAAGACACCCATTAAAACTGCAGGCAGTGTGCTTAGACGGTACCTAAGAGGCTATGCAGTGCCTTATCCCCAGGGTTCTGCCCACATCACATCTGTGCCTGGAGATGGTAGTCATCACATTACAGCAGCACAGGAGGAGACTTCATTCTCCCACACCGTTACATAAGTAGCAGCTAATGATGCCTAACATGGTATTGATTGCTTTAGCATGTCTCAGGGCAGGTTAGACTTCCTCTACACGTCTATTCATGCATACCACTTTTGGCAAATAAACTCTTTGATTACTGAACTGTTATGCTATGGGTGTAGGCAATACACATGTTTCCCCCTGTTTTAATTTCATTCTGATGTACTGACTGTATTACCAAGGCATTTGCAACATCCACGTAAATGTTATTTGCTGTATGCTTGAATTGTAGCATGGATCATAATGTGAAGAAGAATACTCTTGAGAGAAATGTTTCTGATTCAAATCCTCATGGCAGCTGAGAAAGGAAAAGTAAAAACATACTCTACCTCCAGAATTGGTGTCAAGATGCCCTTGAACAAAGCATTTAAAACCCAGAACTGCTCCCAAGGAGCTGCACTGTTTCCAATAGTAGAAAGCTACTGTTGTGCTCAAGAAGTGTTGTTACTCTTTGATCCCTTTCTCAAGATTAAGGGCTCTAGTTTCCCGGCGCAGTGCAGGGTGGCGCAGGTTGGCGAACCCTGCGCAGAGCTAGTTTTGAGCAGCGCAACCCAAGGCGCGCTCAGTTTGGTAGTTCAGCAGACTGAGGTGCACTGAGATGGGTGTAGCGGCGCAGCAGGCGGAGGTGTCGACAGATCCAGCTTGGCGCAGTCAGTTTTGTGCCAAAAGGCTTCGCCAAAAGTGCGCTAAAAGCTCGCCAGCTGAAACCAGGTCTACTGTCAGCGCAGGTGGAGGTCCTGCATAAGACAGGATTGGGCTATAATTAAAGGTAAAATGTATCGTCTCTTACTGAATCAATACCGGATGCGATTTGTCCTATATTATTTCCCTGAATATCTCCAGCTCAGGTTTATTTGTGAGGAGAAAGAGGCTGCCCAAATACAGACCTGGATGGCAGACCATGAGTAGGTCAGTTCTGTCCGTGGGAATGAGTACAAGGAAAACTGTACAGTTTTCCATATTTTTATTTGCCATTATTACTGCCATGTCTGAGCAGCGCAGGGGCAGATGACGCAGAGTGGAATTGTTTAAGTCATGATACCCCAGACTTCCCTATTGATGGTTAAATTGTTGTTGGTTAGTGTGTGTACTGTTGGTATTAGCTTGTACCCTGTCCTTCATGAAAGGTGTTTGACTGAATGCTAAAATTACATTTATTTCATACATAAAGCCTCTATAAACCTATATATATGTATAATTTCACATTGGTAGACAATCTGCCCAAGGCCAGGCTACCTCATCCTTTACAAGAGGTTTTGGACTGAGAGTGAAAAACAGCCTTTTTGTAATGTTATTCCCAATTTCATGTATTTTGACAGAGCAAACATTTTGCCCTATCCTATGATCGGATGTTTCAATCCTTGACATAATGAATGCAAATTTCCTTTATGTCCATGTTGAGAGTAACAGAAGACAGTGAAACTGTTGCATAGAAACCACAAATTGGTGCATAATAATTCACCAGAATACAAGGAAAATATAAAAGAGGGAAAGGACATGACGTCAGTGATGAGTTTGAGTTGAGTTCGGATACCAATGTCAAGGAATACGAACGTGCATGATTAGATAAAAAATGTCAGATAGCATCACATAATCTGAGTTTTTAAATTGGTGGACAGATTTTTCAGTCAAAGGTGATGATGGTTTTTGAGTGAGATCTGTGAACTGGCACCAAAGTCTGACTCCGAACATTGTCATTGACGTCATGTCCTTTCCTTCTTTTATAGTTTCCCTGCCAGAATGCAGGAAATGAAGTGTCTGGGGGAGGACGCCCCAACCCCTTGCTTGATTTGTGGGGTAGGCATGGGGCAGCTGGCAAGGTGTCCCTTATTTCTTAACCCTGTAAGCAGCAACCCTATGTCTTAGCCATTTTAGTTTAGTCTGTTAGCCTGCTAAAAATAGAAGGAGATATATCTTATTTATCTCTGAAGGCAATTAAATTTTCTCACTCCGTTGTCATTTACACATAGGCCCGTAATACACGCATATGCACAAACAGGACCTATATGCATTAAATGGAGGGATGTCAGAAAGAGGGGGCTGCCTATGGACTGGCATCTGTGCAGTTTGGGGTTTGGTGCCTTGCTAAAGGGAACCTTGGCAGTGCACAGGAAGCAAACTGGCACCTCTCCAGCTACCAGTCCATGACCCTTTGGTTCCCAACCCAAGTCTGGACAGAGCTCCTGCCACTCCTAGTTTATTAGCTATAATTTGATCATGAACCAAAATATCTGACGGATTAGAATTACGACCTGATGATGGTGCTATATGCAGTATTTAACAAGATAAGTGAAAATTTTGACCTGCTTGTGGTGCTGCACGAAAAGTCAGGTGATCACCAAAGTCATTAGGTCATATCCTCTTGGGTTCATGAATATCTCTTCCAAATTTCATGGCTGATTGTTGCTGAGATATTTTAGTATGGACCACAGTGGTACACCAACCACTGCAAAAGGATTCATTGGCAGATTGAACTTCACTAAAGTGGCTAAAGTGAACATCTCCGTAAACCCTTATTAATTTTATGCTTAAACGTTGCCATATGGAAGGACAATTACAGGACTTCTGCCCCATAACTCTTGAGGAATCAGTGATTTCTAAACCAATTTCTGATCACTGATTTCCCAAATATAACATGTCTTTGCATCATATGCTGCACTTCCTAATCAATACACAGTTTAGTACTTTGTCAAGAAGAAGTAATATTCATTACAAATGTTCATTTGTGCAGAATTGTGCAGTTGGTTGGCTGGTATGGGAGTTTGCCTGTCAGCTTATTCAACTGCCAGTTTCCATTAAATCAGGCCTGCAGCGTGGCCACTGGATACTT
Organism: Epinephelus cyanopodus; assembly: GCA_026686955.1. NCBI lineage: Eukaryota > Metazoa > Chordata > Actinopteri > Perciformes > Serranidae > Epinephelus > Epinephelus cyanopodus. The sequence goes on from CM048921.1 coordinate 8,836,804, forward strand.
GCAGAGACGGAGCAGTCGCACTGGAGATGGCACAGGTGTCCCGTGCTGCCTTGACTGAACAAGAAGTGACTGCAGTCTTATGCTTCGTTGCCTCAACCTCTCCTTGAGCAATATCCAACAGATTGCACACTTGGTGCGCACACACTTATAGCAAGCACACACATTTCTTATAGCATGTATGCACACTCAATCTGTAGAATGGCCAGAGAACACCAGGGATGGGAAAAAAGGCCTCTGGAGGTTAAGGTTCACTGTGGGATCGCATGCAAAAAACTAGAACTCTGCTCTGCTGTAGGAGTTGCATGCCGGGAGTTTCATTTTATGTCATGAGAAAATATCTAGTGATGCATCTGCAAAAAAATACAAAAAACAGTAAGAGTTGTTACCCTTCAAATACAGTACATAAATAGAATGTGTAATATAACAAAAACATAATACATTAGTCAGGTCTACAGATGGCTGTATCATGCAGAGCGTGTCCAGCCAAGCAGTCTATTACTCACACATACACATGATGTATATGCAGCATGTGCGTATTTGCATTACTATTTGTTCAACTCAGCTCAACAGCAGATGGAGGTACCACGTGCAAAACATACTGCATTGTCTGCCTCATGTATCTGTGTTTCTAACCTTTTTGACTTTCATGCCATGTTGCTCCAAACAGTTTAAAAAAGACAACAAAGATATGCAGCTGTTCAGCTGTTATTTGTAATACTTATAGAAAACTTTCTACAAATGAAGATTTGGGCATATAGCATTAGCTCTATCTTCCAGTGGCCAGGCACACATTATGATTGTTGAGCCAACTCTAAATATGATTTGGTTGTGCATACTTATTTGAACAAAGTATGTTGCATCTGACCAATCGCTCAGTGGTTTGTCGCTGTATTGAATCAGCAGTACAGTTTGTGCTGGCTGCCAGTACTATGGCATTTCTGTCTGTTTATGGAAATGGTTGTTAGGGTCGTGCAGTTTTAGGGTTTCCAGTTTTACAGGTTTCAATAACTTTGAAGATTTGTGCCCAGCTTGACCATGTATCAGCAGCAAAGGTCTCCAGTCATGATCTCACGTAAGAAGAGGTTGTTCTTAAAGATAACATTAACAAAGGTCCAACACAGCCAACAAGACTTTTTAAGACTGCAGTAGGTCTTTACTAAGATACTGAAAAGGTCTGAAGTCAGACTTCCACTATCCTGCAGCATGTCAGCCTTTCGAGTGCTCATAGGTTAGAGTAAGCTCTAGGCTCTCACAGTCCTCCGAAATTCGATGTGTTTTTGTTAAAATATGCTTTCACACAGCATTTTTAGCCACTTGGAAATAACACTCTAAATCGCATCTGTACTGTATGACAAATCAAAAAAGAGCAGTGAGATATCACTTTAAGGCTTAGCAATAACCCATAAATGCACACAGACTATAGTACACAAAGCTGAATAAACATGAACGCACCTCAGAGTGTTAGATATTATATCAAGTGTTTCCAGAGAACTAACATGTCAATCTTCTCTGTTTGAAAAATGAACTGAGAGGATGATGCCCCCTAACTGTATTTTGCAGCTCCCTTTTGTGTGGAACCTGGACTCCCTACCTTCATTTCTCTTCCAAATATGCTTCACATTGTAAATGTCTTCTTGGCTTCTTTGCAAAGGGGATGGATTTAAATTGCTGCTCTGTGAAGGAGGTGGGCCATTATTCCCAGTAAAGGGTTGTGATTTAGCTAAAACCCTCACCTCACACAGAGTAGAGCCAAACAGAGTGAAGGCAGGAGCCCACAGATACAGTACAGATGTGAAGGTAATGAACCAGCTGTAAAAGGAACCTTTGAAATGGAGTTAAACAATTGCTAGAGATATAAAGGCATTTCCAGCTATGGGAAGATGTAAGAGATCTGAAAGCACTGTTTCCCCTTGATTACTGTAGACTGGAGCTGCATGCGATCCCCACCTCTCATGGAAGTCTCATTTTTCCTGTGTAAGTTTGACTCATCAGAGTAATCTTAATCTTCCGCTAGGGGTTGGAGATATGGCTCTAAAATATCATCACAATATTTCAGGGTATTTTTGCAATACCAATAGTCATAAGGATATGACAAATTAGTAAAGAAAGAAAATTATTATTAATCTAAGAACATAGAATTGCAACAAAATAAGTCATATAGTTTTACATGTCAGCCTAACAGCCTGCCTTCAAATATTCCGTAAAAACTAAACAAAAATGATATCTCATTTCTTTAGTTTGTAAACAACAACAGGAACTCAGAGTGAGATTCAGATTCTGTTTACAATATTAAACACAAAATAAAATCTACCACAAATTACACATATAAACTGTTCCCAAAAACAAACAATGTATCCCAGGATCTATACATATAAATCGACAGGTGTTTTCCTGATGAGTTTCACTGCAACAAAGTTTTCATATCATATTGAAAATCATACCAGTATACATGACTTTAACGGGACTACAACAAACTACAACGGGTCGCGTGCCGGTGATGTCATAGGTGATAGAACCATGGAATTTTGACTGGCGGTAGAGCTCTTCACACACATAAAGTGTAAATAAAAACAAATCAGTTGAGTCTTTCCCCTTTGGATGAAAAGGCCAGTCAGGCTACATGCTTCGGAGAGAGTTTAATGATCCTGATCGCCTTCGGTACGACGAGAAAGTGAAAATGATAGGAGGTGTGTGCCCTTTTCAGCCACCAGCCTCTGTGTGGACGAATGTCGAATGTCAGTTCATTCATTCAATTCATGTCCTGTCGATTCATTACTTAACATTCATTAGAATTAACTTCTTGGCTTTGAACATCTCATGTTATTGTTGAGATCAACTGACTTTAGCTAGCTAGCTAATGTTAGCCAACTAACCTGTGATGAAGTGCCTGCCACCAGAGCATGTGAGCGGAGCGGAGCGGGTGAAAATTTCCGCTCCTCGCTCGCAGACCTGTCACTTTGCGCCGCTCGTCCACTCCGCTTGGTTATGCACATTCTTCGCTCCACTCGCTCACCACTCTGCTCAAAACTACTGCGTCGTACTACCCTAACCTGTAATCTTCTATTCACAAATAACACCCTGTCGGCAGGGTGGAAATAAGTCAAAGTGTAGAGGAGACAGACCAGGTTAGGCAGCTGACCTCCGGGGAAGCCCTCTCGCCTCTCCCCGCAGTTAAGGACTGTTCTCCAAGGTACCGCTGCTTCTCTTCTCAGTTTCTTTTCTGAAGTACACGGTAAACTCCATAGTTTTGAAAGAAAATAGTGTGGGTGCGCGCAGGTGCAAAGATGCATTCTGGGTGGGGCATGAGCGACCTGAGTGAAATTGGAGCAAGAGATAAGGCTCCGCTCCACCTTTTAAAAAAATAGCCGCTCCTCGCTCAACACAAAACCCTTCCGCTCCCCGTTCACATGCTCTGCCTGCCACAGACGTAACTTTAGGTGGAGTGACTGGCTGGATCCCACAGCTTTCCGTCTTAACCCTGCTGTTTGATGGCTGTGAGCCACGGATTTCCTCTCTCCACATTCTTCACTCTATCCGGGAGCAAAGAAAGTCAAAACTTTCACCCAAAAGGGGGTGTGGACCTTTGTTATGGCAGTGAGTGACGTTGCGTTGAAGTCATGCATTGTGGTGAATGAAATTATATGGCCCACCCCTATATTCCACATTCAGTGACTTTCACAGTGGGCCATTTCAAGAGAATAGGATGGGATGAACAGCTAAAGAAGAAGGTTTGGGACAAGTTCAAATCTGAAATCAGCTCAAAACCAGAAAATTGCACTCAGTGGAGTGCAGATCTCCAACTGCCCAAGCTGATCAAAGCAACGGTAGACAATTCATGTAATTCCAACAGATGCACCGCAGCATGTTTCAGAAGGTAATGAAAAGACATGCCTTGTCTATTTTTGGCGAAGCTGCAGCGCATTGCACCGAGCAGATCGATTGTCCTACTAACAGGCACTGTATGTCACATACAGATAACATTTGATTATGAGGATGAAGATATTTTAATAATTAAAACACAGCCACAAATATAACAAACAACACAATTAGACAAAAAACACCCTTTAACTATGTAGCCTACTAACATATGGTAAAAGAACAAATATTTAGAAAAAATGAATAAAAGTCTGCTACAAAATTAAGCAGGCAAAATGATCTGCTTCTGAAATGCTGATTGATCCATGTGGTGGATGGAACAAAAACTAAGTTGTAGCTGTACATGGTGGAATTGTCCCTTCTGGCTTCCCCTACAGTAACAATGACAATGACAACCACAAAAACGGTAAATAAGTAATCTGGTATCATTCCTAAATTTGGTGGACCATAGAATATCCATAGAATATCCCCCGATCCTCTGGTTGAAAATAGGACCAAACTCCTGAGCCATGTCAAAGGCCAAAATGTGGCTCGCAGCAGACAATAAGACTTATTGTTTTTAGCTGAAATAGTTTTTGGTTGCAGCTGCAACCTGCTAGGTAAGAGAAGTGAGGAGTCAGAAAATATTTTTTCAACATTTGTGAATCACAGCAACCATGAGAGATCCTTGATCATACAGTCATAACTGTGCACAAAAAACATTAGGCTGATTGGTGCAGTAGTTTGTGAGCTTAGCTGTGGACAGAAGGATACGCACACTCATGCATGTACACACACACATATGACCAAATGCATGATCCACTCCAAGTTCATACCTGAAAAAACACAGCAAATTCTTCTAAAAGTTGAATTCCACATTCCACCAATACTTATTAGCCACACTAGGCACGTTGCTCAATTTTGTAACCTGCTCACAGTAACAGTTTGAAAAGTGTTTGGACTCCTCTGAGCACTTTCAGCAGGCTGGGTGGTCTGTGATGTTTCCCACTGAGGGATTCCAAAAGAACCTGTGTTGCTCAATACAAAGTCTTGGGCTTGAATTTATGGGGTTTCAGTGCTTGTAATTTAGAGAATAGTGCACTATTCTATTGCAGCCCCAAAGTGTAGTCTGACGGAATTACTGAAATTTGAGGTAAATATCATACAAGGTATGTAGTCATTTTCAGACTGTGAATTTGTTTGGGAAATTGTCTGGGCCTCATCATCAAGGTGAGGCATTGACTCCAACAACAGAAAACTAATTTGGGTGAATATGTCAGCTTCATATGGTTCATTAAAAGCGCTGAGTGTGCAGTCACCACAGCTGTATGTTTTGCTGAGTTGGTGTAACTGATCAGAACATCCTCCGAGTCCCTCAGCTGGGTCATTCACAGCGTGAACCTGCTGTTCACAATTATGTTACGCAGTGAAAAGCTTAGATAAGAATGAGCAGGGGATTGTTTAACCTTGTGAAAAGACAAAGAGAAGGCGGCAAATGTTGGATTGAGGCAAATGTGTCAATCAATAGGCTTAATGCGAGTATGTTGTTTTTAATTCTTATCTTCTCCTCTACTGTGTGAGGTGTCAGATTCAGCAAACGCTCTGAACTGCACAAATTTGTGGTAAATTGCTTGTGTTAACTTTAAGGACAGTTCACCCTAAAATAAAAAGAATGCATATTTTCCCTCTTACCTGTAGTGCTATTTATCAGTCTACAATGGTTTGGTGTGAGTTGCTGAGTGTTGGAGATATAAGCTGTATAGATGTCTACCTTTTCACCATATAATGGAACTAGATGGCACTTGGTACTTGCGGTGCTCAAAGCACCAAAAAAATACATTTGAAACTCAACAGAAACCATGACCCAGCTATTCATGGTAAACCACAGATTCTATTGTGAGCAGTTTCACATAGGCTCTATTTCTATTAGGGATGCATCGATTCATTGGCTTAACATTGGTATCAGCAGATATTCGTCTAGTTGACTGTCCATCAGCCTATTAGCAAATAAGATGACATTCACTGATGGCAGTGGCCAATGTTTTTCTGTTTTGTCACATCAGTTTGGTGCAGTCTAAAAAGCAGGGCTCCAGACTAATGGCCATAAACTTAAATTATTGAGCAGGTACAAGAAGAATACAATGACTGTCTGGCAAATGGACTTTGTGATTTCACTGTTGTGTGACGAGATGGCTAGTAGCAGCCGGCGTCCCATCATCCCGGGGCCAATAGAAAACGTGTTTGGAATGAACAGACTTCTTCCCACACACACTTTAGGGATGAAAGGACGCAGTGAACTCACTATCATCTTGTCAGGGGACGCAACCTATTGTTCCTGATAATGCTACATTCTAAACAACAAATCCCTGTTAAATAGTCAGCAGAAGAGGTAGTTAACATTAGCTGTTAGCAGCTGAAGGCTAGAACTAACAGCTCACAGAGGCCGCATTGAGTTACATTATGATGCATTCAAGCTCCATTCAGTAAAAATGAGTATTGGCTGAAGGTAAATTATAATGTTCTCATGATATGTGCCTTGTAATCTTGTAAAATTTAGCTTTTGGTGAGAAACATGAAAAAAATACAGCTGTTTGAAGAAGAAATTCGTTGATGTTTTCTCAGAAATTTAAACACATATTAGAACAGGAATTACATTATAGTTAGCAAAAGCACTTTTTAAGTAGGTTTTTTTTTTCACATTGCCAACGCTGTGCGTCAGACCTTTGCAAACTAAGAACTGCCCCTTATCTCCCGCTTGCCACTCTGTTTGATCACAACCAACTTTCTGCCCAACAGGTGCCGTCTTGTGGCTTTGACAGGAGTGTAGTGTTGTCACAACCTGTTGTATTAATTATCGATGAGGTTGTTTGATTGAATTTGTGCTCATTTAGATAAATGACTTAACTACTTCAAAATAATTATCAGTTATAAAGTTATAGTTGTAGTTAAATAGTTATTATACATACAAAAACAAAATGAACAACAGTACAAAAACATTGGTATCAGTTATTGGCCAAATAGTTATTTTAAACATCAGTATGGCCCAGAATTTCAAACCATTGCATCTTTACTTTCTATTGAACTACGTCAGCTCACCATATCCTTCTGCTTGGTGATACAGTTGGGTGTCCTATAAGTCCTACATGAGACTGGTCACAATAAGGAGTAGAGGATTAGCAACTCAAATAAGTCACAAAATAAGGCAGTGCTATTATGACATCATTAAAGGAGAACTACGGGCTGCTTGCATTAGCATTTTCATTACATTTTACAGCCATGAAAATGATTAAAGCCGAATGAACAGACTGAAAACTTCATCTCATGAGGGAAAATTGATGTTGACAAAGTTTTCCTTTGGGGAATAATTAGCAATTGGAGAAAAAAAGGTAATAAATTGCAATATATGGCAATACATTTTGTTGCAATACTCAGCATATCATATCACAATTATATCGTATCATGCCCTAAGCATCGAGATAATATTCTATCATGGGTCCTCTGGCGATTCTCATACCTACTGTCAGTACTGTTGGTGTTTTCAAACCGTGCTTTAATTACCGCTAACTTTTTGAGGACACTAATGAATTCACAGTAACTGCATATGGCTATTAGCACTGATCTCAGTGAATTGGACTGTTATGGGACAAGGCTCATTTGCAGCTCAATCTTTGGCCACCTGTATGCATACTATCTAATTTAAATATGTGCAAATCACACAGGAGAACCAAGATGTGGTTTTCTTGGCAGAGCAGTTAGGGGTGCATTTCATCCTTAGTGGGTGCTTTAAGAATTGCACAGTTTCTTTTTGTCGTATTTGCACAGGTGTAGCAGCTGCAAAAGCTGTGCAAACTTTTCGTGAATTTCATAGTATAATGTGTAAAGCCACTTTACTGTCGCCTTGTAACACACTTTCTAGGTGAGTCCAGGGAGGATTTTTACTCTGTTGCTGTTGATACTGCCTGCCATTTAATTTGAAGGTCATTTTATTGTGTGTGTGGCTGAAGCTGCAGCAGCAGCAGCAGTGACCACAGTGCCAGCCCTGCTTAGCGCTCCCCTGTATGCTCCGCTTGGCAGCAATGGACTGCATTGTCCACAGCTATGTTGGGAGCAAGTCCTTTTTATCCATTTTTGCAGGGATACCCTTGCACTTGGCTGTCCTATTTCTTCCGTGTGTGCCTTAGGGGGAGATGCACATGAGCAGTAAGTGTTCCCTGACCTCCAGATTTAGCCCAGGCATTATAGGCTAAGCCAGGCCAGGATCAAGCCAATCCAGTCCAGACTAACCACAGCCCAAAGCTATTACCTCAAGCATTGCAGCTTGTTGACTCGGCGTTAGGAAGAAAACGATGCATCCCGGATGAAGTCTCTGCAAACCTGAGCATGTTGGCACCGCTGTGTGTCTGATGCAGCGACAAAAGAAAACAACAACAGTGTGGCGCAGTAAGACATCACACTGGCCGTCTTTATTACGCCACAAATACAGGCAGGCAAGGACACGCTGTTTCACTTAAAGCAAGATGAATATGTGCAGGGCAGCGCTGACAGCAAAGAGAATTTACAGCTTGCAAATCAAAAAGATTATTTTATTATGCCTCACATGAATGGGAATGAGGCAGACCCTCCTCCACACACACACACACACACACACACACACACACACACACACACACACACACACACACACACACACACACTCTCACTCTCTTTTTCTTTCTCTCACTCCTCAAAATGCAATGTCTCTCTCCATCTCTCCCTCTCTCTGTCTTCCTGCCTCCATCAGTTACATATTCAGAGAAGTGCAGCGCAGCAGTATATTCTGCCAATGCAGAACTCCAATTATTTCTCACTGTTGGGTTGAGATTACACAAAAAACGAAGCACACCACACATGACTGCTGAAATATGGCAGAGGTTGGATATGTTGTGTTTCAGATGACTCATGAGTTTTCTGGAACCAGAAAGAAAGAAAAAAAAAAGATATTTAAAACTATGTTGCTGAGCTTATCAGAAATTACTCCACATTCCTAAACTTCGATAATCATTTCACACTGGAATTACAACTCCGCTGCACATGCTGTCCGAAATACAGTACGCTGATAAAGCTTCTTTCTGGCCGGCATGTCTGTATATTACACTGTGATTGCCAATCTAGCAACATACACCTACCTACCGCTTCATTAATTACATTTCCCTGCAATTAGCTCCTCGTTTATCCAGTTTTAATTAACCATGAAATTATGGATCCTTCCTCTTTGGAGGTGGTGTCTCATCTCCTGGTGTATTTTGGTCTCTTCCTGAATATATATTTGCTCATTATGACTATGAAATTCTGCAATCCAGTGGCTCTTCTGTGTCTGCCCTAGCTGAAGGAAAGAGTGTGTGTGTATACGTGTGTGCTAAGAGTTAGTGAAGGACAAGGCCAAGGGCGGAAGGAGGGGCTCTGTGTGTGTGTGTGTGTGTGTGTGTGTGTGTGTGTGTGTGTGTGTGTGTGTGTCAGAGTGACTCAGAGTGCAGCAGTGTTCTTCTGTTATCACACACTGTGGGAGGAAGAACTGTGTCTTTGTCTACTCGTCCACACATGCACACACTCGCAGACACAGTGGTGATCTGCACCAGATTACAGCTTACTGCAAATAGCTTTTCAGTGAAGGGGCCAATTTGAAATTGCAGTATGGGACACCCTGCTGGGGTAACACATCCGCTCCCAAACCCCCTTTGTTTATGAAGTGGTTTTCAAAGATATTTTATTCCTCGAATGTAGTGGCTCATATTATGTGGTTACACACATTTCAAAGCTGGGGACACGATCAAGATAATCGGATGGACATGTATCTTGAGGTGTATTTTCCAAGCATCTTGGGGTAGGATAACAGTCCTACCTGGTCAAATATTCTCAGTGACATATCTTTGGTCCTGTTTTTAGGAGTAGGAGTCAAAGCATTGTGTTACCTTTCAGCTCCAGAGCTACAGATGACATTCCTAAAAGTAAAAGCATGCTCTTTCAGAAACCTCTCTGCAGAATCCCGCATCCTCATGATACTTTTTTGCAAAAAACTGACAGACTCTGTAAGTCAACCTCCTGGACTTAAAAGTGCCAAAAACTGCAGTTCCTCAAATAGCCGCTTGAGGCTGGCTCCAAGAGTGAGTCAATTCAAATAGACCCCCATGTTAACTCTAGCTGTAAATGCACAATGCTAACAAAGCTAGCAACTAGCATTAAGGTTATCTCCACCCTCTTGTTCAAAAATGGTCACTTCTTGCTCCAAAAACCCAAGATGGCAATGGGCATAATGCTAAACTGAAGGCTTCAAAACATGAGTCCACACACAAATGGGTGACGTCATGCTGACTACGGCCATTACTGTATACAGGCTATGGTGATAAATCAAACTTTGATCGCCCTCTCAGCATCTCATAAAGATACTGCTCATGTCGAGGCCCCTTGTTGAGAGAGAGCAACAGTAAAATTTACTTGAGCACAATTATATTCCCCCAGGTGGATGTGACCTGCATAATGAAGGACAACTTAATTATAACAAGCCAAATACAATATAGGACCCTGAAGATGAAATATTGCAAAAAAGTTTTAAAGCTTGGCTTCGATGGAAAAGTTTATATAACAATAAAGGCAAATTGTGACAAAATGGATTGTAGAATGGAAAAAGACTTATAAGCAATGACATAAAAGAAGCAGGTCACATGGCTCATTCATTATCTAAGCTTTCACTGAAAAGGTGAAAAATGGTTGTAGATGATACATTACATCTTTGTGGAGCAATGAGGAAACTGTAACCTCAATTTAATACATGACGCAAACGTGAATGCCATATTTTCATAATGTTTTCTACATGGTTTTCCTCCGCTTGAGAATGGATTGCTGCTCTGTTGATTGTGTCATATCATTTATTTGTGTCTTCTTGTGCAATGTTGTAATGGAGCTCAGCTGGAGAAATAGCTCCACTAACAGTTGTGGATGGAAATACACACACATTTGCATATTATTTTGCTTATTTTCTGGAAATTCGGTGAAATTTTTCTCACATTGAGACTGAGACCTGAACATAGTGAAAGAAAACTAGTGCAGCATCTAGGATGCCTGACAACAGCCCAAAAGACGAGCATGTACTGCTTTTTTAATCAATCATCAATTTTTCAATCAATTTTATTTATAAAGCCCAATATCACAAATAACAATTTGCCTCAGAGGGCTTTACAGCATATGACATCCCTCTGTCCTTTGGACCCTCACAGCGGATCAGGATAAAGACATTTTTAGCCATTAATCGTCTTATCTTGACGCTTTAACATGTTTTAACAGCACACAACTGGAAGTATGGTGAAAGAAAAGAGAAAAGATGTTGTTGGTGCTGTCAGGTGGAAGAGTGAAGTTGGTCCCTGGCATCTTCTTCTTCAAGTAGTGAGAAATCTTATAAATGGTCAGAGTTTAAGGTGTTGTCTACGATTGTATCTCGGTCTGTCAATCAGCTTATCTAATACAGTAGCCATGTTGACAGGCACATTATATTGTGCAGAATGATACCGTCACAGTAACAGGTGTGTGTGTAATTTTCAAGTGAAAGTTCATTGGAATCAAGGAGCTCCTCAGACAAGATATAAAGGACTTGGCACAAAGTGTTGTGCAGTGTCCCATTCAAAAGCTCACCAACTCTTTTGTGGATGATGCATTGGCCAATTTGACTTTGACACAAACACACAATAACACATTAAGCGATTGTATCATCCCCTCCTAAACTGTCTTAACATCCTCTGCCCTCAGCTTATTCAGAGAGCTGGATGTCTGCTCACTGCGATTTAGAACCGCTCACACAATGACATTAGTTTCCTCTTGGGAGAAGCTTTTGTGTTGGAGCCAAACAGTTCTGTTCCATCAAGAAAAACCAGAACGCTGCGACATGGAGTGCAACACTTTGAAAAGGAGGGCAAGAGGTAATTTCTCCCTCCTGTGTAAGCTAAATCATGAAACCATAATTAGTTTAATCGCTAGCCTCATTAGTGTAAGTGTTACATTAAATATATTGTGGTTATGGACATGGTTATGTTGGCTTATGAAGCTGAATGTTTATGTGGGGTCTAGGTCAAAGGTCACATGACCCTCCACTGGTACCAAATGGTGTGGAAAACAATTGATGGTGAGTTTAAATGTCACCTGTGTTAATGTAGTTGACTTACCGATGACAATTGTTTGCCTTCTATATGACTATATGACTATGTTAATACTTGGAAAGCATTTCCATAATGTGAACAAACATTTTGCATCACATGAATATAATTAAGAGTCATGTCACATACAGCCAGGGCTTGTAGCTCACTCAATCAGTGTTGCTTTGATCCAGTGTATCAAAGCACAAACAACGCTGTTGGCTTTTTCCAATTTCATAGTTTCAGCAGACCATTATGAATGTTGCATTTCAGTAATTTCATGCATTTTTTTCCCCCCACGGTCACATTTTTGGAACAGGGATGGTCAGTAGCTTTGATATCTCTGTTTACAGTATGTGCACCAGAGCAGAGACCTTGTCATGTTGTTTCATGGTGTAATGTGGAAAATAGTAGGGTGAGATGGATAGTTTTGTTGATATATGGCATCATGTTTTGACTTTATTTCAAAGAAAGAAGTCTTCTTGCCAGTAAAGGATTACTGTGACCTTTCTTGGAACTTCCTTATTTGCTTTCTTGAGGAGAGTTAGATGAAGGGTTTGATATAACTTATGTTTGTACACTAAATATGCAGCTATAGCTTTCAACCAATTAGCTTACCTTAGCATATAGACTGGAAAGAGCTAGCCTGGCGCTGTTTAAAGGTAAAATATAAATGACAACATCTGGCAAAACAACCAACATCTCCAAAGCTCTAAAGCTCTTGAGATTGGCAAGCAACCAGCTCCAAGAAATCCCTCCACCAAGTGAAGAAATAAGTCCTACACATAACCCTCCATAACAATTTGCTGTTTTTACACACTGACATTTGTAGGACTGAACAAGCCAAAAAAAAAACTGAAAGAGGTTTAGAGGTGCTGGTAGGTGGATTACCTTTGGATAGAGCCAAGCTAGTGACTCCCTTCAGTTGCCATATGTTTTTATGTGTGTGTCTAAGTGACAGCCATTTTTGGAATTGATCCAGTACTGTGTGAGAGTGCTGCAGCCTTGCAGCCACGCTGCAGTGTAACCACTAGGGCATGTGCTCACATGGACCAGATTCTGCAGAGAGGAAAACAGGACCAAAGATATGTCACTGAGAATATCTGACCAGGTAGGACTGTTATCCTACCCCAAGATGCTTGGAAAATATACCTCAAGATACATGTCCATCTGATTGTCTTGATCATGTCCACAACCAAGATGTTTTTATGAGTTTTGTTTTATTTCTTTCAACTTTGAATAAAGTGTGTTTTACGATGGTAAATTACTCTTTATTTAGGCGGAGTCTGGTGGCTGTGAGGATTGTGATTTGGGGGCTGTTTCTGATGAAACAAAAAATGATCTTACTCTAACAAAAAGGTCTGTCTCTGTCGGGATCCTTTCCATTATGTCGTCAGACACTTAAAATAATAATCTGAGTGTCAGTCACTTGCAAAAAGAAGTATTTTTAGTGAATTGACGGTGTGCACCTGCCCCAAGTGGTTACATAACAGCCTGTCTTGCTCAGTACTGGACCAATTTCAAAAATCGCTGTTTCAACATGGACACAAAAACATGGGAAAATAGGGTCCAGGCAGAAAAGAGCAAACAGTTGCTGAAGGCAGTTCACAGTCTGCAGTCGTTTTATAATTCAGGTTATATCTGTGTAAAATAATGGGAGATTTGCATTCCTTCATATGGGTGCGTATGAAATACTAACAAACGGTTAAGCGAAAGGTGCGATTATTCACAAGAAGAACAGAAGTAATTTTTCTACCTACGTTTAGTGAAAGATGAAAGTCCGTTTCATTTGTTTGTTTCTGTCTCCCTCTAGACAGAGAAGAAAATGTTCTCTGTATATAGACTAATGCAGTGAATACAGGAGTCCTTCTGCTGGCTTATTGAAAGTGATTGAGTGGCGCTGAGAGTAATTAAGTGGTGCTGAAATCACCTATCAGTTTGTTTGAGCAGAGTCAAAAGCAAATGCTTTTTAAAACGCTCTACAAAAAGTCAGGGTAAACTGGCAGCTGTTGCATCCCGGCTCACATCAAACAGTCTTAATGAGTATGAGCAATGTAAACGTGCATAAGTTTGCATTTGTAATGAGTTTGGCTACTGTCCAAATTATTTGTCAGAAGAGATTGATACATGTGTTAACACTGAATTACTATCAGTGAACATACCAGATAAATCAACCTTGATTAAATTACAGTTTAATTGAACAGATCTGAAATGACATCAACCTAAGTACATCTGCTGTTGTTTGTGAAAGATCAATTTTTAAAAGTCAGGTTTAAAATCAAGGGTGCAGTCATCAAAATGTGTCCTTATCTTTAAGCAATATAATTGTTCAAACACGTAAACACAGAATCCATATCTATGTGTGATTGGTATGTATCACCAAAGACATTAAGAGCTTCTTTTCGGTACCATGGATGTCTCTACCAAACGTAATGGAGATCCATTCCATCCAGTGTTTCTATTTATATATACAATTTATATATTTAGAAAAGTGTCTAAAGCTGGAGTTTTGGTTCTGTGTAGAAACATGCTAACATCTCTGCAAGCCTATGCAGAGAAACGTGTTAACCATGTTAACGAAACAAGGAAACCACAGGTAACAGAGGCTTGCAGAGGACCTCCCAGATAGCACACATAGATCTGGCCAACGTCGGCCTGATGTATCAAGTTTAAATCATTAAGACGTAGCAGGGAGAGCGTTTGCTCATTGCCAATAGGTCGCTGAGACGTCGGCCTTTAATCGAAAATGACCACCGCGCAATGTTCAAACGATCAATAAAAGAAGCTGCGCTCAGTGGGCGCTCCTTCATTAATATTCATATGCTTCGTTAACTACGACCTTTATTCATTTATGTCGGACCTTTGAAACTACAAATATTTCACCTTAGTGTCACGCGCCTTCCGGTAGAGCTCATGGGACCTTAGATCGGAAAAAATATGAATGGCAGTGAATGGGGAGAGCAGTATTATCTTTTGTTCCCATTTGAGTTGCGACATGAAATCTAAATATGTTGTTAATGAATTTAAAACATACATTTTAAGGTCAAGCAAGTCATACTTTGTGGTAAAACTGTTGAGATATAAGCTTTTTAATTAGAAAGACTCAAGAGTTCACAGGAGGAGGTCGCGTATGTGACGTCATAGCTTTCGCTCGCTTCCTGCAGCTTGGCCTCCGCGCTGAAATTCCACTGTTTTATGATTAATCGATTTATGATTGAAGATGGCTGTGTGTTTTGTGCCAGGTTACAGTCACTCCAAGCTGCTGGAAGTGAACGAAAGCTATGACGTCCGCTTCTCCTGGCAGCCTGCAAGACACAGAAAAGACAATGAGCACATAACTTCAAGAAACAAATACCAACTTCACCACTGTATTTTTTTTAGCATTTCAGCTGTCTTTTAGCCAGATTGAAGGCTTTGGGTCCGTCACTCTGCTTGATTTAGTGTTGAAACGGTTAAATAACGGGAACTGGTGTTAACTCTGTTAACTGTTAACAGCAGCTCAACAATCAGTCCTTCATCTTGGAAAAACAGTGGTTTCAAAACTGTGCTATTACCTGTAGCCACCGGGTCAGTTTGCTTTGCAGAGGAGGAGACCTCGACTGATAAATTGCCCATAAAATCACATTAACAAAATACCGAAGGCATCCTTAAACTTCACTATTTCACCTCCGCGCTCCTCTCCGCTGGTCTCACCAACACTTGAGCACCCGTTCTGGGATACACAGTGTCAGCCCGCCCGGCCTGAACTCCGCACTCCTCTCTGCTCCTCTCACCCACACTTGAGCACCCATCCAGGGCCCCGGAGGTCAGGCCGGGGGGCCGCGGGACCACAGGTGGCAGCTCCGGGCACTTCCACTTTAACCCAAAACGGGTGCTCATGATAACCAGATGAGTAGATAATGTCAACTAGGGAAAATAAAATGAAAACATCACAGTTGTAGCCTGTTAGCTAACATGAGCTAAACCGCTATACTAGCTAACAGCTAACGAAAGATAAAGTTAGCTGGCGGGGACATGTGCTAAGCGATACACCCAGTCATGCCTCGCCACTCACCAGGAACCTCTTTTAACGGTCACAGAAGAAACAACATAGTTATTTTCTGCCAATTTATTCCAGTTAGCTTACCTGAAACCAACTGATGAGATGCTGTGTCCTGCGAGCTCAGTTCCAAACAAAGACCGCGGAGATGACATTCCGCCTCTGTGGCGACTTCCGTATGTGGGCAGGTATATTCTACAGCACTGGGCCGACCCAAAGCCGACGTAACAGAGACGTTTGATGAGCTCAGACAAAAGAGTATTAAATTGAAAGATATCCGCCAATGCGGCCAATGCTTGTCTGCTGTATATTTCTAGGGTTAAACCCTATACAGTAGTGTAGTGTCAAAAGTGCTTGTTAGACAGTTTGAAACTGTGGACTGTGTAAAATAATGGACATACCCAACACGACATCACCCACTGATTGTCGACTCCCATCTTGAAGTCTCATGTTTGGTATTTTGGCCGTTGCCATCTTGTTTTTTTTTGTGGTAGGAAGTGACCATATTTGAATGAGAGGGTGGAGCTGTCGAAGAGCAAGGAGTGGCTATGACTCATAAACTGTTGTTCACGCCTCACAGACAGTCTGTCACTCAAAGCCCGCACTTTAAGTGTATATATACACACACACACACACACACACACACACATATATATGTGTATGTTTGACCAACAGAGAAAGTTGGTAGCAGCAGTGCTACCAACCAATGCCGTTTTTTGTACAAGGCTGTAAACATGTTTATTTTTGCTGTAAAGTAAGGCATTAACATGAGGGTCTATGGGGAATGACTCACCATTGGAGCCAGCCTCAAGTGGCCATTAGAGGAACTGCAGCTTTTGCCACTTCTGCAATATCTTTGTTTTTCAGCCCCAAGGTTGCTGTTTCTTCACAATACTGTATGGGGTTGAAAAAAGATGAAGTGATAGAGAAGCTGTTTTTGTGCCAGCCCCCATATCTTAAATTACAGTAGAGATAGTGTAAGATGGTAATAAAAATTATTGCCCATTGGAGAACAAAAGAGTGAATTTGAACAGACCAAATATGTATACAAACAAACATCAAACAGGTATGAATGAATATCTTAGCAAAAATTAATTTTGATTTCAGTCTGACTTCAATAAAATTGTAAATTAAAAACGTGGGCTGTCAGAATTAATCCAAAGTGGCCTACAAAAAGCTGCATCAGCAGAAAAATAATAAAAGTCATACTGTGACTGTGTTAAAAATATTCATATCATGGATGTGAATGGGCTAATTATCTCAGTTTCTCAAGATGAGACAATTCAACTGAAAAGACACATACACATTTCTCCACACTCAGGCCTGCTGTTAAATTACTATATCTGGTAGAATACACCAGGCGGAGCAGCAGACATCTGAGTGAGGTCAGAGAGTTCACTTCCCTCTCCTCTCTCTTCCACTCTGAATATCAGCCCTTCCTTGGCCCATCTTTCCTGGTGGGGCACAGTTTTCCTCTCCTCCCTCTCGCTTCTCAAACTGTAGCATCCATCTCCCAGCGTTTGTGTCCTCCACATTCTCTGAGGATAATAGGTTTTGTTGCAGCTTGCACAGATGGAGGCTCAGGGAGCGGTCCGCCATCAGCTGCACTGGCCCCACTGTCGCCCCTTAAAACAGAGTCGACTCCATTTGCATCCCACCAGGATTGAAAGACTTTAGGCGAGGAGTGTTGCGCCCCTCCCCTCATCTGAAGCTGAAGTGGTAAAAATTAGTGATGTGTTCAATGTGCAGCTGTCTTGCTAGAACACCATACTGTGCTTTCTACATACTGTAATACATTATATATGTTTGATTGGATCCTGTTTTAAAAGCTTCCAAAGATAAATAAATGTTGTATTAGAGTCTTTGATATATCATTGACATGATTTTTCTTTGTGCTTTTTTTTAAGGGAAGCGACAAGGGTGACGTGGACAAGAATAAGTGCTGCACGCTGTGTAACATGTCCTTCACCTCAGCAGTGGTGGCACAGTCACACTACCAGGGTAAAATCCACGCCAAGAGGCTAAAACTGCTACTGGGGGAGCAGCCTGCCATCATGTCCAAAGGTATAGCCCCTGTTCAAAATGCATTGTGGGTATAAATAAGAGAGGAGTTACAGTCAGTCTGTCCAAAGGGGATTTATTATTAAGGAGAAAAATAACCAAGGAATTAAAGCCAGGATGCCATAAGTGTTGGGAATGTTTGGTAGTGTTGCTATGTACGTGTGGAGTAGAACAACATAGCTGGATTTAAATAATTATGTAGCTCTCCATTCGCACTGTGTGTGTGTGTGTGTGTGTGTGTGTGTGTGTGTGTGTGTGTGTGTGATTTCCTACATCTCTCCCACTGTTGACTCTAAGCTGGCTGATGTATTATTACCCAGTGCGTGTATTAGTGTACAGCTGCACTGTCTTGATTCAGTGCTGTGAAACATCACATTCCCACAGAGGTACTGTAGGGGTCAGAATATACTGTTAGCCCAAAGGCTAAATCCATACAGCATCATGGCCACTGGAGGAAGAGTTCACTCTAGATGTGTGTGTAGCTGAGCATCTTCTGTGTGCTTGTTATGTCTTGAGTCACTGCTTTGGTATTAGCACTTGTTTTGGCATTTGCAGTGCACTATCAATTCGTCAGCACGTTTATCAATAATGAATCAATCTCAATATCTGGGTTATGAATTCTCCGTACAGTGATCTTAATTCCTGCTCAAAAGAAATATCCACAAACAACGACTTGGCTATAAATGAAAATTTATTTAAGCTAAATGGGTAACAACTGAATAAAAGAATGAGGATAATATGAAATAACACAAAATCAACACTATGTATAAATGGATTAAAACAAGAAGTAACACATGTGTGAGTTATTTAATTTGGTGATAGTGAGAGAGTATGTGGCTTATAGATTAATTTGGAATGCAGGGATGTGCAAAATATTTATCTAAGGAATCCTAAATTAAGATTAATTAAGATTAAGATAATTAAATCTCTTATTCGACATCGGCTCTTATCATTGCCCAGTGGGTCACCTGTGAGGGGAATTAGTTGCCTCCCTTCTTAGCAGCGAATCATGCAGATGTTTTGGAGCGGTTGAGCCTGCGATGTTCTGTGGCTGCCCCAAACGTCGGTTTCCTTACGCTGCAAAAAGCCTAAGGATGAGATCTAAGGATGGCTGAAAGAAGCATTTTTCCAGTCGGGAGTAACACAGGGGTTGAATCCTAAACGTTTGACCCCCGGTGGTCTCGTGGGTCTTGTTCATTGATAATACTGGTTCAAGGGAAGTCCAGAGAGGCTGTTCCTCTACAGTCTCTTTACGGTAATATCAAATTTATAATAAGGCCAGGTGCAATATTCAAATTACAGGAGCTGCAAATTTTGGATAAACGTAAAATGTGTTACAACATATCTTTATAAATAAAATATTGTGGTGCTGGAGGGATGCTTTGGCCTAAACATTTTCCAGACATAAGGCAACAATTTTGTTTGGTACAGGCCCCAAGCAAATATCGCCTCATCATTATTTTTACAATTTTTTTTTTTTTGTGAAAATGAAATGCAAAAATGTATATTCCCACTAAAATTGCAACACATGTTGCATTTGCAATATCAAAATTGTATTATTGTTAGTCCAGTCAAGTCCAAAGGTAAAAAGATCCACCTAATAGCACATCTGACACTTAACAATTACCACGTTATCTTGTTTTATTACCTCGACAGAGCTAGGCTAACTGTTGCTCCCTGTTTGCAGTTTAATTAATGCTAATGCTAAGCTAAGCTCATGTTTTGATGCAGAATGTACTGTAGGTAGTGGACAGGTCACCAGATAACCATTCACGCTCACATTCACACCTACAGCCATATTTAGAGTTATCAATTAACCTAACCTGCAAGTGTTTGGACTGTGGGAGGAAAACCCATACTGGCAAGGGGAAAACATGCAAACTCAGACACAAACAGGCTCCCCCACCCTGGATTTGAACCAGGGACCACCTTGCTATAAGGCAGAAATGCTAACCACTGTGCCACAGTGCGTTGTAATATTAAACTGAGAAAGCTACTGCAATATTGTCAGTAAATGAGTTACTTCAGGGGAATGATGTGAAATCTTAAGCTACATACAAATCACAGTTCATCACTTTATCCCCATTTGATAAAAAAATGACATTATTGCTGACTTTCAGTGACTAGAAGAAATTCTGAGGGGTTTATCCTAATGCTTTTTTTTTACTTGTACATGGAGGATCTGAACATCTGATTGTAAATTGACCACATTTGCAGAACAGAATTGAAGACATTTATAACTTTTGCCAAAAACCACATGTATACATATGCAACTCATCAACTAAAGATACTTTGCTTGTTAGATCTGATACAAGTGCTTATGACATGGAACCTGAGTGACTTATGGAAGTATCACTGTAAGTATTCAGTCTACGGCGCTTATTCATTCAAATAAACCACCAGATTGGTTATGTGGTAAAAGTAACCCAGATTTGAAAGGAAAAAGAACTACAAACAATGCACAGGATGCTATGATTTTGTAGAAAATGGGACGCTGGATGACCGCGGTCTGACATTCACACATAACTTCCATTAAGATTATCATTTCAGATGGTCAGTTGCCAACTTACTGTGTCTGTCTCCAATCCACTTTCACTCTCTGCCCTCATACGCCCCTACCTCCCACATTATTTTTGAGCTCACCTTGAGGTGTCAGCGCTGTACTTTCTCCTTCTCTCTTCAGCAAACTTAGGAACAAAACAAAAACAGATGTGGGATGATACAATAACAGTGTCAGCACAGATTCATAAATGTTGGATTGTACATTTTTATAAACCTAACCAAGAACTTATGGTGCATAAACAAAGTAAAAAGTGATGCTAGACAGGTAGTTGGACGCGTAGGGCTACAGACAAAGCCTCGGTATTTTGCAACCTGGGAGTAAGAATGTGTTACCCCAGGATATATCTGAGGCTTTACAAAATGTTTAATAACACAGTAGAAAATACAGTATGTCTAACAAAATTGTGTTTATTTGTTTCTGATTTGTATTAAAATATTACTTTTATTGATATGATATAGAAATATTCATTTCTACTACTTAACTCATATTTATGATTTCATGTAACAAATGAATTCAATTTGTCTCTTTTAAATTGTAAAATACTGGCAAGTTTTTAATTTTTAGGCCTCCAGAAACTATTAACTAGTCTATACCCATTGAGTTGCCCACATACAGTTTCACATGGTGTGTGTTGGGATACAGGTCATAGGAAATTGCAGATTAAATAGTCCACTGAACCCATTAAGAAGAGCAATGTATTCAGACAGAGTTTTTGTGAATTTGACAGTATGATTGCTCGGCTACAGCTGATGTCCATTTGAGGTGGTGGTGAGGTGACATATATCAACACACGTGCATAGCAGCTTGTGGGGTGAATGCATGCAATTTAATTAAAAGGGACTTTGTAAAAGAATATACTAATAGTGTAATTTTTGGAAAAAAGTAGTTTTGTCACCTTCTACCTACATGCCAACCCTCAGTGCCTCTGTTCAGTTTCACATAGACTGACCACGTCAGTGAGTCGAAAAACATGGGACAGACAGAATGACTGACTGACAGTTTCCGTGATTATGTACAGCATACCATACCATGACTTAGTCATACCAAAAATCAGGGAAAAAACAAACATTGGGCCACAGGGGGAGCCACAGCGATCGGTCGCATTTTTGCCATTTTTAAGCATTTTTCTGTTGTTATATTTAGTAGTAGTTAAATTTCTCCAGTCACCTTGAGGCGTCCTGTTCTACATATCTACCAAGTTTAGTAAAAATCGATATGGTGGTTAGGCCTAGATAAGAAATTAGGTCTCTTGCGCCCCCATTTTATTTGATGGGGTCAATTATGGAGGGGTCCCCTCAGATTATGTGTGGTCATATGCCTACAAAGTTGCGTGGTGATCGGTGAAACCCTTGAGATGTTATACACCTTTATGTGATGAGCCACGCCCTCCGCAATATTCATTGCCTTATAGAAGCTCAGTTTTAGGAAGTTTTCCAACTTTTGTCAAGAGGGAACTTTAGATATTGGTCCCTAGATTGTGTTCACCGAGTTTCATGCAGATCGGTCAAACTTCCTAGGAAGAGATCGATTTTAAGTGTTTTTCAAAAAATTCAAAATGGCGGAAAATCTGTATAACCTGAAGTTATGGATTCTTGAGGCAAATGTGTTCCTCATGAGGAGAGACATCTCTGTGCAAAGTTTCATGTCTCTACGACATACAGGGCATGAGATATGCCCATTCAAAGTTTATGCCCATTCAATTATGTTTGAGTTTGCAACTCAAACATAATTGATCAGGGACAAGTCGACATGGCATCACTTTAAAGTGACACAACCACTCAGTTTCCAGATATTTTAAACAGGTACTTGTGCCTGAAACGGACATATCACTTCTATTTTCTGGGACAGATCTACTTAGCACCAGCTGACCTACTGACTCCGGTGATCCCCTGACTTTTCCTGCACTGTCACCATGTGGTCGACATTTTTATTTTCTTGGTGAAATTCTCCACAACTGCTGGATTGCCATTAAAGCTGATACAGGCATTCGTGGTGCCCAGAGGATGAATCCTGTTATTGCCTGAATCTTTCCCTAGCACCACCAACAGGTCAAGTTTTCACTTATCCTATGAGATATCTCATTATCATACTGGATGGATGGGCACAAAGGTTTTTACAGACTAGTGATGCGCCATTCGGCTCTGATGTCTGATGATGAATCTGTGTGGACACATAAATCACCCACCCGCCACCAAGCCAAATTAATTATTTTCTCCAATTTAGAAACCTGCATTCACATGGACATTTCACTCCCCAACAACCAGTCCCTGTTGGCTGTTTCTTTACCTCCACATCATTAATAAGCATGATGATATGGTAACATATTACACTGAAGTAAGAATAAATTAACATTTATGTAATGTTAAACTTCTTCTATTGTGGTAAAATGAAAATGGCAACATGCATTTACTATTTTACCCAACTAGAATATTGATTTTTATGGCCATTCTGCAGTCCATGCAGATCTAACTGCAGTCTATAAATCTCTATTCTAGACATTCATAGCTCCCAGACAGTGTATCCTATTGATGTTGTTGATCCTCTGGCTTTTCCTTTATCACTATTGTTGGCATTCATAGTTTTAAGTAAAATGTCCCATCAACCATTTGATTAATCACCATGAAATTTGGCACATACATACGTACATGTTGCTCTCATCAATGATAATAAATTGAATTTTCATTTTGCTCCATAATCATGTTAAATTTTATTTAGACAATGCTTATGACCAAACACTGCAAACTAATGACTTCCCCTAGGGATGCAAAATAATACTGGCACATCATGTGTATCAGCCAACAGTGGCTTTGAAATAAATGATCAGAATCGGCCACCATGCTTTTTCTTATTTTGCACAATGAATGCATATTACATACATTGAAAAGCATTATATTTCATGTCTCCATCTGCTGGTGAGTATACATGCATAATATGATGTTAATTCCACGATAGACTGGACTAAAGTTAGGTAGGGAAGAAAGTGGATATATTCAGCTGTACTTTGTGTTGAGTGCAAACAAGCAAATGTTAACACGCTAAACTACGATTGTGAACATGATACTGTGCAACATTACACCTGCTAAGCTTAACCATGCTAGGAATGTCATTGTGAGTATGTTAGCATGCTGATTTTAGCGTTTAGCTCACACAACGCAAGCCTCCAGCAACATTGTTGAGCTTTGAAGTGAATTTGTCACAAATCATGGAATTGCAGTGGAACCCAAAAAGACTTTTTCCGATAGACTTATATTGTGAAACAGACATCTGTAAATCAGTGGATACATTTTTTTGAGCATCACTTCCCCGCAAAATGACTTGTTTCCCTATCGAGATTTGATTCATTCAGTCCAATAACATATCTAAAGTCTTAGAGAGATTAAGCGGAAATGAGGAGAGATTAAATAATTTTATCGCCATTTAAATTAGCAGAGGGCTCAACCTAAAGTTAGCCACTTGGCTGGCGGAAGATCTGAGTAATTTTACTCACAGAAGTCAAATGTTTTTGGGTTCTTGTGCCACAGAGTAACTTTTAGGCATGAAGAGGGCCCTGCCACCTAAACTGAATTCACTTTTCTTTATACATCTATGGCACAACTGTGCCTTAGAAGTTCAGCCTCACAGAGCCGGTTGTACACTCTGTCTTGTTTATGAAAATGTTGTGTGTCAGGATTTTTGGGGCCAATTAGGAGTTGCTAACAGCAGCCCAACAAGCTGGTGTGGTCTGTTGGTGGTTTGTCCTGAGTCTCTGTGTGTCCATGTATGTGTTATTTAGATGTAATCACCAACTGTTCTTTACCTTGGGGTGATTGAAGTCTGCAGCTCCTGTAATCCGCTGACAGCTGCTCACCTTGGATCTACTTACAAATTGGCAGTTGCGTGAGAATAATGAGCGAAGGTCGCGGGGGAAACTGAATGAGAAACATGGTAAACATCATATTTTCAGATTGTTCTGACGCCCAGCACCTGAGTCCACAGTGAGAAGTGTGGATGTGAATAGATCAGCCTTGAGCTTTGTTTGTTTACTTTGGCTTGTTGGTGCTCCAGTTGACCGAATCATTTATTTATCTCTTCACAGCTTTGTGTTTTACTTTGTGCTCAGCACTACTTTTCTTTTAATTTGTTGGAAGTTTTCTGTTGATGGTACTATCTGAAGTCTCCCATCACTGGACCATTCTGAGTTTATCCCACATTAGTACTGCCTCAGCCACTGCAGCTTTTTCTCCCTCTGAAGCGGTGGAATTGAATCAGTAGATTGCAGCACAAAGCTCTTGTCTTTGGGTTAATGTTTGTTCGACAGATCCTTGAAATCTCTTGCTGAAAAAAACCCCCAGAGAATAGAATAATTCCTTTCGCTGCAGCAGCACCAGAATAGCATTTAAGCAAAGAACGTAATGCAGAATATGTGAAGTCTGAGGAGCTTCTTCAGGCAGGTTTTGCACTGTTACAGCCACAGAGAAACTGGTATCTGTTGTACACCTGGGACGGTATTTCAGAATGAACCAACGGGATAATATTAGTTGGAACAAATTCAATTCTGATCTGATCTGAAAATATGGTATTTCAGTGTAGATTCAAAGATTCCGTGTACTGAAGATTTTCATTCAGAATTGGTAATCCAATCCTACCTTTAATACGTATAAAATGCATTTGGGTAAACTGAAATTTGATGCTAAAAACGGAGATCATTTGGATTCCACTTCAGAGGTGGATTTGATGTAGATTGACATCCAGCCTAGGTTCAACTTCTCCCAGAGATTGTAACCCAAAATGTTCATTACATTTAAACTCTTTTTCAGAAGTTTTGTTCTCAGAGAACCAAGTAATAAAATAAATGTAAAACATTGCAAATTTGGTTAGGGCACAATACTTTCTGGAAAAAAATGCTATAAAAACAAGTTTAACAAATACAGACACACAGTGATAAAGGCTTCCACTATGGATCAGCAGAAATTGTCATTTAAAAATTGCAGTTGCTTACAGAATGGAAAAACCTGTTAAACTGTATTTATTGCAGTCACAACAAAACTGAAAACTGTGCTAACACTTGCTCCTTCTGGCAAATTGTACACCATTTTTTGTATCTGTATCTGTGGATACAGTATTAGATCTAATAGCATCACATGACGGAAATTATAATTCCATGATTTTGCCACTCAAATTGGCTTCAAAGGCACTTGCTCTGGACTGGGAAAACTATCTGTTAGGGGTGAGTGAAAACAATCGATACAACATAGTATCGCAATAATTTGTATGGTGATATTGTGTCACTACATGGACGCCAAGTATCAGTCTTTTATTAATTACTTTTAATTTTTACATGTACATTACATGTAAAATCAACTGCTTTTTTTCCTGGTGAGGTCATCAGAGGTCCCGGTCAGCAGCATTTGGCAGGAAGTTCATCCAAACAAAGATGGAGGCACTGGAGAAAGAAATCAGAAATGCACTGTCAGCGTTTAAATCAAACATCTTAACTAATTTTAACACCAAACGAAAGGTGGATTTGGATATGACACAAACGATTCTCAAGCAGTATAATAAAAAGGTAAAATAAAGTAAAAGCATAATAAAACACTCTGGGAATACTACAAACATGACATCACACCGCAACATCCAGAGGTAGTGTTAACCACTGATGGCCAACAAAAACATAAATTAGCGAGATACCTGCATGTGAAGTGTTTCACTCACACGCTTAATCTGGCCTCACAGAGCATTAAATCTGCTGACAATTAAATTTGTCAGGTGTATGCAGCATTTCTGACAGGTTTTATGACGCCGTTGGTTAGTCTGTTTGCTGTGCATCACATTATGCTGTAATAAAAACGATGAAAGTCAGATGAACAGACTGAAAACTTTATCTTGTAAAACTGATGTTGACAAAGTTTTCATTTGGGGAAATAATTTGCAGTTGAAAACAAAGATAAATTGCAATATATCACAATCTATTTGATCACAATACTCAGCATATTTTAATATCGCAATAATATTGTATTGTGACATGAGTATTGTGATATATCATATCGTGAGTCCTCTGGCAATTCCCCTCCCTCCTGTCTGGTCATTTCAGGATTACCATGATCCAACCTTCCAGTGTTTTTGAAATATTGAGTCAATGAGATAACTTTGATCCTTGACTGCAAACGGGGATAATTCTTTATTCAGATCATTCTGATCTAGATTACAAGATGTAAAATACTGGACCAGAAATGACAGTAAGAGCTTAAATCTTGGCGTAAATCAGCCAGAAATCTTGAGCAGCACTGTGCGCTGGGTCGCCTCTGTCGGCTGCACAATTGTCATCACCTGAAGAGCAGCTGCGCCATCCTGCTGCTCCTACTTCCTGTGCTGCATAGAGCTTAGCATCCACCTGTGTGCTCTGTTCTCTTTATATTCTGGGGGTTTGCATCGATCTCTCTCTGCTCTTGTTTTGGCTGGTTGAAATATTTATGTTCTTGGGGAGTGATCGAAGCAGAGCTTGATGCCAACTGGAGTTTTATTTATTTATGTATCAATACAGCATTCCTGTTCAATTCATTGCCTAAGGACAAACTTATTTTCACATTATCCATTAAATATCACATTAAATATACTAATCTGAACCTCATTAAGCTTCTTTATCAAAGGTAGCACCAAAAAAGTAAGAGCAAGAAGCATGTTAGTAACAGATTAGGATGGAGGTATATCATTTATCTAGATTTGTGTGTGTGTGTGTGTGTGTGTGTGTGTGTGTGTGTGTGAGAGAGAGAGAGAGCGAGAGAGAGAGAGGAAAGTTTAGGGCTCTGTATGAGTGAAGTTTTGTTTATTATTTTTGGCAATGCTCAGCTCCGCAGCTTTAAAAAATGTACAACTGCTGCCCCACGAAAAAAAGACACTTGCAGATACAGAAAAACTATGCAAGTTATGAAAAAGCTGAATTAACATAATAACGTTTGACTAATGTTTGACTGACATTTCTGGATGAACATTTGGATGAGTATGAAGAGGGTTAAGAGAAGTTGGAAACATTCAGAGATGAGCAGAATGTTCAAAAATGAAGAGATATATAAAGAAATCTTTCAGAACATCTCAAGCCAGACAGAAGCACCCAGGACACATGCTTTCCTCCAAGATGATAGTTTGGTGACCACTAGTGTAACTACTAGTAGTGAAAGATTCTTTGGCTTTATGTTTAGAAAACTTCATCACTATTTGATTGCGTTTGCTTTCTAACAAGTCAGATTGCAGTCGGATGATGTAGAGCTCACACAACGCCATTTTGCTGTTTGCTCTCTTTGCAACATGTCAGTGACAGACACAGCCATTAAGCATGCCATCTGTGGCCAATGGTTCAGAACAGAGGCAGCTCCATCCCAGCCAAGAGTCGGGGTGACACAGCCATCAATCCCACTGACATCCAGCAAACTACTGGGATATTGAGGATCCTCCTCCCCACCTGACAGACACATTAGCAAAAGCAGTCTTACTTTTTTCTGTTTTGGATTGCAGCTGCTAATAAGCAGTTTTTTCATCATCATCCATTCATTTTAAAGGAAAACACCAGTATTTTTTTTAACCTTGACCTTTTTATGCCTCTGTGCTGGCAGTAGCCATGGTTGAAAGCATGTGTTGTTCGTCCATCCATCCATCCCATTCTTGTGAGCATGATATCTCAAAAAAGTCTTCAGGGATTTTTTCAATTTTGGCACAACTGTCCACTTTGACTCAAGGATGAACTGGTTTCATTGGTAAAAGATCAGAAGGTCAAGGTAACCTCGTCTGTCTCATTCTCATGAATAAGATATCTCAAGAACACCTTGAGAGAATTTCTTCAAATTTCTACTTGGACTCAGCAACGAGCTGGTTCACATTTGGTGGTTGAAGGTCAAAGGCTAAGGTCACTGTGACCTCACAAAACATATTTTGGGCCAAAATGCAACAATCCATATTCTAATTATGAAAAAAAAAAAATCACAGAAATGTCAATAGGATCATCAAGTGATGACATTATACCATAAGGTCAAGGGTCAACTTCACTGTGACATCATAATTTTGTTCAAAAGCACTTTTCTGATTAGTGGATGACCCGTTCAGAACAAGATTTCTCCTTGAGTGAGACTTGGTCACAATTAAAAACAGCCCAGATTAAAGGTAGGGAAATGGTTTCATTTCTCTGTACAGTCCTTTCTGTATAGTTGTCATACATTTCTAATAACATTCTGAGCCTGTCAGTGGCAAAAACAAGCACTTTAAATGGTGGTATATTGACATCCCACAAGTGCTCGTAGGGATTATATTGTTTCACCGCTGCGGCTGCAGCGGTCTCTCTCAATACTGGACCAGTTTCAAAAATTGCTGTCTCCATTAGTCACTTATTTAAAACTTGGCACCATTTATCACAAAAGTCCTCGCTGGACAGGACAACGCACTTTTGTGATAAATGGTGCCAAGTTTTAAACAAATGCTCATTTGACCTAAAGGCACTAATTATCCAAGAAGCCACTGAACAAGGTACAAGATGAGATACAAACTGTGTAAATCGAGCTGACTGAAACTGCAGACATGCAAAGACTCTCAACTATAAAAAACAATCTGCTGAAGTACAAAGCAGACCTTGAAAAGGAGATAAAATTAAAAAGAAATAAAAAGTTTAAAAGGGATTGGAAGACTGCTCACAACAGAAAATCTACCCCTGGCGTAGCGGGAAAAGTCACACAGGGAACACAGGTAATCCTCATTCCTACATCAGAAGGATTCCCTAAAGACAGCCTGCCACTTCCAGTGCATCACTTCTGGACGGCAAATCAGACACAGGCTGAAGCTCACAAGCAAGCTCGCCTGCTTCTTTTTTAGACAAAGGTTGTAGACAGAGAGGAAGAGCAATCAGGTGGGGAATGGCCACTAACCTGGAAAGGAGTGCAGGCAGCGTAAGAAAAGACAAAAGACAGCTCCAGACATGATACTTCTACACCCGCAGCCAATCTTCCGTGTGTGAGCTTAGAGAGGAATATCTCCAGAATGTGAATCTGCCCTACGTAAAGCCTTAAACTTTGTTCCCACTCACTGTGACCATTTTGAAATGTCAGTAGATTTTGAGAAGTGTTCTTGTCATCTGAGACTAAGAGTTTTTATTGTCCTGCAATAAAGTGTTTCCTGCTAACCCAATAAATACATGTGGCATGTATACCGAATCCAATGTTATCAATTCAAATTCACTTACTTCATGTTAACAATAGTCACTTAGGGTTCAGGTTGAAATGAAACAAAGTTTTCCTAAAAAAAAAAGACAATTATTGTCACTTAAAATTAGTATTTAGTGCTTCTTATGGAATTGAAAAACAAGAAACTGCATTAAGAACATGGCACTAAACCTCACCATTTATATCCATAGATATGATCAAATACAAATATCAGACCCAGATGTTACCCTCAAGCACAAATACTTTTCACTTTGCTTTGTGTCACTATCAGTGCATACATTGGGTTGGAAAAGATTGAAAATGCCAATAAAAGGTTGAGTCTGCTGCTCCTGTCCAAACAACACACATTCCAGTTGAAATAAAGGAACTGCTAGCTTTGGACTGAGCTTGTTTTATCCTCTGAAACAGTCATTTAAAGCACCTCTATTGTAGAGGCACCCAGATCTGTCACAAATAGAAAATGTCAGGAAGATAAATCCAGGGCACCGGGAGGCCCAAGCTATTGATTTCTACATAAGTAACGTCAGCAGACTGGCTGCGTTCCTCTGTTGATCTGCCTGCCTCTCGGGACCCGCTGTTGTTCCAGCCTGCTGTCAGCCGGTATTCAGTTGCAAAAACTCGAGCTTGCTAAGCATTTTTTTTCCCTCATTCACCCCAAACAGCAAAGATCCATGCAGGTGTTGCGGTTAGAGATACCTCGATAAACACTGATGAGAATATACAGCATCTCTGTTGTCATGGGAGAGCCTCGTAAACTTGACTTGATGCTTTTTTCCCTTTGAACAGATGGTGTACATCATCCCTTTGGGTCCATAACCCCAATTCAAAACCCACGATAAACATTTCAAAAATGCACCGTCATCACTCTGAAATCATAGTGTTGAAAAGCCCTGCGTAAGCGGTTGTTCTAGATTTCGAATTAACTTTTTGAACATGCAAGAATTTCATCTGACATCTGAAATGAATGTTTTATGTTTTTCCCACAGGCTGTATTCTCAGCTACTCTATAACACTTAGCTTCTATAGGCTAACAAATAACCCGTCTTTGCTCTTTAACTCAGGCACAGTTGTGTTAATTTGGATATGTTCCCTGACCCATATACTCATCTGCATGCATTTTTAGTTGAATATCAATTGCCTATGTTGCAATGCGTTGCAATTCCTGTTCAGTTTCTTTTTCAAGCTCAGGCAGGCTGAGTGAATGTTAATTTCTCATCAGTATTTTTATAGAATTGCAGGCACATGTATTTTAATATTCCTCCACATGGTTACTCTCTGCACTGTTTCCACATTCTGGCCTGTTTCCAATTGTCTGGGCTGTGAGTGCAGTCGCTGCCATGAATGTCACTTCCTTTGACATCTGCAGCTTAATGTGGGGATGTATTTTCCCTTCCCAGATTTACGGGAAAGTGATTTGGAGAAATCTGGAGCTGAAATGTTCATATGGTTCCATGGCCATGATTCTTTTCCTCCACACATAACTGATGACTTTAAATGTCTCAATCTGTTAACAGTGAAATTACAGTTAAAGTGCATGAATCAGTAGTTTTAAACGGTAACATTTAAAGGGCCCCAGTATTTTTTAAATTGCCGCCTTCTGGTTCCCTGCTATTCAGACTTGCTAATGGGCTGCCACAGCATTTGGTCCATTTTACATTTTCATACATGTACACTGTTAGGATTTTACTGACATGCTGGTGCAGTGGAGCAGCTCAGTTCTGAGTACCTCATAAAGTTGGAGCAACCAAAACTTGCTGTGCCAATATTATCATTGTTATGAATTGGTGTAATGATGCAGAGAACAGCAATAGGATAAAAGTGTCAATAAGCTAATGAAGATCTGACTGACATAAGAATGAGCAAATAATGCAGTAGGTGTTCCTGATGTATTTCCCACACTAAGGCCCTTCAATCACGGTGTTGCATCAGCGAGTTCGAACTTAATTCATTAAAATGTGGCCAAGACTAAAGGATTGATTATTTGCACGAAACAAGATCTGAAGACAGCCAGTTTCACACGATGACCAACATGTTGAAACTGTGGAAAAGCTTAAATACAAATACCTTGGCACAGTCCTGGACTCCTGTGTGAGCTTCTCTGGAAATACTGAGTATATTGTACAAAACTATGGTTGAGAGTGTTTTAGCTTTTCACCTCCCTGCTTGGTACGGTCATCTTAACAGCCAAGAACAAACTCTCTGGGGTTGTGACAATGGCACGTAAAATAATTGGCAAACCACAAAAGCCCTTGACCCAACTCTTTACAGAAAGGACGAGGAAGAAAGTGAGGCGTGCCTTGGCAGATAGCTCCCACCCTCTCTTTAGCCAGTTTGAGAACTTGAGCTCTGGTAGGCACTACAGAGTCTGTCTGGCAACTGAAAATGTGTTTCCCAAGTGCCATTAATATCCTTAACTTAACAAAGTGACTGATGAGTTTTTAACCACAGTCGGACGATGAGCTGATTTAATGTGATTAAGTGTTTTGTAATGATTGTAATGTTTTTCTTACAGACTATTTGTCTATTTTTCTTTTTGTCTATTCTCTTTTAATCATACATTTTAGCAATTTTTAAAATATGGATTAAAGTGCCAGGGATGGCATTGTCAGTCAATGGGTCCACTGCTCTAGTCAATGGCTCAACAAATGTTTGGTACAGAAATTCATGTGGAGAATGGGATACAGTGCAATCACTTTGATGATCCTCTGACTTTACATCCGGTGCCATTATCAGATCAAAATTGTGATTAGTTCAATAATTTGGCTTATGACCAAATACCTGCAAAAGTAATGGCATTTAATGTACATACAACTCCATCTGTCCTTGATCTTCACCTCAACTGAGGAAAAACTCCTACAAAAAAAACTTAAACATGGAAAGATGAAAGAAACCTCAGGAAGAGCAAGAGAGGAGGGAAGCCTCTGCCAGGACTGACAGATGTGCAACACACATCGAGAGTGCAGAGTCGGGCTGCCACTGACTAAGAATTCTTCTACCAGTAGTTGTCATTTGGGGCCATTAGTCAACTAATCGCCCACATGTTTATGATATTAATTTAGTTATTAAATTAAATATTTTGGGTGGGGCAACACAATGGTTTGAGTTCAAGACCTGACAAAGAAGAGTATCAGTAACACTGTAACAACTGTGCTACATTACAGAGAAATACAAAACCGTACTAATAAACCTTCATTAATATAGGGCTATATTTTATCTTCAAGTGCACGTCACACACTGAGCAAGCCGCCTGTTAATTACACTGTCACCAAAGCAGTAATGATAGTGCCAAGTTGCTAATGGGCATGTAGCTACTGACATGTTTCAGATGATACATCATGTTTGTAGTCGGCAAATGTTTGCCTGCATAGTTTACATATCACCTTGGGTTCTTCCTTCACTTTCTCAAGATGATCCCACACTTTGGATTTCCTGCCCGACATGCTATTAACTAGCCTGTGGAATAACTGCAGGTACCAGTCCTTTAAATTAACTTGACTCTTGTCTGGCTGCTGAGTGTGGCCACTGCCTGTATCTGTTCTTTCAAATTAAATTCCCACATGGTTCAGTCATATAGGTTTTGATTTATTTTGACAAGGCGCAGCTCCTAACAGAGTTTCACATTTCTTTTTTTGGTTTGGTTTGGTTTGTTTTTCTGCGACTAAGCGACCTGATATCTTGCTGACTAAAGACCTTTACGGTTGACTAATGTTTTGTTGACTTTTGGGGACTGCCCTAGTACAGAATAACCAAGGTAAGTAAACTACATCTAGACAAATGCACATTATGGCTTGTTTAGCACTCAAAACTCAAAGTTTAGGATGAGGGACTTGACTTGGGACTTGCCAGTCCTGGCTGTGGACTTGAATAGGGTCTTGCCTGTTTCAACTTCGAAACTGAGTGTTACTTGTGATGTATAACTGACTTGCAAAACAATGACTTGGTCCCACCTCTGCCTCATGCATATCAGATGAACTGCGGCTGTGCTCTAATACATCCGTAGTTTTAGTAAACACCACACTAAACTGGAAAATTGTGGTGATGCAAAATTTTGCTTAACAGCCAAATATCCCCTCAGTCTTGTTTGTCCCTTTATAAACTTTACAGAGTGTATAGGACAAATAGTCTGCAGTTCAGCCTCAGCTGGGTGCAGATGGTTATAAATCTCAGGGATGGAGATGTTTTGTTTGTTTGCTTTCTATGGCCTGCACAGCTTGAAAAGATTCCTCCTCAGAGACAAAGTGAGAATATGAGAAAATGTTTCGTTTCCTGTCTCGCACAGGCAGGGTCTGTAGGCAGAGGAGAGGGTTGTGTGTAGAAAGCCCAAAAGGGCAAAGCATTGTAGGAAGAGATAACTGCATGGATTCTGAGTACTTTGATCCCCTCTCCTCACAGAGGCTGAATCTCCTCAGATATATAACGCTGTTTACGCTAAATAGGTCTACTTTTTACTGCCTCTCTGTCTGCATACAAATGCAGTGCAAGGAGGGGATTTAGCTTTAACTCAGTGCTCTAAACTATTGCAGGTAAAACAGCATGTTGTAGCTGAAAAATAAAGTGTTGCATCAGTGAGGCAGGTGGAAACATATTTCTGTCCCCCTTTTAGGGAATGAAAGAAATGAGTGGCTTTGCTCTACTATAGATTTTGGATTGTAAGTCTTCTGTTATTTGGTAGGTTGGTCAATAATGAGCAAAATCTTCACATAAAAAAAAATCCTAAAGCACAGGACACAGCAAATGTTCTGTGGTGAATACATTAATGAGTATGAGCTTTAAATTGACAGCTGACAAAGCCAACACAGTATCTTCACAGAACAGCAGAGCAGTGTTTGTTGCAGTGCCGCGTTGGCATCAAAACCTCACAAATGCTATTTATTTTAACTCCTTGCCAATAAAGCCAAATGCTGCTCTGTAGTTTATAAAATGCATTTGCATTAAAATTGCATTGTGAACACAAGGCTGTTTATGTAAAGCTGCCTTTTGCAATGTACATTTTCCATCTAACAAGACTGGTACGCATCTCCATGGAGACAAACACTAAGTGATGTAAATATGACTTATTACTGCTATGGAATATGTCTATATCTGAATCAGTGTCACTTTAAATTCCAAGTACTGTGAAGGCTTGAGAATGTATGTGTAGATACAGACTTGCAACTTACTCGCACATACTGTACTTAAAACATACAGCCTTCAGGTTTAAACAGCTCAGCAGCTACACTGGTGTCAACCTACCGAACCATCAATGAAACCTGTGTCATTCTGTCCTGCGCTGGGTCAGGCACCCACAGGTAACCCTTAAATAGTTTATGTAACAGCATTTATGAGGGTGAGAAGAGGAAGGGACACAAGCAGAGGCAGAGTAGGGTGAGTCATGGAAATGGATGGACCTGCACTTGTATAGCACTTTTCTAGTCATCCAACCACTCAAAGAGCTTTTTACACTACGAGTCACACTCACCCATTCATACACTGGTGGCCAAGGCTACCATACAAGGTGCCACCTGCTACTCAATTATTTTTTAAATTTTTTTTAAAGATATTTCTTTGGCCATTTTGCCTTCAGTGGACAGGTAAGTGTGAAAGGGGGAGAGAGAGAGGGAGTGACATGCAGCAAAGGGCCACAGGCTGTATTCGAACCCGGGCCGCTGCAGCAACAGCCTTGTACATGGGGCGCCTGCTCTACCACTAAGCCACTGACGCCCCCTGCTACTCAGTTTTTAACACACTCACACACCAATGGAATGGCCATCGGGAGCAATTTGGGGTTCAGTTTCTTAAGGATACTTGGACAAGCAGGCTGGAGGAGCTGGGGATCGAATGGCTGATCTTCCAACTAGTGAACGACCCGCTATACCTCCTGAGCCACAACCGCATCTGCATCTTCCATAGTCTGAGGGTCCAGTGACATCATTCTGCATATTAACTAGATATGTTCTTCTGTTTAAGAGAGTGCTTATTAGGGCTGTCAACGAATATTCTAAATTCGAATTTAAATTATAATTTGAAAAAAAAAATGGACCTTCGAATGTGAAAATTGATATTCGATTGTGTCGTTTATAACGTAATGTTATAGATAATTGTTTCATGTGTTTTAATGTGTAGATATGTAAATGTTTTCAAAGACGTTTATGTTGAAATAAAAATACCTACAAGTAGTTATGTTTCCTTGTATTGATACATATACAAGTATGTTTCCTTGTATTAGTTTGCCCTCTTGTGGACATAATGCGAAAAAAAAAATAAAATTGAATGGTTCGAACCTATGAGTTATTTTTAGAAGGAATATTCAAACGTCATTTTTGAGCAATTTTGACAGCCCTAGTGCTTATAGCAGTCGTACAAATGGGCTTTTGGTCCAATGAGACATCTGTGATTGGAATTATGCAAAGTCGGAACAATGAGCAGCCTACCACAGCAGAGGTACGGCCACATCACCCTTCTGTAGTTTCAGTGGATTGCTCTAACACTGTATGGTGAGTGATCTGCTCCTGCACTATGAAGTCTGACATTGAAAAACCATGGGCATATGCAAAAACACATGAATTCCAATACAACTGTTCTAACAGTGGTCACATGGCTAGTGGCTGGATATATTTCAAATTAGGACCATTAGGATTTAGGATCAGGATTTTCTGAATAGTGACAAGATGGTGTTACGGCCCTGACAAGAAATCACTACCTGTTGGACAAACTAAATCCTTTCTCTTACTTGGCTGCTGTTTCCCCCATTCTTCATTTGGTCCAGTCCATCTCAAGTGTTTGCAGTAGGATATGATATTTGAAATAGGCTTCCAAATGCCAGATGTCCTCTTGCCCGCTAATTTACAAATTCCATCGCCCTACCACAAGATTCAGCTCAAGCAAGACAAAACCTCTGCAACCGCTTATGAATTTCAGGTACTAGTGTTTCATGTGGGGAGGCCACAGGTGAAACAAACAAAAGAGAGGAAATAATGTCCAAAATGGGATTTGGAGATCTGTCTAACCAAAAAAAGTCATCCACTATACTGCTTGCGAAGGATCTCATTGTATAAACACAGAATCTTTTTTTATCACCTTGTTAATCGGCTGTTTTTTAGATGGCACAAATGCCGCTGAAAGCACAGCAATGAGTCGCAAAAAAACACCCATATTTGGGGGCAGAAATGCCATTGAATGGAATGAGGGGTCGCTAAAAAACCACACATGTACGGGTAAAAACACCACTAGAAATGCAGCTATAATTCGTCAAAATAAATTTAATACATTTCGGGGCAGAAAGGACACTGAAGGCACACTAATGGCTTGCTGAAAACACCCTCATCGGGGGACAAAAACATTGCTAGAAATGCAGCTAGGGGTCGTTGAAAACCTTCTATTTTTGGGGGAAGAAACACTCCTGAAAGCGCAGAGATGACTTGCTAAAAACACCCTCATTTGGTGGCAGAAACACTGCTGGAAACACACTGACAAATCGCTAAAAAACACTCACATTTTGGGGCAAAAACACCACTAGAAATTCAGCTAAAAACTTCTCACATCTGGGGGCAGAAACGCCACTGGAGGCACATCGATGGCTTGCTGAATTATATTTGGTGACAGAAATATTGCTGGAAATGCAGCAATGTGTCACTAAAAACATCCAAATTTGGGGTTAGAAACACTGCTGGAAACACAGTGACAAATCACATTTGGGGGTGGTAATTCCTCAATGTCTAGCTACTGTTTGTTGTTTGAACAGTGATCCACAGTGGTCCACAGTAGTCCGCAGTGGCCGTGTCGCCTAGATGTCTTGCCATCCACCATCCCCTCCACCTCTCAAACAAAGTCAGCTCATACACGTCGCCACATAACAGGAAACACAGCCGTTTAATAGCTGATAACAACAGTCATAGCATACTATTTGGTGTACAAGGAGTCTTCTAACCTACAGTGCTGATAACCACTACTACTGCCTAAATCAAGATGGATTTACATGGATTTTGGAACCAACATTCATGGTTCCCAGATCTCCTAACATTTCCTTTACTCTACCAGCACGTTGATATGCGTGGTTTTGAGGAGAATGTGTTGATCAGATTGCCATGCAATTTTTCCAGACTGCCGTGGTCTTTGTGAAATTGGAGATATTCTAATTGGATGTAATTAGGCAAAATTTAAGTGTTGTCTCTGATGTTCAGAAGCATGTCATTTTGAAAACATTCACATGAATGCACAGGGGAATGCAGAGTAGAAAGAAGCTTTAATCCAAAATTAGCTGTAACATACTCATTTTGATCAAACCATTTAACTTAAAAGCTGCTATTGTAAAACTGGGTTAACTCTGAGCTAAAACTGAAATTGAAGAAATGTAGAAGTGTTGCATTGTAAGCCTGTATGCTCGATTGCTTCGATCTCTCCTGCTTTTTACAGTCCAAACCAACAATCAGAAGTCTTTACCCTCACATCTGGTCAGACAGCAGAAAGCCTATCAGGCCAATAAACCGCTGCAGTGTGTGGATATGTGTGTGTGTGTGTGTGTGTGTGTGTGTGTGTGTGTGTGTGTGTGCGCGCGCGCGCGCGTGTGTGTGTGTGTGTGTGTGTGTGTGCGTGTCCTCTGACTAACCAGCTACAAGGCTGCCATTATGAAATGTGGCATGTGTACTGTCTCCTTGACTTGATGATGATAAATCAAGACCATCAGGCTTGGATGATTCATACCCTGGTGTACTGATGATTCTCCCAAAAAATGTTCTTCTCAGACATCAATGTCAAAAAAATTGTAAAGCTTCAGGAAACAGCCACAACCCTCTCAGAGTGGTTTTTCGTGTGTTCTCGGTGCTAAGCACTGTGTGTCCAAAGCTCATGAATACATCTCTGTGCATGAAAATAAGGCACATTTTTTATCTCGCTGACGCCTAAACCTATAATACAGAAAAGCGAGGGCCTTTTCACAGAGTTTAAAGTGTCCTTTACGCAGCAGGTGCCCACCGAGTCGACACCATCTGCCTCTTGGCGATGCCGATGAGCCCCGCCTTCTGAACTGAGCTGAACCCTCTATCAAAGCACAGAGGGGTGTTAAACAGTATGGCTCTAATGATGCACTAAATGGGAGGAAAGGGTTTCATTCCTTTATGCGCCTGCTGGGTTATCTATGAGACTGGAGAGCCATGGTGCAATAACACAGCCTGATATGAATGAGGAGTCTGTCACCTCGTATTGAACGTAAATACTTTAGGTAAAACTGGTGGGCGAATGGCTAGAAGAATAGCTGGGACACTATGCCGTAAAAGCAGTAAGAATATTAAATCAGTGTGATTACACTTTGCTGTAGGAGGATACTGTACAGAGAGGTCGCACTGATGATGATATATGATCTTTGCTTAGGTCTTGTAATCATGCGCCTTTAATTCCTCAGTATTTGCAGAAAATTATTCGCCAGAGTTTCTCTGCTTTGCCTCTCATTTTCTAGTCACTCTCAACTTTTGGGCATTTTTAACACAAGAGATTTTACCCATAGATACTTTAATAGTCTACATTTTTCTTACTCTTACTGTATCCGTTATCTTTTATTTATTCCAGTCTATGAAGTGCTATGCTCTTGCAGTACACAGAAATTGTAGACTATATTGGGTATACAAAGCAGCAGACTTTGGCTTTGG
The DNA here is from genome assembly GCA_026686955.1 of Epinephelus cyanopodus. NCBI lineage: Eukaryota > Metazoa > Chordata > Actinopteri > Perciformes > Serranidae > Epinephelus > Epinephelus cyanopodus. The sequence continues at coordinate 8,876,280 of CM048921.1, forward strand.
ACATGTCCATGTTGATATCGTAATGATGCATGACGAATCTGCTCAGAGAACAAACTTCATAGTTTCCTCGATACTGTTGTGATCCTTAAAAGTGGTGATTTGTACAACAAGTCCTCCAACCCATGCAACCAGAAAGGTCATATGTTCATAACCCCTGAATACAACCAACATGAGCATGTCCAAAATTAGCACCTCTATCAGTGGATGACAGAATAGCTTGTATGACTTTTAACTGTTGCAGTATTAAACACACATGGTTATTGCAAGTTGTAACCTCTGAGGCTGGAAATGAAGCTAACAAGGAAGTGCCAAAAACTACAGTATACTGAATGGCCACTTGAGACTGGCTCCAAAACAGAGTCAATCCTGCTCCTCCAATACTGCTTGTTGTTTGGCGGTCTCTATAGCTAATTTTAACGTTTATGACAGCTGTATGGGGCGGATTAATTTTTATGTAACTCACCAGTTTAAATTTTATCAGTGGCGGCTCCTGACAATTGTTGTGATGATGGCTGAGGTGACCTGTTCAATGGGTAGATTTGAATTAATTTGGCTCTGGAATGACTGAACAATCCACTGTGGTCATCAACAGACTAACTGTCATAAGTTTGCCCACACAAATACCTTTGATTGTGAACAGAGGTGTGAAGAGGTGTGAATTTGGATGCACTATGCGTCATTCGTTCCTTTTTAACCTATATGGTTAAAAAGTCTCCTGGATCAGCTGGAAACGTTAGCCATGTTGATATTGAATGTGACCGCTGCGCAGTGGCGCTGCCTCATATGATGTCGGAATAATCGGAAAAATTAGTTTCTGACCATAAAGCAGTATTTCAGTGGAAACGGTTGACAACGTGTTTTTTTTTTTAACATTTTGAGTGATAAAATACAACAGATCGGATCGAACACATCCCAGGAGCACATGAATGATACTTGGTGGTTTACGTATGATGAAAACACATTGGGACAAGCCCTCCCGGAACTGATTTGACTGGTATTTTAGAATTCATTTTAAAATTCTTTTATTTGCTTTTAAAGCCCAAAATGGCCTTGCTCCAGTGTACCTCTCTGAGCTTCTGCACCCTTACGCACCTACTCGATCCCTCAGGTCGGCTGACCAGCTGCTCCTGAGGGTTCCCAAAACAAGGTGGAAGCTCAGAGGGGACCGAGCGTTTGCTACTGCCGCCCCTAAGCTTTGGAATGAACTGCCGCTGCACATCAGGCAGTCCTCTTCCGTGGCCACTTTTAAATCTCTTCTTAAAACGCACCTCTTTTCCTTGGCTTTTAACACCACCTAGATTGTTTATTTTATGTGCACAGGTTTTTTTTACCCTTTATTTATTATGTTTTCTGTTTTAATGTCTATTTTATTGTTTATTTTATTGTTTATTTTTAATGTACAGCACTTTGGAAACCTTGAGTTTATTTAAACTGTGCTTTATAAATAAAGATGGATTGGATTGGATTGGATAGATTGGAGTGCCTGCATTTAGAAAAAAAAAAGCATTTACATGGAAGTCTATGAGAGTGGCCCGGAACGCGACTTCACACTGTGTCCGATTGGATATTCAGAGGCAGGTCGAGCTGTTTCAAGTAAAAATTATCAGAATAATTAATATATTGTGGTATCTGGTTGATTTTTATTTAATTTATTTATTTTATTTTATCCACATGCATTGGTTTGTATGACATTTGACAAATTAGCATTAGCATTAGCATTATTCACTTGAAGCAGCTGTGCGCAACTTTTCGTTTCCGCTGATTATATATATCACCCCTTTAGTCGAAGGGGTATGACACCCACAGCCTGGTGTCGTAAAGCCGGCAATTAACGCATGCATTTGCTTTGGAGAGTGAGAGGATTGACTAACGTCAGGTCAGTCCCAGTAAATAGTGGAAACAGCAAAATTACTCAGTAAATTCTCCTGTCGTGTTTCTGCTCTGATCTAATCTAATCTGTTTTGTATTTTGAGCTACTAAAGCTACCGTAATAGTGTGAGCCTCAAGTTATTCTGGGTAATGTAGTAACATTTGTTGTGCTACTGGAAACAATGAGAAGCAGCCGTGTACGTTCCGTGTAAGGAGGAATAAACAGTTAACAAGTCATCTACTGAGCCCGCATTATTATGTGAAAAGAATACTCCTACGATTTGGGAGTTATGCCCTTTCTCTATCATTTTCATATTGAGACAGCGGTTAGCATGGCACTGTCAGTACATCTTGTGCGGAGGGATACACCGGTGAGCAACAGCTGCAGCTGGCTCTGGGACAGATACGCTAGGTCACTCGGTAAAAGCAAACAAAGAGACGACACGGACGATATTACTCACCCGACTGAAAGCTGTCCATCAGCTCCTGCAGGCCTGGAGAGTTTTTTCTAGTTCATCTTAGGAACATGAATAAAAGTTTCAATCACGCTAGGATCAATGATTTGTTTACAAGCTACATCTGTGCCTGCTCACCAGTGTATCTCTCCGCGGATCACAGCGCAGGACATACTGACCCTCTATAAGCGCAATGCTAACCGCTGAGACCCAGCCACTGGACGTACAGACACAAAAAAGATATCGATCATGTTGTCTCAATATGAAAATGATAGAGAAAGGGCATAACTCCCAAATCGTCAGAGTATTCTTTTATGTGAAGATACACAGTGAAGACATAACATAATCCTAACACAGCAAAGCTGTTACCTGCAGCCTTCGCTTGCAAAGCTAACGCTACTAACGTTAGGTCAGTCCAAGTAATTAGTGGAAACGTGCTAACATGCTAACGTTACACACAAGTTAGTAGTAAAGTAAGACCTGTTCATAAATGTTCTGGTGTAGCTCTGAATTTCTTATAAACTGAGGACAACTGCCTGCTGTGTATTTGTGTTCATGGTCACAGTCACAGATAATTTTACATGATGCTCCTTCGTTATCCGCCATGACATCAAAAGTACAACCAAGTCCTCATAGATACATCTCTGGTAAAACTGTTAGGTGTTATGTGTTCAGCAATGCCCGTTGCATACTGCTTCCTGGAAGAACTGTAAACAAGGCTCCTTCTTCTTCTGTGGTTTAATTGCTGGGGGCTGCTGCGGGCGAGCAGAATCACTTCCGCCTCAGGTGCCGTATTCTGGTTTGCTGACTTCCGCTGTGTGTCCGACCCGAGCCAGGCTACGCTAAATAGCCATATAGAGAAAGGCTTTTTTGTTGCTGTTGGGTTCAAATAAATATGCAGATCTTCAAGGGGGGGTGATACGAACTAGGGACAGTTTTATTAATGGTAAAAAGTTCTACACAGCTTCTTTAATGTAAAGTTACGTAGGTTAGGTTTAGGAAAAGAAACATGTTTGGGCATTGTTAGGTTTATGCAAGTTAAGTTATAGGTTTTGAAGCAAGGTGGTGACCACATACCTTAAAATGACTCGAAGTTCATTTAGTCTCACATGGTTCCAAACCCTGATCTCCTGGGGCACTTCCTCCTTCACTCCAGTCAGTGTGTTGATCACGTGATTGCAGCCGTCCCCATTACACGGCTTATACACCAATTACCTGCTCATGATTATGTGAGATATAAACAAATTGTGGTGCATTACTTTTCATAGGTGTACATAAGAACACAGTGCATGAGACCAGCCTGGGTATTTTGCTGGAGGACGGTCTTGATTTGTGAATTAAAGTCAATATTGATTAGTTCTAGTGGTGATACTACTAATTAGCTACCCCCTCTCCTAAAGCTTAGACTGATAATAATAACAACAACAGCAATGCTACTACAACTACTACTACTACTACTACTTATAATTATTATCATCATCATCATCATCATCATCATCATCTTAAAATGCTGCAAACAGAAAGTACAGTTAAGTTGTTGTTTGGGAAGCAGTAATTGCCTCCCTTTTGTTCTTTGTCATCTCAACCAACAGTAAATATTTCAATTTCTTTGAGCTTCTGCAGCCTTTAAATTCTCTATTCACATTCTGTCATCCCTCTCTGTTCCACTTGGTAATTGCCTGATTGTTATTGTTGAAACCAAGAGCTTTGCTTTCAGGTTCTGCCTCATATGCCAGAGGTGTCTAAACAGCTTTGATAGAGAGCTGCACTTAGTTTTCTGTACATGTCAAGCTACCAACTGTACTTTTCTCCCTCACTAGCAAACTGCAGGTGGGTCTCCTGCTGTGTGTGTGTGGCTCTTTCAATCTGAGGCTTAGTGGGTAGGCTGGAAATGTAATGGCTAGTTTGAGTCACTGGAATGAGTCGCTAAGGTGTTGGCAGATGCACACCCATCTCTCTAAAAGCTGCTTCCCTATAAGCAAGGCATTCATTCCAAAGCAGCTCCTGCGCTTCTGTTCTGTAGCTGACCTTTGATCTACTTGCAAAGGCGACTACAGGGATTAAATTAAGTCTGACAGTTTACATTGGCCTATTAGTTGGCGAGGTCGACCTGTAAGCACAAAGGCACAGATTCAGATCCCACATAATAGTCAGCTGCTGTAGATGAGAGCATCAGCCAAGTGCTGAATGTAAAATATACTGCACATGTAAACTCTGCTGTGCCTGTGGCTCAGCGCTGAATCACTGAGGGCTGAACTCACAGTATAAACTGAGAGCAATATGCTGACAGTTAAGGCTCTATATGATCTTTCTCCACCATGTTTTTCACTGGAGTTGCCACTTTGGAATGTTGACTGATGTAATGGAACGTAATGGGACAACTCTAAATGTTGACTTAGGGTGAGCTGAGCATTCAGGGGTTAAAACTGAATAAGTTGATAGTGCCGTTTTGTGTTGGGGAGCGCTCAGTGCAACGCGGCACTCGTTCGGGGTTAATGCCGTCATCCATGCATGAAGGCACAAGTGGGCAGCCACGAGGAGAGCAGGCTCTTTAATCCGTTTGCCAAGTAGAATTTAGGTTTTCCTCTTCAGGCATTTAATGGAGATAACAGCTTGTTATTCAGGGGGCTGCAGTGGCAGGACCGCAGTCATTGTTACATTGCTGCTGATCAGTGCTCATTAAAGCACTCACATTCATCTGCTGGCTACAAATCTTCACTTAAAAAAGCCAGCTTGTGTTTTAAGGCTGTGTTTACATGTCATTAGTAGTCTGAATTCGTGTAAAAAAATAAATAAGTATATATATATATATATATATATATATATATATATATATATATATATATACAGTATGCTGTAAAAGAGGAAAATGTTGACATTGTGCATTGCTGTTGTAACCACAAATAGGTTACAATTACACGTTTTATACGATATCAACATTTCTAAAGTGGCATTGTATTTGAGCTGACACTGTCATTGGGAGATGGTAGGGATGGTGGATGGCATGTCACCTAGGTGAGATGCCTGCCAAGCTGCAGACCACTGTTCAAGACCAACAAACAGCAAAATTGGCTGTTTTTAGTGAGTCACTGCTGTGTTTCCAGCAACTTTTCAGTCACTAAATGTGGATGTTTTGTAGCAACCCATTGTCGTTTTTCCATCAGGGATAGTGCCAAGGGAAGGGCTTGTTTTTTTATGGAGACATCAATACGTTTCCTGTCAGCATAGTGCTACAAAAGGCAGTTTGTTTTTACCGAGACATTGATACTTTTCCAGTGGGGATTGTGCCCCCAAAACACGATCTTTTTCTTACCATAACCAAGAGCTTTTTGTGCCTTAACCTAACCATGCATTAACTACATAATTGCTGACAAGTAAAGTTTCCAGGAATCCTACTTGATAATTTAGAAATGTAATGTATCCATTGTTTGCAGTTTGCAGTTTCTTGTAAAATACAAACACTTATTCTGGTGATTGGGTTATTAATTCTGAAGCAGTGTTTTTCCTGCATCGAGAATATAGAGGTGACCACCTTCTTCCACTTCCATTGTGACCACTGCGGCCAAATTAATACTATCTGTCATATTTACATTGCATGAATTTTACATTGTATTAAATGTAAGACAGCCAGCTGCAATTCTAAAGTAAAATATCTCTAACATAGTGCAAGATTAAAAGACAACATACTGTAGCAGGATGATATGCTAGCTAGTTAGCATTGGTTATTAAAGTAAAATAAACAAGATAAATTTGTAGGGATGTTCTGAGCCAATCCTAAGGATCAGTTTCAGGGCTGATCTGGGCATATTTAATGGGTTGGTGTTGCAGTCATAAAGATAATCAAAATCTTATCCTTTCTCTACTGAACTCTACTGTGTAGTATTTATCTTTGGGGGCTGTGGCTCAGGAGGTAGAGCAGGTTCAATTTGCAGCTCCTCCAGTCCATGTGTCAAAGGATTGTTGGGGAAGATACTCCTCAAGAACCTCAAATTGTGCCAACAGTGTGTGAGTGTTTGTTAATACCCAATATGGTAGTCTCAGCCAGCAGTGTATAAATGTGTGTGTGAATGAATGAATGTAGCATGTAGAGTAAACGTGTTTTGAGTGGTAGGAAGACCGGAAAGGCGCTATACAAATGCAAGTCCATTTACCATCTCAGCCTGCGAGTGTTGAAGTGCTGCTCTCCTTAATCACATCTGAGCTCTGATGCACACTGCGAGTATATTGCTCCATTATGCAAGTGAAAATTAAAGTGTGTGAATGTGAAAAACTTTTTGGTCACACTGATGATTTACTCTGTTCCGACTCACTGGGGCACACGTGTCTCTGTTTGAGCCAGTAAAAGCCCTGTAGCGCCTTAATTCTGTGTTTTGTTTTTCCCTACAGAGGCATCCCCCAGTCCTGTAAAGAGCTCCCCAGAAACGTCTCCGATGACCTCCCCGCGACAGCGCAGAGACTCGGACCGTTACTGCCAGCTATGCAACGCCTGGTTCAACAACCCAGGCATGGCTCAGCAACATTATGATGGCAAAAAGCACAAGAAGAACGCTGCCAGAGCGGACCTGCTGGAGCAGCTGGGAAAGACCCTGGACATGGGAGAGATGAAAGGTATGGAGCGCTGCTGTTGGTATCAATACATTTTCTATACACGGCTAATCAATACATTTTAAATCACAGTCATTTTTATTGTTTTCTTGATAGAAGGCACGTCCAAGAATTTGGTGGAAAAGCTACTTTTTTCATGTAGCGTTAAGGCCCAGACACCACCAACTGACAACAAAGAACTGGTTGCACCAAAAAGCTGCAGTTCAACACACCACAAAGATTAGAGCCAACTGCCAACGAGCACAAATGTTCTGCACCTGCATGACAGGAAATTACTCTTGATACCAGTAGGTGCCAGCAGTCTGTATTCATCATTCAGAAAGGGAAGCCAGAAGACAGACAGGACGGATTCAAAATGCTAGTCAAAATGCATTTACCACATTAACAACACAACCCAATGTTAAGAACAAAGCATATTTACCATGTACTGGTGAACAATAACACAAACAGTTATGAACCTTTATGCTTAAAAGCTCAATGGCTAAAAAAATATTTATATCAAATATATATATAGGTATTGTTTCAATCTCTTGTCCTCTTGACTTTAGTAATGTGTTTGTTTGCTTTCCTCACTTCTGTTACTCTTATCGTGCGTTGTTAATTTTGTTGACGAAAACTATGATGAAAAATTTTGTCAACAACCTTTTTCCCATGACAAAACGAGACGATAACAAGTGAAAATAGATCTTAATAGAAACTAAGATGAAACCTATGTTTCATTTTTGTTGATGAGACGAGATTTTCAGATGCCGCATGAGCGACAGGCTGGCAAACTCCATAGTCTCCATAGTAATAGTCTGTGCTGGGATGTTTCAATAGCCAGAAAAGACACTCACACCAGAGCAGTGTCATCAGGTGGTGCGCATTGTGAGGTGTAATTCATGTTGAATGGTTTTGTGGAGTGTTTTAGTTACAGCCTTGGCTGTTAGCAGCTCCGCTTGTTAGCCGCTGCACTGCAGTGGAGCAAGCAGTGGAGCCACCAGTCTTCATATCTGTTGATCTCTCCAGGACTCAGCTCAGTCTGGACTGTTTTAGTAAGGTTCGTGGGCTGATGCTGTTTGACAGGCAGGTAGGAGGTGTTAAGATGTTGAGCTTTTCAAATGACGATCACTAAGTGTGTGAGATCACCCTCTAAACCTGTCAAAAACTGCTGCTTTGTCAGAGCTTAGAAACTATTTGTAATTGTGGATTAAAAAAAAAACACAGTCTAATTGAAATTCTTTATACAACCTGTCACCTTGATTCTAATTTCTGATACATGAATAAGCCTAACTGAATTAGTTTTAAGATTAAAAAAATGTATATAAAAAAAAACATGATGACTAAAAGTTGATTAAAATTTCTATGACTATGAAGGATAGAAATGACTTAAAATGACTCTTTTATTCTTCTTATTTTTTGTTCTCCTGAAAGTCTTTTTAGCTGTTAAACGCTCCAGTTGGCCTACTGTATGTTCACCAGCGAATTGTTAACTTTATCTGTCTGCCATTTGGTGCTGAGCTGTGCAGTGAGTTTATTGGAGCTTTTTCTTTTAACTGAAATCAGCAGGAACTGTGGTTGATGAGAGCCCTGAGACTGAACCAGAACAGTAAAGGTGAGGGTTGTAAAACCAAAACAATGAGCTGAAAGACGATAAAAATGCTTTGTGGAGCTGGTGATAATTCTCTGTGGGTTTTGTATTTGACTCCACTGACATTGTGCATTCAAGTATTGCTGAAATAAAAAAATATCACAGCAGTTTTAATGATTGGTCACTGATGACTGCGGTCAGCTGTGAAATCGTTACAGTTTGCTGTTCTACCACCTGGTTGCTGTCAGAAAACAGGTATGGTATTTAAAGGACGTTCAAGTAGTGATTCTTATGATCACTTGTCAGACACTGCAGCCAATAAAGAGTTACATGTAATGTTGATTGGAGCAGAAAGAACATCTTTACATTTGGAAAGAACTTTGATCATTTGTTAGTCGTCTACTGGCAGCCCTCTTGACTGGAGCTGTCAGCTTGGCTCCTTGTGGAGTCCACCAGTGTGTCACAAGCTGTTAATTTTACAGAGGAGGAGAGAACGTTCTTGCTTATCCTCTCCCAGTCACAATATGTCAATAACAATTATACAATATTATTCCAGCCGGTGGAGGGCCGGCTGCCAGAAGAGCAGAGGAAGCCCAGAGGTGTTATAAAGGGAATCGGTGCGTGACCGCACCAAATGGGAGAAACAAGTCCTCACAGCTGATTGGACACGGAACTCTTACTCCAGGCTTGATTAGTTCTTTATGCTTGTAGGTGTGCTGTGGCTGGTTGAGGGCAAATTGAAAGGTTGCAGTCAGTTCAGCTTTGTCATGCTGACTTGAGGTTTTGAGTACGTGATATCTATTTCAGGTACAGTACATTTGGCCCATGGCTGGGCAGCATCATTAAATAACATGAAAAAGTCTGCATACTGTAGCTCCCTTTCGTGCAATTTATTGGCACATCCATGGATGACGTTTCACATCTTGACTTTCAAGTACAGACGTGGGGTTTGACAACTTGGGAGTGAGAGTGGGCTGTTTCAGAAGCAGAGCATTTTACCTGCCTGATTTTGTAGACTTGCAGATTTTGATGGTTATTTTTCCTTGATGTGTGGTCAGTAAGTAATGTAATGGTTTCTTTTTTTTGTCTCTTTTGACCATGAAAAATTACAGTAATTTAAATACTAAATGTCAGAGACAAAGGCATTTCAAGGCAATTAATTGTGTTTATTATTGTTATTTCCTACTTTGTTGTGCTGTAGCCTACAAACAAAGTTAATACTGTTTAAAGTCCAGTAATGAGCAACATGGATGAAGGATTTGTGGCTGTGTAGGTTATTTAAAATAAATTCATCTTCATAATTACATTGGATCTTCCAAAATGCGCTGCAGCACGTCTGCTGGGTATACAAGAATTGTCTAGAGGCCGTCTGGCAGAGATCTGCACTCTACTGAGTGCACTGTTTTACTTTGTTAAGAGTTGAATACTCAAAATGCAGCTGATCATGAACTATGCGTAGTTTGATCACATGAGATTAACAGCATAAGGTCACAAACCTAATATCAAAAAGTTCAAAGGTCTATTTTACTAATTTTACTTATTATGCTCTGCAAAAACACTTTTCTGGCCATTGCTCAGAAGAGGAGACATTTGATCAGATACTGAATTGGTGACTCTGGTCTTGAAACTGCTGCTTGTATAGATCTTATGTGAAGTTATGAGAACTGTAACTGCAACTTGACGGGTTGGCGGAGGATACAACCCTGAGGTGATCATTCAGATTTTCTATAATATGTGAATTAATCAGAGAATATCCTGTTCCTATAGTTTCCTAAGTATTGATCTCAGTAGGGAGTAGATACAGTCAGTGATGTTGCTGGAAACAAAATGGTTGTTCAAACATAGTAAATTAAAAACACTAAGCATTATTGGGATTTTATTGTAAACTCATGAATGAGCACTTTGCTGCAGGATATGGTTCTACACCAAAGGCTCGTCTCCACTTCTCCTCTCTAACTTAAAGCCGTTTCTGTCTTTGGCTTCACCTCTTTTGCACTATGCCTGTTTTGCACTGTGTGTTAGGAGGAGATGGATTCGCTAACATCAACACAGTCATTATGGAGAGGCTGAAAATGTCAGCGTGCTCGCTGCACTATTCAGCACTTGGGCTAATGAGCGTTTCTCTCTGGTGATTATCAATTATTAATGAAGTGGCAAATCATCCTATCAGGCAAAACCAGCACTGTGCGCCTGTGGAGAGGGGAATGGGACCACAGCAGGCGTAGCGGGCGGCCACGCAGTCGAGACAGAGAGGGAAGGCAGGGGATGCTGCTGCCGCACCAGCTGCTGGAAAATACACCCTCCACCACTTCAGCTCAGCTCTTTATTGTATTTCCTCTTTTCATTTTTCTCTGCGTCTTGTTTTTGCCGAGTTTGTCTGGTCTCTTTGCTCGTCTCCTGCTTGCCTTTCCCTCTCCCTGACCTCCAGCACCGTCCACTTCTCAACTTGCTTAGAAAATGTGCAGTCTGACTCCAAAGATGTGATGAAATATTCAACAGCTCCCATAAAGGAGGAGGTCTGCATATTGTTGTTGTGTATACACCACTGTGCAGCTGTGGGAAGTTGAGGGCAAATAAATGAGTGGGGGAAAAGATAGAGGAGTAAAGGCATGGGCAGGCCATTAGCACTCCACCGTTCCTGTGTTTGAAGAAGACTCTTCAGGGGTCAAAGCTACAGCCCAGTCAGCCCAGTCAGCTCTTAGCCCCCAACCACCACACAAAAAAAACCTTTTAAAGGAGGTTTTTTAAAGTTTTATTGCTATCTGTATATAGAGACAGGGTTTCAGTGCCACAGTATATTCACCACGCTGTATGGGAAAATATCGCCTTACCTTTGCAGCACACTGTAGAATTGATGTAACTGCTCACCTGGTGACCTTCAAATGGCTCATTTTGGTCTATGTTTCGTATATAAAGTAAGCTTTATCAAAATCAGTCAGATGTTGCAACTTCTCATTTCTAGATAAACGTGTCAACATCTTCATGTTAGAGATCTGTTTGATAGTAACAAAGACTTTACTTTCAGAATATGAAACTCATATCGCCAAATTGAGATGAATACAGTTTTGGGGCTTGTAAAGGCATGATAGGCTAGCAGCAAACACTTGTCAACTGCACTCTGATCCTATTCAGCGCCACACTCAGTCTGTCTGTGTCTCCCTGAAATTATTAATGAAAGGCTTAACATTACAGTAACAAGGCAGGGTCTGGGACAGCTGGCTTTCATCTGATTTTGAATAAATAAAACCTTTGATTTCAGAACACTCAAACCTCTTAAAACCTACTTGTTAGTTCTAAGCTGCCTAGCACTGCGCATCAAAGTATACGTTAAATATTTAAATGTTTGTCAGTATGGACATGCTACACATTGTGAGCTCAGCTAGATTCTCCAAAATTCAGTTGTTCATTTCAATCTATGGAAACCATGAGCATTAAAGAATAATTCATTAAGATTAAACAGCGGACTAAACAAGTGAGATGGAAAAAACGTAGTGACTCCCTACGTCCTCAAGTGAAAATATGTGTCCATTTATCTTTCATCTATATTCCTTCCCCAAAAGGGTTTTTCATAAAATAAATCCATTTGTGATTATTGTCATTTGAAGATCATTGCTAACTGTCAAACGGACCGCAGCTCCACCGACATAAACAATATTTTTTTGTCTTCCTGCACCGTACTGTTGGGTATGCTTGTCTTTGCTACCTTGCTGCCTGCAAAACAAAAGTGTCCACAAAACATTTCTATGTATTTTTCACCCCAGGACAGCAACTGGAGTAGAGCATGCACTCCCAGTTTGAAAGCCCAGTGGGCTCTGACATATATCTTTGCAGCCACTGTCTTGCATACTTTTAAGGACTTTTTTGTTTTTTAAATCCTTCCTTATGTAATGTGACGTATTTTGCATAAATCATTGCGTATTTGCGTAAATCATTAAAAAACCAAGCTTAGAGTCTCATTTTTCTAACAGTGTAAAAAAAACCTCAAGATGTGTTTCAGGGTCAGTGTAACTGATAATGATGGAGCAAGTCATATATTACTTCCAATAACTCTGGATTTGCAAAGGGTCCAACTCTCCAGATCCAGAGTCTGATTTGTTAAATGTGAAGCTCATTCCGTTCAAAGTGAATAGTGTGGAGATGAGATGTTTCATTAACCGTAACAGTTTAGGACTGTAATGTTTGCAGAATTGTAAATGGGATGGAAAATTAATTTGCGGTAGATAGTCCATTAAGGCACTAATGTGGAGAGATTGTGTAAGCACTTTTCCCTGGTTATCACCATAGTTGATTTAAAAGAGATGACGGTGTCCCTCCCTCAAAGATAATTTTGTTAATTTCTCCTGAAATTAAGACAAATAGGGCGCATTTTACCCCAGAATCAGCCTATTAGATAGATATTTTAAACTTATTTCTGAGCCGTTTTTCAGCAGTGTTACTTACAAGAAATACGCCCAACCAACTTTTTCTCTCTTGATACTGATTCCTCAACTCAAGGTTTCTTTTTACCATAATTCAAATCAGTATGCATCACTGTCTGAAACTCATTGGAATTATTTTAATGTGAGGTAACGCAAGGCCAGGGATCATTCAGTGGCCCGTCTGGAACTTAATTTTATTATAACTTAATGAAAATTCTATTTAAAGTGGGTTGAGCATTTCATGGCAGAGACCTGGTGTGCTTAACTGCCAATATCAGAGTTGATACCAATCCAAAATATCTGATATGTCCTATTTCTTACACCATTGGGTAGAGTTGTTACACTAAAAAACAGTGCGGTGGCATGCAAAAGTGTGGAGACCCCTGGTCAAAATTCCGTTTACCGTGATTAGTTAAGAAAGTAGAAGATGAACTGATCTCCAAAAGGCATGAAGTTAAAGATGAAACGTGCTTTTCAGCGTTTTAAGCAAGATAAGTGTATTATTTTTCTTTTATACAATTTCAAAGTGGAAAAAAGCAAAGGAAAGCACCATGCATAATTTTAGGCACCCCCATCCCTGGTGATCTAGTGGTTAGGATTCGGCGCTCTCACCACCGCAGTCTGGGTTTGATTCCCGCTCAGGTAACTCTATTTGCACTTTACATTTTTACTCAGGTTTTTACACGTTTCTTTGTTTTTGCTCTTTTTATTTGTATTTCTTAAATCTAACTTAAATTCTATTTTATTTTATTGTCTTGGTGAAGGGAGACTGGCAATTTAGAATTTAATTGCACGGTGCAAATCGCTAAGTTTTTCTACTGTAGCCTACATATGACAATAAACCTCTTGAATCTTGACATTTGAGCTCTCAGACAACTTTTACTGGACCATAATTAGCTTGTTAGGACTATGACTTGTTCACAATCATCATTAGAAAAAGCCAGGTCATTCAGATTTCAAAGCTTTATAAATACTCTTACTCCTGAAACCTTGTCTCAACAGTCAGCAGCCATGGGCTCCTCTAAACAGCTGCCTAGCACTCTGAAAACTAAAATAACTGATGGAGGTTATTTTATATAGAAGACTATAAGAATATAGCAAAGTGTTTTCAGGTAGCTGTTTCCTCAGTTCGTAAATCGTAAGGTCATTAAGAAATGGAAGTTAACAGGAACTGTGAAGAAGAAAGAAAACAAGAAAACATTTCCTGTGTCCTCACTCAAAATTCAATGTCAGAAGTCTGCAAAGAAACATGTAAACAAGCAGTTGTCTGCTTTCTCCTACTGATAACCCTATGAGAGGCCCCCTGAGACATATTTCATACTTGGTTTCAGATGTAACATCATACCCTCATACATAAGGCAAGGCAAGTTTATTTGTATAGCACAATTCACACAAAGTAATTCAAAGTGCACCACTATACTCTCACACAAACACTACTATACTCTCTTATATTTATCATCATGTTTTCTTTTATTTATTGCCGTACTCTCAGTGTAACAGGATAATATTATATGTATGTATGTATGATGGTATGTACATGAAAGCAACAGTATATGTAAAATAAAGTTCTAATATATGTATGAGAGAATAATATTATATTTGAAACAGAATAATAGCATATGTAAGAGAAATTAGTTGTACATGTGAATGCAAATAATCATGTCATCATTCTGTCTAACATTCACTGTCATTTTGTTCCTTTAATGTAAGACAGAATGATAGGCTATGTGAATGAGAATAGTTGTTTGTGTGAGAGAGTTTGATTGAAATGGAAGGGAGTTTGATTGAAACGGAAATAATACTGAATTCTCAGTTCCCGATTGGTTATTTTTGATTAAGCGAGAAGAAGCGGGCTTGGACGGACTTGGCCCGCCTTCCCAATCATAATATGGCGGACCGGGAGCGACAGTGAAGCTGTTGGCCTCTGACTGTCTACACATGCTGCTGAGCAGAGTGGAGCGCCTGCGGAGGCTTGCGCACTGCAGCGCTTCAGTTCCGCATCTGGTCTGTTTTTCTGGTCCATGTCATTGGTTCGACAGCCCATTGGTCTGACGGTCCGCGGTGCTGAACGGCTCCCAAGTGGGCGTATTTCTGCCTTGATGGTGCACCGCGACCGGCTCTGGGTCAGCTGGGAAAGGCTTGAGGAGGAGCAGGCTCACGGCTTATGTGTTTGTCACTGTCTTTTTCATTTTAACCCACACCATGATCTTTTCCTGACCCTAACCAAGTGGTTTTTGTGCCTAAACCTAACCAGACCTTAACCACAGGACATCATGATGACTTCGGAACAATGGGTCTAATATGGTCGGACCAATGGGCAGTTCCTCTATTTTTCACTTGTGAGAATATAGTGGTGTATGTATGAGAGTATGATGTTACATGTGAAACCAAGTATGAATTATGTCTCAAAGGGCCTCTCATATAATCTGGCTTTGCAGATGGGTCATCAAAAGTCAAACACAACTTTGGAATAAGCTGTTGATCTCAAATTCATTGAAAGCATTTTTTAAAGGAGCAAGAACAATCAGACTTGAGTTATTAATATTTTCTGATAATGTTACACTTTTCTGCATATCTGCAATATTTGTAAACACAAAAAATAAAAAAAGAGGTGTATTCAACATATTTAATCTCAACTGATTCATAAAAACCCTTATTATGTTGATTATGTGATTATACAGTGCTAGGCTGTACCCCAAATCTATCTTTTAAGTTTCAAAAATGTATCTTCTTCAAGATTGAAAGGTTAAATGATGAGTCTTCTGTCACAGGCCTGGGTAATGAGGGCACACGCTGCCATAGATGACTGCAGATATCTAAAACTAGAGGAATACAAAGAGATGATTGCTAGTTAATTCCCTTTATTGCACAGGGATATAATGGGAGTCCTATAAGAGGCTGAAGCATCAGTCATGGACTCTTTTATCTTCCTTCTTTCTGTCTCCATGCAGCAACTGAAGGAAACAGGATCTGCAGCCTCTGCATCTGCTGTGCTGAGTGAAAAATCATCACAGGTTTAGCCTGATACCTGACAGTGACAGACAACCAGACTATGGAAAGCCAGACTGCAGGCGGCTAGCTTCAGTGAACTATTAGCCAGTTCACTGAATGAGCCAACTGCTTTTAATGTCAAGGGTTGGGGTTTGGTGGCATCAGAGACGTTTGGTCTTTAGGTCAGCATTTACTGTGCATAAGTGGGATATTATACACAATGAAATTAAATTTGCTCTGCCATTTTCCATTTAGTTTCTCACAGTGAACACCGAATCACACAAAATGCCAATGTGCTGCCATTTTCACTTGTTTTATTTATCATTCTTAGTGTGGATTTGTGTACTTTCAAAGACATAAGATAGATCCAAGAGTCTAATTTCTTTCTAGAGACGGTTATAATATATATTTAATGATGTAAAGTTGACAAGAGCATAGGGAAAACAAATTTAAGTGGTTATATATTCCCATTGGGATCAGCATTTCTGAAACTGATATGTGTTATAGCATTTTTTTAATGTGAGGAAAAATCTGCACTGGAACTTTCTGACTTCTTGACTACAATTGCAGCAATGTGAGTGGAACTAAAGATGACAGGGAAGGCCGCTGATTGGATAGAATGATATTAAAACGATTTGACAGAATATCTCAGCCTTTTTAAGATGATCCCATCATTGCTGCTGTCTGTGTTGCCGCTACGCTATGCTAATCAGTTTATCTGATGGAGCTTGGTTCTGCATGTTCCATGCAGTGAATCTAGAGAGCACATTAGCACTAGCAGATGCTGCTGGTTGTTGATGTGAGGGAATGGTCAGCTTTTCTTTATTTTCATTGCCTTATTTGTCTGTGAATCTCATCTCCATGTAATGACAACTGCCCTGAGTGATCATTAAGTGTATGTGATACTGCACTGATGTGTTTCCACATTCTGCATTCAGAATGTTAAGGTATGTGAAACTAGAAATATGAAGGATGATGTGTCAGAATTGCATTTTCCTAAGGTTGTTCTGTGTGTTTTTAACATAATGCACTTTAATCTGAGATGAATGGTGAGGTCTAGGTCACATAGAAAAGCAAGTGATAGTAAGGAGTTTGTCAGAGGCAAATCAATGTCAAGTAAACTAGCCCAGTTTGCTTTAGAAACTGTGAAACCTTTGATACCATACAAATGTGGTGTTAAATTTAGCAGTTTGGTACAACAGCTGCACAGTTTGCCCCTAATGAAAGTAAAAATAATGATAGCAAGTTTTGGTATTGTTTTCCATAAGCATGTTGAGGGTAAGATCATTGTAGAATCCATCATACTACTTATAAAACTTTCTAAAAGTTGTGAGGTATTTCCCAAAAGGATGGTAACTGCAGTGCTGCCTCTAGCACACACTGAATGCACCACACTGCAGCTCGTCAACAGACGACTACTTTTACTGAAAGATTTGTACCTCTTCTACCCCTGCATTAGCTTAAAAACACATTCCGACCTCCAGAGCTCTCCTCGCCAGGCAATATCTTTTTGGCCGTTGTCTTTATAATGATGGGATTGGGGTTGTTTAGCTCGGGATATTTCTGGACCTCAACAATGTGTCTCTCCTCATCCATTCTTCTTCACACATGACACAGCAACAGAGCTGTCTTGTTGAGGAGAGGAGTCAAGCTACCATAGGAGCAGAGAAAAAGAGCTGCTACAGGAGCTGATATGTACAAGCAGAGAGTCAGTGGGGGGAAAATGCATCAAATTACAAGGGACAGTGGCATGAAGTGCTGTAGGATGGCACATTCAGGAATGCTGAGGTGCATCTAGCTGCCGCAGGTATGGGGTTGTATCTTGAAAATAGTAGGGGTTTATTTTCAGAAGCGCGCCATTAGCCGCTGATGTGATTTAGCCTTTACATAAACCCTGACCCTATTTTATAGGCCTCTGCTTGAAAATAGCATACCCATAATGAAATGAATATATCTCTGCAACCACAAGGTCTATTTGAATACTTTTGGTGTCATGGTAAAGGGAACACTTGTGAGATTTGTTAAGATGTGTAAATATCAGTATATATGTTATATATGAGGAGTAAATTAAGATGGCACACAGCACAAATGAAATATTTTGAGGTTCGCCTAAAAGAAAAAGCATTTTTAGGATGAGTATCCCTTTGGAATGACGCAGCTGCAGCTCTAAATGTCTATCAACTCATAGTACAATATGTGAACATTAACTCTGCAAAGGTTGATTCTGATAAAGTGAAGCAGAAGAATATAAGAGAGGTTTGAGTACAGAAAATTCAGGTGAGCTCTCCAAATTTGACCCATGTTTGCATGTGATTTTTGTCATGTACAATCCTATTTCTTTCATTTTTTGTTTCTGTAAATCCCTACTGATGTTTAGGATATACACATACAACTAGCTGTTTCGTTTTTGTTTTACTCTTTTTCCCACTCCAAACTGACCAATACCCAACTACAACATTTGAACCTGATATTCTACTCTGAGCTTTGGCCCGTATCTCCGCGAATGAATGATTGACACCTCGTTTGATTCGTTAGCGCCAATAGAATGATGCTATATCCACCAAAACGAGATTGACAGCACTATAAGCCAATCAGAGTCAGCAGAACACATTGTGGGGAGATGTGTCAAATGTAAATTTGACACATATCCACTCAGGAATTTATACACTAATTATGACACACATACACACAAATGTCTAGAGTTGTGTCTATGCTGATTGTGTAGATCCTCTGTGCTGCCAGGTTGAAGATGTGTTTGAAGCATTCATGTTTTCACAGACATGGATATAAACTGCACTGCAACGTGATAGTTTGTGGAGGCACACAAGTGCAAAGTGGTACTCTCAGTCTGTTAAGTGACATATGGTGTGAAATCAGTGATAATGTGTAAATTAGAAAAACTAAAGGAAAAAAGCCCTCACAAAATAATTTAATAACTAATATGCACAGTTTCTGTCATCACTGTCTTCCTCTGCTCAGCTGAAAAAAATAATCTTTTCAGGTTCTGTATGTTTTAATCTCTTTTTATGTCATTCATGCTGTGTATGTTTTTTAGCCAAGGCTTATTTATATACAGCAGATTCAGATACAGAAATTACAGCGAGTATTCATGAAACACAAGAACCACTACGGCCTACTTTTATGTTTAACTCGAGTTTAAGAGTGACAACCCCCTTAGGCAGCAGCAGCTAAATCAATCAGAGTTTACTTTTCTTAAACTATTATCCAGTACCATAAACATTAACCGCTCCCCAGATTTTTTTATGCATGCACACACATGTACACACAGCAGGACTTCTTAATCACAGAACCACATATTTTTTCACACATATGTTAATCTTATGAACTGATGATTTAGCCAGGGGAGTCTCATGCTGATCCAAAGGTGCCCAGGCTGCATCTATGGGAAACATGCATGGGACTTTTAACGTCCAATACCAAGGGATCAACTCTTGATTTGTGAAAACTGCACACTTTTAAATCAAGTTAATTCAACTGATTACTTGTTCAGCCCTTCCCTCTGAATGAGTAACATTTTGTGCTGCTGGCTTACAGTAGCTGACAATATGTGAAAATGACTCAAAGTACAGGAAGGAAAACATAAACTCACTTAAACTCCACGCTGTGCCACAGCTGGTGTTTTCGCTCCCATCCATTACCATGACTGTCAGAAGAACTCTTCATAATGCATCATGTCTGATCTGCACTGACTGTGTTTCCTCTTTGAACAGCTTCTGAAGATGGTTTCAGATTGAGCAACACATTCACAAAGTGCTTCTCCTGGTAGGCAGCTCCTCTTACGTGCAGAGAGAAAGCTCCTCACATGAGAGGCAAGATATAATTATGTTGAGAACAATGAGATTGTTTTTTGTTTGTTTGTTTGTTTTTTGTTATGCACACCAAACATGTTACAAATACTCTGTGCATTGATCCGTTTCTTTACAACAACATGATAGGACAAACAAAATATTATGTAGTTAAGTCTAATATTTTTGCAGTGTATCTGCCATTCATTGGCAACAACTTGGCTGTAGAATTAAAAAGCTGTGAAGTCTGCTTGGAAACATTTAAACACCCTCCATGTCCATTTCTCACTGTCTGTAACACTTAGTTTTGCAAACACCAACCTTGGTTTTGATAACTAAAGTGAATGGTGGCTTGTCCAATGGTCACTTCAGCTCAAAGCACCTGGCATCAAATCAGATTGTTCCGACAAAACACCAATACAGAACAGAGAAGCAAGAAGAGCTGAGAAAAACAGAGGTTTCAACTGGCCAAGGTTGTCATCGTAATGTGGATTATTATTATGAGAAGTTTATGGAGCTCCGTGTGATTAATTCTATTCTAAGAGAGCATGATTAATGTAAAGAGGAGCCACTGTGTATTCCGGGCAGGTAGTGACGTATCGTTCTTTCTCAGTACAGTAGGGGAGTGGGATCGTGGGAGTTGTGTGAAAATGAGCAGCTATGGTGTGAAAAATTCATAGTAAATGTTGAATTTCACCTATAATAAATCATTTAACTCATTTATCAACTGCTGCCCACTAAGCACTGAGTTATTCTGCACAAACTCATTTTCTTAATGTGATGTGGCCCTAACACAACCTTGGCAAACTATATATCTCTTGATATCTCTTGATAGCACAAAGTCTTATGATTCCAGCAGTGCAAACCATTAAAAGATCCCAATATCACTGCTACAATAGATGCTTGTTTTTTTAACAGAAGTGCATTAAAGGAAAACTCCTTTCTTTGTCTTGTCTGTGAGGACAAACGTAAGTGGATTGCTATAAATGTCAAACAGTTGTCATCATAAGAGTCCAATGCACAAAACCCTCCAAAGCATTTAGTCCCATAAATGTGTTATCCTTCAGACAAAAATCTCGGTTATTTGGTTTAAAGTTGTCAACATTGATCTTTCAGTGGATATGACTGACAGAAAATTCGGCCAATAACATATCAAGGTCAGTGTAAGGCAAAGCATTGAGTTTTGTACGGAGCAAACTATTTTAGTTTCATTGCATATGCATTGTGAAAAGTTTCTAACAAATGTCAGAAGTTTTTCTGCCAATATTTACCAAAATATTATTTTACAGCTGTGCATGGGTTTGTAAAGCTACATCAGCTATCCTCGTGCTAGCATCTCTGCAGCAAGACAATCTTTCATGGTAGCATATGTGACTGTTATTGGCTAGTCAGCTAATAACTATGCAATGCTTTGACATGGACTGCCTAACCTCCTCTCAGTGAATAGCTGTCCGGTCACAGGCTTTAGCAGGAATGACTGCCACATGTTTTTAGCCAGTAATGTTATGAGTTTGGTGGTATAAGCAGGTTTCAGTTAAGGAAATTTTTTTTTTTTTTTTTTAGTTTACGAACAATTCTGTGATTGTTCTGGGATTTGTAATGAAATACTGGTATTTCATAGCTCAGTGCCCACTAATGCTATTCTCCAAATTGCTAAGTGACCATTTTGGGTATCTGCCGTGACGAAAACTTGCTCAATTTGTGTTACCATTAGCAAATAAGTCACAAAAACTATGTGGTTAGATTTAGGAAAACATAATTGTATGGCAGTTAAAACAGCAGTCGCTGGTTAAAATAAGTCAATGCTGCCTTTTCAATTCTCAGGCAGACTGAGGATGGCAGTGTAGCCGAAATGTTTCTGGTCAGTTTTCTTTTGTTTCTTTTTGTTTTTCACACTATGGTAGCACTTGTTATAACATGCTACCTTAACATCCATCAGCCTCTGGAGTGGACAATCCATTTTTCTGATCAGGGTGCGAGCTTTTCCTGCTTTCTTCTTGACAATTTTTTGAGTTTTTCTTTGGACTTGTAATAAGAGTGCAAACACCCTTGTTTTCTTTTTCTTTTCCTTTTCCATTCAGAAATGAAAAAAGCAAATGTGAAAATATACTTTTAACATTTTTGTGCTTCTGTAAAGTGTCATTGAGACTTTTGATTGTAAACTCAGAAGTATTGAACATGGATTGAGGATATGTTATTTTAAGAATGTCATTTTCAGCTGTCTGAGCTCTCCTGTCACATTCTCGTAGATTTGTCCTATTATCTTGGTCTTCTGATTTCTTTTGTAGCTGCCAAAAGAAGACACAGTGTTATTTTGTCAGTGCTCACTCCAAAACACTAAATTTAGACCATAGTCTGGCCTGTCAAACACCCCGACAGACAAATTGTGTTTTTCCAGACTCCATCATAGCCGTTAATCGGAGATGCGTTTCTGGCAGATGTGATTTAGCACGTTGTATCCCTCTCTCTCGCGGCCTCTTTCCAGCTCTTCCTTCGAGAGAGCCCTACAATTGCAGTTCTCAAGCTGTTGCTCTTGGCTGTGTTATGTTTGCTACCCCCTCCTATCTTAAAATAGATCTATTAATGCTTTAATAGCAGGCTGATCAAGGTCCTCTTCAAGAGGAAACAAAGGGCTTAGTGTGTGTCCATGTACGCTAACTGGTTCAATTTGAACACTAGATTGGCCCAGCAGAAGGCCAGCCATTTGTTCCTAGCTAATGCCTCTTCTCATCAAGATATTACATCTCTACTGCCCATTTCCAAACTGCGTCCAATTTCGGAGACCAATCTTATCTGTGATTTGGTGAGCATGTCTGTTTTATTGCTTCAAGGGCCTGAAAACACATTTGAATGATTTCATTCCAAAAGTCCATTTCACAAAGCAATCTATTATATTATATCCCGCAGTTGCAACGCACCAAACAATTTGTTTCGTACGGATTCAGATTTAGCATATGCTCTCTCAGCCTGGGCACCCTGCTGCAATCAGAGAGGGAATGAGCTAAAGTTGCACCATCTGAGTGGGCAGATGGCTGCTGGTTAATTTAGCATGAACCCTGGACCTGCACCACCTTTTCCCTGCTCATAAACAGTCCGCACAGAGAACTACACCACTGATCAGTCATACTGCCACTATGTTCCCTCCCAACGGCTCAGGCAATAGGTCTCAATTAGCTGAGAGACAACTGGAGATTTACTAGGGAGCAAATGAAATAACTCAACTCAGCACCGCAATCTGTGGCTTATTGGTTAGTCAATGTAGAGGCGAGTGTGCCAGGTATGGCTTGCAGTTACCATGTTCTATGACCCCTCAATGAGATTGGATTGTTGTTTATTCACTTTCCATCGGTGCTCCTGTGCAGTAGATGGTTTGCATTTAAAAGTGAAAGGGACTTTTTGGTCCATTAAGGAATATTTCTCCCTCTCATATGACACAGCATGTATACACAGTCACAGCATGTTCTCATTCCAACATGTCAAATACCGCCACTTTGTCAGTGGACGCATGCCTCAAAATGCGATGTGTCCCGCGTCGGTTGGCATTGAGTATTGTGGGGATGTATGAATGCACCCTCCCAGTATTTACATGCTCTGGACTCTGTGTTTCATGGTGCATTGAGATTTCTTACTAACTGTAAGCCTTTGTAAGTCTTTAAAATTTTGCAGACATTATCTCTGGCACTCTCTTGTTTACAAAACTATTCTTGGCGCATTTTCAGCATATTTATGTGTGTACATTAGCAAAAAATTGAAAATGATTATGCTGTCCGTTACCAGAACATGTTGTTTGTCTGTACTAAGGGCACGTACAGAGTTTGGCAAATAAACATTTAAATTTGCACACCCTTACATGTGGAATCTTCTGCAGAAGGACTTAAAGTTGCACTAATTGGTTCCTCTGGGCAGTTTCAAAGCACTCTTGCAGGATTTTTGTATGTCATTATCTATATGCCAATGTCAAGGTGTATTTTGGCTGGTCTTTGTAAACATGTAGTTGCCTTTGTTTTATGTTTTTATAGTTCACTTATAGCATATATTAACATACTTTTTGGCTTTCCCTGTAATAATCTCATTAGGTGTTTTATAATGCTTGTTTTTTTCAAGCTTTATTTATTTTTTATTTTGTATTTTTATTCCATGTTGTCTGTCTGTAACTTTATGGTGCTACCTGTCTTGGCCAGGACACTCTTGAAAAGAGATTTTTAATCTAAAGGTTGTTTTTTTTTTCTGGTTAAATAAAGGTTAAAAGTATACCTCTATTTTCAAAGGAAATGCAACCTAGAGTTTCTGCTTGTTACATGCATTGTTTTTGTTTTGTTTTTTTGGCCTTTTTCAAAATAATCTTACAGAGTTAGTTAGTTTTTCAGTTACCTCCTTCAGTTTACGCAATAAAAGCGCATGGTTAGGTTTAGAAAAATAACATTATGGTTTGGCTTGAAATAAGCAGGGTTCTTACTAACGTAATGTAGCATCACATGACAAATGTCACTAGCGTAGCATGCTACACAAACTAGCAAAATATGTCAGTTGACTTTTCATTACACACAGAAATGAACTGCAGGTTCTTGGGTGAAATTTTGTTTTCTTTGTTTGACACACCCACCATATGCAGACTTTCTCGCTGTTTATACCCAATGTGCATCATACCATTGCAAAGGGTGCTTATGTGTATCAGTGTCTGTCACAGAGGTCCACTGACAAAGCAGTTGTCATATTTGGGAGTTGAAGTTGGGAGTGACCAACAGTCCACAATCACATACAAAAATGATATAGATTCATGTGAAACTCACTGAAACTAATGTCTAATTCCATTTTTTTTACATTTATATAATATATGTAAAATTAAATACTAACTTGAAATGTAAACACATGGAGGGACTTTTTAGCCAGTCCCTAAGGAGGAAGATTGTGTTGTTGTTTGTTGTTTATGTCAGTTCTTGGGTCCTTGTCATCATTCTAAATTTGGTATTTTAAATAATGTCCTATGAACTTATGCCCCTGTAATACAATAGTATACACCTTCAGCAACCAGGAGCAGCGGGAGCCAGTTATCAGTGGCATTAGCTGCTAACACTAGCATAACGTGCCTTGTGCTTACTGCTCATCTAACTTTACTGTCAGTGCACAAGTTCCCGCACAAACATTGATCATGAGGTTTTGCAGGATTCGGGTTGGATCTGTGGTTGTGCAGTGATGCAGCCGAATCTTTGACTCTTGCATAGGTCAAGCTTTACACCCACAGCTCCAATGAAAGGTTAACGTGAACACATTAACATTCTTGGTGTTGATTTACAATAAACTGTGAATCATGCCTGCACCACATTCACAAAGAATCTTGTCTTTCGACTGGGAGTCCTCCCACATGGTGCTACAAGCTTCTAGCAAAGTTTTATCTTATTCAGAGGCTGCAGAGCGGAACTTTTATTGAGGAACTTCAAAGCTACAGCGATTGGTTGCCAGGTTACTGATCTTTGTTAGTGAGTGTGAAATTAATTATTCATCAATACAGAGGAGTACAATTAACATATTATTGATTCAAATGAGACGAATAAGTTTGACAGGCTGAGGATGTCAGGTTACTCAGTGCTGCAAATCACATTGTCCTCATTAACCTGTCATTAAAATATGCTGAAAAGCTTATCAGTTATCTGTATATATAGTAGACAAAGAACTAAACTAACTTTAGAAATACAACATAAGATAAATGACATCAGGAAGCACACTGAGCAGTCAGTGAAATGTAATCCATTAAAAACCAATACAAAGAACACAGTGCAGAGAAAAAGGGGGAAAAAAGAGGAAAAATATATTCATATAAAAGTCAAGAAATTGTTATACATCATGATAATGCTGATTTCATTTTATAATGTTTTAAGGATGAGGAACTCTTTACAACAAGTACTTTGGTGTTCTAAATCTGTACACAGTGATATCTTTACACCCAACTTTGCACCCAGGCAGTAACCAGGAAAGCCACCACCATCACACAGGACATATATATATATAGTATGTATAAACGTTAGAGGGAAGAGGGAGGGCCGGCAGCTCCCGGGGCCCCTTCTCCCGCGGGCCTGGGTTTGGTGCGGTCGGCCAGGCCACCTCCATCATGTAGTGAGGAAGGTGCGTGAGGCCGGCCGGCAGCCGGGCCCCGTTCTAATGCCGAGTAATGCGGTATGAAGGTAACGTTAATCACAAAAGCAGCGGCTCTTGTTTACTGCGGTAAGTTACCGTCACCGCGAATACCACCTAGCCCTCGAGCACATGCCTTGTCTTGAGATGGTAAGATAATTTGCTTGTGTTACCTTTGTTTGCTGTCACTGTCACTCGACACTTTGTTTTTCTGCTCACTATCCGACCGTTTAAAGCCGAACCAAGTCCAAATCACGGATGTAGCACCGTTTTTTTAACCGAGCTCCTCTTGCTCCGCCATCTCCGTGCAAATCTCTACTGTGGGCCAAATTTATATCATTTCTACCGTCTACCGCATATACGCGCAGCCCTATCAGATCGCTGTTACAAAGTCCCACTTTCCCGGAAGAACACATACAAAAAAACTTTTGCTCGCACTGCCATCACCATCCTGAACAGTTTAAAATAACAATTGAAGTCCCACCCAGATACATTGCTTTGTCGTATATCTTGTATAATGTCTATTGTGTTTTGTGTGTTCCTGTGTATTTTATTTTGGAGCTTGCCAAAGACAAATTTCTGTTACTTGTGACAGACAATAAAGGTTTATCTTGTCTTATCTTATCTGAGGGGAGTACTGGCTATGTTGTTTTGTAAAAAGCAAGGTGGAGCTGATTAACCTGTCTGGTAATATATGAATTAATTTGAATTAAAGAATTTTAAAAAAATGCTAAACAGTGATGGTAAAGAATATGGCAAGAACATTTATTCATATATAAACACACATATCTGATGAATATTTATATCATATACTGAGAAAAAGGTTTAGTTTTCCAAACAGTGGAACAGAGGCCTGATTAACTTTGGAGGAAGTTGTCAGTCTTACAAATCGTTTTTGCAGCAAATAATGCTTATGCAGATTTGAGGGGTATGTATTTGCCCAAACAATATTACTATTAATCAAATAGGGATACATAGTGGAATAATGTAAAGTTAATAATAAAGTAGGTTATAAAACCCTCCAATACCAAGCCTGCACTGATGCCGACTAACTGACCATGTGCAACGCAGAACTGTGTTTGTCATGGAAGGAACTTTGAACACGTAACGTTCTGCAAGACTATCCTTAGGAATGTAATGTAATGTAATGTGATGTAATGTGGCAATATTGTCATACAAATGATGACATCTGAAATGCTATATTATACGTAGGATCAAATCTACACCTCTCTAGTCTCTATAAACAGTAGTCCTGTTTATAGTTAACTGTAACAGGAACTGTTTCAAAAACTACAGCTAGACATCAGAGTGAAAATGAAATGTTTACAAAAGTAAAAGACAAGAAATGTCACCAGTGAATCTCAGAGATATGTTTTATACCTTTTTTATGTATTATTCAGTCATTTGTTTGTTTCTTTAGGCCTGTTTATTTATATATTTCAATGGCAAAAGGATAATACATGATTCTAAAATTCCTGTAAACGGCACAAATCAAAAAAATGCATAATACATATAAAGAACATAAAATTTGAGTATTTTACTTTTCTCCATGGTAACCAAATATAAGAACAGCTCCTTTTTCTGCAGCAGGGAGGGAAGTGTGTCTCAAAGCTTGCTGCTGTGATTCCACAGTGTGTGTTTCAGCTGTGATGGTAACAACAAACAGAGTGACACTCTGAGACTGAGCCGGGAGAGGGTAGGATCCGGTTTTGGAAAGGCCCATAATCTGAACCTGCCAGTGGCAAAAACAAGCACTTTTATGGACTTAAACTATAAACTATAAATGCTTCGAATGGTTGCACTGCAGCCTGTTTGTTGCCCTCATTAGTCAGTTGGGCACAAAATACACGGGGAAAAGGGTCCAGGTTGAAAAATATGGGAGTTGCCCTTTGAGTTTTAGTGCTACAAGGCCTTATGAACTAGCCTGAAACCAAGAAGTTAGAATCTCTAAAGGTAGGATGGACACGTCCCTCCTTATTCAGCCAGTTGAGGTACTTTTAGCCTCAGGATGTTTTGTGAATACAGCCCCCAGGTTTGTACTCAAAAAAGTCAGTTTAATGAGGCACTGAGATGAACAGATTCAAATTACATTCACTGAAGGTCTTTTCGAATATTTTTTGTTTCAGCAGTTTACCCATGGGCAACTTTCTTTTCTACTTCTACTTTCTTTCTAAGTTTCTTAAGTTACCCCTGCAACTGTAAGATGAGATAGAAGACATCAGACAGCATTTTTCTCTGCATACTTCAGCTCCACAACCTGTTACTTTGCTTTTACACAATTCCAAGTTAACCAAAATAAATGAGACTGCAGAGAACATTTTTCTTCGTCTGCATCCTCTCCCGAGCTGTGTCTCTTTTCTCAGCAACGGGACAAGTTAACCAAAAAAAACGAGTCTCCAAAGACTTGCCGGCAATACCTCAGAAAGTGGGAAGTACAGGTGATCGAGGGGAAGCACTACAGAGGCCCGAAGGCTCCCGGTGCTTCATCGCTCATGCAGGGCAGCACCATGTGGGAAGAGCCGCAGGTGGCTGGCAGTGATGGATACCGGGACCACTGCATAATCTTTCACCCTTTCAAAAATTATTTGAGAGGCAAGCTGTCAAAGGGCCACTGCAGAGCCGACCCTCGCCGCCTGCTGCAGAACTTTAATGTCAGTTCATGACTGCGTCTGGGGACGACCGTGCAAAATTGAAATCTCAGTCTTGGTGGCAGCAGACTGACAGAGTGGTTATTGTGCAGCTTATCAGGAGGAAAGTGAAAAGTAGAGATTTGCCTCTCTCTCTGTGGGGAATATTGGCCTCCATCACAGTGTTGGGAGAAAACAGCTGACATCAATATCTGTGAAGTAAGTTGTTAGCGAACTGCAAAATTTCAACATCACCTGCCCTGAAAGAAGAAAACAAATACGCTTTCTAAGTTTCAGCAGCTCATTCCTCGGTGTGACGGTTCAGAGTAAACGATCACTCATGTGGGAAATGTGATTGAAGAGGATATGGAAATGTGATTCAATGAGTGCAGGGTGACATTTATATTCTCTTGGCCTTTTGCTCTGAGGCATATTTATGAAGGAGTTAACTCAATTGTGAGAGCGAGGCAATCAGGACGGCCATTTTTCATTCCACAATAAGATTAGTACAACATGACAGTGATTACACAGGGTGCTCATAATTTGCAGCAACAGGGCGTTGACTCAATGAAACCATTATCAGACACTGAGGACGTTGTTGATGTATGATTTAATATTTTTCTGACAACTTATTCAGTTTTGTTGATCTCAAATAAATCAGACACCTCGGGGTCTCAGGTGCTGTATACAGCCTGAGTTGTGTTGATTCCTTTCTCTCGAGTTTTGGTATTAAATGAGGCTGGAATGAAGGACCTATTTTTTGAATAACTGGATGTAAAGACTTTGGACTTAAATGTATAGCAACTCTGGGATGGTTTGCTTTTTTGTGCAAACATTCATGGTACCCAGAGGATAAATCCTCATGGCTTTGGTGATACACTGACATCCCTCTTTATAGGGGAGACCAGGAAAAGTTGTGACATGGGATGGTTGTAATACCTCGAATTCCTCTAATCAGAAACAAGCTGGAGTGATGACACTCCCTCTGCATTAGAATTTCCCCTTCCCCTTTTTCTGCTCATGTAGCCTGGTGCGAAGAAGGTCATAATTATGTTTTAAGAAAAAGATAAAACAATCAGTCACATTAATGTGAATGATGAATTATCTTTTCAGTATTTGATTTATTTATCATGTGTAGACATTTTACAACCATCCCTGGCATGGACGGGTCTAACAGTGGAGTGCAAACTTTACATATTTCATGTAACCAATTAAAATTATGCTATGCAGGATTTTCCACCAAAACAATCTATAGATTCATACAGAAGTAATCCCTCTTAATCATTACTTATGACCCACTAGATGTGTGTGGTGGTGTATTTTTCTGGGGAGATTCAGCCCTGTATTATCTCCTTATTTTCTTAGCCTGAGATGTTTGTGGGCGTGTACTCCCACAGTGCTCAGGTGAGGTGGAGACTTTGTAAACAGGTAACAACCAGGTGCCCAAATGCAATGCAAATTTCTGCATTGCATTACTCGCGCGAGCTTGAATGCAAGAATATTTTATGTTGACTCGCTTTATATGTGCAAATAACTCGCATCATACATGCGTGGTATCGCTGAATTGATGAATGAACTTACGTTGGTTCGTCCTTGCCGTCATATGTCTCTGGAGGATCTCAGTGCTGATTGGCTATCTCAGTGTGAAGTGGTCGCTGAAATTTGGATTTTTTAACTCTCAAATATGATGGAAAATTGCTTTACATGCTTCATTCATGCTGTATATGTCATGTCATTCTCATTGCATCGATGGCGCCGCCTGGCAGGAATTTGTGTCTAATTGCGTCACTTGCGCGAATTGTTTCATTTGTGCCTGCTGTGAACACAATATAAGCAGCACACATCCAAGAGGCACAGTGTCTGCAGTCCAAGATTTACGAAATTGATAATCCTGCATAATATATCTTTAAATAGATTATTTCAGTAGTTGACACATTGAAGTTTATAACATAGGTAACTGACTTTTTCTTTTCCTTTTTTTTTAAATTTAATAAGAAAAGTGGGGAAAGTGTAAAACTGTCCCTGGTCTCCCCTAATAACCTAAGTGTAGTAATTGCCTGACTTTGTAGCACCAGCATCAGGTCTAAACTAATAACATTCCCATTAGCTTCATCTGTACTTTATGTTTAGTGCTAATCAGATCATGTTAGCATGTTAACATGCTAAACTAAGATGGTGAAAATGGTAAACATTATACCTGCTAAACAATAGCTCGTTAAGTTGTCATTTTTAGCATGTTAGCATGCTCTGTAGCCCAGAGCTATTGTGGGTGGCACAAGGAAATGTTCTTAACTTTTCATTTTTTGATTTATCAGAGCAGCTGAGTTTTTGGATTTGAAGCTCAAACTGAGGACTGATCAGCACGAAGTATGCATATAAATGTCACTTTATCTTGACAAAAACCTGAAGCATAAGTGTCTCGAGTACTAGCTTTCAGATTTAGCTGTGAAATGTATTTCCCTGGGATTTAAAATGCATGAGATTTCATTGTCTGCCAGAGCCTAATTGATTTTTTCCACTCCATCACAAACAGCATTTATCAGCAATGGCAATTTTGAAAACACACAAAAAAGCTCACATACAGTTAGACTGAAATATATCTGCAGGGAGGAAATGTTTTTGCAGGAGGTCTGTCAAGGTTTGACTTTTGGCAGGGGAGTGAAAAGCACATTATAGTGTTGAATGAAAAGCGGCTATATTTTTTTAAAAAGAAGTAATAAGTAATAAGTATTTCTGTTTGATTCCAGGTCTGAAACGGAGCTACACCTGTGAAGTCTGCAGCGTCACACTGAACTCTGTGGCACAGTACCACGCACATCTGCAGGGCTCAAAGCACCAAAACAAGTGAGTGGATCACGCCACAGTTCACGGCAGCAACAGAGCTCATTTACACTTTTAACTATTATGACGCAGTGCTAAATGTTAAATGCCACACCTCATTCTTGGCCCAAAATATGTTGTTATCTTTGCTTTGATCTGCGTCACTGAAATCCCCTGCTTCTTAAGGAGGCCTTTGCACTTCAGATACAGTGCATTACACATTGCATGCATAAATGATGACAGTATTGTGGAGGCTGCTTTGCTGAGACAGAAATTTCAGATGGGCCCATTTTGCTGAGGGCATCCTGTGATTTCTCCTCCTCTGTTTAAGTTCAGTCTACAATCTTGAGAAAAGTTCTATAACTGGGCCTTTTCCTGCTTGTACACTGTATCCAGCTGGTGGTCGCAGTGCCTGCAGGAGCCGGTCTCAAGCTGAGATCAACAAGCTCTAATCGTAAAGTCACAACAAACAGGCAGTCTGCTGGAAGTCTCTGGCAGACTTCTGTCTCGCGACCAGCGATAAAACAAGAGCTCATTTAAAAACATCTGCACACAGCTAATTCCCCGCTAGTCACAACAGGTATCTTAAATTAATACTGGGACGAAGCTTTTAAAAATTCATGCACCATTAAGCAAATCTACAAATTTTCCCAAACAAATGACACTGCATCTAAAATGAACACAGGTCTCTATGTTGTATCTGTGTACTTTTTGTTCAGCCGTCAGGCCTGGCAACCAGGTGTCAGCTTTTGGTTGCTGAAAATATGGTTGCCATCTTTGGTCATCTTATAGCTTGAGAAATTAAAATACTCTGCAGTTATACATCAGGGGTCCGTTTCACAAAGCAGGTTTAGTGAAAACTCAGAGTCTGTTAACCCTGAAATGAGGGAAACTCTGAGTTTTCCGTTTTAAAAAGGGAGGTAACTCAAACCAGAGAAAGAGGGGTAACTCTAGCCTGTTTCAGAGACAAAGGTAACTTAAGCTCTCGGTTAGTTACCGCAGTAACAGACTCTATGAACCTAACCTGGTTGGGAGCAGGTTTTTCTCAATGAACCTTGAGTTTCTCTCTGTCTCCGCCCTCTTTCAGAGCCACACACTCCATTTGATTTCCTCATTCATTCAGTCAGCAGGCGAGTTTTTGCGTAGCCTAGTTCTGCCGTCTGTCATTTAAAAAAATCATTAAGAATCAGAGTCAGTATATAGAAGTCCATCAGGCACAGTAGGTGGCAACTTTGTTCACTAACGTGTCCTTTTGATAACGATCCCGTGGATGAAGGTGCAGCATTACTGCGCAGAGAATTAAATATTCGTGGGGAGATGGTTATCAGACCGCGCATTGATGTTTTAGCATTTCCACACAATTATCTTTTTGAGCTGTACCGTTTCACGTCACAGTCCATCGTCTACATACACAACCTAATCCTTCCTTACATTTGCAACATTATCCCGGCCTCATCCCAGCAGATAGGCCTAGTGTGTGTTGCGCTGCATTTCTTTCCAAATGGAAGTTTTTGGTACAATGTCAGAGATGCTGAGCACTTGAGTAAGGCAACTGTAGGCAGGGCGGTCAGAAAAGTGTGCTCGTTTTACAGGCATCTGCCTTCTTTCTGTTGGCTGAGTAAAAGTCTGTGTTAGTTTAAATAGGCTTAATTATTTAACAGAACATGATATAGATGAGAAGACATTTATGTGTGTGAAAACAGCATTATGTTGGGATTAAACAACTGCACAGTCAAACAGCCACTTAATATTTACTTTACAATGTAAAATGTGATCAAAATGAGGTATCCCCATGAGATTATGCTGAGGTCTTACCTGTTTGAACAATGTCTTTATATTTCATCCTAAACTGCTGCCAAGTGCGCTTCTCCCCTGCGGGATTGCACCTAAATGAAATAAATTAATAGGCTACCATTCAAGCAGTTTTCCCCTGTTATATTATTGTGATAGAAAAGGACTACATTTAAACTTACGCACTTCTTTTTGAAAACGTGTGCAAACTCGCAGTATGAGCGCATTAAGATTTCTAATTCTAGTGGGGTGAAAAACACAGCCCCTCCTCTTTCCCGTTGCCATGGTGACTCGTCGAATCGGGGCTCCATTGATGCTTTTTATAGTTGTGGTGCACGCGCTTAACTCCAGGTGAAACTACTCCGAGTTGATTGAACTGATTCAAATCAGCTGTTCTGGAACCGGAAACTCAGTGTTTCCTATCTCAGAGTAGATCAACTCAGAGTTCAGGATTAGACTCAGAGTTTGTTGAACCTGCTTTGTGAAACGAACCCCTGGTTAAAGATGACAGTTGTTGACATTTGAAACAGTGTTTAAAGGCTTTATTACAGTAGTTAAACATATTTTATTTGACACTGTCCATGTGTTGTACATACAATATAATATAATTTTCTGTCCAGATCAAAGGTGCCAGGATACTTTGGCCATTTCATTAAGGATTATCTCTCTCTCCAAAACAGATTCCTGTTTGCACCCGACACACATGCAGTGTTGTCTGCGTCTGTGATATTTAATTTACTTTATATGATATTTAATTTAATTTTTTTTTTTTTTTAAAGCAGCTGTGCGGAACTTTTCGTTTTCGTTGATTATAGCGCCCCTTTGGTCGAAGCAGTATGACACCCACAGCCTGGTGTCGTAAAGCCGGCAATTACTGCATGCATTTGTTTTGGAGAGCGAGAGGATTAATTAACGTCAGGTCAGTCCAAGTCAGTCCAAAAAAGATATCGATCATGTTGTCTCAATATGAAAATGATAGAGAAAGGGCATAACTCCCAAATCGTCTGAGTATTCTTTTATGTGAAGATACACAGTGAAGACATAACATAATCCTAACACAGCAAAGCTGTTACCTGCAGCCTTCGCTTGCAAAGCTAACGCTACTAACGTTAGGTCAGCCCAAGTAATTAGTGGAAACATGCTAACATGCTAACGTTACACACAAGTTAGTGGTAAAGTAAGACCTGTTCATAAATGTTCTGGTGTAGCTCTGAATTTCTTATAAACTGAGGACAACTGCCTGCTGTATATTTGTGTTCATGGTCACAGTCACAGATAATTTTACATGATGCTCCTTCGTTATCCGCCATGACATCAAAAGTACAACCAAGTCCTCATAGATACATCTCTGGCAAAACTGTTAGGTGTTATGTGTTCAGCAATGCCCGTTGCGTACTGCTTCCTCGAAGAACACTGTAAACACGGCTCCTTCTTCTTCTGTGGTTTAATCGCTGGGGGCTGCTGTGGGCGAGCAGAATCACTTCCGCCTCAGGTGCCGTATTCTGGTTTGCTGACTTCCGCTGTGTGTCCGACCCGAGCTAGGCTACGCTAAATAGCCATATAGAGAAAGGCTTTTTTGTCGCTGTTGGGTTCAAATAAATATGTGTATCTCCAAGGGGAGGTGATACGAACTAGGGACAGTTTAATTAATGGTAGAAAGTTCCGCACAGCTGCTTTAAGAACACTATTTGCTGTTTGCCTCCCTATTTATTATATGACAATAATGTATCATCACACAGTGCCAACTATCACTTTTGAGACAGCCTACTTGAATAATATCATCAATTGCTTTTTCAGTCCACTAGATACATTTTGCTGCTACAAACAAATGACTTTTTTTTTAAGTTTTGTTATATATATAAAATCGCAATACTCTGCGTATCGCAACATATTTACCATCGCAAAAATATTTTTTCATGACGTAATTATCTTGATCCTCTGGGGATTCCCACACCTATTTAAAAAGTGGTTGCCACTGATGTGCAACAAAAGGCCAAGAATTGGTTGTCAGTTTCCTTAAAATGGTAGCCATTGGCAACCTGGCAGCCATTACAGTCGAGCTCTGTATTTGGTCTGTCAGTCAGCCTAATATTTTGTGTGCACATGTATGACTGTATGCTCGAGGACCTCTGACACATTTTGACCTTTGCTGTGGCTGAATAACTGACATCCATATAAACGTTTAGTCACATTTTGAATCGTAGCATTAACAGATTAATCCCATACCTGATATGTAATGATCCAGTAAGGTTAGGTATGACACAAGATGACAAGATCTCCTTTATTTATTTTCTTTTTTATTCAATCTATGCTGCTATTTTGATTGTATGAGAGCCGGAAGGGCAAATTCCACCATGCACAGCTGCAACCAGGTTCTATCTGCCGCTTGGCATCAGAAGCGGCAGACAGACAGGCCCAACTCTCTAGACTTGCAGATTTTGCTGATTTGGTTATTTTTCCATGATAGCTGTGGTTCTACCATAACTATGTGTAAGTATGGCTATGTCGTTAAACTATTTCTTTTTTAATCTGTTTTAGTTGTGTTCATTGTTATTTCTTAAAACTATTTTGCTGGGCACATTTAATATAATGTAAGGTGATTTAGGGGGGAAAGATGTCTCTCGAACTTGTAACATAAAGTGTTTTGCCTTGAATGTGTATCTGCTACAGTTCTGTGCATGTTTTTCAATTCTTTTATCTTCCTGGAAACTTCCTTGTACCAATTACTTGACCTAAAGCAGTTTTATCAGAACAAGAGGACTGCATACTGTGAGGGATTTTCCGTGGGCCCTGGGCAGTAGGTGTGAATTGATGAGGCTCACACGGTGCGTGTCCCGGAATTAATTCCCCCTGTTGGCCAGTTTCTGGCTGCACACATCCACAGGGATGCTGGCATCAGGAGACGTGACATGCCGTTTAACAGCCCCGTGCTTTATTCATGGATGCCTGCGCCGCCTTGTTGGAGCCAGTGGGTTTCCATGCAGATCCTATCATACTGTCGCACACACATAGCCACCCCTCACGCTGAGCAGGGCAGAGCTCTCGCAGGAGATTCAGACCACACGCGACCCTCAAGCCCCCCGCCTCCACCCAGACCAGCCTGATTGCATCAACATAGCCCACAACGGTGCCTTGGGTCTATTTAGGTCATTTGTTTAACGCCAGTTTACACGGACAGAATAAAGGCTTATCTGCTTAACAGACTCCAGAGAGGGACTGAGAATATTTTATGTGTCTGGTGCTCTTCGTCACTACAGGACTAAAGAAACAGAATTACACACAGCCATTTACAGTTTGTCTAAGCCTAAATGAAATGAGTGGAAGTTGGGAAAGTTAATTAAACAGGATTCCTTCATGGTTATGTTTTGAACAAAGCTAGAGGTCAGCTATTAGTGGATTTTAAAAGGCTAATATTTGGAACAGGAAAAAGCTGATAGCCCATTAATCTGTCAATATCACATATGTTTTTTTTTGTTTTTTTTTCTGGTGTGTCATATTCAACTTAACAGACAGGTTGGAAAGAAGCATGGAGGGTATACTGTGGTTACTTCATTTTATGTTTTATGGATATATATATATATATATATATATATATATATGTGTGTGTGTGTGTGTGTGTGTGTGTGTGTGTGTGTATATATATACACTGAACAAAAATATAAACGCAACACTTTTGTTTTTGCTCCCATTTTTCATGAGCTGAACTCAAAGATCTAAAACATTTTCTATATTCACAAAAGACCATTTCTCACAAATATTGTTCACAAATCTGTCTAAATCTGTGTTAGTGAGCACTTCTCCTTTGCCGAGATAATCCATCCCACCTCACAGGTGTGTTATATCAAGATGCTGATTAGACAGCATGATTATTGCACAGGTGTGCCTTAGGCTGGCCACAATAAAAGGCCACTCTGAAATGTTCAGTTTTGCTTTATTGGGGGGCCTGGGCGGGTCAGAAAACCAGTCAGTATCTGGTGTGACCACCATTTGCCTCACGCAGTGCAACACATCTCCTTCGCATAGAGTTGGTCAGGTTGTTGATTGTGGCCTGTGGAATGTTGGTCCACTCCTCTTCAATGGCTGTGCCAAGTTGCTGGATATTGGCAGGAACTGGAACACGCTGTCGTATACGCCGATCCAGAGCATCCCAAACATGCTCAATGGGTGACATGTCCGGTGAGTATGCTGGCCATGCAAGAACTGGGATGTTTTCAGCTTCCAGGAATTGTGTACAGATCCTTGCAACATGGGGCCGTGCATTATCATGCTGAAACATGAGGTGATGGTCGTGGATGAATGGGACAACAATGGGCCTCAGGATCTCTCCACGGTATCTCTGTGCATTCAAAATGCCATCAATAAAATGCACCTGTGTTTGGTGACCATAGTATACGCCTGCCATACCATAACCCCACCACCACCATGGGCCACTCGATCCACAGCGTTGACATCAGCAAACCGCTCACCCACACGACGCCACACACGCTGTCTGCCATCTGCCCTGAACAGTGAAAACCGGGATTCATCCGTGAAGAGAACATCTCTCCAACGTGCCAGACGCCATCAAATGTGAGCATTTGCCCACTCAAGTCGGTTACGACGACGAACTGCAGTCAGGTCAAAACCCCGATGAGGATGACAAGCATGCAGATGAGCTTCCCTGAGACGATTTCTGACAGTTTGTGCTGAAATTCTTTGTTTATTCAAACCGATTGTTGCAGCAGCTGTCTGGGTGGCTGGTGTCAGATGATCTTGGAGGTGAACGTGCTGGATGTGGAGGTCCTGGGCTGGTGTGGTTACACGTGGTCTGCGGTTGTGAGGCTGGTTGGATGTACTGCCAAATTGTCTGAAACGCCTTTGGAGACGGCTTATGGTAGAGAAATGAACATTCAATTCACGGGCAACAGCTCTGGTGGACATTCCTGCAGTCAGCATGCCAATTGCACGCTCCCTCAAAACTTGTGACATCTGTGGCATTGTGGTGTGATAAAACTGCACATTTCAGAGTGGCCTTTTATTGTGGCCAGCCTAAGGCACACCTGGGCAATATTCATACTGTCTAATCAGCATCTTGATATGCCACACCTGTGAGGTGGGATGGATTATCTCGGCAAAGGAGAAGTGCTCACTAACACAGATTTGTGAACAATATTTGTGAGAAATGGTCTTTTGTGTATATAGAAAATTTTTTAGATCTTTGAAAAAATTTTCTCATGAAAAATGGGAGCAAAAACAAAAGTGTTGCGTTTACATTTTTGTTCAGTGTATACATATATCTTATTCAATCTCTCTGTCAAACTTGCCAGCCACACATTTGGAGCGATGTTTGTGCAGTGGGAAAGGGGCTTATGATATTACGTCTACTTTATGTATGGAGCCTCCATGTCAAATAGTAATTTCTGTCGCTTATATTCCAAATGTGGGAAATACTTACTTAAAACTGAATATATACTTAATATTTGACTGCAGCATGTATGAAATGCTATAGCGCTTTAATTTGAAAACAAGAGCTTTTAATTTCAAACAGGAAAGGGCAGCATTTACTCAGTCATGAATATGCGCCCTATTGCTCGACATTATATTGCTGGAGCCAAGTTCCACCAGTAACCATAGACTGTAAAATGTCTTGTTAGTGCTGATTAACTGTCCAAACTGGTGAATCTGTCGACCTCTAAATGTTGCATAGTGTTTAACATAAAGTCAAGCCTAGTAAATGATCACACTTTAAATCAGAGTGGCAGATTTGGTCTGAACCGTCCCAAAATCACATTATCCTCACATCCTTTGGTCTTAGTCAATCAATATTTTTAGTTATTGATATTTTTTCCATTTGTGGTAAATGCTTGCACAACTAACCAGGTCAGCTAAGGTTAGGGTGTGTGTGTGTCTGGGGGGGGGGGGGGGGGGGGGGGGGGTGGTCTGATTATGTCACATCGATAGGAAAAGGCTCACATCGATGTTCTACAAAACTGGAAACAAAGCTCACAAGCTGCATGCCTATATGGCTGTTCTTTGCTAAGATGAACAAAGGGTGGCAAAGCAATGTGGAAATTCAATTTTGACTCAGCAGGGGAACAAATTACCCGTTCATGACAGGTGTACTAATGAGAACTGTGATCGATACTCCTTTAACAAGCCAGCTACATGAGTACAACAACCCCAATGTTTAAACCCTCTGATTTGCTGCTGGCATTCAAAGCAGGAAACTCTAACCTAATTGACTCTGCCTTAAGATTTACTGGTGTGATTTGGCTTTATAGCATATTCCTCTGCTCTCTGTTTTTTCCCCTTCTCACAGTTGTGTTCTGCTCTCGCCTCCTCAGTTTCCAAACCTGAAGTAGAGAGAGCCTAAAGTAGCTCTTCTCTTTTTTGACTCTGTTGGAGCGTCACAGTCAGCCCATCTTGCGAAGACAAAAATAGCCAAGCGGCTTTTTGTGGTCCTTCACCAAAAAAAGAGAGGAGGAGCTCTGCATTGAGCGCTGCAGAGATGTCAGGAGATGCTAGCCTGGTGTGACTGGTCAGTGTTTACTAAGGGGAAAGGAGAAGGAACCAATTTGACCTCAGTATGAGGGGAACTGCTAGAGCTCTCTCTAGTGGCCTCTCTTCCCCTCCATTGACCACTGAGTTAACACTGAAAAGCAATTGCTTCCTAGTCAATCTGTGGATCTATGCTGTTCTTTTTAAGTGATGACCTTTGCAGGGATTTGACCTTAAAGCACTTAGGCAGGATTAGTCTTCAGTCATTTTAATAACAAGTTCAGCATGATAAGGTAAATGTTATTGCTTATGGGTTTTCATTATGTTGAAAAAAAAAAAAAAAAAAATCAAAACTCAAATTAGTTCCTGGTTATATAGAGAGAGGCATGTCACAATACCAAAAATTTAGTAGTCAATACCAATACCAGAGAAATTCCACTATTCTCAATTACCCAATTGGATATCACGATAAAAAAGGCAATAAATCCCATGTACTCAAACATACACTCCTTTGTCAAAAGGACTAGTACTAGTTTGAGTGGGTTCATGAGATTTTGTGGGTGAGGCAACTTGAATTAATTGCAGTTCCTCTAATGGCCACTTGAGGGTGGCTCCCAAAAGGAGTCAATCCCCACAGACCTCCATGTTAAAATGCCCAAATTTACAGCAGAAATAAAAAGTTTACAGTCACATCCAAAAAAAAGGTTAGGGTCTCTATGGCTAATTTAAACATTTATGACAATTGTATCTGGGGTGAATTTTTATATAACTCGCCCATTTACATATTACTAAGGCTCAAAGTTATCCATGTTTCAAGGTGGCAATGCTTAAATGACAGGCCGTCTGCACTGCATCACCACAGATCTATGTCCTGCTTCTCTACAGCTCTGCCCCTCTGTCCTAAAATGGCCACTTCTGGTGCCAAAAAACCAAGATGGTGACTGCCAATGCCAGACTCAAGGTTCCACAAAGGGGTCCACAAACCAATAAATGACATCACAGTAGCTACATACGCTTTTTTATTCAGTCTATGATTCATATATAGCCTACAGTTTATTAACATATTGGAAAGGGTACCGTGACGTACTTGGGCAGGCAGGTTGGTCAAGGCCAAGTCCGTCCGGTAGAGACCAAAGTCAGTGCGGTAGCAGAGTTCCCTGTTCCGACAACCAGACGTGCTTTGCGGCGATTCCTTGGCATGACTGGTTACTATCGGAGCTTTTGCAGGAACTTCTCCGACGTGGTTGCTCCGCTGACTCGCCTAACCAGTCCCAAGATAAATTATCAGTGGTCTCCCGAGTGTCAGCACGCGTTTGAGAGCGTGAAATCCCTCCTGTGTCACGCTCCTGTACTCGCCGCTCCTGATTACGCGCTTCCGTTTAAGTTAGAGGTTGACGCTAGTGCGGTCGTTGCCGGTGCAGTGTTGCTGCAAGAGGATGCGGCAGGCGTCGAGCATCCTGTTAGCTATTTCTCGCGAAAGTTTAACACTCACCAGCTTCGTTATTCGACCATAGAAAAGGAGACGCTTGCCTTGCTATGGTCACTCCAGCATTTTGAGGTGTATCTTGGGTCTTGTAGTCTCCCCATCGTCGTTTACACCGACCATAACCCCCTCGTATTCCTTGCACGCATGTATAATCACAACCAACGTCTCATGCGCTGGGCTCTGTTGGTTCAAGAGTGGAACCTTGTGATTAAGCATAAAAAAGGGGCCGATAATGTCGTAGCCGACGCTCTGTCCCGTGTGTAATCTGTTTGGTAACAAATCCGGCAGGTTTGTATTTATGTGGGGGGGTGTTACGGTCTCCGGACCTTTGTACATTTATTTTCTGTGTTTAATGTGCTGTGCACGTCATTGTGTGAGTTTCGGCCAGCACCTGTCAATCAATTATGTGTATGTCTAATTGTCTGCTCTTCTGGAGGGAATCCCCGGTGAACCACGCCTTCAGCCCGCCCTCTTCTGCTGCTGTTCAGTGTTCCCCCGCTTGCAGGTCGGCAGGCCCTCTCGCCGTCGTC
This sequence comes from Epinephelus cyanopodus, assembly GCA_026686955.1. Classification (NCBI taxonomy): domain Eukaryota; kingdom Metazoa; phylum Chordata; class Actinopteri; order Perciformes; family Serranidae; genus Epinephelus; species Epinephelus cyanopodus. The sequence continues at coordinate 8,917,854 of CM048921.1, forward strand.
GTTGGTTGCGGCCAATCACCGCCTCGCTTGCCTGTCGCTGAACCTTTAACCCTCCGGTCCCTCTTAAAAAAAGTCACACCTTTCCCCTTCGGGACGTTTTTCATCCTTGCTGAAAAATAACCATAAAAATCTTGAATATTAATATTTTTTTCTACTTTTTTTTGCTTAAATCTTTTAACCAACTCCTACTCAGATTATACATATCAAAAATTCATTCATCTTAAGGATTTTTAACCCTTTATATGCCATTTTCTTACATAAAGTCAGTGTTACTTTTATGAAAAAAACATGAATTCTACATTATTTTCTATATACTAAAGGCTGGATGGAATTTTTTTTTTAAATTATCACAGTCTGGGATATGTGAATGAATAGTGACAACACCAATTTTGATGCATTATTATTTTTTGTGCAGTTTCAATTTGAAATAAAAGCCAACACCTGTCCCCTTCGGGACGTTTTTCGTCCTTGCTGAAAAATAACCATAAAAATATTGAATATTAATATTTTTTTCTACTTTTTTTTGCTTGAATCTTTTAACCAACTCCTACTCAGATTATACATATCAAAAATTCATTCATTTTAAGGATTTTTAACCCTTTATATGCCATTTTGTTTACATAAAGTCAGTGTTACTTTTATGAAAAAACATGAATTCTATATTATTTTCTATATACTAAAGGCTGGATGGAATTTTTTTTTTTAATTATCACAGTCTGGGATATGTGAATGAATAATGACAACACCAATTTTGATGCATCATTATTTTTTGTGCAGTTTCAATTTGAAATAAAAGCCGACACCTGTCCCCTTCGGGACGTTTTTCGTCCTTGCTGAAAAATAACCATAAAAATATTGAATATTAATATTTTTTTCTACTTTTTTTTGCTTGAATCTTTTAACCAACTCCTACTCAGATTATACATATCAAAAATTCATTCATTTTGAGGATTTTTAACCCTTTATATGCCATTTTCTTTACATAAAGTCAGTGTTACGTTTATGAAAAAACATGAATTCTATGTTATTTTCTATATACTAAAGGCTGGATGGAATTTTTTTTTAAAATTATCACAGTGTGGGATATGTGAATGAATAGTGACAACACCAATTTTGATGCATTATTAATTTTATGCAGCTTCAAATAAAAATCAATCATGTTTTGCCCAGGTCAGTGCATCAGTGCATGTTGAACAAAAATATAAAAAATAAAAAAGAACAGGTCATAACAACAACAATAATAATAATAATGATAATTATTAAATTATATAGGGCCTTTCAAGGCCATGTAACAGCAATGGATTACAAGAGTATCCAGACAGTAGGTAAACGTTGTAAAAAAACAGTTGTAAACGTTCAGTCCATCAAAAAAACAACAGACTAACACCAGGAACAACAGCTCAAATGTGTTTCTTTTTTTTTTCAAATATTTGCACAGGATGTGCAAATGACAACCATGTGTGTCTTGCACATGTGGATCTGGCAATTATTGCAGATATTTTGCACCTTCCTCTTTTCTGGGCAGAGCTGGCACAACCTGCGGACTGCTGGCTGAGCGGTGGAGGTGCTTGGGGTTGCTGCAGGCTGAGCCTCGGAGGCTGTGTCCTTCTGCGTCTTCTGCAACAATGCAGCTGCAGCTGTGGTGTACATGGGACCGCCGATTTATCTGCGGAGCCACCAGGCTTTTCCCCAGCTCCTCCAGGAAAAGCCTCCGCCTGTAGCTCTTTTTTTTCTCCCATGCAGGATCCACACAGCTCCATAGCACGAATCCATTGAAGCAGGATATATCAATCATGGCATAGAACAGCGTCAGTGGCCAGCGTTTGCTTGCTCTTTTTACACTGTAGGTGCCGACAACCTGCAAGATAGAAAAACAAAGAAAAAATGAAATCCAATATTATATTATTATTATTTTTTTTTATATTAGCCTATAATACAATATTTGTATTCCCCATCATAAACAAATACAATTTGTTCTTAAGCTCTTATAAATAGGCTATGAGAAATAGCCACTGAATGATAAAAAAAAAAAAAATAATAAAGCACATAAATTCTGTTATTATAACTAAAGTGTGAGTAAATGAAGCATAATCTCACATACCTTGTCCAAATTGTCCACACCTCCTCGGCAGCGGTTGTAATCTAGGATTACAACCGGTTTCCTCTTCGGCCCCGTCCTCGACCGCTGGCTCCCGGTGTCTGGTACTCACCAAGAGGACATTTTTCCCCCGCTTGGGGACGTAGCTCACCGCTGTGGTGGTTGAAGTGAAGGCGAACAGGGAGGAAAAGAGCTGCCCGCGCTGGCGAAGAAGAGCCGGAGGCAGCTCCGGCTTGTTCCGCCTAATTGTCCCAACGAGGGCCAGCTTCCTCCTCAGCAGCTCCTCCGCCAGGCCCCTCGGTCATCTCCAGGACCACCCTCTTGCCCTGCTGAAGCTCCCGAGCCCCGCCAGCTGGTTTCCCGCTGTAAACTTGACACCGCCATGCATATGAGGTGCCTACGTCGGCGGTGATCCAGATTTTGATGCCTAAATTTGGCAGGTTTTGAGGGGATATATTGTCTGAACGGGCAGCGGCCTCGGAACCCCACCAACTGCTCGTCCACGCAGACGTCAACTCCCGGGTTGAACAGCATTGGGAGGCGCTCGACCCATTTCTCCCAGATCCGTCTGATCGGAGCTAGCTTGTCTCCGGGGTGCCGGCTTGCGCGGGTCTCTCTGTCATCGAAACGGAGGGCTGATGTCAGTTGGTCAAATCGGTGCCTTCTCATTGTGGCACGGAACATTGGCCGACCGGTGTCTTCGTTCCATAGGGAGCGCGTGGCTTCACTTCGGGAACGGAAGACACCGGCCAGGACCAGGAGCCCGAAAAAGGCCCGCATTTCACAACTGTCCACATCCGTCCACCCCTGCAACGAGCGCCGTCCCTGCACATTGGTCATCCTCACGATAATGTCCATTATTTGTTCTGTAAAAAACAGATCCAATGTGGAGGCGATGTCGGTTATTCTCGCCGCGGCGTAGCGGGTTAAAAGCTGCACGCAGTCAAGAGCAATGGCGGCTGTGATTTAATCTGAGCAGTCCGCCTCGCTCCTTTGTATTTTGCAATTGTCGTGATCTGTACCTTGTGTGTGTGTGTTTGGGGAATCACAGGGCTTTAGGACTTTATTTCTTAGCGTAGCCACATATCGTTGTGCTCACACGTAGATACGGATGTTTAGATCACTAGGTTTATGGGTGTCGGTTTGCATGTAGTTTTATTTTGTCAGGTAAGTTGTAGAGCAGACAGCCAGGTTTGTTTTGTTGTTTTGGGTGACCTTCCGTCACCATTAAGTAAGTTAGCAGGGGTGTTTATTTGGTGACAGGTAAGACTTTTGTTTTAATTGTTTTATGGTTTGCCGTCACCCACCGCCCTTCCCTAAGTTGTTTTGTTTAAATGTAATGTAACGCCGAGGCTCTTATCGTGAAGCCCGAGCCGTGGGTTGGTTTACAGAGCCTCCGGGCAGGTTTTTCTTTGCTGTACCGCTTTTCTAACAAAGCGTAGCTTATATTGTTATTTGTTTGTGACTGAATAAACGGCAGATTGCCTTATTCACTTACTTGTTTGGTTTTATGTTGCTTCCCTTACCCCTAGACATCCACTGGGTTGTAACACCCTCCATTGTTGTTTAGCACTTGTACATGTAAGATGTGATGGTAGGTCTTTGTGGAAGGCTATTTGTCCCGCCCTTCCTCCTCTGTGACTGGACGTCTGGGTAAAAAGTGACAGTGGGTCTGCACCATTACCACACCGGAGTATGCCTGCAATGAGCCAAGGAGGCAGAGCTGGCAGATGCACCATATCCACCATTAGATTTCAGAGGCGAGACTGGCATATATGTCACCTTGACCACATGGCTCATGCAAACACAAACAAGTCAAGGGAGATTGATAACACAAAGAACTAATGAATGTCATTCAAGCTTACATAAAATCACTTGGTGAATATTGCTGTCGATATTATTTGTCAATTAGGAAAGCTGTCATGGCCTTTGCTCTGTAGACTGACGTTTGTTTTGTCAGCCGACAATTACATGGTGGTTGACAAATTACACTCCATCTAATCAGCTTTGCTGGCCTTCCTGTTACCTGTTAAGCAGTGCACATTGAAACTGAGCAGACCCAGTAATGATTACTTAATCAAAGTTGAACATTTTTCAATTCTCCTGGTGTCCAGAATAAAATGGCCAATGTGCAGCGCCCAGCACCTCATCACGCTGCTGACGTTTGTTGTGTGAATACTCAGTGCTCCCAAGTCGAGGCACAGCTGTTGTTGCAGTTACCCTTTTCCATCTTCTAAATATTTAACGACGGTCTAATAGACTTGTAGACATATGCTGTCCTCTTAGGTCTTGAAGAATTGCATCTCCAGTACCTACGGTACTGAACGAAAATAAGTAGAAAAATGTCACATTTTTGGAATTTTGGCATCAACTTGTTGTGGAAGTATCGGTTCACATGACATCGCAAGTCCTAAACAGTTTTCCTCACCATATGCATAAGCGCAAAACTAACAAGGATCAGGTACTTTGTTTTCACCTGACAAATATTGATTTGCTTTTTGGACATTTGTAAGCTGTTACTGAGGTCATCAGACTGCAAATGCAACACTAAAACAGGTTCCTTAAACTCTGATATTAAAACTCTCTTCCTCCTTCATGTAAATCAATTTTAAAGTTTCACTTTAAATTTAATCCATTTTAATATCCTGTTTGCATTTTTTTTCTTGTGTAAGGTTTCACTTTAAAAGTGAATAGAAGACAAATTGCTTGTTAATAGGAGCACATTGCCTGCGGTGCATTTGGACTTTGCTGCTGCTATTGATGGGTCAACTCAGACTGACAGTGTAATTATTGTGCCATCACCTTTTCCCAGGATAGCCATCCATCAAGCACCACCACATGTGTGTGTATTCATCCTACATGCATGAGCACAGGCGCACGTGCATACAGATATGCTTTAGATCTAACCATTCTCGTGCTGCAGAAAGTGATTAGCCACAGTGATTAGCTCCACTGCTGATGCAGATCATTTGACACAGCGGTTGAAAGGTTAATTTCCAAAGCCCAGTACAGCTACTGTATCTTGGCTATAGTCAGTACCTGAAGATAACCATTTAGTATTCTTACCCTTCCAAATCTGATATCCACTCCTCTGAGACTACTGTTGTGGAAAGACAATGTGACAGTAAATGGGTTGTTTTTCTCACTGTTGAGTTGTTTTCATGACCTTTGGGCACTTGAGCACTGTTGAAAACTTAACTGTATACTGTCAGATACACATCAGTGAAGATAAATCCATCATTTCTGAAAAATATACTTTTTGCTATAAGTTGGAGTCATCGACCCTGCCAGCAGAAAGCCTGAAAAATCCCTTACGTAAAAGTTTTGTTTTTTTTTTTAATTTTTTACCATCCAGATTTTAGATTTGTAGTTGCTGTGGCATATAGTGACAGTGAACCAGTCATTTGGAAAAAAAAAAATAGTCAGGAAGTGGTAAGTCATGGATAATTCATCACCAGATGTTTTGCGTCTGTCTGATGACAATTAGCCACTCTGACTGATGTACACACTATAAACTGATGCTGTATCTCATCAATTCATGCAAATGCTTTGCTTTAAATCAAGGTAAAAAATATCTCAATTGCTTTATTTGGTTGTTATATCCCAGCTCTTGTAATATCACATGCAAAAAAAAAAAAGTCAGTAACCATGATTTCATCTCTGAGGGGCTGGGCGTAGAATGCTTGGTTTGGTTTAAACTAACCTTTGTGTGTTTGCCCAGTTACTACAATTGGTTTGGCCTGCTGTGACGGCTGTCAATTAAGCCCTGCCGTGGACCAGACAAACGTACTAAGACCCTTCTCCTCAAGCGGACTCTTAAGTGGTATGAAAGCAAACAGACCAACCACAGAATACTGATAGCAGATACAGTATGTGATTTTAGCATGATCACATAAGACAAACTACTTTTAAATCCATCTGTGATCATGAATTGAGATCTTATAATCAGCATATATAAGCTCTGTATATATTGATGTAAATTATTTGGTAACCAAGGTAACACATGTTGTCAACCTGTTTAACCTGTTTGTGTTCACTGCTCTTGGTTCATTATCAGAAACCGCAGCACAACTAAAAGGCAATAATGTAACATTTTTTCCTCCTTGGTCTGGACCAAAAACCAACTACATGTGTGAAAGCACCCTCAAAGCTCATTTATACTCCTTTTACGCACAAAAATAGATATGTCCTTTTTAAATGTTGTAATTCTCACTGCCTTTGCCTTGTGGTCTGCAGCCATTACATACATCTGGACATGTGGATGGTGAATTCTTTTAACTATATATTATTGTATATTACCGATTCGCTCCACCATTATCTAAATTTCTTTATTGTCTCCTACAATTGTATCTTGCTTGAATTGTGCTGCACTGCCTCCATGATCTCTGATGGTACGACCCCTTTTCATCTGTACGCTTTCAAAAAACCTGCACAGAAATGGACAAAATGAACATTGAGTATGGACAGAAGGCTCCGTCCGTCTCTCTATCCAACGTTAAGCATAGAATAGCCCTTAGACACAGCAGTGCTTTGAGCTGAATGCTAATATCAGCATGCTGACATGCTTCTAATGGCAATGCTAACATGTAAATGTTTAACAGATATAATGTTTACCATGCTCACCATTTTAGCTTAGCATTACAACATGCCAACATTTGCTAATGAGCACTGAACACAAAATACAGCTCAATACAATGACGGGATTGTCATTAGTTTTAGCAGGTATTTGGTAATAAATTAAAGAACATGAATGTCTGTCCTGAATTTTAGACTGATTCCAAACTTCTAAAACTATTTGAGAACTCCTTTAATAGATGTTGCGATATTAAATAGTTGTTAAAACATTTCAGTAAAGAATAAAAAAAGTCAACTTCACGATCATGCTGGAGGGAAAGTCAACACAGCACCAAATCAGTAGGTCATCGTCTGGAAGCCATAAATGGTTGCACAACATTCCATCCAATGGTTGCTGAGATATTTCATTCTGGACTAAAGTGGTGGATGCACTGACTGTCAACATTTCCATCCAAAGAGCAATTGTGCTAACCTATCTAAAAATACACATAAGGAAGTCTTTGTTTCATTTCACAGCATAGAATAATTTTAACTTAGCACAGTGCGGTGACTGGAAAGATGACATGGCTATGTATAGAGTACTGTACTCTGACTCATGCTGAGTCCTCAGCCAGGAGAACATACTGCAATATGTATTGAATTCAGCCAGGTTAAATCCAGCTGGTTGTACTATCTGACAGGAGCAGCATGATTTATTCTGTTTATCCTGGTGGTTTGTTCCATGCTCAGCCCAGAGATATGAAACAAGCTGACATATCGTAATGCCAGAGCCGCATGAACGCCTACCTATTTTGCTCCTATACTGCCTTATGTCTCTTCTCTGTGGCCACAAATGGAACAAGTGCCTGTGCTTTCACCTGTCCACTGTAACACCCAGCGCTTACTGTACACGTCACACATGCCCCTTTTAGAAACAGGCCCTTGGCAGCACAGAGGCAGGCATATGGATTCTTCAGTTCAGTGCAGCTGCATGACATTTCCTCACAATTGCTCTTCTGCTTTTGCTCATCTGCTGTGCCCAATTTATTGGAATTTTATTCATGAATGAAAGAACAGTTTACTTACAGTATATTCCACATATCACACATGACATCTAGATGATGACATTAAGACTTTACTCTACACAAACTACATTTTTAAGACTGATATAATATTGGTCTTTTTGACTATAGTTAACATTTTTAAGTAAAGGAAAAGAAATCTATTACATTTAAATGTAAGAAATTACCTGTATTCAAGCCATAAAGTAGGGAGATACAATTTACAGAATATATAAATATCTTCATAAAGTTAAATCAAGGAATTCACAGATTTTTTTCAGCTTGTGTTTAAACAAAATGTATGTGAGGTTTTGCTTACAGAATTTGGACTTATGAGCTCAGTATTTTGAAAGCCCTGGCTACAGTCCTGACTGTTGGGTATGTGTTTGGGATTGGGATTATTTAAGTCCCATTTCTGCTCCAGAGAAAATGTGCAGAGTGAGTCAAATCGCTCAAATAGTCAAGGCTTGATGTATGGATAAATACTATTTACAATAATATGCTTGTTAAAAATATTTTTTACCACACAGATGTGAGAGTAAGCAGTGAAAGCAGACTGCAGACAGCAAGCCCTTGGCCAATTAATTTTAAACAATCTAGTCACAAATCCTTTTCCGTGAGTAAAGATCAGAGATCCATCTCTATTCACTCCCTGGGCACACTGAGCACATCTGCCTATGAATTCAAAATGAATAAATTATCATTAGGGATTGGTTTTCAAGAAATGGCCGTATATTTTTGTCATAATCATAAATACAAAATGATAATAATAATGATGATGATGATGATAAGGATAATAAGCATATTTTACTCACTGAAAGTGCACAGCACCCAATGGAACTGGCTCTCTATAGACATAGAAAAATAGCCACTGCTCTGAGCAATGTCTGTTCTACTCTCATTCTGTGTACCTTTGCCATTGCAACTGTTTTTTAATGGGCTAACTTCAGTATAGACTGAATCACAGTGATGTCATGGTAAAATTTCCGGGCAGACAATTGGCAATTGATTTCACTTGCAGAGATATGCGAAATTGGCAAACATCCTTTTGAGCCTGGTGGTTTTTGTTTGATTTTCCCGCTGTAGGGGCTGTCTGACAGAATGGTGAAACGGTGAAAAAAATTCTAAATATAGTGTGCACTTACACTGATTTTTTCAGTGTATAAAAACTAACCAGTTGATGCAGCATTTGCTCAGTGCCATTTTACGCACACGATGAAGAGTTTTTCTACCTGGAAGTTATTTTACTTGGTCTATATACTTCTGCACAAACACATAGACTTGCAGCTAGCCGTGAACTCACTGAGGTGAGGTCTTATAGTAAAGACCAAGTTAGCAGTGGAGTAGTATGAAGCATGGAGAGGCATCTTTCATGCACTGGTTCTGTTGTCAAAGGAATTGAGGATTGCTGGCTCAATCACTTCATAATTCTGTTCTTTAGCATCTCAAATTAGTGCATGTGACACACTTTTTGGCCCACCGACATGTGGGTAACACTTTACAATAAGGTACACAAAAAACACTGTTTCCTCAGTCATTATCAGTTAACTAATTATTACATAATAATTAACTTCTCGATCACATTTGATCGGGAGTTAAAAACTGACCATTAGCTAACAGTCAGTTCCTCATTCATTCCCTATCGGTTACCTTAGTCATTAATAATTCATCAGTTGATAACTAATGATTAGCTACTGTATGACATTTGATTGGGAGTTACTCAAGAACTGACCATTAACTAATGGTTTATAACTCTTTCATTCCTCACTAGTTCCTTAGTAACTACTCATTTTTTGTGTACTTATTTTTGTGTATTATTCTGTTTCTATGTGGCTCACCCACATATGCATATTGGTTCATAGTTTTGTCCTCACAAATGATGAATACAAAAAAGAGTTATTCAAATGTGAACAGCTAAAGTAAGGGGGGTGATCACACAGAGATGAAACGCTAGAAGTGTGATGCCAGTAAAACAATTGTTTTCCTATGATACGGCACGTCTGACCGGCGTTCAAGCATCTTTTTAGACAGGAATTTTTCCTGCGTCTTTGTAGATGCACGTTTTTGTAGACACTTCTTTTCAATGCGCGTCTAAACGTGCATAGATGCTGAAAAGTTAAAATATTTTCAACATTTTGAGCGTCAGACACCAGTAGCACCAATCAAATCAAATCCTTCCTCTGGTTTTGTTGTGGCAGTTACAGCAGTTTGGTCAGTTACGTTCTATGGCACTTACGAGCGACAGACAACACAATGCAGTCCGAAAACGAGAAATTTATCCTGACAATATCTGATTTTGAAGAATTATACAACACACACACACCTCAGTACTAGTTTCATGTAAGCTATTGTCTCTACTGTCTTTGAGGGAAACACTAGATTCAATGGGAGATGACAGGAGTGTGTGTGTGTGTGTGTGTGTGTGTGTGTGTGTCGCGGTTGCGCATGCACTCCCGCTCCTTGCTGCTTTTTTTTTTTCTGCGTTTCTGCGTCTCATTTCTGTGTGATCACCCCCTGCTTCACTTCTAAAAATAAACAGTAATTCTTTGTATAGAACAGGTTTTTCAAATAAAGTTTCTCATTTGTATTTTTATAGCCCCAGTCAAACAATAAGAAGCTCTCTTCTGTCTGTCAGACTCTAGCTCGAGGCGATTTGTCATCTGGCTGATGTTGAATACACTGAAATGTCAAACTCTCCTGTCATTGATGAACAACAGCACTCTGCTATCAAAATCTAATATTTACTTTTCTCAGATTTTAAAATATGAATGTCAAACAGGGCTGTTTATGTAATTTCACTGTCAATTTCATAATTATAAGTCTCAAGTCTGCATGCTATTTTTTAGCTATTTCCCACCTATTGACTATAATTGGCAGCAACACAGCAGCAACCCAGTGGAGAATTCCTCTGGGTGCCATTGACAGGTCTATCCACACTCTTCCTTTAGTGCTCTCTCAGGCATGGTAGTTGATGCAGGCTAGCCTGGGGAGCAATCAGCCCCTTGAGGCTCTATCCTGCCTGCCACAAATCACCATCACCACCAGCGTGATTCTTCCCTCCCATTCAACCTATTTCAAACAAGTAAAACATGCGCATACAAATGATCACATCTTCAAAGCATGAAAGAACACTCTCTAATAAGCCTTGACAGCTTCCCTCATTGCAATTCAGACAACATATTTACTCTGTCTGTTCAAAAGGAAGCAAGATTCAGCTGGTACCATTTGTTTTCTGTACAGTATGCAAAGGCTGGTACAGCTGTGATGGAGTTAAAGTCTCTGCTGGGAAATTGACTTGTGCTTATTTTGACATGTAAACAAAATGGCCATTGGGGCATCTTCTTAAAATTCAACTCACAAACCCAATCACCAGAATGAATGTTTGTATTGTATATTGGTATGTTATTATATAACGGATGTTAAAATACCTGTTTTTCATGTCACTATCCCAGCAGGAAACACAGGAATGTATTTGTAACTAACAGCTTTTTTTGTGGCACTATCCCCAGTGGAAACACAGCAGCTGGTTGCTAAAAAACTGTTCTGTTTTTTTTAGCACCTGTTTGGTGCCTAAATGGTCGCTGGAAAACTGACCAAATTGTTTTGTTTTTTTCTACCAGACTATAAACATTTTTATTTCTGCTGTAAAGTTGGGCTTTTTGGTGGTCTATGGGGATTTACTCTGTTTTAGAGGCAGCCTAAAGTGGCCATTAGATAAACAGCAGTTTGGGAACTTCTGCATTTGCTTCATTTTTCAGCCTCGGAGGTTGCCGCTTACTTAACCATTTACATCACATGAGGTAGCAAACGTACTTCTTTTAAAACAAAACATGATTTTTTTTCTAAACCTAACCAAGTACTTTTGTTGTCTAAACCTAACCAAGTACTTTTGTTGCCTAAACCTAACCCAGACCGCTTCACAGCATTAACCACGTGCCCTTTGCATCACAATGAGACGCCAAGGGCCATGACAAAGCTTGGGTATTTGACTTCCTGTGAATGAGAACTGGTTGGCCTAATTACATTTTACAAGTTAAACAAGAAGCAGCTACCTTCTAGCTGTCACACTGTACAAAGGCAATTTGTCATTAAGATGTTAAATGTGCTAAATAGGGATGCACAGTATTGGATTTGTATTGGATATGTAACAACTCATTGTTACATATCCAATACATATACATATACCCCTTAATTTTAATGATCATCAAGTCTCTTCTGTAATTTAATTAACATCATATTATGAATGCATGTTGTTGTCATGGTGGCTCACCAGCAGATGGAGAGATGACGTATACTTTTCATTGTATTTAATATTCCTTAATTGTGCAATCAAGAAAAAGCATGTTGGCCGATTCCAATAGTTCATTTTAAATCCATGACCGATGACGTGCCGATATTATCGTGCATACCCATTGTTAAAATGTCAAACTGTCATTGTCAGTGACAAATATCAACACCCTGCTATCACCATGTAATATTTGCAATGTAATATCTACATCATGAATTGATGGGAACAGCCAAGTGCATTATTAATATTTGTACGTGCATGGCTTGTGCCAAGATCTTATTGAATTATTAAGTTGTACTGCAACTGGGAAGAATGCCTTATTCTCACAAATTGAGACACACATAAAATGACCATGAACATCCTACACTGCTTCTTTTGCATTCTTTATTATAAAGCATCACATGGTGGCGAAGTAACATGTTGACAGGACTTTTGAGTTTGGAAGTTCTATGAAGGTTCTTTTATTTTTTTCTGTATTACTTGGCTCCCACTGCCATGCCAAACCTCTTGATGCAGACCACTGCAAGTAGTTGACTAGAAAAATGATTCTGTACTATCCCTGTGAGTTACTGAATGATCTTTAGCTACCAGCTCCATCCAGCATAGAAAATGGAAAGAGAACAAGAGAAGCCAGAGAGATGGTGTTTTGAAATGATCTCATCAGTGGAAAGCTGTGGGAAATGACTTCGAGCACCTGTGGTTCTGAGGGCACTGGAGGGCTAAATATTGAGTGTGTGCATTGCATTGTGTGTGGAAGCACAAAACAGCTGGGCTGAAGCAAGGGGAATTTTCAGCGCTCGAATTTTCCCAGCACTCATCGCCCATGTAATGGCTCTGTGATTTACAACAATGCACAGCGGGAGCTCTGCGAATGGCCGGGCCGTTTTTACACCATGCATCCATTAGCTGCTCAGCGGAGGGATTTTTACAAAGCACTTTATGTGTGCGAAGCAGGCAGGTATTGATGACAACAGCAGCTCCCAGGCATGACAGTCATCACAGGTTGGGACCAAGGACAAAGGAAGCAACAGCACAGGGAGAGATTGTCATGCTTTTTATTATTCAGCCTCATTTCCCCAGTCATCAAGCTCCTTTTCCCCACTGCAGGGAGAAATATCTCAGGGACCCAGTTGGCTACAGAGCAGGCAATTGTCAGCCTCTGAGTGTGGCAAGTGCCTGTCAAATCACCTGCTTTCTTCTTTTCTTTCTCCTTTTTTCTTCTGCTGATGTTCTCCCCTGGCGCCTACTGATACTGGGGCTAGATGATAGGCCGACCCTTGATCATTTAATGCCCTGTCGTTCACCGAAGGGAATCACATATTCACTTTGTTCTGTTTTACTGGAAATCTGGAAATACTGGAAATCATCTCTTGCTATCAAAGAAGACGAGTCTGTATTATAACATACAGATGCACGGTGTTTGAGCCAGAGCATGCCATTGTGACAAAAACCACTGTAAAGCATTAAGTGTCTGGTCACTATAACCATGCTGTGCCCCACTATGCCCCAAAAAGTGATGGTCAGTCAGTCAGTCGGTCAGTCCAGACTGACTTCTCTCCTAGCACCACCATGAGCTTTGCATTTGTGGCTTGGACTCATCTGCACAAATCCATGTTCCTCCCAGGATGAATTGTAATAATTTTGTTAATCGTTTACCTTTGTTTCATTATCATGTCAAAATTTCAGCTTATTTTAGTTTGTGACCAAGTGCCTGCAAAAAATTATGACATTTCCTTCAGCCTCTGTGGTACTTTGCGTTTAGTGCTTTTTAACCAATGTTAGCAATTACAGTAAGTATCCGTGTTATATTTTTACTAAACTATTGCTGCATGTTCTGGTGCCTTGAACCTTCAACCGTGTAATGAACCTTCATTAATATAGGGCTACATTTTATCTTCAAGTGCACGTCACACACTGAGCGAGCCGCCTGTTAATTACACTGTCACCAAAGCAGTAATGATTGTGCTAAGTGGCTAATGGGCATGTAGCTACTGACATGTTTCAGATGATACATCATGTTTGTAGTCGGCAAATGTTTGCCTGCATAGTTTACATATCACCTTGGGTTCGTCCTTCACCTTCTCAAAATGATCTCACATTTTGGATGTCCTGCCTGACATGTTATTAACTAGCCTGTGGAATAACTGCAGGTACCAGAAGTGGAAATCACAGGCCACACTCATGTCTTTAACTACCTGGAAAATGCGAGGTTGGACGCTGGGTGCTACTTTTTCTGTGCCAGCTCTCAAGAGCACGGCGGCAGGTTGCATCTGAGGTTGCTAAGCATCCTTAAGCACTGTATAGCCTATTTACCTGAAATCCTAAGCGCACAGCTGATCTTCTTCCAGGCGCTGTTTAGAAGTGTATAGGCCTATCATCCCTGGGATGGATATAATTCTCTGGGTAGCCCTGCATTTACATGATCAACTTTTCCATATTTATCAGACATATTTACAAAAGAAGGGAGAGATATCTGTTGGCTGTGGTTGGTTTGTAACATGCTGAGCGTGGCCTCTTCCTGTGTATGTCCTTTCAAATTAAATTCCCACATGGTCCGGTCATAAAGGTTTTGATTTATTTTGACAAGGTGCAGCTCCTAATAGAGTTTCACATTTGTTTTTTTTGTTTTCTTTTTTCTGCGATTACAGTAAGAGACCAATGAAATCTTGCCAACTAATGACCTTTCTGATCAACTAACGTTTGGTTGACTATTAGGTGGCAGCCCTTTTGAAGTATGCCTTCTTTTTTTCTTTTGCAAGCAGTGAAAGTCACTTTTTTGCAGCTGAAAGAAGCTTCAGCATCCTCTGATATGTCCCTCAGTAATTCATTATCAGGAATAGCGTGTGTGTGTGTGTGTGTGTGTGTGTGTAGTTTAGTGTAAAACATGTTAATCTATCCTTGTATTTCCCTTGAATGTACAAACACACCAAAGTACTCAGGAGGCTTTTTTTCCTGCTTTTTTCTGCATGGTGGATTATTAGATGTAAATCTCTCCAGCACTCCAGCATTGTACAGTAAAATTGTTTCGGACAGGTGACTTCCTCCAACACAGACGACACAGACAATCATAAGCTGCAACGCAGCCAAAGCGAGCGAGGCTGTTTATCACGAAGAGGGAATTAACTTCAAAGGGATTTGAAAATGTCCATGTGGAATGTAGGCTCTAGGATGAATTATGCATGAAAAATGCTTCACTAGAGTAATGTGCTGACACAATTTGTCACACGCCACAGGAATACATAAGTTGTTGGGTAGCCACGTTGGGGGAGTTGATGCAGCAAGGTGGTTTGGTTGCTTTGGGCTGTTGGAGGTCGTGCAACTGTGTAACCTACACCGACCACACAGTGAATTACTTATGAGACCCTTCTTTGGCTTAAGAGGATGCTGAGAGCCTTGATATACAGTAGCTTTGAAAATTTTTTACTCTCGACTTTAAATCTGTGTACGTGTGTGTGTGTGTGTGTGTGTGTGTGTGTGTGTGTGTGTGTGTGTGTGTGTGTGTGTGTGAGGAGCAGTAGGATTTGAAGGCTGGGCTTGAGGCCATGTATCATCCCCAAGCGTCTTTAAAAGCCTGTCCTGCTGTCAGTTTGGGGAGGATGCACATTTGAGCACTGACATTTTGATGGAGAGGAAGGCAAAAAGCAGCAAGGATTTCAGATACTCGGGCAAAAGTCTGAGTTCAGCAACTGAATCTACACTTACCCCTTACACCAAGAAAGCATTAAGCTGTTTTTCTCATTGCCCTCACTTGACTGATTAATCTATTCAAAGTGCTCATCAGTAAAGTGTGAGACATCATGCTGTGCTGGAGAGGAATTTATTAAATAACCAATACTGCCTTATTAAATGTGCCTCTGTACAGTTTCCTGTCAAACCAACAAGTCCTCCAGCCCATACAACCACACAGGTCATGTGTTCCTACACTTTAATACAACCTGCAGGACTGTTTCCTAAATTAGTGCCTCTACTGGTGGATGACCGCTTGTATATGACCATTAAAGGGCGATGGAGCTAAAACAGAACAGCGTTTTGTTTTAGCTCCATGGTAACGGATATATGAGTAAGAGGGTCGAAGTTCAGGGTGTAATGTTATCAGAAAGTAGTATGTCCCAATTTTTTGCATATGTAGCTGCAGTTAAAAGGAAATAGTATGTGATTCGCAACGCACCCAAGCTCTCTCTCTCTCTCTCTCTCTCTCTCTCTCTCTCCATGCCATATTGGCACTGGGTTTTGGTACCCAACCGTTGTTGTAACATGGATAAAGTTGTCTAAGGATTGCAGTTAGGTTTAAGCAACAAAACTACGTGTCACATAAGTACATCACAGATTGGTGTAATTTACATGACATTACTAAAAAAACAGTACCAGTTTTCAGTTAAAACAACACTGACTTTGGGTTTCACACAGGACACCAACAGAGGTCTCCTGGGTGTGTGGACTTTCTTGCTCTTTATACTACATCAGATGGTCTCAGTGGCAACATTGATGCACATGGGATTACATTGGAATTTGCATAAAGTCTGTAGACACACGAGGGGCATGAAAAAGCATTATCTGTCTTTTACGACCTTTGAAATACAACGGGGTGGTCTCTCTCTAGAACAGATGAATATTCAAGGACTGATCTGCTTATAAGAATTAGTCTTAGTGACCCATCGTTGGCATTAAGTGTTGTATACATGCAAAGAATAACCTGGCAATAGTTCCCGTGCAGGTTAAGGCCTTCTTTGAGTTATGTTAACATGAATATTTAATTTTCTGTGCCTGAGCCATCCTGTTACCGTGACTGAACCAGTTGCAGACTATATTCCTCTCCCCCTCTCACTGAGCGACAGTAGCTTAAAAATGATAACCGTTTTATTTAACACTGCCACTGCCACTAAGCTTTTTGTTGACATCAAATGTACCCATAAGGTTGTTCCAGTGAGTTTGATAAGAGGTATCCATTCTGCAGTAAATGCATGGGATTAAAGCAGGCATCTTAACTGACTTTGAGCTGACACAGGTTACAGTGCTCTATACTAAAGTTATAACCCTATTAGTCCCACCACAATGCTGTTATTCCGCACAATGTCTACGAGAGGCTTAAAATTGGCACATCCTGTCTATCAACATACTAAGCAGCCTGAACCATAGACCGCGGAACCGGGGGAGCCAGGGGGGCCATGGCCCAGGTAACTTTTGTACTCTGACATAGAGGGCTGCATTGGGACCCGGCGGGACCCAACGCAAATAGAAATAGTCATTTTGATCCACACTCCACCAGTTTGTGGCGGTAATGGGCCAATTCGCTGTTTGCCAACCGAAGAAGGAGAAGAAGAAGAAGAAGAAGAAGAAGAAGAAGAAAGAAGTAGCCTAGCAACAGGATGCCAACACAGGAACTTGGTGCTCATGCATGAGCGTTTCCACTCCATATTTATTCATAAATGGACAAATATGCCCTGAACCAGCTTTCATACCAATTTGCCACTTGCTTTACCTGTCTGTCTGCCTGTCTGTCTGTCACCTCCATCTGTCATGAGACAAACATGAAAGAAGACGTGCAGTTTATTGTGTTTCACCAGCGACGAGCTGTCACTACACGCAACTATTACGCACGGTTGCGGGCTCTTTATAACTCACTGTATGAACCTATGTTGCATAATAAAGATTTGCCTGCTCGTAATTTTTAATCACACCCTCAGTAACTTCATCCTGGCGCCAGGCTTGCCTTAACCTCAATCACTGCATGATTATATAAAGGTAGAAAAATAAATAAATACAGAGGAGGAGAACAGAATATGAAACAGCCTTTATTTCATTAAAAACTAAATGAAAACAACGAAATAGGAGCACTATTCCTGACCAGTGCTTCAAAAGACATGCAGACCAGGGGAACGAAATAAACAACCCCATGAATCTCTGTATTAATAGCCTATAAAATGACGTGTTTTCTCCTGCGGGATGGGAGAAGACACAAAATCAATGTATCTCTATTACTTTGCGGGCACACACGTTGCGGTTGTGGGCAATGGTCAGAAACGGTAAATGGTCAGAAATTCAGGAAAATGAAATTCAGGAAAATGAAGAGACAGAAGTCAATATCTGATTTTTTTCAAGTAAACAAAAAAAAAACTAAATGATCAAATTACTCCAGCACTGTAGCCTCATCTGTGCATTTATGTATAGGCTAAATAGGCTTGGCCTGTTGTGTGTGAATGTTAGAGTGGGATTCATTCATTCATCTTCTAACCGCTTCATCCTCTTGAGGGTTGCGGGGGGGCTGGAGCCTATCCCAGCTGACATCGGGCGAGAGGCAGGGTACACCCTGGACAGGTCGCCAAACTATCGCAGGGCTGACACATAGAGACAGACAACCATTCACGCACACATTCACACCCATGGACAATTTAGAGGTATCAGTTAACCTAATCCCCAAACTTTGGACTGTGGGAGGAAGCCGGAGTACCCAGAGAGAACCCACGCTGAGCCCGGAGAGAACCCACGCTGACACGGGGAGAACACACCCAGGATCGAACCGGCAACCCTCTTGCTGTGAGGCGACAGTGCGAACCACCACACCAGTTAGATTGGGATCAGAGGGGTTAATCTGAGCAAGCATGTGTTCGTGTTCGTGTTCGTGTTCATGCGTGTACTGTAGATGTGACTGTGTGGCATTGGAATAAAAAAAGTGTTGTTCAGATGCGTTGTGTGGTCCATGGCCTGAACATATGTTTGACTGGAAGTTCCAGTGTAAAGCCAACCCTAAATCTGTTGCAACTAGTTTCAAATAAAACTAAACAGTAGTCAAAATTCCGTCAGATTGTTTTATCAGGAAACATTCAAGTAGGGAGTAAGCCACGAGGAACTAGTGATGAAAATGTACAAGCAATTTACTATAAAGAAGAGATATTATATGCTTTCACATATGAACAAACTAAAATTGATGTGTTGTCATTATTAATAATCCAAAGATCATTTATTGTTAGCTTATGTTGTGCTTTGATGCTTTTGCTTAAATGAAGATGACTGTTTCACACAACGATACTTCCATCTTGGCAAAAAGATTCTACTGAAGTCAACACTGAAACATGCTCTCTTACAAGTGTTAACCAAGGGCATTTTAACTCAGCATAAAATCACACAGAAAACTAAACATACCTGTATATCATAGTAGAGAATGTGCATGTCACTGTCAACATAAATGTGAAGGTCCCTGCCATCTTTCTAACTGCTGTTAATAAGGAAAGAATTACAGCTGATTGTTGAAGGTGTAAACATAAATCTTGACTCTAGTTTCTAAATAACCTCCATGGTCAGGTGTGATTTTACTTACAACTTTACTTCATAGCATAAGTTCCACACTACATTAAAATAAGCTACATATGGCACAAGAAAGATAATCTAGGTTGTAACCCTTTGTTGCATTTTTCTGTGTTGATTCAAGCAACATTTGAGCATCAATTTTGGTTGAATCTCTAAAAATGGGTGAGGAGGCTGCAAACAGGTAATGACTGCAACCCAATCGCCAGAAAAAAATGTGTTTCTTCTAACCATGGATATGTTACATTTGCATGTTGTTATGTAGAAAATATGTTGAAGCTTCACATTTCATCAATGCTGTGCATGTGGTTAGGTTTAGGCAAAAAAAAAAAATGGTGATGGTAAGAAAAGACAGGTATTGTCCTCGACTGAAAAGCAGTGGATTGCTACAAATCACTCATGTTTGTTGGGTAAAAAGCCGCTGAAAGTGCAGTGATGACTCACTAAAAAACAACAGGTTTTGTTGTTTGTTGTCCTTAAACAGTTGCCTGCAGCTTTGCAAGGCTTCTCGCTTAGGTGGCGCACCATCCACCATCCCGTACACCTCCCAGTGACACAGTCAGCTTATGTACCAGGTCACATTAGGAACGCTGATATGATACGTATAAAATGCACAAATGTAACATATTCATGTTTTCCAGAAATGTACAATTCTTAACAGTGTCTTATGGCTATTGTGAATATTTGCTTATGGTACTGTATGTATTGGTTGTAATGCTTAGAAATATAATACTATATTATTAATTGAAATAACGGTAGGGTGGCACTGTGATGCAGTGGTTGCAAGAGGGTTCCTTGTTTGAAACCCGGGGGTGGGGAAGCACTTTTGTGCGGAGTTTGCATGTTCTTTCCATGTCAGCGGGCAACAATTGGCAACAATTGGCTCTTTATGCACTTCTGTTAAGTGAAGTAAACAAACATCTGTACCTATCAGCTTTGTGCTCAGGGAAACAAACCACAAGATCATACTTAATTAATAACCACTGATAAGATGGGTGAGTACTTGCTGTAATACTACCTTTGTACTCTAAAATACATATGCACGTTCTACATTGTCATTTTACTGGAAATGACATACAACATAGCCAACAGCAAGTAGGTTGTTATTAGCACTGGTCATTACCAGAAACTTGAAGCTCCAGTTTGCGGGTCACTTTGGGTAACTGATTAAAGGGGCTGTTGTGCACTGCCTGTAGACCAAAACAAAGTGTGTCATGAGCCACTCCTCCCTCTACCTCTGCTCTCCTGCTGTGTTTAGCTATTTTCCTGCTTTCCTGTTAGCGTTAGCACTACTCGGCTGCCACACTAACGCTCCAACTCCAACTGAGCCGAGAGCCCGTGAGCAAGGCGGGCTCACAGGCTCCCTCTAATTGATTCACATGAACGTACATGAAGGCGCAGCTGGACCGCTTGTAAACAAGGGGCTGGAGATCAACACAGAGAGAGGGTGTGTGAGGTCATGCTATACTCCAGATGAAATTACACCAGTAGTTCTTCACATAGCAATTTTTTAATTCCTTCAATCTAGAAATGATGAATTTCACTTATTGCTCCTTTAAAGCATATGTCTGGGGGTCAGGCAGAGTGGATTGGCTCTCATAACGGGCAAGGTTGGTGCAGATTTAAAAAAAATACTGACCCGTGTATCACTGATGAACAGTTATATCAAAAACCTCCAGACTTCACCGATAGCTGGATTATGTCCTTCTGTAATAACTGTTTACTATTGTTTGGCTACTTATAGAGTTTTTATTATTGAAAATTTTAACTGGATTTCAGGCCTAAATTGTACTTTCACATCATCTATCATTAATTTTAAACACAACTGCTCGTCAAAAAATGTAGAATGCAGCTATATTAGAAGCCAACAAGAGAATTTCAGAGGCACATAAAGAAGGAAAAATAATAAAACACAATTTTTGCTGGGATGATTGAGAGGCCAATGAAATCTGCTAGTCAAGATGTGAGAGTGCTCAAAAACATGGTGATCTGATATTTTTAGCCCACAGGGACAAACATGCTGCCTTCTGAGTGATCAAACCTCTGACCTGCTGTTGACCAGGCAGCCTCACTCACTGCAGGCTATGTTAACCCCACAAACAACAAGAATGTAAGCACAAGTCTCAAAGGTGGTTTGTAATACAGCTGCAGGCTGTGAGATGGCTCACTGGTGTAATGAGGTACTAAATTGGACAAATTGAACTCTGCTCCTGAGACCTTCACACTGATGCACACTCTGTTTTAACTGCCAGCTGCGTGATATCAAATTAAATATGCTTTTATGTCAGAAGAATTGATGTAATGTAATGATGCCTTGAAGGGGAAAATGCACTCTTTGAATAAAATCATTGTGCAGTATGTTTCATATGGGAAATCATGAAAAGAGGAGATTCCACCTAATCCTGGATGCACTATAATTAAGAAAGGTTTTACGGCACTGCAAAGCGTAAGACTGAGTGTACATTTATAGATATGAATGACACCAGAAGTGTAGAGCACCTTGAATTAAAGCAGAATACAAAATGAAAGAAATCCATTACTGGTTTTCTCAAAAAGGTGCATTTTTCCTCATTCAAGGCTTTTCTTCCCCGAGGTCTTGAGGTTGTTTCTGCTATTTATGCTGTGGAGATGTTGTTTTCAAATATCCTTTCATTTTAATATCACACCAGCTCACTTTTCAGTTTTATTATAATGACAGTGGAGAAAGAAACAAGTCTTGGACTTGTATTGTTATACCTGTAAAATGTTGTCATGAGAATACCTACTGAATCGTCTTCCATGTGCATGAAAATTGGGGTTATACATTAATCATTAAGCCCATACGTATGCATAGGCATATGCCTGTATATTCTGCTTTTAAAGATTAATTTTTTCATAACTGAGAGGGTAAAAATTATGCATGGTTGTGCTAACAAGTTTACTTTGTGGATACACTGTGTACACAGCACTTTGTAAAGCAGTGTCTGTGTCTCAAAGAGAGGGTGTTGCAAGGAGACGTGAGGGAGACGTGGGATTTAGCAAAGGATTTAATTTATTTTTTGACATTTCATTTTTGAAATTCATTCATAGTGTAGCTATGCTAGCATTTCCTGTTGGTTTGCTGAAAATTTAAATATTATTACTTTATGAAGTTCCATCTCTACATATCCACCTGACGCAGAGCAACATCAGCATTTATTTGAAGCTGTGTTTCTGCTCACCTGATGAATGTAAGTCCAATACTCATCCTCCTTTTAGCTCTGTTTTGGTCTCCACCAACTCCTGAGAAAAGTATCAGTCTCTTTAATTGCTAAATGCTCCACTATGCTACTAGAGGTGGGAGTAAGTCACACATGCAAGTCTCAAGTCTTTAATTTAAAGTCTTAAGCAAGTCCCAAGTTACTGTGGTGAGAGTCAGGAAATCAATCCCTGCAATAAGTCAAGCAAGCCACAGATCATGTTATATGAAATTCTCCACAGTTAAATCAGTTAAAAGACAGGTGTCACGAAAAGTTGAGTTTTATTTCAATATTAATGAAAACACCTGTAGCCTGCTTACACCTTATAACTCTTGCTGATATTTAACGTGTTGTGACAATCAGGGACAACCCTCCTAACTTGTTAACACAAGCTAACAAGTTAGTTATAAAGGCATGTTCAGGTACATTTCTTTGTGGGACTCTTAGTGACAGATGAAGTTGGATATTGTGATTGTCATGTCACCAATTTTTTTAACTGCAGACTTTGCATACTGCTATTCTCTTTTCACCACCGTCACCAACAACATAATCTTTGAATTCAAATTTTATTATTTTTGGACTGTACCCCTCTGTGAGAGGTGCCTCGTGTGTCTGTTTTGAACTAGCGCGTTGTCAGGTTTGCTACAAAATGTAACTTCTCAGTATATTGGAAAAAAAGTAATATTAGTTTTAAAAAGTCAAGTCCTTTGGAGTCATCTGTCTCAAGTCTCAAATCATGATTACCAAGTCAAAGTGGAGTCTTTTATCAGTGTTTGTTAAGCAAGCTTCAAGTCCTCAAATTTGCAACATGAGTCTAAATTCTAAAATCTGAAACCAGCCAGTAAATGTTAAACTATTGTAGAGCTCAGGGTAGTTAAAAAACTTTGGGGGGTTTAGAGGGGCATTCAGGTGCCTACCTGTCAGCTATAATCAAGAAAGAGATAATGCTGATGGAAACGCTTTGGAAGGCTGTGTTACCTGACAGCTTTGTCAGGAGCCCTGCACTGTGCTCCTCAGTGCATCAGCATCTTATCACTGAACTGACATTACAACACATAGCACCTGCGTTTTGTCTCCTTTGATAGCTTGACTGTGAGATTTTTGTTTAGCCCGAAGTGGGATGCTAAAAAGTGCGGTTACTCTTGTGACAAAACAGCTGCCATATCTTTATTTGTCAGAGACTCAATGCACGTCTCGGGGGTGCAAAAGCCGATAAATCTTTTAGTAAACATAAAGATGAAGAGAGGATTGCAAAGTTTCCACCCAGCTTTATTAACTTTATGTCTCCTGGTTACATCTGGATTTAAAACATAAGGCTGTGCAGAAAAAATTGGATTGAAAACCATTTATTTAGCTCTGTATGTCCCTGTGCTCCGTGATACTGGAGCTATAGAAATGATTCATACGTCTTTGGTTCCTATCACCTACATTTTTACGACAATTTTCCAAATCCTCAGTGGTTTTTTTTTTAAGGTTAGGGTCAGAATATCTGCTAGCTGAAGAAGATTCAGTGCAGTAAATCAAGGCATTTTGTGTGCACGGGTTTATGTCTGATTGTATATTCTGCTGCATCGCTGTGTTCCGCCACATTAAGCTCTCCAGTAAAATAAGCGTGACAGCTTGTTGTGTTGTAGCTGTTTTGTCCACGCGGGATACACACAGCAGGATGTCCCTCTTACAGAGCAGACTGTGATTATGCTGCGTAGTTCACCTGAAGACAACATGCAATTCCCACTGCACACACAGAAACTGCATTGATTATGTGCAGTAAAAATAAAGCAACAAAAACAACGTTGCATCTGTCATTCTGTCATGTATTCGCCCTCGGTTATGCTGCCGCCGTGTATCCCCACCGGGGCATACTGCAGGTTTCCTCTAGATTTATTTCCATCTGTGCTATTAAACCACGGGAGCACTGGGGACACTGTTTATACTGTGTATGAGACAGACAGCCATCGGCTTGTCTTGACACAGTCCTCAGTGGGTTGAGTGATTGAGCCTGTAAGTGTATCAGTTCTGCGAGCTCGGGAGAGATGAGGACAGCAATTGTGCGATGATAAACTGATCTGATGAGGCTATGTGTTGGTCCGGGTTGCTGGACCGATACATGAAAGGCTTCCATTCACCTACTGAATGACACAACAATAGGTATTAGATGGCAACCTTTTGACACCGGGCGTCACAAGAGAAGAAGAGGGCTTTGGTCAACATGTGGAACGAAAGCCTCATAAATCACACAGGAGAAAGACATTTTTGAATCTTGTCACTAGCTGATAAAACCTGCTGCTTCCTGTAAAGTATAAAGACAACTATTTAGCCATATTATTGATAGGTCAAAGTTGAACCAAATGGATTTTTTTGACCATCAGGTTGCTCACAACATTTCCAGATCTCAGGAACTGACTTAGTGAGCATAATGTTATTATCAATGGAATGATATCTATGAAGTGAAATGTTTTTTTCTGTTTTTGTTCAGGCATTGAAATGAAGAGTGAAGAGTTTTAGACCTGAATAGTGACCTCTAACCCATACAGTTAAAACACATTAAACAATTGTTGAAACGTTTGTAATTTTGTTTTTGCGCAGCTATGTTCAGTCATTGAAATAAACAGTTTTGTCATTTATTACACACTGTTGTGCACTATAAAAAGAAACCCATTGGCCCCATATGAGGACATCTTTTTCTTAAAAAAAAAAAAAAAAAAAAGGTACTTCCTGTTCAAAGACCAGTGCTCAGTTTTTTATTATTATTAGGTCCTACATTCCCAGATTGCTTGGAGAAATTCAAAATGCATACTAAACAAAAGCTGGGGTCTTAGGAGGATATACAAGAAAATATAGATTTAATATAGATTAAAATTCTAGTAACTTTATAGGAGTAGCCCAAAAAAATAATCAGTTTGAGACTTATTACAAAATTTGGCCAACAGACAAAAAGAAAACCAAGGTATGCCTCCTTCCATTAAACAAGCTGAAAGTAGCCTCAGGAACACCACAGTTACCTCCATGATCTGGCTGACGTGCTGCACTGTGGGACAGGCTTCGAGCTGGGCTGTTTACTGGTGGATTTATGGAGTGGAAGATGAAGTTGTTGGAGGGTGAAACTACAAATGGCGGACTTTTTGGCTCTTTACCAGGTTTGCAAGCCAGTGACAATCAGGACTGCGTGTCTTTCACACTCAAAGTGCAGCTGCAGGCGACCTGTGAGCTGTGCCATGTTGTCTTTGAAGAGTTGTTTTGTTTTTCTTTGAACTCACGCAAGTATGTGGAGGTGGTAAAAAAAAAGGGAGAATCACAGTGCTCAAGTCTTACGCCGACTGGGAAAACCCTGCTGTTTATTCTCGCATCATGTTTGCTAAAATTATCATGATATTCTTATGTAAACAAACACGCATGTAAACGCAACTGGCAATATCATGTTCAGCAAAATGATCGAGTTGATGTCCATATATCGTAAGTCAGTGATCTTATTATCGTGACAGGCCTAAATCCATGACATACTATTTGTAAATAAGGCTAATAGGACGCAACAGTTGTAGCCAGAAGTATGATGCTTTCAGGCTGTCTGTCCATATGTCCATACATCTTTGCATTCTTATGATCATGGTATCTAAGTAATGCCTCAAATGAATTGCCTTAAATTAGGCACAAACATCCACTTGGACTCAAAGATGAACTGGTTAGATTTTGTTGGTCGAAGATCAAATATCAAGGTCTTTGTAACGTCACATCCGTCCCATTCTCGTGAATGAATGACTGAATTTCTTCAAATTTGGCACTTGAGTACACTTGGACTCAAGAATGAACTGAATACACTTGGGTGGTCAAAGGTCAAAGATCAATGTGACTTCACAAAACACATTTTTGGCCATAACTCAAGAATTCATACCCTAATTAAATGTCGAATAGGATAAAATAAAGAAGTGATGGCATTTTACATTCGAAAGGTCAACTAAACTGAGACATCATAATATTTGACAAAGGCCCTTTTCTGGCCATTACTCAACATCATATCTCAGGAACAGAAGGGGAGACATTTGGCCAGATACTAAACTGGTGACACTGATCTTGGGAGTCCATCTTGAAATAGATTTTTTGTGCTGCCGTGTTAAAGTTGTGTGTGAAGCATCCACATTTTGCAAAACCATAAACTTGTATTAAAGTCCTCCCTACATAAAGTCTAGACAATGTAAACTGCAACTTGTCTGGTTGGTGGGGACATACAACTACTGTAATTCCAGTTTCTTACATAAATAGCTTATTGCTTATTTGAGACTTGAGACTTGCAGTGTATTACTGATAAACCTGACCCTTTCCCCTCTCTGTGTGTCTTTCTCCAACAGTCTGAAGAATCAGATATGTGTCCAGTGAGCGTGAGCCCGAAGATAAAAACCAACTACTGGATTGATGTCAGACAAGCTGTGGTCAGCTTGCCCTGCTTTTTCTGCCTCTGCCCCGCTTCTGCTCTCCTCCACATAATTTCTCTCTCTCTTTCTCTCTCTCTCTCTCTCTGTCTCTCTCTCTCTTCTGTCTTTCACTCTGTCTGTTTCAGCCGACCGGACGAAGAGGAGAATAAAGAGATTTTTTTGTAACACTCTAGCACTGCATCAACTCTCTCACCTGTCGGTATACAGTACAGTTTAAACAGTTTCTCCGCATTGCTGGCCACTCTTAAATCATTGACCTTTGACATTCCACTGCAGCTGTGTTTTTCAATTCCACTGAGAGCATTACAGTGGATCTAATACACAGCAGCCTTTCTAAAATGCATGGACTAAAATTACACTTCATTTTCAACACAAGTACTGTATGTGGAATTTTGACTTGAGAAAATGAGGGTTGTTTTTAACTCTTTGTTTGCTTTTACTTGAGTGAAACAGCATATTTATTTAAAATTAAAAGGATGGGGTATATATTATTGAGCATTGTGGGCTTAACTTTGAGTCAGTCATTCTCTTTGCCCTCAGATTCTGTATGGTACACACATTGCAACTCAGCTATAACGCTTTTATGACATACATGCTTGCAGTGGAGCTAAATCCCCTTGTGTTTTAAAGGGGTTGATGGCAATAATGACACCGGTGGGACTCTTATCTTAAATGTTGTAATGGTATTATCTTCTATGGGCTTGACTTCTGTCTGTGACTGTGGTAGAATTAATAAGATGTGTCTGCATCTACACAGGAACAGAAGATCATTTTTAAAGCTTTAAAGGATATTATCACATTATTACATTTATTTTTGTAGATTAAGCTAACATTCTTATTAGTAATAATAACTCACTCACTAAATTATTGCTGAGATCTGGTGAGGCAAGAGACACATGCGGTGCTCATCTTTGACTCAGAGTAAAGTGGTTTAGGTAATCTGGCCAAACTGCTTGCTTGCTTACAACCTGACTGATAATCTGACCGACCCACCACCAGAAAAAAAAACTGTACATCAGCAAACCATGAATACATATATTTGCACATTATTATGTAGTGGATATGTTGAAAAGACACCACAAATTTGGTTGGGTTTGGACACAAAAACCACTGCTGGACCCAGCTGGAAATGCAGCAACTGCTTTTCGTGGCAGTATGCCCACTGGAAACACAGCAAAAGTTCACCACAAAAACACTTTGTTTGGTCCCTAAAAAGCCGCTAGAAACACAGTGCCAGGTTGCAACAAAACAACCACGTTAGCCG
This sequence comes from Epinephelus cyanopodus, assembly GCA_026686955.1. Taxonomy (NCBI): domain Eukaryota; kingdom Metazoa; phylum Chordata; class Actinopteri; order Perciformes; family Serranidae; genus Epinephelus; species Epinephelus cyanopodus. The sequence continues at coordinate 8,946,066 of CM048921.1, forward strand.
CTGGAAACACAGTGATGGGGCACAACAAAGCAGCCACTTTAGCTGCTGTAAACACAGCGACTGGTTGCAGGAAACGTCCACTGGAAACACAGGGATGGTTCACTTACAAACACCCATGTTTGGTGCCTAAAAAGCTGCTGGAAACAAAGCACTGACTGGCTAAAACACAACCGCTTTTTTTGTTTGTTGGTCATAAACAGCGGCGTGCACCTTGGCAGGCGTCTCACCCAGGGGACATGCCATCCACCATCCACTACACCTCCCGATGATAAAGTCAGCTCATACACTACGTCAGTTGATAAATGTTGATATGATGTGCATGAAATGTGCAAACGTAGTGTATACATGGTTTGCTGAAATGTACAATGCCAACATTTTCTTCTAACAACTGTTCTGCTGACGACTCATGTTTCTTGTCCAAATTAGCTGGAGCAATCGCACCATGCACCCAAATCTGAGCAATGAGTTTGGTGAAGACATTGTTACCAACAGAAATGATGTCCAAAGCTACAAAAATGAGACTTAAGTTAAGATAAACTAAAACAACAATCAAAATTGGTTCATCCCAATTCAAACAAATATTAGAAGACACGTTCTCTTCCACAAATTTTAATTTTCTTTTGCTTTGTAATGCAGCACATATAGTCTACTGTATGTGGTCAGTGTTATAGGCTTATAGATAATTCCTCTGGTTAAGATGCTTTCACTTCAGTATGGTCTTCATCTCAGGGAGGTTGCATAAGTGAAATTTAACACTGCTGTTGAGAGTCAAACATATACTGAGTCTGTCCCATTACAGAGTCTTGTAGAATGTGTCGGTAGATAAGATAAAATGGACTGAACCATAACTGGTATGGATCTTATAAAAAGAATATTGATATTGTGGAGTGTTTTAAAGGGTAATTCAGCTTTATATATATATATAAATATAAATATATTCATATATCTTATTCGAAGCTTATGTAGCATTCTTCTTTCTAACATGTCCTGTTAAGAAATTAAAGATGTTGACTTTAAAGCCAGTGTTGTATAAATGAGAATCATGAGGAAAATTATAACTGAATAATATATTACTGTTGTGGATCAGATTACTTTGTAATTGCTATCTGTTTACAGTATAAGTGATTTCTTCTACTGTTATTTCCAGTGCTGTGTCAACTGCAGAACTGTGTTTGATCAAAATGTAGCTTTGACTCATGTTGTTAAAGCGCTTTATTTTGCAGAGACCTCTAAGTTTATTGACAGCTGACATAACTTGAACACCATGCAGGAGATACATACTGCGGAGAAAGAGAAAAAAATCATCACAAAACATCACAGACTGAAAACGAACTGTTGCTGGCTGATGTCAGAGCCGCCAGCTGATGTGAGAGATGCCCCCGCTGATGACATAAACAATAATTTATAGAAATGTGTTTTTTAATATTGCAAATAAGAAGTGCACGTAGGATTTGTTATTGCAAATCGGAAAAAAAAAAAAAAAACTCCAATGAAATGCTTTTGCTCAGCCGGAGTATTAACATTTCTGTCCAAAGGTTACTTTGGATCAGTCATTTCCCCTTCATCACAGGAAGTCCACCTCTCATACACCCTCTAGTCCCCTTGTGCTCTGGGTTATGTGCTCTATTGTGTCTGAGAAAAGATTAAAAGACACTTGCAACTACACAAACTGCTTTGTATCGTGTTGCTTTTATTTCTTGTTTACAATAATTATAGTCTGTCTGTATAGTATGTTATTATAATCACAGTAATTAATGTTTTTAACATGTTACCCACCAGCTTTAAGATGGGAAAAGCAGAAAGCAATTTAAAATCACTACTACCACCAAGGCAGCACAGCACAGTTCTCTTAATTTGTTGTTTTAATAACATATCATGCCTTGCAATGTTTAATCTGAAATAATAATTTGGTTAGTTAATTACTCAAGTTATTTATTGTACTGTATCATGCATATATAATAATATAAGTGCCCAGCCATAATGTACTTAAAACACCAAAATATTGTTGCAGAAACATTTGTCAGACAAGAACATACAGTAACTTCTTATATTACATTACAGTGTAGTTCAGTTCAGTTCCATTCATTTATTGGTCTCCTTAGAGAAATTTGTCTTGGAGCTAGGGGTCAGCATACATACAGTCAACATATAGTTACCAACATAAGAAAAAAAAAAAAGAGACTTAATTTCTCATGTTGCCTTCACATGGATTCAGGGAGACGGTTGAAAGCCAACCTGGTGTCATTTTAATGAACAAGAGTAGGACAGGAAAATTAGGTGAGGCCCAAAGAGAATACTGACAATGGTAACAATAGATGGCATTACAGTTCAAAGTGAAAATTAACTTTTTGCAATCATTTGCACCTGAATTTATAGGCAGATGTTATGTAGCTCCTTCACACAAGGCAAAGTCCCATTCTCATGAACGCTTTATCTCAGAAATGTTTCAAGACAATTTTAACCAATTTGGCGAAAATGTTCACTTGGAATCAAGGATGAACTGGTTGGATTTTTTATTTTTATTTTTTTGATTGTTTTTAATTTCTTAAAATAACAGGGACAGTTCGAATTAACAGACACTTCCATGTAAATATGTAGGATTGTAGCCATTGGCTAATTTCCATCCTTTGTCCCTGGGCAGGTTGATGTTAATGTACAGTCAATAAAGCAGCGATACAATAGCAATAAAAGGTGAAAAATACAATGACATTAAGAATGAAAGGTACAATAAACAGTCTAGACAGACAATAAACCACGTCACTCTTAACAGACCAGAATAAAGTGACCATAGGAATTTGTATTATCAAGTGTTTAAGTGCTACATTGCTAAAGTGCTTTAAGTGCGAAAGTGCTTAAGTTTTGAAGTGCTGTTGTATATTCCACGTTGCCCTATTGCACATATTTTAGATAGATAGATAGATAGATAGATAGATAGATAGATAGATAGATAGATACTTTATTGATCCCCGAGGGGAAATTCAAGATATGACCTTATTGCTCGTACAAACAATCAAGTTAAAAACACATCACGAAAAAGGTGAGATACACAGGTTAAAAACAGTGAAGACAAACATATTAAAAAATATATTATGAAAACTAAAAAGCATGAGAAAACTTTAAAAAGGTGTTCAAGGAGATGTTCATTTGTTATTGCATACATATGTGTAGGTGTTATTGCACAGGTTAGCATACATAGGTAAAATTATGTATGCACTATTTCACAGAATTTGCATACATAACAAATGTATGTAAGCATACAAGGTCACTAGACTGGCTTGTCACCAGCAACATCCCTGACAACCAGACAGATACACAAAGAACAATACAAATATCATTTACACCCAGTACACATGACAATACAGCATATCCAATGGCTTTTAGGATTCATTGTGATTGCAGCTTTGATTCTCCAATAACCACATTTTTAGATACTTAGTGAAAGATCTAAGGGTTGATAAGTCACGTATGTCACTTGGTATCGTGCTCCATGAGTGAGACGCTCGATATGAAAAAACTGACTGCCCAAAAACACTTTTCCTGAAAGGGACCAGACAGTCACCTCTAGACCCTGCTCTGGTTGACCTGTTTGTATTTGTCTTTATAAATTCTTTTAACGGCAGTGGAGCTAGTCCATGGAGAATCTTGAAGACTAAGGTGGCATCTGCATATGTTATCATATTTTCTCAACTCAACAATTCATGTTTCTTGAAGATGTTACAATGATAGTGCGAGTTGGGCTTTTTGTCTAAGACTTTTAGAGCCTGCTTATATGCAATTTCTACAGGCTTTAGTGTGGACTTGCATGCCAGTGCCCAAGTCGTTACACAGTAGGTCATATATAGCATGATCATCGCACTTTGGTATAATTTTGCAGAATCAATAGTTAAGTTGTTTCGAATGTATATGAAGTTTGACAGATTGAATTTTATTGTATTCACAGTTTTTTTACTTGCTGTTTGAAGCATAGCTGTGAATCAATAATAATTCCTAGATATTTAAACTCCTGTACGACTTCAAGTTTTGTTCCATGGACAAATACATCAGCAGCCACATCAACATTTGCCTTTTTAGAAAAGAACATATAAACAGTTTTTGATACGTTGAGATGTAAATGGGAAAGTCTCAGCCAATTGGACACATTAGACATAGCTGCTGATAACTCTTGTGCAGCTTGGCATTTTGTTTTTATCGTGCACATACACGACTGCATCATCAGCATACATCTGGAAAGCTACATTTGACGGACAACAATTGGGTAGGTCATTAATGTACAGACTAAACAAAAGTGGTCCCAAGACTGAGCCCTGTGGTACACCAAGATTATTTTCAGAAGCTGTGGATGTTGTATTATGAACTCTGACACAGTTTCCTCTGCCCAATATATGATTCTATCCATTGCAGTGCTTTTAAAGAAAAGTTAAAATATGACAGCCTAGTTAATAAGATCTGATGATTCACAGTGACAAAAACGCCTTTCTTAAGTCAAGAAAAACATCTCCTATGACACCCCCAGTGTCTCATTCTCATGAACACAACATCTCAAGAGCAACTTGAAGGAATTTCCTCACATTTGGCTAAAATGTCCACTCTGAGTCAAGGATGAGCCAATTGGAATTTGGTGGAGAAAGGCCACTGTGACTATGTATTCTTGTGAATATGATATCTCTGGAACACCTTGAGGAAATTTCTTCAAATTTGGAAAAAATGTCCACTTTGGATCAAGGATGATCCAATTAGAATTTGGTGGTCAAAGGTCACACTGACCTTGTGTGTTGCATTCTTGTGATGTTAGTATCTCATGAACTAATTAAAATTTGGTAAAGGTCAAGGTCGCTACATCTGTCTTATTCTTGTAAATGTAACATCTCATGAAGGTTTCACCATCAAGTCCTTGATGGTGAAACGTCAAGATCAATATGACCTCACAAAATATGTTTTTGGCCAATACTCAAAAGTTTGTACGCTAATTATGACAAAATTTCACTCAAAAACCGAAAGCAATGTCAGATTAAATGCCAACGTGTAGGCTTTGCCCCCCCTATTAACTAGACAATCAGACCACAGGACCAAAGCACCTTTGGCAGAAAAAAATGCACAGCAACTTGTTAAAGGTTAAAGCGCACAACAGCAAGGAGGGACATTGAAGTCAATGGTGAGTGTGAAACAAACCCAATTCATTTAGTGGCTGTGTTGATGGTGTTGATTGTATTTTATTGTATATGCTTGTGTGGTTTCTCTGTGTGTGTGACCACTTCAGGTAAGTTGTTTGGCTTGATGACAGGCAGGCCTCTCGTAGCCTACACTGTTATGTTGCATTCTTTATAGCAGCACTGTCTCACAGCCAGGGGGGTTCTGTGCTGATCTGTGCATCTGTATTCATTTATTATCCTTGTTACTGACACAAGACGCAAGTTACAAGATAGCAGCACAGTCAAGCACAGTGGCTCGGTACTCTTCGTGTTTTTGCAGTTCATTTGTTTTATGCGTCATTTTATGTTCTCTGGTCATAGTGTCATATATGCATCTACAGTACAGTAGATCAGAGCCGCTCAGGGTCACGGATTACACTGACTGCAACGCTACTCTGTACAACTGTATTCCGTCAAACATGGGACGTTCCCTTGAGTTCAGAGGGATTACCATCCCCCTAAGGATACAACGCAGATTGCAAAGGCACAGGAAACAGAAGAGGGGTAGTACGGCGGGGCTACAAGCTAGGCTAAAGTTTGAACCTCTTCAAACCTTCCATCTCAAGTCTTTTTCTCACCAACTCCTTGTCACTGTCAACAAAATGGACGAGATAAGACTGTGGATTACTTTGCACAGCCTAGACTGCTGCACAGTGATAATATCAGACGTGTGATTGGATGCGAACACCCTGGATAAGGCCATCGAACTAACAGGCTGTACTATCTACAGCGCTAACAGGACTATTCACTTTGGTAAGAGCAGAGGAGGAAGACTTTGCATTCACATCAACAACAGCTGGCGTTCTGATACCAGAGTTATCAACACACACTGTTCACGACTTTTTTACTTGATGACGGAGTCTACATCAGTCATCATAACAGCTGTTGATGTGCCACCTCAATCTAACACTAGGCTAGCGTTGGCGCAGCAACAGAATACCATCAACTATCACCTGCCAGCACACACAGACAGTATTGTTGTTTTTCATAAATGTTTACTTTCCAAGAGAGGAATACACGAGATCAGGTCTTTACTAACATCCCAGACGCCCACAAAGCTGCCCCACTAGCACACCTTGGACTTTCAGATCATATGTCCATGTCTCTCATCCCAGCATACAAACCGCTTATGCAGACAGAAGCCATCTTTCAAAACAGGTCAAGTATGGACTAAGGAAGCCACCTCAGCACAACAAGACTGCTTTGATGTCAGGGACTGGAGTATATTTGCTGAAGATGCAGATCTAGGGGGACACATCAGCCGTCCTCTCTCACATAAACATTTGTGCAGCTAATGTGACAACAAAAAGCGCTATTAAAATGTTTCCCAACCAGAAATCAACAACAAAGTACGAGCTCTGCCAAGGACACGGGCGGGACTCTGCTTTTAAAACCTAGATATCCGAGGGAGACTGAAGAGGAGCATCAGAGAAGCCAAGCGCAGGTACAAACATTGCATAGAGGAGCACTTAAACAACAACATCTCCCAGTTGATCACTGGGTACAAGGACAGTCACACAGCTTCGGGCCCCAGTGACAGCACTCTACCAGACACAGTGAACCAGTTCTTTGCTCGTTTCAACTTGCAGGACAGAGAAGTCAACATCCGTCCTGTATTTCATGGAAAGGAACAGACGATACAGCAACATCAACATCAGGTCTGATCCACCCTGGGCAGAGTTTGCATCAACAAAGCGGCTGGACCAGATAGAGTCTCTGGACAAATGCTTAAAAGGATAGTTCGGGTTTTTGGACATGAAGTTGTGTGAAACGCTGACCATCTGTAGCTCTGATGTGACGGTGTCACTACTGTCAACGAGCCTCCTGCTCTGAGAAATGGCCGTAGCTTACTGGAGAAAAAGTAGTTCTGAAGATATAAGGGGGACACGTAACCAGAAGGTTTTAAGCTACAAAAAAGTATGCATGTGTTTTGTTAGACTATTTCAATCATTTTAAAACATCCCCGCATTACCTTAGACCTTGTTATCAGTTGGGACTATTTTCTGGCCAGTATCACTCCGCCGTGCAGGCCCGCAAGACAGCACGCCAACAGAAATCAATTAGACAGTTCATCACCACACCGTGCAAGTGCGCAGGATAGCAACGGCAAACGAAAACTTCATCGGCTGTTTCCAACAGAGAACCAGTAGGCTATTATTAGTGAGGAAGAAGATGTACTAGCCCTATATATACCTACTACTACAGCGTGAACACCGGCTCAGGCTCACGACACACCCTCGTATCCTTTTAAGGCCTGTCCAGACCAGTTAGAAAAAGGTATTTATTAGCATCTTCAGCTTCTCCCTAGAGCAGGCTGTAGACCCCAACTGCCCTGAGTCAGCCACAGTTGTCCCGATACGCTAACCCCCATCATCACAAAGTGTTTTGAGAGACTAATTCTCTCTCACATCACAGCTGCCATACCTGCTGACCTGGACCAACATCAATTTGCATATCGGACCAACAGATCAACACATGACAGTTGAAACAGCTCAGCACACATATGTGAGGATGCTGTCTGTTTATTGAAGTTCTGCATCCAACACCATAGTCTCTCACAAACTGGTTGAAAAACTGAGCAATTTGGGCTTAGACAGTTCACTGTGCACATGGACACTGGACTTTCTAAGCAACAGACCCCAAAATGTCCGGATGGAAGGCCATACTTGTCAACACCCACAGGGGTGTGTCCTCGGTCCTCTCCTCTAATCTCTCTGCACACACAACTGCTCCCTATTCACTCCTCCAGCATCATCATTTAATTTATTGACAACACCACCATAGTAGGACTGATAACTGACAATAACAAGACAGCCTACGGGCAGGAGGTACAACATCTGGCAGAGTGGTGTTTCCATAACACCACTTAACACTACAAAATCAAAGGAGATGGTGATAGACACAGCACATTAAGCAGTCAGCCCTCTGCATCTACATCTCATCAGACCTCACTTGGTCCACACACATCTCTCACTAGGTGAGGAAGGCCCAGCAGAGACTTTATTCTCTTAGGACGCTGAAACAGGCCCAATTACCACAACAACTGCTGATAGACCTCCTGACCTCCTGCTGCACTGTATGGTTTGGCAGCTACACAGCAGAAGACAGGATGAACCTGCAGCGAGTGGTGAAGGCAGCTGAGCATGCCACTGGGACCAAACTACCACTCCAGAGTGACATATAAATAAAGGTGCTGATTTATTAAGAAATATAAATCAGCGCTTATGGTACAATGCCAACATTTGCCCTGGTGACTGGGTTGAAAACAGCTTATACTAAACAATAAAACATGAAAAAAAATTACTAGAATTACAAACCCAACCCAAATAAGCCCTTTCTCTTGCCTGTTTTTTTTTATAGCTAATGGTGGTGTGCCCCAGTATAACAGAGACTGTGTGACTTCACATATACGGAAATAAAAAAGGAGTCATTAATATTTTGGGCTTGTGAAATGATGGTCACAAATGTGTTTTGTTTATGTTTTGGAGCTGTCAGAAATATGTTTTCGCACATGTGAAAAAGATTTGTAGCTGCAAAAATATTTTGTGCATTTTTTTTTTACTAAACTTTGTGTAGGAATACTTTATAACTATGAGGTTTCACAAAGTCTTTAAGACAGACACACAACTTCCCTATGTGTAAATGCGAACCTGAAGTGAAAGGCTACAAGTTATGAACACAAAATCTGATCCCTGTCGTTAGCCAGTCAGCCTGTTGCCCATTGACCATCCAAGGGCAAAAAGATGTTCTGTTGATAGGAGAAGTGTCCATCTGCTGGAGTCAATAAGGAGAAGCAGGATCAGAACTCCTCTGAGACACAGGTGTGTTAGTCATGTGAATAAACATACAGCCAGCAAATGCAGGCGAGTGACCATCACCTGCAGAAGCATTATTTGTGCTATTTGTGTGTGGAAAGGTCTTATTGCAGTATGTATGTGCAGTGAGCTGCTGTCCCATACTCATGCAACTGAAATCAGTCTAGAGACAATATGGATATTTTTTTAAAAAAAAAAAAAGACTTGTGAGAGATACTGCTGTTTGTTTCCCAAGTAAAACCAAGGGTCAATCAAACAATTTTAAGAACAATGTAGTGTGCTAGTATGTGTGGCATATTACACTAGTGACATAAGTTACATGATGTATGCGGCATATGTCACATAATTTATGTGTGTGTATTGGTGTATTGTGATATGTGTACTTCAGTATATTTATTGTGGTATGTGTATAGTGGTATGTCAGTTGTTGTAGATGTATTTTACTTTATGTTGTGATGTATGTATTGTGGTATATGTACTGTGGTGTGTGTATTGTATGTGGATTGTGGTATATGTATTTTATTATGCCCTCCATGTTTAAAGTGTATTGTGGTTTTATAATGTTTAAAGCTGCATGTTTACAATAACATTTAAGGCCTCCATATAAAGGCCCAACCAGGGGCAACAGCTATAAACTCTCTGTGCAACACATCAGTGTCATACTTTGTATTGGAACTATGTTAAATTAGAATATGAATATATGAATCATTTTTTGCTGACACCACATATCAAACAAAAGCCAGAAACTGTGTCATATTAAATATTTGCGAGCTGTAAATTCACCACTTTCGAGAAGAAGAGAGAAAATAATGTAATCTTGCAGCTAGAGTGGAAAGTTTCTTCTCCTCCGCTGTGCCGCCCTACCCATGCAGCATATGTAAGCTGCTGCATAGAGTATACCATGTAGTTTTAAAACCAGGTAGAGAGCAACACCAAGGAGTCCAGCTTAAGTTAGAAAAAATAATATTTAAAAAAAAAATAGCTACAGCTGCTAAAAACTCAGAAGTGGACCCTAAAAACAATGAGTTAAAGTATTAAAATACTATCTACCAAAATACAATGCAGTCATAAAAAAATACTGAAAGGCATACATAATAATGTCTAGGGAAGCAGCTATAGGATTAAAAAATAATCAGCTGTCATTATATCAGTCTTAAGTTGTATCAGGCAGCAGGTTCTGGCCAATATGGCGTCGCAACACTGTAGCTCCACTCTTCCGTGTCAGAAGTCCATGCGTTCACTGGCAACCTGTGAGACAGCTGGCAGTCACGCGTCCACAGCACCATTACTCACTTAAACCCAAGTGGAGTAGAAGGGGAAACTCACTTAATCAGGGAGAGCTCTCAACTCTGCCTGATAGTTGTGATGCACTGGACCACCCCTGAATGGACTGCTAATTGCGTGTTGTTTCCGATGCTGTGTGGTCTTGCCTCGCCGTCTCCTCAGGCTGCTTCCCTCAAGCTTCCTCTGCTTGGTGCTGGCTCTCAAGCCGTCCTCTCAGGCTGTTCCCTCCCTCCATTGGGTGTAGTACTTAACAATCTTGTCTGGTTGGGTGGCTACCTTCTCAGTCAGTAGGAGACTTTCTGCCAGGTGCAGGTATTTGTCATAAATTGAGTCAGACAACAGTTAAACTTACCAAAATCACACCAATCACACACTTATAAAATAAAAGCATATAAATAGAAATTGTAAAAACGAGCAAAATAAAAACATGCAAGACAAAACACAGCAACATATAAAAGCACAGCACAATATAAAAACCCACAGCAAGGCTAAACACATAACAACTACAACTACCTGTAACCCAGGTGTAACCCAAATCTAAAAGAAAGAGAAAAGAGAGTATTATTCTATTTCATTTTCAGATGTTTAAATGGTAAATACTGTAATTGAAGGCATCCTTCACTCAACCAAACTTGAGGAGCAGCAGCCACCTGATCAGCCAATCAAGAGCAGTTTGAGGAGTCAGGTTCAGGCGGCTCGCTCCCCTACTACTTCCTGTTTGACTCAATTCACGGCAACGGGAAGCAGCGTTCCGTTATGAGAAGAGAGTTTCGGAATTATTTCTGATAATAAAAGTCAGCTAAAGCCATCTTACGTGTTTACTGTCAGCACGGTGACGTGTCGTTCATCAGTAGTCCAGACGCCGGTTGGACAGCAGGGCTCCAGCAGTAACCATACCAACGTGCAGCAGTTTTAGTACGTGTGCACTGTGTGTGAGGGGTTAAGGCCCACGCAAAGCTCAGATTTTACGACCGTGCGGACTCCGCTCCATGCACCAGTGGTTGCTCAGCATGTATTTTTCACATCGCGGAAGTGCACTCGACTATGAAAGCCCAAATGACTGCGGACATTCCTCGCGGAGTCTGCTCCGCTTATAGTACACCCGAGTATTTTCCGGCCTTTAGACAAAGAGGGGTCACAGAGCTGGTGTCGAGTAGAAGATGCTGTGTCGTTTGATCATAAAGTGACGCTATGAAACAAACTATAGATTCGTTTTTCACAAGAAAAAATAATCCAGAAACTCCTGTCAGTCCTGTGCCAGTTTCCCAAACTTCTGACAACGACTGAAGGCTGCTGGAAACTGTCAGGGAACTGTCTGACTTCTCCGCGGCTTTTTGTCACCGCCCCACGCTGTAGCTGCCTGCTCTCGTCTCCTTTCCAGGCGAGGCGCAGTTCATCTCAAACGAGCCTAATGCTAGTCCTGGTGTCTCGCAGGCGAATCTCCTCCTTTTCATCTTGCAAGCGTTGAGAGCGACCGACGGCGCTCAGCTTTTGAACATAGCGCAACGGTGAGAGTTGTGTTTTTTTGCTGCTCTGAGATCAATTAGCTGCTGTTGTCATTAAGAGGCTTAACGGGTTAGCTGTATGAAAACCTATTAGGGTGAGCTGTGAACGGGCATACTTGCCAACTCTCCCAATTCACGCGGGAGACTCTCGATTTTTAACCCTATCTCTCACGATGCTCCAGGTCAGTACTTTCTCCCGCTAATCTCCCGATTTTACAGTAAAGGAAACAAGTAATATTGTGGGGGGTATTTGTCGCAGTATCTGGCAACCCTGGCCTGCCTGCACAAATGAGGCAAGCCGGTGACGTGGCTCAGTCACTCGCTGGAGGCAGTGATATGCCAAGTAGCACTGATACTGCCGGAAAAGAAGAAGAAGAAGAAGAAGAAGAAGAAGAAGAAGAAGAAGTCGTCGTCGTCACTCGCTGGTTTCTGTCTTCCGCTTAGTTCAGCACCCAGACAGAGATGGATGGAGAAAGAGAGACACCTGACAAGCCTCGGAAGAAAAGAAAAATTGAAAAAGAAAAAAAGAAATATGCTTCCAGATTCAAAACAGCGTGCACCTTCCCCTGGGTTAGAGCCAGCCGGTGTAGTACCCACCATGCGTTTTGCAAGGCTTGCAATGTTGATTGTAGTGTAGAGCACGGCGGGAAAAATGATTCGATAAAGCATGCTATCACTGCTAAACATAAAGTAGCCATAGAAGGACAGAGGGGAATGCCAAAGATGGACTCATTCTTCATTAGAGGACAGACGGAGGCTGATCTAGTGACCAAAGCATAATATAAAATGGCCATGCTGATTGCAAAAAACTTGCCAATGGCATTCAGCGATGAGTTCAGCAAAAGTGTTGCTGCCATTTTCCTGATTAAGACATCGCCAAGAATTACTCCTCTGGGAGAACAAAAACAACACAGATTATCAAAGGTAAGAAACATGATTAGCTATTTCTATTAATGTATGTTTCACAAAGCATTTTTTGAAATAAAGCACAGGAAAAACGTTTTTACCTTGACTTGAGATGCTGGTGTAGTTTTGCTAATATTCTGTTGCTGGCTGGCTAGCTACCAGCAACATGGCTATCTGGCTTAGTGATATGTTATATTATATGTAAACAAAAGCAATAACGTGAGCAACGAAATAAGGCTGTGCTCTTTCCCTTCTCATTACTCTCTCCATAATAGAAACTGTTACTTTTAATTAAGCTTATTTGCTGGGTAGGCTTACTATATTGCTGGATGGAGAATATACATGCCAAATTGAGACAATTTGAACCATATAATCTCAATTAATAGTGAATTAAAACATAATTTTGTAACTTTGCAGGAGCTATCGCCTTGGAGCTGGATGACCAAGTCACCAAGACATGCCAGACTAAACCATTTGCTCTTCTTTGTGATGATGATGTTAATGTTCAAGTTTAAAGTTTGTTTATTTAACCCTGTTAACAATAAAGGGTCAGTTTCTCATACCAACTGTTGTGGATCAATCTAACTAACCCAATTAAGTAGTTGTTCTTGTTAGAGTAATATCGCTTGATCAAACCTTAACTAACATGACTGACAACAAAATAAGTAAATGTGTATAATACACACTTGGATCGGATCAGTATCAGTATCAGCCAAAATTCAAGGCTGTAATATCGGTATTGGATCTGAAGTGAAAAAGCTGGATCGGGACATCCCTACCTTTCGGATGAACTTTTCAGTCGTGATAGACAATCATGCATCATTCTTTCGACACACTTTTGAGGTCAAGTGCACTTGTAACTTACTAAGAGCCGCAACGAATGGTCTACAAGACCGAAGGGACAGTTTCATTTCTTCTGTGCACACATTTTTTATTCTAGTTCATTATTTTTCATACAAATTGTTTTTCTTACCTGTTGTAACAACATTCGCGTTGCTACGCAATCTTTAAACCTGTGTCTGAGTCATTATTGTTGCTCAAATATGTGGCTCTATACGAATCTTGTTTCTTCTGATGCTAGTCCTTGTTGGCCAATTCTAACTTATAGACTGATATTACATTGTAATCATACTTACACTGATAAACTGGTTACATACCACCTCCGCCTTGTGAGATATATGGATCCAGGTCTGCATCAACAGTCATTCTGATCGGTTGATGGTGGCCATGACTGATGGAAAATACCTACATATAAACCCTCTCTGGGGATATTAGTCAGTAAGTAAGTCAGACTCATAACTAATGAGTTATGATTGTTTGTGTTTGCATTTTTATTACTTCATCTTTCCCACATGAAACAGCCACATAGACCTATTTCGCCACAGAGACATTTTACAGGGAGAACCAATAACATTAACACCTTTGTTTGACAAGTCAGCGTGTCTGCTGTAAAAAGTTTAGTTTCTCTCCACAATTTTCTCACAGAAGCTATAAAAGTAGCAACTCCTGTGGAGCTCCTTATGGTACATTTTCCAGTGAAATTTTCCAGCAGGGTCGGGCTCCGTGTGTCCTGACCCATGAAGATAGATTATTCTAATTAAGCTATGCAGACAACAGCAGCCCATCAGGAAGAAAGACTCATTAATTCACTCTTTTAACATTTGAATAATAGAATGGAAATGGGAACAGGTCCCAAATTGGTTTCTGCATGAGGAGGCGTGTAGAAAAAAAAAGCTGGAGTGTTGCTGAGGTATCTTTGCTGACCTCTAAGGGGTTGTTAAAATTCTCTTAACACACAGAGGGATCAGACTGCATTCATCAATTTGTCAATGACACCTTTTTAAGCAGAGCCATCAATCAAAATGTTAACAGATGATAAGACTGTGGGGGTTACTCGAGGACAGTATATTTTTACCGATTAATTTCAGGAAACTTTTTCTTTTTAGTTTTTTGGAATAAAACCTCTTTAAATTGGGATGGTAGAAGACCAAGCTTTGTTGTGTAGATACACTTTGATACGATTTCACGCTGTAGTCTCCTGACTGCCCAAATTATACCTGATGTGTGGGTATCCTTTTGATCTTGAGGAGTGTGCTTTCCAGAGATTGCATCAGATCATCTCTAATGTTCTACCTGAGCATGATAAAGCAATGAAGAGAAGTTTGAGCCCACAGGCTGGAAAAAAACTGAGCCAGGAATATGTGTGGGGGTTGGTGTAGTTCTATCCCTACCTTTGAAAGAAGAGGGGGAGGGTTATTTTAAGGACTGGGACTAAGGTGGAATCTTTATTCCTTTTCCGAGCTCTTAAACCTTTACATGTGTGAACGCTCCCAGCCGGTTTGAGTCATAAGATAGAGCAAATGTGAGAAAATAGGTGAGAAAAGAACGCTTGGAACTGGGACAAAACCCAACCAATCTGGTGCAAGTCTCCTATGCATTTCTAGTGTGCATAGAAAATATGTGTAATTGCTCTTTTCCAGGGCTGAAGGAATTAGGGAGAGATTTAAGGAGATTTGCTAAAGCACTGTGCATGCCAGTGACAAGAGTTTACTATCCAAGGCAAAATGTGCAGACTCATTATAATCCATGCAGATACCATCTTTAGTATATGCTAAAATATATGTAGTGTGCTGAAACATTATTTAGGTTATCATAGGCTGGGTTTGATAGGGACGATTAAGATGCCTGAATAAAAGCAAATATATGGAGCCCAGGAGAGGCCTTAGAGAGACAAAATAAACCCACTGGGTTCACCTGAAAGTAGGGGAACAAAAAGTCTTGCTGTCCCCTGTATTCTGGCACCAGTGGCTGCTGCCCCTCTGCCTCACCCCCCAGTGCGTGGGTGGAGAGTGAGTGGCAGTTTCGCATGGAATGCCATTTAAGGCTCTGGTAACACAGAGCTCGATTTTGCAGGTTTGAAATATGTGGAGGGCACCTGCTCAGGCTCTGATTAGGCTGTTTCTGTATAGTACATTTGTCACTGAATAATGGAGATCCGTGTGGGTTTATACGACCCCCGGAAAGAGCAGAAATCACAGGGAGTACCACCTGCTGGTCCAGGAGCTTCACCTGGAAGATGGCAGGATCAAGGCTTATTTTAGGATGTGTCTGGGACAGTTTGCAGGGTTTGACATAACCCATGGCCCAATGTCACGGGGCCAATCAAAAAGTATGTCGGGCAAGTTGACTGACAGGTCACAGGCCCACTCAGGCCAGTGACGCTGTAAGGCTTTTTTGTCAGGGGAACAACTCCAGCGGATTTTTATCCCACTTTTCTCGAGCCTTCAGTGGATTTATTGGGCTTTTTGGCCAAAGGTGATTTCACCTTTGCTCGTGCAGTGAAACACCGGAGGAGGGGGAAACGTGCCAGTGCGCTTGTGCATCTCTGTCAACGCGGGCACCACACACTGCTGCCATGCAGGTATATTTCTCTCCAACGTGCGTTCGCTGGCCAGTAAACTGGATGAACTTCAGCTACTGATGGTGAAAAACGGATGCTTTTCTACATCTGCAGTTTTATGCTTCATGGAGACGTGGCTGTGTGGATCGATAACGGACTCTGCGTTGCAGCTGGCGGGCTTCCAACTCTTGAGCGGATCATAACACGGAACTCTCCGGCAAAACTAAAGGTGGAGGAGTATCTGTTATTACACTAACAGTGGCTGGTGTCTTTTTTCATCAACTGCAAACCTTTTACTCCCCCCGTGAGTTTGCTTCATTCATTCTGGTCGGTGTTTACATCCCACCGCAGGCCAACGTGCAGGAGGTAGGCTACAGCGCACGCTCGCCAACCAGATAGGCTACTGTGTGTGGAGCGGACTCCTTAGTTATTGTCCTTGGCGACTTTATCAAAGGTAACCTCACTCATGAGCTCCCCAAATACAAACAGTTTATAAAATGTCCGACCAGAGAGAAGAATATCCTGGATCACTGTTACACAACTGTTAACAACGCTTATCACGCCGTCCCCCGCGCTGCACTGGGCCACTCTGACCACAACACCATCCACCTGATTCCCTCATACAGGCAGAAGTTAAAGCTCTGTAAATCTGTTGTGAGGTCATTTAAGAAGTGGATGAGTACACAGAAGCTGTGACATCATCCATCAGCCTCTGCGAGGACTGCTGTATATACCATCACGCATTACAATGAGGTATAATGGAGTTAAATGAAGTTAAATGAAATGAAGTTTTATATTCATATTCTCTCTCTCTCTCTCTCTCTCTCTCTTTTTCAGTAAGAATATACAAGGGGCCAGTAAAACTCTTAACTAATGGCCTGGGGGGCCAGTGGGGAAAAAATGTTATGTTGAACACTGGTTTGACAATTTACTGTCAGTTACCATGCCTAATTACAGTTGGTTAAATCTGAGACGATATTTGAAGCCACATTTTGTTTAGATATTTCTTGCAGCCTGCCCTCAGCAATGTTGAAAGCTAGTTGAAGTCAACTTAACACAATCCATGTACAGTGCTTCACTAACTTGTTGTCACTGCCACCACAGAAAGCCCACTTCTTAGTTGCTCTGATTAGACTATGGGAAAAAAACACTGGTGACATCATCAGGTGCTTTTTCTGCTCTGAGTTGAACTTTTTCAACTTGCTTCTTCAGCTCTGAGTGCTTCTGCAAAAACATGAAATTGATGGAGCGGAAAAACACAGGGCACTCAGTAATATAAAAGCAGCGAGCAGAATGCTTCACTCTTATTGAAAACAATTACAAGAAGCAGCCCCAGGCTGCTACACACTCTGTCTGATTGGGTTTAAGTTAGCAGCTGTAGCAACCTAAAGTCAGCCAGCCCAAATCCCTGTGCCATGGTCACAGCAGGCTGATGGCCAATGGTAGCACTGAGTCTAACCTGTGTAAGGGCAGCAACAGAGTTTGCTGATCTGGTAGGAAAACAGGGCAGATTGGGAATAGACCCGCAGTGCAAACTTTCTATTGCTGCTGTTACACAGGTTAGAACTAACACTGGCTACAAACCTGCTGTGACCTCTGGCACTGGGGCCTATGTTGGCTGAATCCGTGCTGCTACAGCTGGAAACTGAAGATCCATCTCAAGAGCTGAGGCCCCAGCCTGGTGTCTCCTAGGGGCGGGGAGTGAGGTGAAAGGATCACATGTTCCCTGTTTCCATTACCACTTTTGGCTGTGCAGAGTCAAACTGTGCCATGCCGCACCAGAGACAGATCATCTCTGGATAAGGGCCAGAAGTGCGCCCAACCGCCTCCAAGCGGGTAATGGTGACGTGCTTGCCAACTGCAGCCAACCCCCAACGACCCTCCTTCTTGCCCCGAAACAACTGTGTGCATTGCAAGACTCAACTCACCCCTGTCAGTGCAGGAAACATAACAGACAGAAAGACGTTTTTTACAAGTCTTTGTGGTTTCAGCTCTCAGTACTTTTGTAGCTTCTAACTACTATCACTTGCTCAGGCCAAACCCATCTTTGAACTTAGCTACATACCTGATGAGTTTCATGACTTTATCTTACACAGTAATGACACTATTGCATTGGCAAAATCTGTCCACACACAGTCAGACACGGAAACACCTGGCAAAAATACTCAAAACAGCTTCTGTGTGTGTCTGTGAGTGTTGGTTCCAGCTACAAAATGTGTCACCAGGACCACATTTTGCCATGATGACACACACATACACACATAATCTCACAAAGCGAAAAAAAAATACCAGCCCCACTGTCGCAGCTGCTAATGAGCATTGTTGGACAGAGGCTGAGGCCTACGATTTTCATTGCCAAAGACTGCTTGTTTGTTATGCACATGCTAATAATAAAGAACTTTAACTATCCCTATCCATTTGTATTTTATATTTCTTTAACATTATAAAAACAATTTAAACCAAACACTTTCAATCGTCTCACTAAACTCGAAACTAGTATCACGATAATTGAGTCTTTTATAGCTCTGTGTACTGATTGGCAGATTCTTAACTCAAGCCTTAATTCAGCCATCACTGGATAAAGAATATTTAGAGCTTAGTGCATCAAACCACTAATGCCTCTTCTTGGAGGAAATGAAATTCTCTCTCTGCATACAAAGTGGGTGAAAGTTATCAGAGAAAGTAATGAACATGAATCAATTTTTAATGGCACATTAATAAAATATTTTTTGCCTCATAATTTCCTGAGGCTGAAACGCAGCCCCCTCAAACTTCCCTGAAGCAGACTATGAGCCCTGCTCTCATTACCAGAGCCAGTTTTACATATGATGTTTAGGGAAAGCAGGAGTATACTGCACAGCTCTTCACACCTACATGCACACAGTTATGAGTACACATTTAAATATGTTCAGACACAACACATTAAAAGCATAGATAGACACAAAAAAGCCTCAGTCAGGAAAAGTAAATCCCATCAGCAGCTTATCAAAGATACATATGTGAGAAAAAGCATGTAGCAAAAATAAATATGATCTCACTTTCTTATGTTTAATCACCAACTGCTTGCGGCAATATTACATGCATCTCTATAGGTTAATAAATCGACCTTTACAAGTATTGCTGTGGGCAAGGTGTGCTGCAGGCCCCTTCAAAGTAAATGATTTCTGTTTACCTGTGAGTCTGGATTTACTGGAGAGAAATCAGTGTCTGCATGGTTGGTTTTTTGTTTTTTCATTTTTTATTTATTTTTTTTTTCCAACCCAATACCCAGAAAAATAAAACTGCGAATCACAGATATGTTACATTTTTATATTATCATGGACGGTATAGAAAAAAAATGGAAGTAGTTATAGTTGAAGTTACTCCATGATTTGTGGACTGCCGGTTTAGGCCATTTTGGCCATCAAATAAGTGAACATATTTGCCAGGATGGTGGAGCTGGGGTGGAAAGAGGGGTGGATCTGACCTGTAGACTGTAGCGCCTCACTGAAGTGGCCACATCCCTAAAAATGGAAACTTTAAGCCTTAATAAATTCTAAATAGTTGGGTTACACAAAAATTCAACCCCCATACAGTTGTCATGGGGGGAAAATTAGCTATAGAGATCAAAACTGTTTTTTGTACAAGGTTGTAAACATGTTTATTTATGCCTTAAAGTTGGACATTTTACCACAGAGGTCTAGTGTTGTGTTTACAGCGGGCATGAATGAAACAATTCACTGAATTAAGTCAATGTAAAGACACAATTAGATGTGAACTTCTGCCAGGTGGCGCAATGGATGTGACGTAAAATACGCAAATTAAGCAGCACAAATGAAGTGAGGGGTGCGATTTTGCACCGTACGTTTATTCACAAAAGTTGAAAAATCTGAAACTCAGCGACCAATTCATGCTGCGATAGCCAATTAGCATTGAGATCCTTCGTATGTATGACACTGAGAACATACCGGCAGAAATTAATTCATTGATTGAGTGATTTCTGGTGCATATGACATAGGTTATTTGCATGTATGAAGTGAATCAACACAAACTATTCTAGCATCCAAGCTCACGTGGGAAACACAACACGAAAATTCGCATCATGTTTGGTGTGAACACAACATAAGAGAATTGACTTGCTCTTGGAGTCAGCCTCCAGTGGACATTAGAGGAACTGCAGTTTTTGGCAGTGTTTACTGACAGGTGGTTTGCAGAAACATACAATGCCAACATTTTCTTCTAGTGACCGGGCTGAAATTTTTTTGTTGTTGTTGTTTAGCTAATAATTCAATGAAATGTTCTGTTCAATTTCAGTTCAGGTGAGATTGTTTTCTCAAATGCTTTTTCCGAGCAAGTATAACAGAGATATACAGTAGATGTCTTGTCAGCCTGAGGCACAAAATGGGGCTGCAACTGTTCCATCCCTACAGATCAGGATGCTTAACACATCCTGCTCATCAAGTATATAAACAGAAAAGTTCTTCACATCACAGGGAGAGACACTCAGATAGATTTTCTGTGTCTGGTTCCACTGATATGTGAGAATCAATAAAAAAGATACTGCATTCTACCATTTGGTGTTGCCAGTGTACAGTGTTCTTTATAGGCCTTTCCGACATGTCACAAGTGCAGGCGTAAATAATAAATATAAACTACAGAGCATCCTATGATGGAATCCCTCCAGCAGCAATACAACGACCCACAAACAAAGACAAAAGTTGGCTAGGGGGGTACAGTGGCGCCTGCCCTATTTTCTACACCTCTTGCTTGAGGCTTGCTTGGATCACACCCATGTTTGATATCAACCAATCTTTATTCTGATCTCAACTTCACACCTGTAAAGTTTCATGATTGCATCTTGCATGGTTGTGATGGCATCACGTTGACCTAATCTGTCCAAAGACAGACAGACATACAGACAGGCAGTCATGGCCAACTGGGACACCTGAATAGAGCAGACACAACTGGCTTGAGTCCTGGGGGTGGGTGTCACCTATTGCTTGAACAGTGCCCTGATATTACTTGACAATACTGGAAATAAGGGTGTCCCTCAGTGTAATTTCAAGTTAAAATAATAATAATAATGAATATCTGCCTCAAAGCAGTATAAAGTTGGGGGGGGGGGGGGGGGGGGGGGACAGAGGGAGTGACATGCAGCAAGGTGCCACAGGCAGGAGTCAGAGCTCGAAGTCCTATGGATGGGGCACCTGTTCTATCCACTGAGCCACCAACAACCAATTTGTTTGAATGCTGTTGGCTAAAATTCACATGCGGTTCAGTAGGCTACAAAATCAAATGATGAGATGACTTACCGTGGGGTTAGGGTTAGTGTGATAAGGCACCCCCATCTTGTGTGTGCACCCTCTTCTTACTGCAGTCAGATCACCTGTATCTTACCCGGATACAGCAATGCTATTTTCTGATTGGCTGATGAGTACCTGTGTCTTGTTTTTATTGGCTGGAGCGTGGCTAGCTCTTGTTGAGCTCTACGGTACCCACAGCGTCTTGCAACACCTTCCACTGCATATACAGCGATGTAACTTGGTGGGCGTTATCATAATATTTTTTTTTTATGCGTGAAAAATACCAGGTGTGGCGGATGAGAGTGTGAAAAGGTTAAATTGCGTTGGTCACACTCCCAACGGCAGTTCATGGATATCCAGATTTAATAATGTGTTTGGATTAAATATTTAACTGGATTTAAATCTCTGGGCTATTGGCAGTGTGTGACATGGGAGTTGTGGAGGCTCAGATTTGGTTTGGAAAATATGATCTGTGGTTTATGATAACCAGAGCATGTGAGCGGAGCGGAGCGGGGAACGGAAGAATTTTGTGTTGAGCGAGGAGCGGCTATATTTCTTTAAAAGGTGGAGCGGAGCCTTAATCTCTTGCTCCAATTTCGCTCCGGTCGCTCATGCTCCACCCAGAATGCATCTTTGCACCTGCGCACACCCACACTATTTTCTTTCAAAACTATGGAGTTTACTAGGACTGACCTTTGAATCCATTTATGGACATTCGAAGCTTCGGAGCTCAGAACGAATTTAATTTGAAGCATTCGACAACGACTTGGGGGGTGGGATTAAAAAATAAATAAATAAATTATGGCGAAAACATAGTTTCTTCCAACACTAGAATTAATATAAAAATATTCGCAAACGAAAAAACATTAATGGTCAGTGATAAGTAGTGTTTAACTTTTGATTGAACATTAAATTAAAACCTGCGGCGCACATTGCAGCACAATCATACAGATGCGCAACTCAGAGCATCAGAAGAGTCTAAGACACCAGACTCAGAGCGGACTGGTGGAATTGGAAAATGCATATTTTACATCAATAAAATCTATTTTATCATTATTTTGAGTCACATTGTTGAAAGAATTTAGTCGTCTGTGTTCAAGCAGGATAATAGCAGGTCTCCATTGTGCGTCAGGCTTTCTATTTCCATGTAGGAGATTTTTTCTTTTTTAATTACTACTTACGTTTTTCAAGTGATTTCCCAAATTTGTTGTTGAGTTGTGATATGCTAATTGCTTTTGGCAAATCTGGCACTCTGCTTTCTGGGAGTTGTCGGGGCATATTTTAAAGTGCAACCACACATGGGATGACCTCTTGGACATGTCTGCCAACTCTGAGTGTGCTCTCGTTGTCAGTAACGGACTGGTGGGGGTTAGTGTTGCGTTTAAGGCCTCCCCCAAAAAACGGGAAAAAAGCGCAGAAGCTTCGAATTTTTTGGGTCAGCCCTAGAGTTTACTGTGTACTTCAGAAAAGAAACTGGGAAGAGAAGCAGCGGTACCTTGGAGAATGGTCCCTAACTGCGAGAAGAGGCGAGAGGGCTTCCCCAGAGGTCGGCTGCTTAACCTGGTCCGTCTCCTCTACACTTATGACTTATTTCCACCCTGCCAGCAGTACCGTGTAAAACAGTCCGTAACTGCGGGGAGAGGGCTTCCCCGGAGAATCTACCAAGCTCATGTTTTATTTGTGAATAGAAGATTACAGGTTAGGGTAGTACGACGCAGGTTTGGTGAGCAGGTGGAGCAGGATACAATTTATGACTGAGCGGAGCGAAGAATGCGCAGAACCAAGCGGCGCGGACGAGCGGAGCAAAGTGACAGGTCTGCGAGCGAGGAGCGGAAATTTTCACCCACTCCGCTCTGCTCACATGCTCTGATGATAACTTTGTTCTTTGTCTGACAGAAGCGTTTATTGAGCCTACTGTGGTGGTTGTATCTTGAAATGGTCAGCATTAATGGCACCACAGGGAGCGTAGCTTTAGAACGATATGTCATGTGACTAAAACACCAAAATAACAACAAATACAGTAATTGTTTTACATGTTGTAATCAGCAAAAATCACCTTAGGAGGGCTCGCAGGTGGGCAGTTGGATTTCTAACAGTATACAAGGTGTTTATGTAAGTAGGCTTTAGTGAAGCATGTGAATACAGAGTGTTCACCTTTTAGACTGAGTGTGTGGTCACTTCCACAAACACTTGTTGGTGTTTTTTATTCCTGCTAAACCAATGTTGACATTTTGTGATTTGCTTATGACAATAACAATGACTCTAAAGGATATTACTGTCGAGCATTCTGCAGAGTTCATGATGTATCATTCATTGTGATGGTGCCTCTATAAATGCCACATGTTCCTCTGCAACATGCATAAAACGAGAAACTCTCAGTCTATTTCCTATGAGTCACATGTTGCTGGTGAAATATCCAGAACGGGGAAGCAGGCTGTTTTATCCACTTTGCTCTTGCATGATTGGATTCTCAGATTATGTCCAGAGGGAATTCAGGCTTGTCAAGGTGCATCTGTGCAGCCATCAACCTGACTCCTCTGGTGCCCTCAGATGTCACTTTAAGTAAATCTTGTACATCAAAAATGTGGCATTTTCTGATTGGTTTAAATATATGTTTTAGAAAGCTGTGTTTTGTGCCGACACTCAGTATCTTTGAGTGAGACCATTTTCTTCTTAATAAATTCCACAAGATTAAAGTGTTCAGTGTGTCTTTAGAAACAGCAGACCAGTGGGACATTAAAGCTCTGGATTAATACGCAGTGTGATAATCACATTAATGCAGACATTCTGATGAATCCAATCATAATGTTAAAGTTGGATGAATTCATAATGACTTCCCACAGACAGCAAGTACAATTAACTGTCGGTCAAACAATCTGCATCACATGCATCATGAAAATGAACAAACACTGATTATCTGATTTCCACCTTTTCAATCAAAACCAAATGAGCCCCATGCACCAGTCTGAATACCAGAGTATGCAATTTCTAGTTATAGAAACAAAAAGAAAAAGTAAAAAATACATGGCAATTGCAAACTCCTTATTTCACTCCTACAGCACATGTACCCCCTTGATAGTGTCCTGGGGGGCTCTGGACCTGTCAGGACGACTTAGCATAGCAGGTGGTTTGTGTGTGTATATTTGTGCGTGAGGCAGGGCTGCCAGTCAAAAAGGCTACCGTACAGCCGCGTTCCTGTGGCTGCATAGCGTGCCATAACTACTCCCACATGAGTGAGGGCCAGTGGCACCATGAACAGCAGCCTGACCCTGTAAGCCCTCAGGACACACACACACACAAACACAAACACACACGTACACACACATACAGTACCTTTTCTAAAAAAGCATTAAGCAAATCTGACAGAAAGGTCGTCTTGATTGATCATGAAAATGAGTAGTCCAGATCCCTACGCAATTTGGTCATGAGAGGGGGTTGCTCTCTGTGTTAACTTTCAGCTGGACTCAGAAAGACAAGCATTTAATATGATTCATGTAAAAAGCATGCTTATTTTCCTCATTCCCACAATCTCTGTGTAAAATTTGCACTGTCCCATAGATTCATAATCGCATTGAAAATATGTCAGGTAAAAAAACATACTCACTCATCACATATTGACGTTTGGTCATGGACTTTCCATGTCAAGATATGATGTCCAGAGTACTTTGGCTGCATTCGTTGTTGATGTTCTGGGAGGCTGTGTGTCACAACATGGAGGTGGCTGGGTAGCTGCTAACAGTGCTCCGTTAATTCCGTAAGTGCCCCTTAATAATGGCAACAATGCCGATATCAGCTGTAACTGTTGTGTTAGCATCGTAAAGGCGAAGATGAGCTAATCATGCATGCAACACGCATGCATGACCGGACCGGCTTCCCATAACACACCACAGAGAAGCTCACATTTCAACACACACAAAAGTAGTGTGGCATCATTCTCTGCTCAGGACACCATTACTCCACTATATTTTTATATAGCAAATAGTGATTTGCTGCTAAATTATTGCTTTGAATGTTGCACACAGAATCCATAAGCATGATTTCTTAATCTCAATAGTACAGAGAAAATCAACAAACCCTGTGTGAACAGTCCAACAATGTGTGTTGTCCTACTGAAAGCAGCAATTTCATATCATACATACATAGGATAACCTTTCTGGATTTATTTATGAAATGTCTGGGATTGTTTGTGAGCATCAAAGGTAGATTTCAAGCCCCTTGGACAGCAGTCACCAACAGACCCTTGTTAATTCAGTGACAAATGTTGCCCATTCATAATTGATGGGCCTAAAGGGCAGCAGGATGGCCTGCCTGCCAATAACATTCAATGTCAATCCTCCGGAGAGATTGGAGAGCAGAAAGCATAATTGAATCCCTCAAGATTATTGTAATAGCAGAGCAATGGCAAAAGGAGGAATGTGACCTTTGGCTGTGGATGATTTGTTTCTGCTGTGTCTTGTCTTGAAAGCTGTTCTTCAGAGATCCATCAAGTGGCTGTTGGTTAGATCACTGTCACTTTTTTTTTTCATAAAGACAAACAAAAGGCGTGTAGTTTACAATCCATTTGTCAGCTTGTTTTCCAGTGAATTGACACTGCCTCTAGTTAATTCTTTTGCAGTGGGAGTATGTTCAACAAGTCTAATTACATTGTGCTGTATGTTGCATGTACAGACGCATGTGATTGCCAGGAGCACCTTTTGGGTACAGAGTAATGTATGCAAATTTACAGGCTCTGCCATAAGCCAAGCTATGTTTCTTTAATTAGCATTTTCACTCTTTGCTTGAAGGCAGTGTGTGTGTGTGTGCATATGTATGGTGAGTGTGTGTGTGTGTGTGTGTGTGTGTGTGTGTGTGTTACCTACGCTATGTTGTGATTTCATGCAGCTCATCTGCGTGCAAGTGCACATCAGGGAGACTCCTAGCCACACTGGCACGGGAAGACTCCTGACTTACGGACTTAATCAAAGATTCATTGACTACACTCATTAGGCACAAGTCTATCCCATCTTGGCACATGTCTCCTACTGGCTCATTCCCCATGGGCAAGACAGAGGCCTGCTTATCTGAGCCATACCTATGGTGAGATATAGTTATTAAGGGATGTAGTTTCCTAAGGAAGGCCAAAAGGGATTACCACACATGTTACAGCCATGCATTATTTTGCATCTTGAGTAATAAAAACCCGTAGGAACACTCATGTTAAACAAGGAATTTAAAGCTTTAGTGATGTTTGCCAAATGGAAATCCCTTTTTCACACAAAAAAATTCAATTGGTCTTTTTCAAGAACTCACTGACACCATACTGTTTCTTGTTTCTTCACCATTTCCAATAAAAACAACACCCTCTGCCTCCAAAATCATGCCCTCCCACACCCAGTCTCTCAGACACAAACTTTTCTCATGCCTAGCATTACCATAGCTACTGACACTGATCATCTCTACAATCAACACTTGACATTACTACTATCTGGTCGGAGATATGGGACTTTAAAATGGTAAGGAGCACGCTTCAACCAGAGTTAGTCCCTCAGCCATGGCAGCCTGAACAGTCTGCCTCGCTGACATTGTTGTGAGCTGGGATACTTGAAGGGACATGAATGTATTCATGAAGACTTTATGTATTGATTATATCTGTATGTTTCAGTGTTGTACTGGCTGTTAAAACAAATCTTTGTCTGGGCCAATAAAAATTATTCTTGGTCAATATGGACAATGCACATGCACATTAAATATATTGTGATGCTAAACAGTGTTAAGCCTCAGTCTTAGGACAAACATGCTTATGAGTTTAAGTCACATATTATCCTTCATTCTTTATGAGTGAGGGTAGAATGGAGTGAGAGATGGATCTGCGATTTGGCGTGGCATCTGCAGTGAGGCGGGCACTGTGCTGGACTGTCGTGTGAAGAGAGAGCTGAGTCGGAAAGCAGAGCTTTCAATCTACTGGTCCATCTGCATCCCATAGGTATGGGTAATGATTGAAAGAATGAGGTTGCGAACACAAGTGGCTGAAATGAGTTCCCTCTGGAGGGTGGCTGGGCTCAGCCTTCGAGATAGGGTAAGGAGCTTGGACATCCAGAGGGAGCTCAAAGTAGAGCTGCTGCTCCTTTGTGTCCAAAAGGGTCATTTGAGGTGGTTCTGGCGTCAGATCAGAATGCCTCTTGGGTGTCTCCTGTTAGAGGTATTTCAGGCACGTCCCATTGGTAGGAGGCCTCGGAGCAGACCAAGAACAAGCTGGAGGGATTACATATCTCATCTGGCCTGGGAATGCCTCAGGATCCCTCATGACGAGCTGGAAAATGTTGCTTGGGTGAGGTGTGTCTGGAATACTTTGCTCAGCCGGCTGCCCCCTTTACCCGACTTCAGGTAAGTGGTTGAAAACGGATGGAGGAATGGATTATCCTTCATAGTTTGAGTCTAGTATTGGTCAGCAACAACCCAAAATGCGATCTCATACGGCATTATAATTGCAGGCACAGCGTTTGTCGGCTCTTCTTTTCACTTCATACTGAATGTCTGATAGTCCACCACTAACATTTTTGTTCCATTTCTTTTTGCCAATGAAAATTGATTTTATTAATGTTTTTATTAACAAGATATATTTTTAGCTTGTCAGTGTCTCATCTTCGTCACGGTTAAAGGGTTGTTGACGAATAATCTTTGACATAGTTATCAAAAAAATGAATACTGATAATAATACTTATTTAATTTTACTTGAAGGGGCAAAAAGCGAAATCGTTTCACCGCTAGGTTTGCTGTTGTGCACTGCCTGTAGACCAAAACAAAGTGTGTCATGAGCCACTCCTCCCTCTACCTCTGCTCTCCACCCCCCACTCGCCTCGTCTGTGCCGCAGAGCGCCGCAGCATCTCCACGGACGTTCACATCCAGACGGTCCTGGTGTTTCTTCCGCAGGCTCCACTTCACCTCAGCTGCCCGATACCTGCTGCTTCTTCCCACATTAACCTGAATAACAACCCAGGGCTCTGTGCTCCGGTTGGATCCAAACGGAGAGTCGCTAGCTGGGAAGCTAGCGGAGGCTAACTGGCTGTGCTGGCAGCTGAGTGAAGTGGAGCATGAGAAGGAACTTACAGCTATGCAGCGCTTCTACCAGCTCCTCTAGTCTCTGAGCCTCGCCTCCATCTCAGCAAATATATTACATTTATTACATGTACCATCATCATTGAAGGAGGCAGGGGAATAGCTAAACACAGCCGCCAGGCTGCCCGCTGGGCTACATTTTACAATGCTAACTGCAAATGTTAGCTGGGCTGCCGGGCTATTTACCTAATACAACCGTAAAGCCTGACCCATTGCTGGGACCGAGCTGCTAATAACTCAAGCTCTGGACACATGAATGTATGAACGCGCAGCCGGACCGGCTTGTAAACAATGGGCTGGAGATCAACACAGGGTGTGTGAGGTCATGCTATACTCCAGATGAAATTACACCTCTAGTTCTTCACATAACAATTTTTTAATTCCTTCAATCTAGAAATGATGAACTTCGCTTGCTCCTTTTAAGTGCATTTTTTGGGGGCTTTTGCCTGTGTTAGATAGTATAGTTTGCAGAAAGACAAGAAAGGGAAGAGACAGTGAAGACAACATGCAGCAAAGAGCAGTGGAGCAGAATTGAACTTAGGCTGCAGCTGAGGACTTGCTCCACCTGGTGAACTACTGCAGGATCCCATACTTAAGTAAAATTCTAAATTCTTTGAATTCAACTTTAACTTCAAACAGAATACACTGTGCTAGTGCTACTTTTACTTAAAGGAGTCATACAGTAGGCAATCTGGAAATCCATCGGTAAAAAAAACTAATATAAGTTTTGTCATGCAGGGGCCTCGGCGATCGCTCACGCCCTTCACTTCCAGCAGTGCCCCCAGGGAATCACTGTGTTGTTTACAAATACTTCGGGTAGAAAACCAGCAGAGTTGAGCTATTTATCACATTTTTCCAACAATATATCACTGTGTAGACTAATCTGATGTTTGTTAAGTCTATAAACACAAGGATTGAACAAATGCTTCTATTTCTCTGTGCACTTTTTGTAATTAACATGGTTATCGTAGATTAGCTGGGCTAACCGTTAGCTGTTAATGTTAGCTGTTAATGTTAGCCGTTAGCGGTGTCTGTAGTAACCATAGACTGTATAAAAATAAGGTAATAATGAATAAAATATTTATTCCAGCAGATATCTTAGTTACAACATGATTGAGCTAGCAAAGCAGTTTTGTGTTGCTATGTGTGGTATTTATTCAGTTATGACAAATCACGATGTCGAGAACGCATCAGTGGCTGCAGCTGACAGGGACAGTTAGCAAAACTAACATCAGGACGTCATCTGTTAAAAGCCTCCCATTGTTGGATACGACATGAAACTACTCCAGTTAGCTCAATAATGTTGTAACTCAGACATCTGCTGGGAAAAAAAAAAAAAAATTCACGTTGATGAGACAGCATTCCGCTATGGACGCGGAGCTTACTGTTTCTGTAGGTACACATTTCCTGGGGACACCTGCACGTCTCGGCCACGCCCCCTCCATTGTGATTGACTAAAGCGCGGCATCATTCAAACTCAACTTCAACTTCAACATTATAGATAAGTGGTTATTAACTTAATAAATGAGATTCTCTCTTTTGTCAACCAAGATTTAAAACTGCTAATAACAAGATTGGAGATGAATGTATTGAATCCAGTAGCTACTGAAGTCAAGAAGTACTAGATAGTTGCATATCATACCAGTTTTTTCTGATATTATTTACAGCTTTGATCAATGGCATCTAAATGTCTGGTGTGTATAACTTAAAACAGAATAGAGAGCTCCAATACGATTTGAGAGCTGCAGACAAACTAACTAAAAATATCAAGTTGGAAAATGGCCTGACCTAATTCATGACACTGACATGCTTTTATTCAGAGGCTGTGTATAAGCAGTTTGGAATGAGACTACAGATTACAAGTAGAGACCGATAATGTGCAGTAATTGTGCTGAATGTCACAGTCACAAGTTGTCATTTATCACATTTTATGAGCTGCTAAGCTCCAAGAAGACGTGTCTTACGTCATACGAGCCGCTCACTGGGGTTCATGTAAGGGCTGCATCCTTTATTGTTGTTGGAAACTGAGGCATTCAGGGTGAACTGTTAGTCGCTGACACAGTGTCTTAGGAGAGCTATTCAAGACAGGGCCAAGAGCAAAGGTAGAGGTGAGCACACTATTCTGTTTAACAACCAGCATCAATATTAAAAGACACTAGCTTACAGCATTTTGCATTTAAAAAAATGTTAAAAGTCCCTGTGAAAAGGAAGTTAGAGCGTCTTTTGCTTCTGTACTGTGATATTTCCCAGTGAAACAAAATGTTTTAGCTGTGTACAGTTACAGCAGGGATTTAAATCAAATCATTTGCATTTGATTGGCCTGCTAACAGTAGGCGGGCTTAGAGTTGAGTGCATTACAGAGCAACAGCGGAGTCCACTGCTGAGAGATGCTTGCTGTGCACAGTTCTTTCACCATTAGGGTGAAGATGACAAGAGAGGTGAGAATTAGACCTCTGCCTCAATGTTTTGGACATACAACAAAAGGTTTTGTCCACTGATATCCAAACACACATCTCTTCCTATTCAGTGTTGTGTGTAACGCGTTAGACAGTAACGTAACTATTTATATTGGGTAAAAAGTAGTGTAACGCGTTACTACTAAAAATATGGTAATGGAACGTAGTTACTTAGTCAGTTGGGCACAACGTTACTTTTCCCGGGGACAGATTTGACGGTGACACTGCCTGTCTGCCTCAGCTGCGCACTAGACAGGAACTGTGACAGTTCCCATGTCAACAGTACAGACAGGAACGCCAAAATCAAGAATTGTACGAGGAGTATGGAAGATACACACGCCTCCTCTTTTAACGGTTTGTCATCCGAAGACAGGTTAGCTTATTGTAATAAGCTAATAATTAGCAATGGGGTGAGGTTTCCTACCCCTTCTTAATGTCGGGTCAGTGGGTCACCGTTTCTGTGGAGAAACCCAGCATTAATATGCATGAAAAACTCAAGGCATATAAATCCCTTGATGCGTATAACTTTGTACTTTGCCGTCATGTCCAAGATATTGAATACCGGGATGTATCTGATGGTTTTTGTGCTCTACGGACTGAAGTACTGCCGAGCCAGCGACAAGGACACAAAACAGTAATGTTAACTAATGTTCAAGACCTGGGCGATTCTGAACAAGTCGACCAACTATATACTGAGTATATGTTGTTTAATGTAACGTTAACCTCGCTAGTCAGACCACAAACATGGGCAACATATGACCCCGGAACTGGGAACGGAAATCAAAACGACCCCCAAACATTAATAAAATGCAGCATTGTGTTAACAGAAAACCGAACAATCATAACCTGCGCTGTGTGAATGGCAGCCTGTTGCAGCAGCTACTATTTTGTGTATTTTAAATTGCTGCTGTGACATTGAAATTTACCCCCGAGAGGTTAAAGGGCCAGTGTGTAATATTTGGCATGGTTTATTGTCAATCTGAATCTGAATCTGAATCTGAATCTTCTACCCATTAATATGTTTATACAAGTAATCGCTATAAAATAAAATTTGTTTGGTTTTCGTAGTCTTATAATTTTAAGAGTCAGAGTTTGGGACGGAGTGGAGTGTTACCAGAGTTTCTGGAGTCCGAACGCTCCTCTGGTCTCCTGCTCGTGAGGGATTCATTACAATATCGTAACATGGTTTAGATTTCTAAATAAACATACAACTCATGGCTAGATAGACCTACTCCTGAAAAACTCGTGCGCAAGGCTTTTTGTCCCTACGAGGCTGCCGTCATTTACCCAAGGGGAGGGGTGAGCGAGTGAGCCCTGCAATCTAGAATTTGATCACTGATGTCACTGTTTTCAACGGTTTTCAACCCATTTTACAAACTAGCCCTTTAATAAAGTACCTACCATACCAGAAGAGAAAATGAATTAATTTATTCGTGCAGGTCTGTAGGTTACTGCAAAGTATGAGTCTGGTACACAAACACAGTCTCACAGTTATAAACGTAATAACAGAACAGAAAATGATTTATTCATGAATATGACACTATTTGTTCAAAGATAGTGTCTGTGAATATTAATATTTTCCTCATTCAGTGATGCAGCAGGTCTGGCAAATAGGCTAGTAACTTCCCCAACACTATTACTCTCTATATTGCTTCGTTAGCTACTAC
This sequence comes from Epinephelus cyanopodus, assembly GCA_026686955.1. Lineage (NCBI taxonomy): Eukaryota > Metazoa > Chordata > Actinopteri > Perciformes > Serranidae > Epinephelus > Epinephelus cyanopodus. Next base: position 8,978,666 of record CM048921.1, read on the forward strand.
AAACCACAAATGGTGAAGTGCGCTTTTTTTGACCAATGCTTAGGGCTGCACGATTAATCATAATAATCATAATAAAATCGTGATCTCGATGCATATGCGATCTAATTTTTCAATGCTGACTCCCAGCATGGGCGGGGCCGGCAGAATCGCCGCATCATCTGCATGAAAACAAGCGCTCCCAATGACGCAGCGTTACACCACGTGATGCAGAGCAACAGCTGGCCAGCAGTTTGGAAAGCAGCAAGACAGGGGGGAAACACACTGTTAACTGTAGCCTCAGTTTGTGCCTCATACAGATCTGCTGATAAAGTTAACTTAGCGTTAGCAAGTGTGATAAAAGATGGCAGAGAGGCGACGTTGTGCAAATAAACCAAAGATTTATTAATTTTCTGTAGCAGTAAACACATGGGCCGATAACAAATGTGTTAACTAACTATGCTAAAGCTTTACAAGCTATTCAGGGCTGCCGGCAATAACATTAACATGACAAACAGCAAGGCTACGGCAAGTTAACGTACTGACACTCCTCAGACAGACAGACACACACACATACATACAAAGAAAAGTTATGGCCAATTTGCCTTTTTACGAGCGCAAATCTCCAATGTCCGAGTGTGCTGAATGCAGCACGAGATAACACCAGAGCGGCAACAGACTGCTTTGTTTGGAAAACTGAGCGGAGCCAGAGGGGCAGCCTATTCCAGAAAGACCTCTGAGTGTGTTGAAATGAGGGAAACTCTGGGTTTCAGTTCCAGAAAGAGGTAAATCAGACTCTGAGTCAATCACCATGGCAACTGAGTCTGTGAACAGGTTAGTCTCCTCCCTCTTACACGCTGTTTCATTTCCTCATTCATTCAGTCTGTGTCAAAGCTTGTATCGAAGCACATTCATTAGCGGAGATTTACCGTCTGTCACAGTCTAAATCCTGCTGGATAAGTTACTCAGGACTGTCTTAAGTTACTGAATTTATGCACATCAATCACTTCTTTGAACATCAGTTTTTGTCTTTACATTCAAATATTAACGTTACACAGTGAGAATTCACCCTCAGCTCAGAATCAAACCTCTGTCCTTTTTATATAGCCTGTAGTCTATATTGTATAGTCTGTTAGGTCTAATTATTTAAATTTTAAAACTTGGTATGAAGCTTTAGACATGTAGTATCAGTGACTAATGATCTCGATCATTGATGTCATTGGTCACACTGATGGAACATAATTCCTATAGCCTAATATTGGGGATTATATGTTCATATTTCTGAGTGAGCAATGGTGCAGCATTCCAGTGTCTTTAAATTTACTACATTTGTAGCTGAAATAAAGTCACTGAAATGCTGTTGAGTCAAGATACAAATAGATGTACAACATCTTAAAATCTACTGTATTTTAACCTCAACGTCTTTTTGAGTGCAAATCAGCAAACACATTATTACTGGGTCAGACTGTGAGTTTACAGTCTAGTCTTTATGTCTTTGATCTATAGCCTGGCCTATATGTTTTAAATATTCCTATTTTTCAGTTGCTGCCTCCTGTGTTTTTCCCCAACAGATTAAATCTGAACAAATATATTACTGTATATAATTAATATAATGTAATGTATCTACAGCCTGATACACAGTCAGATTCCACCACTTTATCTTCATTAAGGAAATGCAAGTCTGATAAATGATGAATAAATGGACAACACTGAATAAAACTTTTTTATTAACTTTATGGTTAACTTATTTACACTTTCCTCGCTCTGACTCAGACTCTTCTTTTAAAGATAAATGTGCACCGTCTGCTACACATGCATTAATATCTCTACATCCTCTGGATTAAAATGGAGGCACTGTCTTTTATTTGTGAGTGAACATACTCAGAGTTGACTGAACTAACTCAAATCAGCTGTTCTGGAACTGCTAACTCAGAGTTTCCCATCTCAGGGTAAATCAACTCAGAGTTCAGGGTTAGACTCAGGGTTTGTAGAACCTCCTTCAACACTTATTCCTAATATGAACTGTTTCACATGAAACCTCAAATGCAAGACACTGATTACATGAGATGAAGTTTGTCTGTATGAGTTTGTAAATGGCAGCCTGTGCCCTTATGTAGTGTGTACATACTATTTGTCATCAAACTGTGTGCGCACTCAGGGTAGAGCTTAGATTGGGCCCAAAAAATTCAGCCTGACCCGGCCCGTGCTCGTTATGTCCAGGACTGGCCCGGCCCATCCAATTAACTGTAATTAATGGCCCGAGCCCGATTTAAACCCAACATTTTTCAATAAGTTGGCTGTTATAATTAACGCTAACCACACACCGAGAGCGTTGGTGCCGTGGAAATCCTGCGAGTGTACTCGCAGCAGGTGCTTGACTGTCCACACAGGCAGCGCATTTCTCCTGGGCTCTCCGCGCCGGTTAAACATCGACTCCACTCATCTGTTCCCATCAGTACTCGTTTTTTTCACTTCAACAGGTCATTTTAAACATGGGTAGGTCCATAATTTCATCGTTTTTTACAGCGTAATAAGTTAATGACAATTTGTCATTGCATGTCCATGTATTGAATAGGGCATATTTTTTTGGAGGCACGGAAAGCCTCTTTCTCTCTCTCTCTCTCTCTCTCTCTCTTTTTCCCGCTCTCTCTCTCTCTGGACCTCTGGACCCGTCAGAGGGGTGGGGGGTCCCGGCTGGGGACTCTAACTCAGGGTGATCAGTGATGCACGATCTCTGAAGAGTAGCAGTCTCGTCAGTACTGATGTCCAGATTCTCAAGTGCAGGCATCGCCAATTCACAGTCTGAGCAGCAAAGACTTTCCTCATCCGTTGGCATTGCTTTGCATTTGAAACAACTACACCACCAGGTTTCCAGTGCTCGACTCCAGTATTCTGCGGCTGGCTGAGGCTCATGAGCTGCGCTGGCTGTTTCGTAGCCTGAGTTCCGCGTCCGTATACTCGGGGCTCAAACAAATAAGGCTCAACAAAGAAAGGCTGTTCCTCCTCAATTTCGAGGTCTTCAGACATGTTGGGCTGTCCTTCGCTAAAAGACCATCGTGCAAATTATCTTTTAACTACTGTGGTTACATTGTCTCTGCCTGCTGTGCACGTGTCACGTGATGTAAACACAGGTAAGCAAAGCTCATACTTTCACTGGTCTCGTGCAAGCACACACACACATAAGTGCGGAGCACCAAGAAGCAGTCAGAGCTACAGGCTACAGTGAGGCTAAAAACAGAGTTCAAATGACGTTTTCCGAAACAACTTTTTATGTCGGGGCTTCAGGACACTTGGATCACTATGGATGAGCAGTATGGAGATACTTTGTGGTTTCAATTTTGTGTTCTTGGACGTTAGTCTGGGGCGCCTTCAGCCATTAGGTGTGCTAGCCGCCCCCCACACCAGAGCGTTCCTCAGCATGAGGGTGAGTAGATAATGGCTGAATTTTCATTTTTGGGTGCACTATCCCTTTAAGGTTATTGCACATCATGGGATAAGATCAGATTATTGGACACTATTGATCATTAAAAAGCCTGATGGCAGCAGGCAGAAAAAACCTTTGCACCTCCTTGCATTTTGGTGGGATCAGCCTGTCACTATGTGTACTCTTCCTGAAAAGCCCTAATGCATCCGGGTACTCGCCGTGACCACTGGCCATTCACTGACAATCAGAAGTGCTCCGCTTTCACCCACAGTCATGGAAAAAAATGTTACCCTGGAGAATAATAAACAAGGAAACACTTCTTCTTCAGGGCAGGCCCAGGCAGGCTACGCAGTACTCCGGTACTGCATCTTACTCACGATATGTTTTTTTGTTTTGTTTTGTTTTGTTTTTTCAGAAGTAAAATCCACATTTCAGAAAACATCCAGGGCTTGAGCCCAAGGAGCCACCTCCTAGCCCCGCCCCTGGTCAAGACATGTTTGTGGTGCAGTAACACAATTCTGATTCAGTTTGACACTTTGATCATAGTTAATGAGCAGTGATTGGCATTCTGTACTGGAGACTTCTTGGCTCTATTTGTTGTTTTCGTTTGCAAGCGGTTGATTCTTGCAAATTAGCAGATTATATCATTCATTTGCAGATTATCTGTCTCGTACTACTGTGTGAATATAGTGACACTTTAAGTGAATATGACAATAAGTTATTTTTTATAAAAGTTACAAACAGCAGCTTTAATTTAGTAAACTTGTTATCCAGGACTATCATCTACCTAGTTATATTTTCAACTGAATATGAGTGAAACTGAGCTGTTTTTATTTTGCAAAATAAAATCCTATTATGAAAAAGTATTAGTGATCATTTTATGTTTGAGGCCATCTCTAAAACCTTCTTCAAATGATTTGAAAACAAGAAATAGTAAAGAAGCAGACTAGAAGCTTCAATAATGTAAATCATACTGGTGACTGGCTGAGAAGTATCATCTACCCTTCCACAGCAACACTGCTGAAGGTGTGCTTGAGCAAGGCACTTAACCGCTACTGTATCTACTTTACTGTTGCTTCTCAGTAAACAAGTAGAGAGGGGCCAGCAAGCAGGCATTTCCTGGTTAAATATTACCCTGAGCTTGTAATCACTGTTCCTCTCGGAATTGACTGCAGCCTCCGCTGATGACACTATTATGTGCTCCGGGCCCGAGGCAGCCAGCTTATTGATCTGCCAGCTGGGTGGTCAGTACTGTTGGAATCCTCTAATGGCAGTAATGGGACTGGTGCAATGGAGGCACATGCTTGTGTGTGTGTGTGGAGTGCAGATAGATGTGCATCTCCACATTCCTAAGTCTAGTGTTTTCTGTTTTTCCCAGAGAGATACTGGGCCACACTTTTGCTGCATGTCGTCTTTGTCTCATTTGGATGTCCGTCAGATGTGGGTGTGTGAATTTCAATTTGCATCTAAAAGCTGGCGAGTGATGGTCTGATGAAATATCTAACATTAAGGGAATATCTGAAGAGCTTTTCCCACGCAAGATAGCCACTGAAAAGCACATGTGACTCTGGCTCTGATTAAAGTCCTCCTGGTGTGAAAGATAAGCTCTTATGGAAAACTATTTCAAATTACCAACATTTTCAGGAAAAAAATAGGTTGAAAATGTAATATTTAATAGCACGTTTAAGGTAGTAAAACACCCACATGCAGTTTCCCTCTTCTGCATGAGCATTACATGGTGCTGTGTCTGAATACATCTGTTTTGCATTCATGCAGTTTGGTGTTACATGTATGAGGTGTTCCTACTCATTCAATTAACAGTCCTTTAAAATGAGGCTTATTTCAATCAGGAGACACTCGCTCTGAGGGAAAATAAATTTTATTTAAATGTGCATATAAGTTTTAGAAATGTGAAAATCCTTTGGTGAATAGACCCCATCATGATGTTGTATATTCCAGGAGGGTGGTAAAGACGTGGTAGATTAGAGACCCCCCTAATGGATTCTAGACGCTGGTCGTGGTTATGGTGGTGATGACATGAGAGGGAGCTGAGGATTTGGATATAAGGAGGAGTGGGCTTTGATGATCTTGTCCTGGGCTCTGGATAAGGTGACTGGGTTGGAGGCGGGCACGACCATTTTGCCTAAAATGACAGCTGACAGGAGCAGAGAGAAACATGAATGGCTGAAGGAGACTTTTGGAGGACGCTGTGGGACTGGGATATACAGAGAACTGTGAATGGATATAGCATAAAGAAAGTCTTCCTGATACTGAGCTTTATTTCTAAGCAGGTTCCAATGAAGACACATTACTTCATTCTGCTCATTCAAACAGATGAAAGTCCAACTCCAGCTCCTGACACTCTCCATGAGGTAAATGGAACTGTCGCATCTAAATCCTCAGGATAAAGTGACAGAGTGAAATGTAAGTGCCGATATGTGTATAAGATTTAGGAAGGATGAAGAAGAGAGAGAAACCGAAAAAGTCAGTAGAAAAGATCCAAAGCTTGGCTGTATTTCCACATCTGATTCAAAGGCACCATCTTTCCACAAAACATCTTCACTGTGAGAATATTGGCTGTCTTGCATGTGATTGGCCATATCCTGGCGACAGATAAATTCAGTCATTTATGTTGTCTTCTTTGAGAAATGGTCCCTGGGCACCTTGACTTCTCATCAAGAGTCCATGGCACTGTTGTTGGCTAAAAATGAAACAGCAAAAATAGAATTTGAATGAAAAAGAAGGCCTCTTTTCACTGTGGCCCCTTTTTCATCTGCATCGATGTTCTAACAACGTTCAAGGACCAAAGAGTCACTCAAAAACACTGCAAGTAGGGCTGGGAGATATGGAGAAAAAAATAATAATAATAACGATATGTTTGACCATATACCTCAATATCGATTTTGCAAAAGGTTTGACTATTTGTCCTTTTACAAACTGTTATACAATGAGATTTTTGATTTAAAAAAAAGTAAGTGTAAATCAGTAATGTGGATATAGTGACTAAGTGGTTAACAGAACAGTCTGGTAAAATTACATCACTTTACTGTAATGCAGCTGTGTGTGTGTGTGTGTGTGTGTGTGTGTGAGATCTGTAAAAAATGACAAAGTGAAAAAACTGAATTTCCACTTAAAGAACAAATAAAGGAATTATTTCTTTCTTTCCTTCTTTATACCCGAAAAAGACAACAGTCACAATATTATGATATCCAAAATCAAAGATAACATCTAGTCTCATGTCACAGTATTGATATAGTGTCCATATCTTGCCCAGCCCTAAGTGCTCAAGAAAAATCTTTACTCCAAAAATTCTGAGATTCATAAAACATTTAAGATCTGTGGAATAAAGGCCTCACATAATGGGATTATGTCAGTAAATATGCTTGCACTGACCTGTTCTTATGCACAAATTTAAAATGCAAACAATACAAGCTGCTAGTAAACAGTGAGAAAAAGAATTAGCCTTCTTGACAAAGGTGGAAAAGTTGATGTATTAACAAAAGCAAAACAGAATTGGGTGACTATGGCTCAGAGAGAGAGTTGTCGTCTACTAATCTGAAGATTAGCGGCACAATCCCCCCCCCCACCTCCTGTGCCCCCACACTGGGGGACATGGGGACCCGCAAGAGATACTGAACCCCAAATTGCTCCTGATGGCTGTTCCGTTGTTGTGTGAGAGCGTGTGAGTGGTCACTGAGTAGCAGGTAGCACCTTGTATGGTAGCCTCAGCCACCAGTGTGTGAATGTGTTTGTAAATGGGTGAATGTGACATGTAGTGTAAAAGTGCTTTGGGTGGTCAGAAGACTAGAAAGGTGCTATACAAGTGCAGTCCATTTACCATTTGCAGTCCATTTACTTAGCGAACACATCACATGATGCGTACTTCCAGGTGTCAGAGCATTCTATTTCCATATGAATTATGAAGGATTAAGTTTCACTTTAACTGCGCTTGGCACTCCATCAGAGTATGCTCTGCTGCTACAAGAATGTGCATCCAAACGGTACATTCCAACAGTGTCTTGAATTAACAGGACATTGTTGTTACCAAGAAGGCTCAGCAAAGGATGTACTTCCTGCATCCGCAGAAAATTTTCAACCTGCCAAAGTCAATGACGCTGCACTTCTACACCACCTGAGTCCCTCCTCACCCTCTCTGCTCCATCACCGTCTGGTACGCTGCAGCCACTGCCAAGAACAAGGGCAGACTGTTGGTATAATTCGCCCCTCTGAGAAGGGACCAAAACATATGCCACAGAAAACAATTTCCTCCTGAGTTCAGCTGGCCACAGCTCAACTTTTGCACATCCCTGGTCAATATTTTGCACATTCCTACACAAGACTATACAGCTCTTCCATATGCATCACTGCTCATCAATTTGTCTTGAAAATAATGTTCCCCTGTATGCTTATGAAACCAAAGGTAGATAAGAGGTGTGAATAACGTGGATGTACATAATCAGGAGGGAAAAATCCTCCCATGTGTGTACGTCTGACATATTTCATGTAAATGGGATGTCATGGTGGGAGGAATGTTATGCGTACGTTCTATTTATATCAACACACATTCATGTGGATTTTGATCGGTTTGCCTGATATGATAAGGCAGAGTGCTGGCTTGAAAAAATGTGTACAAAATGTGACGCAGAGATGACAAACTGTCTCCTGCATTCTGTTTGTGAATCCATTTATCATCTTTTAATCTAATTTCTGCTCAATGTATTGCTGTGTCACTGTGTAAAACATGCTTTTAAAAATCACTGAAGCTTGAAATATGTTGAACCTGGCTAATTTGATTGACGACCTTGTGTTTGGGACTCTAAGGTCAAGAAAAATAATTACCATCCTGCTGCACTGCTTTAACACTAAATTGGTTGTAGCTGCCAGGATTTAATGGCACAGAAATTATTTCCAGTAAAATATAACTCTTTCATCTCACAGTTATGAGGATTTAATTGCAGAGAATTAATGAAAGTTTCTATTGCATCTTGTCTGAATCCTCACTATGTGCCAATTTGGAAATGTACTGTATAATTTGAGCCATACAGCACTGTTATTAGAATAACAAATACCTGTTGTGTGTAGGGTAAGTTCATGCCCTAACATTAAGTGTGTGTTTGAAAGTAAGGCTGACTGGCTGTGGGTGGTGTAGCCTTAACACCGACCAGCAACAGTGATTGGCGTCACTATCATAGTGTTGCTGTCTTATATGAGGGGTGTAGTATCATGTTTTCAAGAAAGGAAGTACTTCAAGGGTGACACAGTGGTGTGGTGGTTAGTAGGGATGTCACAATTATAGATTCTCTTGGTACGATTATTGTCAGAGAAATAATTGCGGTTTTACGATTATCACGATTATTATGCATTAATTAATTTCACACGATAAATGTGTAAAATCACATGAACACTCCTTATAGATCTTTAAGTTTCATTTATTTCCATGTGCTCCTGCTTTTTCTTTTATCTCTCAACACAACAGTGATGGTTATAAGTACATTTGGCGACTATTTTGTTCATGTATGAAAATGTAGTAGCCATACAACAGGGCTTGGTAAAGTTGGAGTGTCTTTAAGTTAATGTAAAAATTAACGACGAGCATTTGTGAAATCCCGCACTCGTGTGGACGTGAGTTTCTGCCTGTCGTCTCACTCCAAAGAGCTACACGGACCCAAAACCATTACAACCTCACGCTGTGTGCACACAAACTGCAAAACTATCCATCCAAAAAGTTTTTGAGACGTGCCTTAGCTTGTCACGTTGCACTGTAAGCCCAACTCGTATCATACCACTACGCTATTAATTGCAAATGACACGCTAACAGATAATTTTTAATTCAATGTTGCATTAGATACACTGAGACTGAAGTATTTTAACCCAGTTATTGTGCATTTACCTTTACTTGTGCATGAAAACCCGGGTGGTTGTCCCGCAGGTGTCCTATCATGTTGCTCGTGTTTGATCCTTTGGCTGCGACTTTTTGCAGCATGTTTTACAAACTGGAAAGCCGTCGTCAACAATGACCCCTTGTTCATTTTGCGATAGCCAAAATGATCCCACATGGCTGACTTTATCCATTTTTTTGGGTGGGGGGGAAGTCTTCTTCATCCGTACTTCATCACTTGGAGACGCTGCTTGTGTAATTTTGTTTTCGTTCTGTGCGAGTTGCGCTGACCTACTGTATATGGTTCCGTGTCGCGGCATAATCTTTGGAGAGTGACGGTGTTGAGGAATCTTTACGAATAAATTAACTGTGGCGTTTAAAATCGCGGTTAATAGTGAAATCAAGTAATCGTGACATCCCTAGTGGTTAGCACTATTGCCTCACAGCAAGAGGATTCCTGGTTCAATCTCAGGAGGGAGCCCCTCTGTGCGGAGTTTGCATGTTCTTCTCACAGTTTTCTCTGGGTACTCCGGCTTCCTCCCATAGTCCAAAGACATGCAGGTTAATTGGTGACTCTAAATTGGCAGTAGGTGTGAATGTGAGTGTGAATGGTTGTCTGTGTCTATGTCTTAGCCCTGTGATAGTCTGGTGACCTGTCCAGGGTGTACCCTGCCTCTCACCTAATGTCAACTGGAATAGGTTCCAGCCCCCCCGCGACCCTCAAGAGGATAAGCGGTTATGACAATGGATGGATGGATGGACAGTGTACTTCAAGTCTTATCTGGTATGAGGCGATCTCTGTACTCATCTACCTTGATACTGGTAACACAAAGCCTTGCCATTTTTGAGCCTTACAAATATCCACACACACATGCAGGTGTATCTGTGTTATGTGTGAAGTGCTGCGTGTGCTCCCCAGGAATGATATGAAAGCCTCTTGTCAACAGGATCTCAGCTCGCTTGCTGTCGCCTGAGCAGCTGGCTAGGTGATATCAGGCACCAACCCCCTCAAAGTGTTTTTCTGAACCCTATCAGGTTGTGTTCATCAGTTGAAGTGAGATGGGACAGGCCAGGAGAGAGTTTCTGTACCGCTGTCAATCCTCTCCAAGGACGCTGCAGCAGCGTCAGCCCAGGCCTGTACAAAAGCTGTCCTGTCCTGTATCCAGTGTCAGTTCGATAGACAGACAGCCTGTGCTGGCGGCCAACTGTGACTGCTCCGGTTACGGCTGCTCCCACTGAATCATAACAACTTCATTTGATCTTCTTTAATAAACTGTCCACAATCATCTCCTCCCAGGAGTCCCCAAATTGACAAATACAAGATGAAATGTTTCTATCTCAGCAAGGATTTAATGCTGATGCAAGACAGCGTTTGTGGTGAAAATTGTACTTTGCAAGGTTTTTTTTTTCTACAACAGCATTTTTATAGACTTGCAAGTCAACCTGTCTGTCTCTTGTCTGTTTTTTTTTTAATTACACATTCCTTACAACTGTTTTAGGGCCTGTTTATACAAAGTTTCCATTGTTTATCAGTGGAGTTTCAAAATATTTTTGATCAGATTCTTTATTCCTGCTTTTAAAATACCACAACATTTGTTAATAACAAAAAAAAAAAAAAAAAAAAAAAAGGTGGGATCGCAAAGAAAGAGGGCAGTTGATTACTGGGCACTTGTTCGAGGAGTAAGTACAGTCAGTCACTTGTGCAATTCACAAGCAAGTCTCAAGTCTTAGCCTTCAAAGTCTCATGCAAGTTGTGTCCCTGCTATAAGTCAAGCAAGAAAAATCAAGTCAAATCAAGTGGTGGTCATTGTGTCACTCACTTTTGAGTTGCATACCTTGCATACCACTATTCTTTTCTCACTACTGTCATTAACAGCATAATCCTTGAATCCAAATTTTATTATTTTTGGACTATCCCTCAATGATAGCTGTCTCATAGTTGCCCTCCTGTGTGTATTGAAGAAGAAGAAAAGATACACTTTATTTATCCACGATGGGAAATTAATTTTTTTTACTTTGTTATTAGATACACACAGGCCTGAAATACACACACAAGCACAAACAGGACCCATATGCATTGAATGGTGAGATGTCAGAGCGAGCAGGCTGCCTATGGACAGACTCCCAAGGCAGTTGGGGGTTATGTGGCTTGCTCAAGGGCACCTCAGCAGTGCCAAACCGAAGTCCCTATGGACTGAGCTACTGCGGTGCCATTGCCCCCATTGCACTAGAAATTACTAATCATGTTTCAAAAACATAACCTCTCAAAATTTAGAAAAATGCAGATATAAAAAAAAAAGTTAAGTCTTTTCGAGTCATCTGCCTCAAGTCTAAAGACCTTTGCACACCAAGTCGGTATGTCTTTACACCTACTCTGAAACTTAAGTCAATCATTAAAGTTTCGGGAACAGGTATGATTTCTTGCGTTTTTTCCCATCCCTGAAAAAAGTTGTTTAACCAAGGAGCAGTGAAAAAAATGTAGCATACTGTAACCTGTAGGACACACGTCTGCAACAAGAGAGAGGAAAAGGGAAGAAGTGGACAGGGGTCCAGCAAGAAAAAGAAGTGGAAATATATGGCAGCAATGTACTCTTCCACAACAAAAGAAGGTAACGTAACGTATCCAGCAAAGCACCAGTGATGATGCGTACAACAGAGTGCAATTCAATAGCCGCACAGTATCATTTCATAAGTCAGGTAGCCGCAGGGCCAAATGCAAGACACGGGCAGACAGTGAAGAGCGCCAGGAAGATAACTCCAGTGGAGAGAGGCAACAGAGCAAATGTGTGTGACTCGAATTATGTAATATGACTAGAATCTCACATCCCTGGAAATTGTTTTTGCTTGCTGTACTTCTTTCTCTTGTCCTGGCCATTGAAAGATCCCAACAGGAGCTAATATGAGGCGTAAGCAGTCTGAGTAAGACAAATCGAGTGGGTATCATCCAAAGTTAGTCTTTTTTAGTATGAAATGTTGCTTTGTGTCGCTATCCCTACATCACAGCTCAGCACAAAAACACAAAGAAGAAATTCTGCTGCATTTGAGAAGATACCCGCTTGATTTGATTAACACAGACTGAAGCCTTATAATAAAGCTCAGCCTAAGTTCAATCAGGAATCTTTAAGCTTCATTTACCATCTAGTCCTCATCACAAACAGATCTTAAGCATCCTCCTCATCTCATCACCACCAGATGAACATTGACTTTTTTTTTTTTTTTTTTTGCATGGGCTGATGGCAGTGGATTTTGTCCCCCATCAAGTCTCTTTTGATGTTGGGATATGATCTTATAATGGCCAGTATTAATCAAGAGAAAGGATCACAGCATGCAAACCCTGTCTCAGTGTACATATAGACTTGGGAGTATGGTTTCGAAGCAGACTTGAAAATAGTTCACCTGTCCTTTAAGGGAACTGAGGAGAATTTTTTTTTTTTTTTTTTTTTTTTTTCAGAATCTCATTATCTAGAAATTATGTTTGCATGAATATTTATGAGGGGTATCGTCTCATATTTTTTAAGAAGGGAGCAGGCTACAAGTAGGTTGATTCTCTGAGATGCAGTACTTGAAGCATATTCTTTTGGCACAGCCCTAATAACTCTTTTGAAATACATCAGTATGTTCATATTTTACATATTGTTATTTCTTTGTGTATGCATATTAGGCAATATAACATAGTCATACAATCACAATTCCCAAAAGGTTGGGACACTTTGTAAAACATAAACAAAACAAAATGCAATGATTTGCAAATCCTTTTTGACTACTCAGTTGAATACAGTACAAAGACAAGATAATTAATATTCAAAACTAATAAACTTTATTTATACTTTATAAACTGTTGTTGTTGTTGTTGTTGTTTTTGTAAACAATCATTCTGAGTGTGGTAATTTGATGCCTACAGCATGTTCCAAAAAAAGTTGGGACAGGGGCAAGAAAAGACTGACTACGTTTTGGAATGCTCAAAAAACACCTATTGTAACATACCAAAGGTGAACAGGTTAAATGCTAACAGATGATAGTATCATTATTGGGTATGAAAGGGGCATCCTTGAAACGCTTGTTCACAAGTTGGGTTTGTATTAGCACATCAACTTTAGCCTGTATAGAAAATAAAAACGCTTCCACCAACCCACAGTTTATTACAGCATTGGAGAGTCGATGGCAATCTGCTGAATTAAATCACCAGAGGAATGTGACTTATAGTTTATGAAACGGTGTCTCACCTGGGAAATCAATGGCAATGTGTTTGAGTAAAAACAATAGCTAGATGTACTTTTATGCTCCGGCCACACTGGAACAGCTGCCTTGTAAACTGGTTGAGTTGAGGCCTGCATTAATTCAGCCCGCATGAATGATACTGATTGTCTGTGCAAATCTATTTGGGAAATTTAAAAGTTTTTTTCAAAAGTGTGAAGCCTGAGGAAGCAGATTTGTTTAGCTAAATTAAATTCCATCTGTAATGTCAAATGCAATTTGGATATGTGTGTTTTTGAATGATTTTTCTCAGCCTAGTAAATCAACACCGGGGAGCGCAAACACACACACACACACACACACACACACACACACACACACACACACACACACACAAGCTAATGCATGCACATACTTCTGGCATCCTATTTGGAGTAGAATGTCATTCTATCCAGGCTTTGTTTGATGCAGTGTCATCTGAAATGTCACCTGCTACAGCTGACAAATTGCTCTCAAGGAAATGGAAAAAAAAAGAGCTGGAGTAAAAACCTATGAAAACATTTCTCCTCTGGCAATACTTGCCCATCAATCTCGCCTCGGGTACATGCTGCAGAGACAGCAGGATTTAGGAAATGTCCTCTTCAATAATGCAGCAGAAATTCTGCTTAACCTGGCCTGGAACATTGGAAATTTGTCACGCTCGCAAAATTCAAACCATCAAATGGTCTCACTGAAAGGTTCTTCAGCAGGGTCACAGCACACTTGCAGATCGAGGTGGGGATAATTTACTGTTGTTAGAAAGACAGTGCAGTAAAAGTTGAGTGAACATGTTTTTGCAGAGCATTGACTGAACACCATCAGAAATGGAAGCGGATTGCTTCACCTGCTGAATGACAGAATGCTGACACAAGTTGCTAAAGCACTGCAGTAACAGTGGCAGGTAGACCTTGGGCAGTAGCGATGAAGAATATTGAACTGTCCACGCAGCAGTTAGTTTACTTTAGAGAAAGTTAAATTGAGGCAAAACTGACCTCGACAGAAACGTAGTTTGCACCATTTTAACCACTTTAACATTAATAAATCATTACCCCACGACTAGCATACTTAACTGGTCTCTGCACTACATTTTATGCAATCTGGCACAAGAGCAGAGTGGGCTGGATATCTGCAGGATCACTCAGCCCAGTCACCAGAACAAAATGTTGGCATTGTACGTTTCTACAAACCACAAATACGCATATTTCATACATATCAGATCAACTTTCCAAGTGTTGTATGTGAGCTGTGTTTTTGTCACTGGGAGATGAATGGAATGGTGCAGCTGCAAATCTGGCTGAGTTTTAGCATGGGTTGCTGTTTCATAAGCGTTTTTTTAGGCACCATACATTTTAGCAACCAGTAGCTGTTTTTCCACCAGGGACAGTGCCACAGAAATTGGTTGTTTTCACTGTATTCACTGGGTTTTTCTGCCAGGATAGTGCAACAAAAAGCAATTGGGTTTTTTTTTACTAAATAATTGCTGCATTTTCCACCAGGATAGTGCAATTAAGTGAATGAGATATCTCTGCCTTTCCAGGATTGTAGCCCCAACACTGGGTATTTCAAGCCAAAACATAATCTTTTCCTGACCATAGCCAAGTGACTTTTGTACCAACCCGGTCTCACTCCAAAGTAGTGGAAATTAGGGCTGGGCGATAAATCGATTTTATTGATTAATTCGAATTTGTAGTTTAGGTTGATTTGTTTAAATGAAAATTGAGTTTCTCTTTAACATCCGCCACCAACGCTCCCCGCTGAGCTCCTGTAGTTCAGAGTGGGCTCACCCCTCCCCCCTGCGCGCTAGATACACAAACATCATGGCAGCGAGCATGGAAGAACTCGTTCCTAAGAAAGGGAACGAGTGCGGTTTTGTGTTTCAGACACAGAATAAACAGCACCCCGCTGCAAAGTGTGTTTGAAGGCTGTTGCTACCCAAGGTAGCGGTACTACCAATGTACTGCAGCACCTCAAACAGAGGCATGCTGCCGAGTGGGAGAGGTGTTGCTCCCTACGAAAATATCGCTATTCAAGTGCTTGAATTTGTTATTCACGTGACAACACCTGAACGCAACACAGGCTCCTCTCCATAGACTGTGTGTTCGGTGCCATGCTGCAGGTTCAGGCCAGGCTCAGTTATAACTGTCTTGGACTTGGGAAAATGCGTCCTGAGCTGGGCTCTAGTGTGCTCACCTGTGTCTGTGAGATGCCAAAGATGGTCTGGGTCATAACTTTTCCTTCTGTAAATGATTTGTTTACATGGTTTAACTTTTTAAAACCCTATCTAGTTACCTCTTTGGCTGACCCATAGACCTGGAAGGTAAAGCCATGCATTGCAGAGTCCCTAATTCAACATCCCATTTTCTTTCTTTCCCACCACCTGAGTCTGGACAAGAGTTCTTATTAATGGTTCTTTATTTAGCCCAAGGCAATTCTAACTGTCAGATGAAAAATAGGAAAAGGGATTCACTTTGCATCATTTAGATCTGTTTTCTTTCGCAGAAAAGTTGGAGCTCAACATACTCTTGTATGAGGTTAGACAGGCGGTGGCCAAAGTTGGGAATAACAATTTGGGATTGGTTTGTCTCTGAACTACTGAGATTACCCTGGGATAATGGTCCATTTTTCAGATTTTAGCAACCTGTAGTAAGCTATAAAAAGCTGAAACTGTGGTGTGTCACATTAGGTGTTGTAGTTCATAAGGATATGTTTTACTCATCTAACAAGTAGTCTTCTATCAGGCATCCATCTCACATGTACTCTTCTAACATACATCCGTCTAATATGTTCTCTTCTAGTATTTATTCTTCTAACAGGCCTCCGTCTAAAATGTACTTGTCTAACATAATTCTGTCTAACATTTACTTGTCGAACATACATCCGTCTAACATGTACTCTTCTAACAGGCCTCCGTCTAAAATGTACTTGTCCAATTCACATCACTCTAAAATGTACTCATCTAACAAACATCTGTCTACCATGTACTCATCTAACATGTACTTGTCTAACATCCACTCTCCTAACAGGCATCTATCTCACATGTACTCGACTAACATTTACTCTTATAATATACAAACGTCTACCGTGTACTCATCTAACATGTACTTGTCTAACATACATCTGTCAATTTTTTTCTCCTCTAACATGTACTCTTCTAACAGGTCTCCATCTATCATGTACTTTTCTAATGTACACATGTTAAACATGTACTCCTCTAAGAAACATCATCCAACCTGTACTTGTCTAACATGTATTCTTCTGCTGTAACAGGCATCCATCTATCATGCACTAGTCTAATGTACAGATGTTTTACAAGTACTCGTCTAACATGTATTCCTCTAACAGGCCTTTGTCCAACATGTACTCGTCTAACATACATACAGTACATCTGACATGTACTTATCTAACATATGCTCTTCTAACAGGCATCCATCTCACATGTACTCGTCTAACATGCATTCGTTTAACATGTAAGGCAAGGCAAGGCAATTTTATTTATATAGCACCATTCATACACAAGGCAATTCAATGTGCTTTACAAGAGAAATACATTAAAATAAAACATTAAAGGAACAATAGATCATTAAAAACAAAAGCTAAAAGCAAGACAATAAATAGTTAAAAACAGTGCAGAAAATGCATTTAAAAAGCAAACATAAAGCAAAAGCAACAGCAGACACATATAAAAACAATAGCTACAGATTATCCTAACAGTAAGTTACATATCTAGTTCACTGGTAAGCTGCAGTAAATAGTAATGCTTTAAGCCCTAATTTAAATGAGTTGACAGTTTCAGCCACCCCAGATATTCTGGAAGTTTGTTCCACAGGCGGGGCGCATAGAAACTAAAGGCTGCTTCACCTTGTTGGGTTTTGATCCTGGGAACACTGGGTAAACCTGTTCCAGATGATCTGAGGGGTCTGGATGCTTCATAACGTACAAGTAAATCAGAGATGTATTTAGGCCCGAGACCATTTAGTGCTTTATAGGCAAGTAACAAGATTTTAAAGTCTATCCTTTGACACACAGGAAGCCAGTGCAGTGACTTAAGCACTGGTGTAATGTGCTTCACTCTCTTGGTTTTGGCCTGTGAAGACACCGTTACAATAATCCAGCCTGCTGAAAATGAAAGCATGAACAAGTTTTTCTGTATCTGCACACGGAGGAAGTCTTCTGTCTGTGCTCATGTTCATTTTAACTGTATTTGTGCACGTTTTTGTAAAGCTTACTATGGATGAGAGGGAGCAATACGACTGGAGATCGTGATGGCAGTGTAGCATAGTTGACGCTAGAAAATAATTCTCCATCCACATCTTGCAGTGTATTTAATGGCCTCGCAGATCAGGGCCCTTCACAACACTGCCTCCATTAAAAGGTACATTATTATAACCAACCCCAACGTCAATTTGTTTGCTGTTGTCTGAACCTTTTGACTTTACACTCTAGTGCCATTTATTGACTGTATGCCAACATCAAGGATGCATGGAAGCATGAAGGCAGGGACGTTGACAAAATTTAAAACAGATGTATCTATTTTCATATGTAAAGGAAGTACAAATAAGCTCCATGACACTCTCAGATTTCGATGCTCAGGGATGATGTCTCAATTTTAGATTTTGTCATCAAACTACTTTAAGTTTTGGTAACAAAACTACTTGGTTAGGTTTAGAAAAAGTTAATGGTTTGGGTAAATATAAAGATGTTTGCTATGTCAATTAAGTAAGTTAATGATTGATATCACATAACGTATTTAATTTATGTCATGCATATTTGTGACATTACCCATGTTATCTTGGAAAAAAACAACAAAAAACAACTAATCGTTTCACATGGGACATGAATAACAGTCTGCTGGGTTAAAGTCCTGTGTTTGTTGGACCCATCCAGCTACTTGGACTTTCTCGCTCCTTTTACAACATTATTGCCAGTGATGCATTTACAGTTGAGTTAGCTGAAAGTCCTGTACATCTAGTGCAGACGCTACAGGGTGCCTTTTGCATTGGAATCTGATGCAGATGACCACTGACCAAGTTGCCGTATTTGATGCCCTGGTAATAAGAATCGGCTGAATGCCAGGTGAACATCAGTGGGGGTGGAAAAAAATTGCGATTTTTGAACTGCATTATCTGCTCATATTAGAATAAGGTTATATCCAGTTACAACCCTAAAAGTTGACGGGAAAAAAAAGTTTTGAAAACACATTTGATCTTTAGGTAAAACCTCTGTACTTTCTGAGCATTGGCATTTGAAGAAAGCAGAACTGGTGCACATTAGCAATTGTTTATCATCAAAATATTACACTAAAAATATTTTAGTTTCTTTCAATATTTCTTTGTGAGAGCTCTATCTTTGAAGCCGGCTATGAAGACCCAGATTTAGCATGAGAGCCCTCCATTAGAGCAGTGTACATGCATGCATGAGTGTATCTGTGTGGACTTTCCCTGCCAGCTCCATCCCCCCTCAGCCTGCAGTCGCACCGGATGATTTTTCCAGCTGAGATTTAGCACACATTCTCATAAATATTACAACTGCCTCTTTGGCTATACTTAGCCAGTTGAATCGTGCATCTTGTACAACATGTTTTTTTACAGCTTTGTTAAATGGATTATAATTTGTCCTGCATCTTGACGACAGGAGTGTGGGCAGTGCTGATATTTTGTCTGAAAATGTTTTATGTTGGGTGATGACACAGTCTGAGAAATATCTGTGACAAATCTAGGTTACACTCCACAGACTTTGTTTAAAGCTTCTATACTGATTACATTTACCTTCCAGGCATTCAGCGGATGATTAGCAACAATATTTGGGCTTATGTTGTCTGTTCCCATCACAGCATGTACTAAATATTATGTTTTTCATCAGCAATAAGCTCCACAGAGAAGTTTCAAGAGGCCAACTGCGAGTGCAGGTGGTATTTCACAAACCAGATGGTGCTTCTTAGTCTGGCTACAGCAATGTTTGTTCTGTAATTGGTTGAATTTCTAATTAACTGAGGCTTTTTACACCTGTTGGCACAATCCTCTGGCTCATTTCTGCCATTTGTAACTTAGATACATTAGCAGGCATCTGCTCTTTTGTGACAGCTCTTTTCCAAACCAGCCCTTTTCGCTCTCGAAGCCTACACACAGTGGGGGCACACTGAAACTTGAGTAGCCAAGAGGGGCTAGTTTTGGCCTGTAATCATATCATTTCTCAGGCATTGCAGTAAACACACTGTGATTCACAAGTCTATCAGCTCTCTGATGTACCACAGAAACAACAGCACACACCAGAGCATAAACACTAATGAATGGACTCAAAGCGGCTTTATTTACAAGAAGACTGCTCCATTTTTCATTTCTGGGATCAATCAGTGCACCAGGCTCAGGCCCATATCAAACAGTAACTGAATCATTTAGTATTAGAGCAGGATAAACATAATCACATAGGCAAACAAATTACACGCTGCTGCTTATCTGCAGAAACATCAGCAGCACCACTGGTTTCACATTAGCAATTCATATCGGGTGAAGGTGTCTCCTTCTGATAATGAGATTAACGGAGCATTTACACTTGTTATTTGGTTCATTCCAGCTTTTCATCTATTCTTTCCATATTTACAGCTTATTTTTAAACCAGCAATGGTTTCTATTTGCATTGTTTGATCTCTCAAACAAGATTGTATTTCCCTTATCCTGGGAATTGAAATGTCTCAATATGTCTTTGTTTTTCTAAGGAATGTTTGCTGCATAAGGATGTAAAGTGTGTAATTATTAAAGTACTTGTGTCGTTTTTCAGCTTCAAATGCATGCACTTGCATTACATTACAACTGGGAGCTGCATAGCCAATGGCAGATCTAAGCTTTTTCATGGGGTGACAACAGCAGTGGGTGGGGGTGAAAATATATAATACTGACAGCATTATGATAAGGCAACAAAAAATGACTGTGTAACTGTAATAAAATTTATATAAAGTTTACCTCTCTCTGTCGGTGTCTGTTTCTTCACAACCCAGATCTCTCTTCCTTGTAAGTTTGTTGTGCTTGGTCTCTACCTTATATGATTTCATGAAAAAAAATAAATGTAGATAAATGAATTGATTGGATGAATATATTATATTAGATATTGTTGTAAATGATTATTTTATCTATATAATAATAATAAGTATAATTTTAATGGAGTATAGCAGGCATTTTGTACATTGACTCTTAAACTGTGAGAATTAAGTGACCATCCAGACTGGAGGTTTTTGACATCACATCTAACCTGCATGAATCAAAGGTCAAACTGTCTGCAAGAAAACTTCAAAGTGAAGAAACCAAGCACACATTGCAAATGAAATGCGAAAGGGCACAGTTTAGTGGGCTAGATGAATTAAAAAAACTGATATTCTATCAGGGCTGGAAGTCACAAATATTTAGTCAAGTGACTGTAACTATGCAACCCAGCTCCAGAAAAATGTTGGCATTGTTTGTTTCTGCACACCACAGATACCTGTATTTGCATAAATCAACAACACTGTGGTTAACATGTGGTTGGGTCTAGGCACAAAAACACTTAGTTATGGTTAGGAAAAGATAACGTTTTGGCCTAAAATACCCAATTATGAGGGCCCAAACCTGGCAAGAAAAACAGCAATGACTTGGTAAATCACAGTCGGTTTTGTTTGTTTGTCTCGAGGAGTGGTCTATAGTTTGGAAAGCATCATACCTAGGTGTCACACCATCCACCATCTGCTCCACCTCCAGATGATGAAGTTAGCTCATATAATATTACATACATATTTGTGTGGATGCACCTGGTGCACTCCTCCCACTGAAACACCAGTTCAGACCAGGCACCCCCCATTATGGTATTGGCACTCTCCAGTAGCTGTGCCGCCCCAGCAGGACAATGTGCCATGTCACACCACAAAAACTGCTCAGGAATGGTCTGAGGAACGTGAGCTCAAGGCATTGACCTGGCATCCATATTTCCCAGATCTCCATCCACTTAAACATCTGTGGGACATGCTGGTACCCCACCTCACAACTCACAGGACTCAAAAGATCTGAAGCTAACGACCTGGTGCCACACACCAAGGGACACCCGCCAGAGGTCCTGTGTCCATGCCTTAACAGGTCAGAGCCAAGTCCGGTTCAAGGAGCACCTTCCATGGATCAGGGTACCTCTGGGGTACCAACAAGTCCTTCAAATGTTCGATCAGGTTGGGATCTGGGGCATTTGGAGGCCAGGTTGACGCCTTGAGCTCTTTGTCACATCCTTGGTTCGCTCCTGAACAGTGTTTGTGAAGTGGCATGATGAATTGTCTTGTTGGGGGGCCACACCAGAAGGGGATTTTTTATACATATACATTTTTATATATATATACATATATATATATCTACCCAAAACAAAACAGACCCCTAAAACATAACAGAAGGGAATGTGTTTGTTCAATGTGGGCAGGACAACATTTTTGACACCGCCTACATTGAGCAATGCTTCAAATTGCACATCGTCCCTGTGCCTAAGAAGTCTGCAGTGTCTTATCTGAACTACTACCGCCCTGTGGCATTAAGCTCCATTCCGACGCATTTTAAGAAAGTGGTTCTCTAGCACATTAAAAACAATATCCTAGCCAGCCTGGAACTTCACCAGTGCGAATACAGAGCCAACAAATCCACAGAGGATGCCATCTACACTGCACTCTCCTCAGCCTTCTAATATCTTGAAAATAACAACACCTACATCAGAAAGCTGTTTGTTGACTTCAGCTCAGCAGAAATTACAAGCTTCCCCACGGAACTGATTGGCAAACATAGCATCCTGGGCTTGAGTTCTACACTCTGCAACTGGATATCGGTAACCAAACAGACCCTAGTCAGTTCAGATTGGCAGTTACTCCTCCTCAACTACAGACTTGAACATCAGGGCTGCCCAGTGCTGTGTGCTCAGCCCCCTCCTGTTAATGCTCTACACCCATGACTGTAATCCCTGACACAGATGCTGCTGCTGCTGCAGAGTTTATATTCTTTATATGCATCCTTGTTGTCTGCTCTGGTGATGTGTGATTCTGCTGTTGAAATGGTGTAAGGCTATCTAATGTATGTAGTTTAAAGATGTTTGTTGCACCCACCGTGGTGTCCACTTGTTATTTATTGTGCATTTGCAGAGAATCAGCTGTCTGCAAAGGCTGCAAGTGTCGTCTACAAATGGAATTCATTGTTGGTTTGGACAAAAGAGGTCATGTTACTGATGATGTTCTACTAGTGTATACTTTGATATTTAATGGAATTTATTCTGTAGCCTATAGATGTTATTTAATTTAACAATAGTATCATATATCATTATATCAGCATCTTCTAAATATGTATCTGCACAGCAACATAAAACAGCTGACTTATTTCATTGAGAATAGGCCTATATTGTTTCATTTAATATCGATGATAGCTTGTAAAAACATTTGGGGGACACAGAGATTGTATTTGTTTGTTCTGTATTGTTTTATATGGCCAGTGCTGCCATTGGAACAAACCTCATTTTTGATTTATTGTCTGACATTATAAATCAGTGTTTATCTGGTGCTATTTGGCATTTTGGAATCAGGCCGCTATTTTATCATCTTCTGTGTGCTCACCTTTTTTCCGATAACTTAAGATCCAGACAGCAAGAGGTTTTTAACGGGAGCTTAATTTTCTGCAGAAGTCTCCTCCTCCGCTAAACAAACTAACCCAGTGATTAAAACCGGAAAAATAGTTAATAAATCAGTTTCATGTCAAAATAATCTGGGTTTTCCGAGGCTCTCATTATGGAGGGGCTGCTTGACTACAGTGGCCGATGCAAAAAACGCAAATGGCCCTGTCTAGAGGGTGTTTCAGACAGTGTTTGGTTTGTTTGTTCTGGGCAACAGTACAAAACATGGCAGTGAACATGGCGATCTCTTTAGATGACAGCCTCCTGCCTATGTAGATATGAACGGCTCATTCTAAAGCCCCATTTCCACCAAACACTTTTCATTATGGTTCCATATGGTACCATAGGTAACTCGTACCACACATGGTACCTACACCCTAGCGTTTCCACCACAAACAGTACCCTTAAATGTGGGTGGGGTTGTTGTCACTCACTGCTCCGCCCAGCACTCACTGTATTTTCTCATTATCGGTGACACAGATGAAAGTCTGCACCCGTTTTGCACATAGACATATTCAGAACAAAATAAAACAGGCTGCAGTGAGAGTCTCTCCATGGGATTTTTTTTGGGGGGTTTAGTGTTTCCATAGCCCACAGGAACCATGCTCCACAAAGCTTTTTTTTTCTCTCTGAGAGAGATTATAATATATGCAATTCACATAACCCAGTCAAAATTCATAAATATGCTTGAAGATCCACTTATTGGTAAAAGTGTATGTCATACATAAACTTAAGTGATGTGCTGTGTAAAAGTTGTTAAAGTGAAACTTAAGGCATGTTGATTGATACAGGTCGTCAACTCATGCATGGAGTAACATTAAAACATTCCAACTTAAAAGTTGCCGGCATCCATATTCCTGCCCCAATTTCAAATATGACATTGTAAATCCCTCTCTAATATCTGCTTTAGAGTGCTGTGAAGACATCAACACATTTCTCCTTCAAACAGCTGGATATAATCAAGTTTCTTACCAAAAGCTACATTTTGCAAGAGTACACTGAACACATCATGAGAACATTACAATTAACCTTCGCCCAATACTAATTTTTTAGTATTTTTTTTAACTGAATAGTGTGGCAGGAACCCAGAATGAATGCCTCTCTATTGTTTAACAGGCTTTGCTATGTAGTTATGTTGTTGTAGCCTTGTGTAGTATTTCAAAATAATAGAAGTAATAGTATTAGTAAAAAAAATATCTTAAACAGATAGATAGATAGATAAACATTGTGATTTTTATTTCTACCCCCATTTGTGGCGCCCCCCAAGGATGACGGTACCCTTAGCATTCGCTTATACTGCCTAGGCCACGGGCTGGCACTGCATTCTAATGTTACAAAAAAGAAAATCTTATGTTAAGGTGATTATACACTAAAGAAAACATACGTAATGTATTATAACCCTGCCAATATATCCCCCTTAATCCTACACAGTACACCTTTAAACCACTAAACAGTAGAAACCCAGCATGATAATTTATCACATGCAGTCAATTTCATCATCCTGTCAATGTGGCATTTTATGCAGATGACGCACTACAGTCAAATTCGTTTTTGACAGATAAGAACATGTCATCAAATATTCTGAGTCAGATTAATCAAATCCAATACACTGTTAAAGCAATATCACTAATGCCGTAACTGATTAAACTCAAACTGAAGGTGTTGCGTGTGATCAATTAAGTCTATTGATAAAAACACATGTAACAGAATATTTTATCGTTATTAGGTGGACATCATGCAGGCTCCTTCATGCATTTATGCATTTTTATCTTTAAGGTTGGCTCATAATTACTTTCATTTTTCTCAGCAAGAGACACGTCAATCACATAGACTGTATAAAATCACTGCTGTGAGCCAGCGTTTCCTCTCTCAGCTCTGTCCTTGTGCTGTAACCTTGCCCTCATACATCACACATTCAGCATGATCTCATTTGACATTTCAACCTGAATCCATTCCCCAGTTACATTCTGCCCTCTTGTCAGAGGGTAATGTCATCAAGCATTCATGAAGACCAAAGGTAGGAGATATCTCTGAGATGATTTCTCAGCGGTGTGACAGAGGTGATGTGCAAAGGACATGAGAAACCCTCTGTTCAAAAAAAGAGTTATTGTCAGAATTAGGACAGGTCTTTCAAATAGCAGGTGGGACAAAAGTTTCCAACAACACCAGCTGTGATGCACAAGGACGTTCCCTGCCTTTGGTGGAAAAGCTGGAAAACTAATCTTTGAGTGATATCTGACAGCTTTCAGGCTTTTATCAAGGTGAAATGAAGGGCTTTAGATAGTGCCTGTTACATCTTAGTCAACTGACTTCGATTTTACATGCTGTGTGTAATTACTCTCGAAAGGCAAGCAAGTCACATTATCTGCAATCCCCACACTCAGGAGGAGATAAATGACTGTCAGCAGTCAGTCTCATCTATTGCTACACCTTAAATAACAGTGCAGCCAACTGGAATGCTCATAAGCAGAATGAATGCTGCAGTAAATGGATGTAAATGTCCCCGTCGCCAACTCTTACACCGCAGTTATCGTTAGAGTGACCTTACCAAGGAAACACTGGCACACTCAATACTTGTTGGCAGTGTTAAAATGAAAATAGATGATATCTAATCATCCATAGCTGCTACCTGAATAGCTGAAATTGGCTTGCAATTCCAGCTGCATGTCAGCATCTGTCAAATGCTTATACTGGGTAGTTTCAAGCATGGACTGTTCACTTTTATTGTTTATTCACATGGTTTGGAACAGCTGGTCTTTGTCCTGTAAATGGAGTAACATTCTTGAACGGTTATATGAGAATTATGCTTACGGGCATACAACACTTTATCAACATAGTGCAGCAGCATGTATGAGTCAGTTGTATCAGTGCGTCTTATATAGTGCAGAGCTGCACAAATATCCCGTAGCAAATATTCTAGCAGCCACCATAAAGGTTATGTGAATACTGGCAGTGCATGGTGAAATACACTATGTAGCAAAGATTAGAGCTGCAGGAATAAACACTGTTATATTAAAGCTGGGGTAGGCAGTTAAATTTGGTATTATTGGGCAAAAATCCCATAATTGCTTTCATAATTCAAGTGGTCTAAAAGAACACTAGATTTCTGCACATCCTCTTGGCTCTGTTTTCAGGCTTTACAAAATGACATCAGTGACTCTGGCCAACCACAGGTCATTTTCAGACAGAGGAGCTGCCAGTCAAGTCAATCACTGTTCATGAACTGCAGTCAAAGTGTCAAACTAGGAAGCGCTGATCAAATACGAATCAAGATTCTGTTAATGTCTTTTTCTTACCTTGAATGTTTTCAGAAACATATGTTAGTGTACTGTTTAGCTTTAAAATTAGAAAGTTTGTGACCCCGCCACCATGTAGCAAACTGTCGAGTCACAGAAGCCGCTACCCACTGCTTGGCAGCCCTCATTGGCATAGAAAAGTTCAAGCAATAATTACATTTTTCATTGTAATTGCTCTCATACTCTGTCTTCTCATCTGTCCGTGCAGATAGCAAGATATAAATCCCATTTATAGAGTTGTTTTGTGAGTGAACAAAATATATTTGTATAATGTATTCTGCAGACATTTAAATACAGAGATGATCGTACATAAGGACTGGACTGAGAGTAAATTAATTGGACAGGCTTAGAGTTTCAGTTACATCAGAAAATCGTCTTTTGTTGTTTCCCGGACACTTTCTAGGCTATATATTTGGCATTAGTCTGCGCAACCTGTAGGGTAGGCTGCAATAATACAATTCATTTTAATGACCCTCTATAGCCTACATTTCTACATATTTCTGTATCATGATGTTGGATGTTATTTATGACCTACATGATTCAAGTATTGTTTTAATTGGCTACAGTAACTGTAACACATAAGGGTTTTTTTCCCCGCAGCTATTTAAAAAAACAAACAAAAAAAAACGGGTTACGTGATTCCCATGGGATTCCCACAGGATGAGAATCAGTTTCACTGTTACAATATGCGAGTGGGTTAATTGCACGGTAAATTAAAAGGGATTAATTGCCATATTCATGCGTGTTTGTTTTCCTCGTCTCTCTTCACCAATGAGGCTGGACGATAAGAGTGTTCACTACTGTGCATCATCCGGCAGCCAGGTGAGTTGGTTCAATAGCGTAATGAACGGAGGGAAAACTCTTGTCATTGAATGTCTTTGTCTCTGTGGGGGAGGCGGGGCTATGGGCTACACACACACACACACACACACACAGTGTGATCTTCACGAGGGGGAGATGACGCGGAGAAGAAAACAGAATTGAGCGTAAGAGAAAGAACTTGTTCCTAAACCAAATGCCACGGCCCCTGTGTGGGAGTGTTCTGGATTTAAACCAAATGACAGAGGGCAGCCCAGTAATTTGGACGAGCCGGTGTGCCGGGTTTGTTCTAAAACCATCTCAACAAAAAGAGCGAATACGACCAACTTAACTGCACAGTAACATGCTACTCTAACACTGATGCTTCAGTATTAATAATCTAATGATGTCATATAATAATATCAGTCAGAGGAACCAAACACTACTTTTACTGCAATACTAACTAACTACATTTTTCTCTCTCAGAACTGGTTCTTATGACGTGTTGTCTGACCACATCAGAAATCAAATGTGTTTGTCATTCTGAACAGCATCACAACAGGTGGAGTGAATGTTAAAATAATTAGGCAGTAAACATCAAAACACAACATTAGATGTCATATTTGGGTTTATATTCATCTAAAGTAGGCATTGTGTGATCCATGTTCTATAGATATATATATTTATTTTTTTTACTGTAACAGAAACACAACACGGGTGCGGGACGGGATTTTTTTTTTCCTTTTTCATGGGATTGGGATGGGATGGGACTATTTTTTTGGGAGTGGGATGGGACGGGACTGAAAATCCACTCCCATGTCACCCTCTACTGCAGAGTCCGCAAGTCTGCATATGCGATGAAGTCTGGACATTTGGATTCAGCCTTAGTGGCATGTTAGCGACTAGCTAGTGAGCATGGTGACGCATTTAAGCAAAGATGCTCAGAATTTGATGGAGACCAAAACAAAAGCAAAAATGGGGGTAATATTGGATTTACATGAATCAGATGGTCAGAAAGACAACTCCAAACAAATGCTAATGCTGATCTGTGTTTGCTGAATGTGTAAATTGGTTAGGTGCTTTCTAAAATCTTTACTAGAGTGATTGTTACTGATAGAACTATATTATGCAGGCTCTTTTCAGGCATGAACTTGTTTCACTGCTCCCAAGAGGCCAAGAACTAAAAGAATGCCACTTACAAAATATGCACTTTTGTAAAAGTGGATTGTCTGTTAAGGTGTGTGTTCAAATCTTTGTTTCTATGACAGAAAACTACCTTGTTCCTTGTTTTGTTTTTTTTACATCTAAAAATCATTCTTTTACCCGCTGATCAGTGATTTTAATCTCATCCTGAGTGTGAGTAATTACAGCTGCGATTACCTCCTGTTGTTTTAATTGAAATCTAGTTGAGAGCTTTGTTGTGTTTTAAAGTGGGTCTGCTGATCTATGTAACACAACTAGATGTGCTTTTAAATCAGTTTTGAGGTTCATTGATTTCCACTCAGTTCAAGGCAAAACCTAATTAATGTAGTGGGTACAGGCACGAATACCATATAAACATTAGCATTTTAAACCTGCACTAATTGACTTTTTTGGCCTCCTGGGGTCAACACCACAAGCTATTAACACAACATTGAAGGAAAAATCTGATACTTCAGCTACTAAAAACTACCCCATGTTCATCAGCAGGTCGCAAACTATATCTGATGCTGGGACTGTGCTTGGCTCGGTGCTGACACAGATCCCAAAGGATGGAAAGAAGTGTTTCACCATTAGTCTTTTTTCTACTTTTACAAAAAAGACAATGCAGTCCCTCAGATTTTAAAGAAAATTTTTTTTACCTTGAGCCTTCAAAGATTACAGACACACACACAAACGGGGCTGGTCCCAGGAGCAGACTAAATTGTTTCAATATTACATTCACTTTTATGCTGTTCACATTCCCCTCTCATTGTGGGCCTTGTTGGCAGGGCCCTCCAATCGTTACGCCCTCTGATCACTATTCCCTGCTTCTGCCACCACTATTGTTTCTCATCCTCTGAGCATGATGATCACCCAAGTGCAGATGAGTACAGACTGCAACAGCAGACTCCATTATTTTTTAGCTCTTATCAAGGGTAACAAAAAAAATATATGATTTATTATGCTTATCTTTTTTATTGATTCTGATTATACAATTCATTGATAGGTGATCAGGTGAGTAAAGAATGAGTAAACATTTCCCACAATCTCAACCCTTCTGTCCTTCACAGCTTACAAATGGCATCCTATACCTTAACCATGTCTATGAAAGGCAAACTCCACCCATTTTCAAAATTCATACATTCCAATAGTCTAAGACAGTCCAAGAAATATTTGTAGACATTAACTCTCTCCCAAATCCAAAAACTAAAGTGCTGTAACTCAAATATGTGATATCATCTAGTATAAAGTCTAGAGCTGAACCACAGACAATGAATGGTGAAAGATGACACTGAGAGCAGACAGGGGAATGTTCTGAGTATATAGTATAGCTTTTGTTTGGATTTTAAAGAAACACATTGTGGCTTCTATTCATTGTCTATAGCTTGTGTGCAATCATGTGACTTTCATAATGTGCTAAATTCAGATGGAGGACAGTAAGTGATAAATCCACACACACTGAGTGTATTAGATATAGAGGAAAACGTTGGATTAACCTGCCCTCAGCAGCTATCATCAGAAAAATGAAACTCATATTTCAATTTCTGGCAAGCTGATGAAAGTGTTCATGAGTCTAGTGGACTGTATTGTGTGTGTGGTTGGGTCCATGACTGAAAAGACTATCGTTGTTTTTGGCCAGGTGAGTAAATGTGTTGAGTGCAACTGTCTTTTAACTAGATATATGGACGCACCACTGCCAGGCTAACTTTACTAGGTAACACTGGCTAATTTTAGCTACTATGTTCTACTTACTAGGTCAACCGTTCCCAGAGGTCTGGTGACATGCTGTCAAAAATCTGGGTCGTGGCACATTGTAATTGCATCCAGCTTGAAGCATGTTTAAAACAATACTTTTAGTGTTTAAAATAAGTTGACTCTGCCCCTCCAGACAGATGTTGGAGGCTTTTTTTCCTTTTACTTCAGCACTTTATGTTCATCTATTTTCAGGACTTCAGGTGGCTTTTGGTTTTTGACAATTTGGTGGGTTGGAACAGCTGTAAACGGCCCTCGACCGATCTGGTATGGCAGACATGTTTGTTTCCAGCATCATTGATTTGGTACAAGTTTTACGCCCGATGCCCTTCCTGACACAACCCTCACCATTTATCCAGGCTTGGGACCGGCATCAGGAGTACACAGAAAGTGCTCCCCCAGTGGCTGGTTTCATCATAACATATCTGTATATGGCAAAAACTACAAAAGAAAATGGAAATGATTAGTTTAACTAAATAGTTTTTTTTTTATAGTTAAATTATGTTTTTTTTATAGTTTTTATAGACTAAGCATGTTATTAGTTATAGATTGATACTGTTTTACAAAAACAGAAAACCATGATGGAGATGGGCTTGTCTTTTTGAGGGCATTTATAGAAAATGGCACCATTTTTGACTTAACATGACTTCTGCTTTGAGAATAGGCGTATTACAAGGTGGCAATCGGGCCCCTCCACCCCACCAGCCCCAGTGCAACCACACTGCGGAACCCTAACCATCTATATTTATGTCCCTGATCATATGCAGAGAACCTATGGAGCAGCAGAGAGAGAGAGAGTAGCTCATGTTTGCAAATACTGATTGAACTTTGCCAGGCTATGAAAATACCAAATTGGTATTATTTATTAAGATTATGTTCCTCTTTAATATTTGTGCATCATTTGTTCTAAAATATAAACCTGAAACAACTAAGATTTGACTTAAAAATGCTTGAATATCTCAAATCATCAGAGTTGCATAAAACTATTGGGAAATGGGCAATACCTCCGACCATGAAGGAAGTGCAGTGTAAGAAATGGAACCATTGGCATTACTGCTGTGTTTATAATGCTGATGACAGGATATTAGCCAAATCAAGTCATTCTTGCTTCCCGTGGGTGTTAAAGAATCACATAACAGCGGCTTAAATGATCAGTTTTCAGCCAAACCCTGTGCAGAAATGTAACATGTTTACCACTTTATTCAAATGAGACGGCCGGTTCTTTCATTTTGAAATCCATTCTGCTGAGGCCATTAGATCACATAGAAGCACTGTGTAAACACATTTTTTTTTTTTTTTGCAAAAGCTATTCCAGCACTGATCTAAGGAACTGATGGGGCAACATCTTTCTGCTTAGCTGCAACAGCAAAACAACCACACTAATAATATTGACACTGGAGGTTCATATCAGACAAACATGAAAATGGGAAAAAGCTACCCTGCAAGTCAACTGACATTTGATAAGTAGCTGCATGTGACATTTGTGCCTCCGAGCACAGCAGCCTGACTCCCGATTAGCAACGCTTCAAATGAGGACCCGTCATGATCTGGATCTTGTTAATAATGGTTGAAGCCGAAGAGACAGAGCTGGAGAGAGGGAGAAGTAGATCGGCTAATCAAGATCTGAGAAAAGAGGATCTCCTTTGTCTGGCAGGAGACGGAGCGTAAAGAAGAAGAAAAAACACTGTCTATCTTATCTCCAATGTGGTGTCAACACAGGCTGTGGTTGAATAAGTGCAGTTAATGCAGGCGCGAGAGGAGGAATTGCCACCACAGCCTGGCCTATGGAGGCATAGTGATTTGGATGCCAGTGTTGTTGTTCTGTTTGTTTGTTTATTACCTCTACTGATACAGAGACCCTCATTTGTTGGAAAGTAATTGAATTCTTCCTTTTTGAAGGAATTACTGTGATGCATTCAAATGACAGTCTGTGTGTCAAAGTGTTACTCCAGACACTGTGATTCAGTCAAGATTCAAAGCTGTTGTTAGGGCAATGACATTCTAAGCTATCAGAATGACTGTGAATTGTAACAGAAAATGAATTTCTTTAGGATTAGTGAGGATCATTTACTCAGCTTGGCTGGATCAGGGTTTTAGGGCATTTGTCAGACAGTTTCAAGTTTCCCATTTTCTGCATATATGCATTAAATTATAAGGATTAAGACTCCTTTTACACAACGGATAGAGAACAACTCCGATTCCAAAAGAAGTTGGAATGCTGTGTAAAACGTAAATAAAAACAGAATGCAATGATTTGCAAACTCTGTTTGACCCATATTCAATATATTACAAAGACAAAATATTTATGCTTGCTTGATATACATCTAAACAGTTGTCTTACAGTCCAGGGTCTCTGTTGCTGTGTTTTGTGTCACACATGTTCTTTTGCTCTGAACCCACGCTGTTGTAACACGTGCAGAATGTGTCCTGGAATTGTCTGACTGGAATAGGCAGGGACATGCCTGGAATGTGCTGGTAACAATCTGGATGGTCCTTTTCCTCTGTAGTCCCAAGGACGCAATGTAATCTCCAAAAACAGCTTAACCGTGGACTCTTCAGACCACGGCACACGTTTCCACTGTCAGTCCATCTCAGACGAGCTTGGGCCCAGAGAAGTCAGAGGTGTTTCTAGATGTTGCTGATATATGGCTTTAATTTTGCATGATAGAGTCTTAACTTGATGCAGCAATAAAATGTGATGATCTGAACCTCTTCTTTTGATACAGCAATGATAACTCATCATCTTTTAACTGCAGATCTCAACCTTAGCAATCTATTCTTCCATCAGCAGTAAAGCTCTGCTTACTGGAAGCAGAGAAAGTGATGAGAATCTAATACCCTGATACTCCCCTTTTCCTTTGTAAAAAGTCAGAGCAGAAGAGGCTGGAAAACCGTGCTTTCCAGTTTTATCTAGAAAATAAATGATAGATAAGGTTGCCTTTTCTCTTTCAATTTACTGTAAGCTCTAGCGAGAGACATCAGACCTTCCAAAATGAGTCCATTCATCTGCCAGGCTGGATGAGAGGAGATGATACAGCCTTCCCAACTCTCACTGTGTTGACAGCCTCTCTGGCCTTCATACACATGACTAATAATAATATAATAGATGAAAAATGGATCCTGTGGTGCAATAGACTGCAAAACGTTTAGACGAATATCCATTGGCAGATATTGACTTTTATTAAAAATCTGATAATGGACAGTTAGAGTTGTCCCACTCTGGTATTGTGCAGTGTGTTTGATTGTGTATTCAGATTATTAATCCTTGTAATAGTGTGATTAGCATACTGGTTATGTTTTTCTGTGCTCCAGTGTCCAGTAATGATTGCTTGTTTGCGGGCCTTTTCAATCTGAGAAGAACAGTTTTGGACATTACATTATTTTTCTTTTAACACAAACATGATCCAGTTCCATCCGCCCTCAGATACTCCTACACTAGTATCAAACTGTGAGGCATAATTCATTTCAGGACTTTTGTCGCTCTTGTGATAGAGGGTTGGTTTTTTAATGTTTATGTTGCTGATGTTCTTTATGTTTGCTTGTCATATCATATTCCATTCAACCTATCTTCCTTTTTACTGCTGTTTAAATTGAAGATGTCTTTCATTTCATTTTGATTGCCTCTGAAAATCTGCAGAGAACAGGTGAAATGATTTTGTTCCCATCATTTCAGATAGATGGGAAAGATGGGATAGATTCCCATGGCTATGACTTGAAAACATACACTTATATCACAATTGTTCCAGATCCTATATCAGTTAAACCCTTGTTGGCTACATATTATATTATATTTGATCCTTGGATGATGTGAATTTCCAAAAGAGAAGGAACAGCATGAAAAAAATATGTATAAAATTCTAGGGAGAGTCCATAGCTCATCTCTCAATCTATACTCTGAGGCATTTTGTTGTTGATTGGAAGAAACTTGCTGACAGATGATTACGCATTGATGCGGTTGCTCTGGCTGAGAACATTTGAAGATATGTTGAACAGAATTTCTGGGGCTTTAATGAAAAAGAGAAAGAAGAGGTGACAACTCATCATAAGCGGGAACTTTATCTGCCTCATGTTGTATGGATATTCTTCACCGCCTTCTCCCAGAGGTGTTATTCAAAAAGAGTTGACCCTGAGGAAAGCACAGACGTATTACTTATCTGTGGAGTGATAAACACAATTCAGGGAAAGGATTGGAAGACTTTGCTTTTCTCAAAATTGCCTCATTAGATTAAAAGCTTCTGAAACTCTGTGGCGTCTTTGAACTGGTTTGATATCTAAGCATAATGAAAGTGTAGCATTTGTAACGATATTGGAATAATGATACCAGTTTTTCAGCAATGAAGTGTTTGATTATATCATATTTTGTACCAATATTCAATATATGCTTGACTGGGAATGTTGCCATGCAATTGTACTATAACTGCCTCTGAGACTATTAAGAACAGGGGACACCGTAGTGAGAATGAATTGCAATAGTAAATCACAGGAGTGTTTCTCCTCCTATATTTTTCTGAAAAGCCCTCAGACAATACTAAAGCTATAGGCAGCTATATATCAGGCAGTATATATGCATATGATACAAAGAGGCCTTTACCACCCGCCTCCTTGTATATGAATGAGGCTGGTAGGAAAGGGTTACTGTGGTATGGTTCTGCAGTGCTGCCTCCAAACTTTTAAACCGTTGCAAAGCTCAAAGAAGACATGTCTTGATAGAAGGTTTCAAAGACGTATACGTCACTCTCTGCAGGTAGATCTACATGGTCCTGGAAGATGCATACCCTCCTCAGGGCACAAATGCAACATTTTGCAGCAGCTGGAAAAATTCAATTAGGCAAGTAGGCCTGGGGTGCAGAAATAGGTCCACTTTGGGCCTATAAATAGCATGATCAGTTATAAATGATTGCATGCCATGGCTTTCATTTAATGTTATAACTTTTTCATGACAAGTCCCTGGTTATATTGTGTAAAAACTTGTATTGTGAAGCAGCAACTTTTCACACAACTTCTAGTTCAGCTGATAGCAAACATGAAACAGTAAAATAAATCAGATATCTAAAGTAAAAACACGACACAGGAGAGAAACTAAACTCCAAACCACAGAGATTCAGTTAGAAGCTACAAAGGTACTGAGAGCTGGACACACAGAGACTTTTAAAAATGCCTTTCTCTCTGGTCTCCTGCACACTCAGGTTAGGAGAGACTTGCAACTCACACAGCTTGTTTGAGGGGGAGAAGGGGGATCGGCCGTGGTTGGCC
Source organism: Epinephelus cyanopodus (assembly GCA_026686955.1). Lineage (NCBI taxonomy): Eukaryota > Metazoa > Chordata > Actinopteri > Perciformes > Serranidae > Epinephelus > Epinephelus cyanopodus. The sequence continues at coordinate 9,014,109 of CM048921.1, forward strand.
AGACATCACTGCTACCCGCTTGAGGGCAGGTGGCCTGGCTTTTGGATCTACTCCTGAGAGTCTCATGCACAGCTCGGTGTGGCATGGCACATCTTGACTGAAAATGGAAATGCAAACTGCCACTGTTTCCATGGTGCTGGCACATATGTTTTACTCCTTACGTGCTTGCACCATGTAGGATGATGTTAAGAGGTTGTGGTCATTTCACATATTTCTGAGACCATTTTGGTTTTCATTTACTCTCCCTGCTTTCAACAGCATTTCCAGAAGAAGCAAGAAGCTCTTTTCAGCAATAAAGCTCTGACACTACCTGCAAAGCACCAAACACCTGACAAACAAAGTTATCGACTGGCTGGTGAACACAGTGATGCATTTACCAGTTAAAGAACCACATATATGAATGTATGCAGAACAAACTTCAGACTTAAATTAATCAGGTGGCCAGGGACAAGACCTGAAATGAATGCTAACATTGATCTGTGTCTGCTGGATGTGTAATTAGGCAACAATTTGCTAACATGTTTGCTATAACTAAAGAGTTGATAACATGTGTCCTGCTACTCCCCAACAAACTGAGGGAGAAGCAATTTATCTTAGAAGGTGTTCTTAAAAGGGCCAGTGTAGTAATGATCAATAAATATGTACTCAATCAAGATGTGTCACGAGGGTATAATTCATATGTTTCATCATGATAACATGTTATATCGATTCCTTAGACAACAATACGATTTTTGCAGATATTAATCTGCCACCAAATCGATCGATATGAGGTGACATCACTAAATATTCTCATTGTCTTTTTCTTGGTTGGTAGCACCATTTGAATGTTTAGAAAGGAGGTTGGACAGAAATGATAACACAGATGTGTCATGGAAATTCCATAATAAAGGTGTATTTCGAAAACAGCAATGTTTTCACTTTGCATCAATAACACTGGAGCACTGATCATTGAATTGATATCTATACCCAGAGTGATGTATCGTCACACCCATATATGTCACATTCATCATACCTGGTAGATGACCAGACCTTGTTATTTCTTAAATAAAAGCCCAAATCAGTCTCAAATCTAGTAGCAGCAGGGCCGCTGACTGAAACTGTAAACAAACTTAGTCTCTTTTGCCCTGTGATGATGGAGACTGACCTTCATTGTGGAGATGGAGGAGAATTTAATTCACTTAAAGCTCCATTAGAGAAAAGCCTCTTGTTTTTCTGATAGGGCACCATGTCCATGCCATCCTCCTGTTTTAGTGGGATGAAAGTAAAAGCTCTGGAGACACACTAGTTCAATACTTTAGTTTGACTTTTAAAAAGAGCCCGATGTTGTTTTCCAGAAAGCATCCTGACAAATCTTCAGAGGACTGTAGAAAGCTTGTTTTTTGTAATGAAACATTAAAGGATTGAAAGTAAGAATTAACAGAGCGCTACGTGTTTCAAATACAGTATGTTGCCTCACTCCAGAGACTGTAATCAAGCTGACCTTGCTTGTTGTTTGAACCTTGTATCGCTGAGCTACACAGGGCAGTTTTCCACCTCAGAGGAAATGAGAAAGCTCCTGTAGAGAGAGAGAGATCAAGGCTTGACGGGAGACTGAACTTATTTTTTTCAAACAAGAAAAATACTACTGTGGTTGCATGGAGAATAAAGCAGTCTGTGTTTTCCCAAAGGCCCGAGGACATGACAGATGACTTGTTAAAACCAACAAGAAATGAGATCACATTTAACACACAAACACGCACAATCTCACAAATACGCACATGGATTTGTGTACACACAGACATACACACAAACACTCAACATATAATCGTCCTCCCTTTGCTTTCATTGATTAAATTAGGTTATAATCACCATAATACAGATATTCAGCCCTATTGGGGTGGTTATTATAATCAGATGGGTAAGCGTTATTATATTTGGCCCATCATTTTACATGAGGCTGTTTGCAGGGGTGGGAGCACTGTAACAAAGTTGTTGTTTTTTGTGTACTTGTATTTTATGAGGTAATTTCACTTGGACTTAAGTTTTTTTTTTTATCTCAAGTATGGTAATTCAACTCTGTGTTCACATTACCAGTGATACAGCAACAGGCTACTAATCAGTTTCAGTAGAACCAGTGACATACAGTAAAGCTGGCTCTGCGGACAGGCGTGATGGCCTCAACTTTTTTTCAGCACTCCACTGACGCAGTAAAGTGTCAACCAATTATATGTCTTTTTTTTTTTAGCTGTGGTCCTGTGTATAATTTAGCTTAGTAAGCTGATGCTATGTTAGCTGTCTATACTTTGCGGTGCACACAGGGTTGAAATGTGATGTTAAAATAGGGCCCAGACACCGATCACTAGCATAGATACTGTTATTCTTATGAATACAAATTTTAGATGATGTTTAGTCAAGTTGCTTTCTGGCTGGTAGCAGACACACACAAACCCATGATGGTGAATCAATATGTCTTTATCCCAACTTGTCAAATATTGCTGTTTTATCAGAGGCATTTTACGGGACACTGTCAACTGACGCTCGATACGTGTTGTGTCTTTTCAAAATACACCTCCGTTTTCACATGACATGTACAGTTTGTGCTCGTTAGATACATAGTCCTCTTTTAAATAAACTTACTTCATCTGTAAACACCTCGTGTGAATGACAACCACACAAAACAAACAACATTAATTAAAGCTACAAATCTCTCTCTCTCTCACACACACACACACACACACACACACAATTACTGCCTTGCAATTATATGTATCTGCACACCACTGTAGTCGTAGTTACAGTTTCCAAGTCACAGTGAAGTTGACCTTCGACCTTTTGGCTATAACATGCCATCGATTCATGATTTTATTCTGTTTGGCATTTCTGTGAAATTTTGTCACAATTAGTGTATAAATTATTGTGTTTTGGCCAAAAACATATTTTGTGAAGTTGCAGTGACCTAGGCCTTTGACCACCAATGTCTAATCAATTTAATGCTGGGTTCAAGTAAACGTTTGTGCCAAATGTCCCTCAAGGGTTTCCTGAGCCATCACTGTCACAAGAATGAGACAGACGAGGACACAGTGACCTTGACATTTATCCTTGGGTCCAAAGTTCCCAGATAGCACACATACAGCTGGCCGACGTCGGCCTGAGGACGACACATCAGCCTTGAATTTATAACGTCTGACAAGCATTGGCGGATATCTTTAAATTTAATACTCTTTAATACTTTAATACTCTTTTGTCTGAGCTCATCACACGTCTCTGTTACTTTTGTTAGTTGTTAGCTAGTATAGCAGTTTAGCTCATGTTAGCTAACAGGCTACAGCTGTGGTGTTTTCATTTTATTTTCCCTAGTTGACGTTATGTGCTCATCTGGTTATCATGAGCACCCGTTTTGGGTTAAAGTGGAAGTGCCCGGAGCTGCCACCCGTGGTCTCGGGCAGGGCTCAAGACTTGGGATCCACTCACCTATGATCCTGCCCGGCCTGATCTCCGCGGCCCCCCAGCCTGACGTCCGCGGCCTGGACGGGTGCTCAAGTGTGGGTGAGAGGAGCAGAGAGGAGCGCTGAGGTCAGGCCGGGCGGGCCGACACTGTGTATCCCAGAACGGGTGCTCAACTGTGGGTGAGAGGAGCGGAGAGGAGCGTGGAGGTCAGGCCGGACGGGCCGATAGTGTGTATCCCAGAGCGGTTGCTCAAGTGTGGGTGGGAGGAGAGGAGCAGAGAGGACCACCGAGGTCAAATAGTGAAGTTTAAGGATGCTTTCGGAATGTTGTTTATGTGATTTTATGGGCAATATATCAGTCGAGGTCTCCTCCTCTGCAAAGCAAACTGACCCGGTGGCTAACGTTACAGGTAATAGCGCAGTTTTGAAACCACTGTTTTTCCGAGATGAAGGACTGATTGTTGAGCTGCTGTTAACAGTTAACGGAGTTAACACCAGTTCCCGTTATTTAACCGTCTCAACACTAAATCAAGCAGAGTGACGGACCCAAAGCCTTCAATCTGGCTAAAAGACAGCTGAAATGCTAAAAAAATACAGTGGTGAAGTTGGGATTTATTTCTTTAAGTTATGTGCTCATTGTCTTTTCTGTCTCGCAGGCTGCCAGGAGAAGCGGACTGGCCATCAGATATTGTTTGTCAAATTGACTTTTGTCTCTTCATTGTGCACACTTACACACGAAATAGGGTAACAGTCAGCTATTTTTGAATGTTAGCATTGATTTCTCACAGTGAATGGTGAAATATTTGTAGTTTCAAAGGTCCGACCTAAATGAATAAAGGTCATAGTTAACGAAGCATATGAATATTAATGAAGGAGCGCCCACTGAGCGCAACTTCTTTTATTGATTGTTTGAACATTGCGTGGTGGTCATTTTTGATTAAGGCCGACGTCTCAGCGACCTATTGGCAATGAGCAAATGCTCTCCCTGCTACGTCTTAACGATCTAAACTTGATACATCAGGCCGATGTCGGCCAGATGTATGTGTGTTATCTGTGCCAAATTTGAAAAAAAAAATTACTTTGAATGGACAGACAACCTGAAAACATAATGCCTCCAGCCACAACTGCCGTAGGCGTTGAGACATTAAAAAATGACATCTACGTTAATCACTGATTTAATGCACCACTCGGCAAGCGCACTGTGCACAAGTGACCCAAATCAAACACACCCAAGATATCGCGTAAACAACAGGGGCATGTGTGGTCTAGCAATAAACCAAATGTTAATATGCTCAGGGTGGATCCTCCAGTGGTGACTCAAAGCTTTGTAATTTGAGGAGCACAGTGTAACAGAGAGGCTGAGTAGACTGGTTATATTATGAATTCATAATGACTAATCAGAGAAGTTAAATCTAGAGCAGACTGAGGAGGACTTTGCACAAGGCTCACAACATGCCATTCAGACAGTTGAGTACAAAAACAAGTGTAACTGTTCTTTCTAACTGTACAGAGGAAGACGGCAACAGCGTTGAAACATACTGTTATTTGTTGTACTACATGGTGTGCATATGTATAATTGATAATCCAATCTGATCCCACCCCAAATTTGTCAATATCTGGCACTTGGTCGGTGACTTCTGGCATCAGACACAGACCAAAAAAACCTGTCCTTTCATGTCAGCATGATAGGTGGCCAGTTGCCGTTACAGTTTAACAGCACCCGGTGTTGTCGTGGGAAACGCAACGGGACAATAATAAATGTAAAGGTGGTGAAAGTCCAAGTAGGGTGGACTGGAGAGGTGGTGGATGGGTCCAACAACCACGACTTTCACACGGGAGACCAGTCCACGCTTCTTGTAAGATTGTAAAGCCAACTGTTCTTTTTTTCCTAAACCCAACCATATGTTTGTTGTTGAAGTACCGATGTAGTGCATTTATTCTGAAAGAAACTGTATGCTAACTGCACATTTCTTGTGAAAACAGAAGTGTGTTTTGAAAGAAGAGAATGCATGTAACAGGCAAAACATAACACAGCATCCCAGACCGTCAACAACCAACACATCCAGGGTACCTTGCACGTCATGCACATCTGGACAAAAAAAGTCTATGAAAAAATATTGATATGTGACAAGGTAGGAGTAAGAATGTGTTGGATAATCACCTGCAAATGTCTGTCAAAGAAAAGAAAACGAGAAAATATTGTTATTGAACATGGTTAAAGATTTGTAGAGAAGTCCAATTTCTACATTCTTGGGAAAGAGTTGCTACAATATATTGCTGGGATATTAACTTCACAGTAAGTTTAGCACTGTTTCTGTTGACTCTGTGTGAGAACACACTTGACATGTTAGAGCCCACTTTGATTTAATTCATCGCAGCTCATGCTCCATTCAATATTTAAATGAGAAGTTACATCCATCCTTGATGGAGGCATCTCTTTCATCCTATACAGTGAATTTACAGGATCAGCACAGAGGAGTGTGAGGGCAGCTTGTTGAAACCTAACAAGGTTTGTTCCGACACACCCTTCTCCCATTTGCCGGGGCTTTCATCTGTGACTTTGCAGTGGGAGACAATCCTCCATCTATAGGGAGGCTTGTAAAGAGTACAGTGAATTTAATCATTATAAACAAAGCAGAGATTGTGGAGCGGGGCCACAAGGGAGCTTGGAAACACGAGGGCCATCATGTGTGGATTAATCAACCTTTGCGGACTCAGCCGAATCTTTGCAGAGGTGGCAAATGAGATAGGAAGCCAATAGAGAATGAAAGTGTTGACACTTTGCTCTCTATTACACTTTAATGTTTTCTCTCTTTACTTTGGGGTCAGAGAAAAGGCTTGAATAGGATAGTTTCCAAAAAGATGCTACAAAAGCAGCAAACTTGAGCTGTGGGTTTAGTGTACAAGTTTAGCTACATTTTGATAAAAATATCTGCAGACTCACCTCAGCCTGTCCACACACTGTATGTCTGTGTAATTATGTGACTGTTTCCACATTAATCTGCCATGGCATTGGTACTATGTCCATATCATATGGATACATGGAGCCATTCCTGGCCCTGGAGGTAAAATTCCCATTCATTTTTCCCAAAGACAATGTTGCGTGACTGACTGCTGACTGCTGGAGCACTTCTACAGCTTGGAAGGACATGAAACTCTCCCGGTTAACTCATTAGTAGAAGTAGAAGGTAGTAGAAGGTAACTACGTCTCCAAAGGTGCAAATCAGGAAGAAACTGTTACTCTTCAGGAAAACTGAATTAAGGTGATTCAACTGCTCCTTTACTGGTGACGGCCATATTCACAACACACTTCAGGTGCCACAATAATAGGTACACTTCATGCTCCCTCCACAATAATGGTGAGAGGCTGGGGCTATGAAGGAGCCGGAGATGGATGTAACTTACAGACTGTCCAAAGCCTTGCAGACAGCCTGTCCCTCAAAGCAGCCCTGCCCTTAAAGGGGCCATATGTAAGAATGTGGCCAAAACGGTTACTGCACTCAAATTCAAAATACTGCCCCCCCTTCCCTTACAGATTCGAGGTTGCTGGACAGCAGCACGCTGGAGACTGATTTGTTTGCCTACGGGCGCCTGCCGTGGCAGGACTGCGTCACTGCGTCTTTGATGTTCGGTTTTCCAGCGCACCGTTCGAGCAAGTCCGGCTTCTCTGCTGCTAACGCTGCTGCTGGGATACAGCAGAGGAGGAGCCAGCTGCTAATGCTATGTACGGGGACACTGCTAATGCTGCTTGCTGTGTTGCTGACGTTTATTTCTAAAAAAAATCACTCGGGTCAATGACCCACCTGCACATGGGCTACAATGTATGATCAAAAATGAATAACTGTTGAAAGTATTCGAAATGTCCGTCCCTGTCTAGCTATGATGCTAGTTAGCCAACTTTGGCGTGCTGGTTGCGTCTCCGCTCCAGCACGGCAGCAGAGCCAATAGAATTAAATTCTAGTCAATGTGTGTATTTCCACCGGCTGCGCTGCGTTCCGGCTCCGTATCAGCTGCGGCACTTGGGAGCCCTCCGCAACAGATACGCAGGACTTCTATTTTTGCCGGATGCCGGAGCACAACGCAGCAATTCAGCACTGAGCAGATCATGCGGGGCAGGAAGTCATGCACAGAAACAAAATAAAACATCCGGTTAATTTTCAAAATAAAATACAAAGTGTTCACGGTGGATCATATTTCCCTGCACTACACCTTGAAAACTACATAATGGGCGGAGGCAGGCCTGAAGTCAACAGGTCAGAGGTTTTCAGACGTCATTTCACCCCGTTGACACCATGGATGAGGAGATATTAATCATGGCAGTGCACCGAGATGTCTACCAGCAGAGCTGCACCGCTCCGCACAGCAAACGCAGTCGGTGGGTATTGACAATAGAGCTGATTTTAACATGGAGGTCCATGGGGATTTACTCGTTTCTGACACCAGCCTTAAGCGGTGATTCCAAGGAAGTGCAGTTTTTGGCACTGTTGCTTCTCCCAGTCAAGTTTGGCAATGGAGGGGATGGAGACAAAAGAAAACAGAATGAAAATGATGGTGCAGACAAAACACTGATTAAAAAACAAACAAATTAGCAGGTGGCAGCCAAGTGGTCTTTAATAACATCTTTTCTGTGGAGGTGATCAGTGTAAGTGCAAAGTTTTCGTTCTTAAGCAGGGCTGCCAACTGCTATCAAGCTTACATCTCACTTCAAATAGAAGCTTTCTCCAATTTCTGTTTTATGGCTGACTGTTAAACTATCGCACTGTATCAAATAAATGGAAGCAACGTCACAGGCAACCTTGAAAAGTTACTGTACAACAACAAGGTTGTGGAGACTATGTGAGGCACAGCAGCAACTTGTGTTTTAAAATTTGCAAAATGATGGGATTGTTTCCATATGGTGCACAGAGCCAGACTGAATGTATATTCAGAGCATCGCTACTGGCGCAACCAAAAAACATGGAACAATTCCTTCCTCAGTACATGTCAGAATTGGAATCTTCTGGGAGAGTTTGAGTTACCTCTCTGTCTGGAACTGAAACCCCGGAGTTTCCCTCATTTCAGGGTTAACATACTCAGAGGTCTTTCTGGAATAGGCTGCCCCTCCAGCTCCGCTCAGTTTTCCAAACAAAGCAGTCTGTTGCCGCTCTGGCGTTATGTCGTGCTGCATTCAGTGCAGTCGGATATTGGAGATTCGCGCTCGTAAAAAGGCAAATTGGTCATAACTTTTCTTTGAATTCATTGCTGCCAACTGGGGTGGCAGGGCTTTCTTTTAGGGTGGCAGTTGCCACCCTATGCCACCCCGGTAGATCCGCCCATGACTATTATACATAAGAGATAATTAGCTTCCATTAGCTTTGCAGTTAGCATTTACCAGCAATGTAATTTGTTTGCACGTGTTAAGGAATAGCTGCTGCTGGCTTCACAGTTGACCACAATGCCGCTATTCACAGCAATTAACAGTTTAAGGGTTGAATATTACAACTGTGTCACATAACCTTAATTATCCTGTTTCAGAAATTTTGATTTTGCCCTGTATGTATAGACTGTTTTACTATTAGTAAATAGTAAGACGTTTTTTGATAAGCAGGCGTAGCCTAGACAAAACAATTCTTCACAGACATTAGCAAGTTTAAGACTTGAACGGTTTCTTGATACCTCTCCAGTTTCTGATTAGGTGGACATGATAACCCTCTATACACATAAAGTTATTCATCCCTACAACAATAAATACTTTGTCCCTAAACAAATATGAAGTGTGCTCTGTACTTTTGTCTCATCTCATTTAACCATAGCTGGCGACGGGCAGTGATGGCTGGTACTATGTGATAGAATTTAATTTTTGAGCCATGACTCTTTCTATTCTGGCTCCCAATAACACGAGACTCCTGTGTAGCCCACAGCCCTGTGGTGGCAGGTCATGTTTTGCCCCAGCTAATAAAATTATGTTATTGTGATGTCCGCCCTACAAGCCCCTACAAGCTCAGCAGTTAACAGCCTGTTGTATTTCTATATTTTGTCCTTTCATAGTTTCTATGCTGTCAGCTGATTCTTGTTTTAGGTTCTCTGAAAGTACCCAACTGAAAGAGATCAGCATTTTAATGAAACTCAAAATTATAAAGTTCTCAATAGAGTGTGCCAGGGCTGACGTCAAACCCAGAAGTTTAGCATCGCGCTGGTTCCCGGAAGAGAAAGTGAATGTGATTTTTGCATTGCATTTTGGATTATGTCAGAAAATAAGCTCTATGGCTAACACAAGTTTATGATACAGGTTTTGTTCAGCGAGATAATCTTGACCTTTCATCTCACATTTGAAGCTTAAATGCGATCGCCAGAAGTAAAAAGCTAACGTTAGGCTTTAACGGACTACATGACTGCTCCACAGTTGTATGACTCTTGACGTCACCACCACTAAGCTTTCAACTGATTTCGGCCGCTTTATTTTAAAAACATTGTATAATGGGGAAATCAGACTGTTTAAGCTAAATAAGGAGCTGTAATGGCGGACTGCCAGCACTCTCGCCTGTTCGGGGGTGATGGCGTTTACTGTCCCCAACAGGGTTTGTAGTTGCATTGAGTAACTTGTTAGCAACCGCATTTTTTACGACACGTAATAGTTTCAGAATTCACAAATAGGGTATTTACCGACGTATTTTATATCGTAGAACAAAATCTGAAACTCGCTTAAGCTTTTGTTAATCACAGACCTTATTTGAGGCATTTTACCAAAATCCCATTCAAAAAAACGTATTGACTTTTAGACGAGAGAACCAGAAGTGCTAAAAGCACTAATTGAGTTCCGGGTTTACTGGCATACTCTATTTGCTGAAAATGCAAGCACTGCTGAAGACAACTTGCAGAACATTTATATTGATTGTTGTTAGAATTAATAATACTGTAACTACAGTAATCACTCTTTTAATAAACCATTTAGGATGTAATATAAACAGTGGTCAAATAACGAATAACCAAAGTGTCATTGATAAAATTCCTATAAGTTACACTTTTGTGATTGATGGAGACATTTCCTCTTAAAGAAGCTGAATATATGAGGCTCTTTCAGGTGCTTCATCATCTCCATCTTAGCATACTCATATTCCTTGGATGAAGGTGGCAGCCCTGATAAGTAGAGGCAGACTCTGCTGAGTAGCAGTGAATCTATCCCAGCTCAAATTAATGTAAAACTGAGATATAAAATTGATCAGAGCCACAATGGAGCTGCAAACAGATAAAGGTGAGGTGGGTTGTTTGGTTTCCCTGCCAGTGGGCTGACTGTTGCTGAGACAAAAAAAAGTGAGCATGCACAGGCTGATTTATGGGTTGAAGCTCCTGGTTATTTATATTTCTCACCGATAGTACCTTTCAAAAAAACTTGATTTGTTAAGAAAAATCCCAATGGGACTGTCAGAACGTCAAGTCAGAGTCCTCACTTCACAAAGTCAGCACATACTGACACATTAAGATCTCTGATGGCACTGTATACCACAGCAAAAGCTGGGAGCAACACTGCTTAAGTGAAATGGCAAGGACCCTGGACAAGAGACTGAATGAACAGCTGTTTGTATAAACAGGACACAGCATTTACTAATAAGGGGTCAGAAGTCATCAACCAGGAGTCAGTGGACATCCTGAGTAAGATCTAGGGGTTCCCTCACATTCAACACCAGCCATCTTTGAACAGAGACAGAGGGTAAGGTTTCCATGATCTGTTATCATGTGACTTGGGTTACTTAAGGAAAACTGAGCTAACAGCACCATTTGCTGATGAAGACATATGGTTAAAGCAGGGGTTATTGTATACACAGGGATACAATCCATATGCAGGTACATGATGGATACATGTGGTGTAAATCCACATATGGTTATTTACCAATAACCTACCTAAAGTAGCCACAGATATGCATCAGTGTTTAGCAGAGTAAGACTGCAACCAATCATGTAAAAGTCTTCTATGTATGAGTTTACTTTTGTTTCCTCCCTTCAGAACTACACCCATTTTTCAGCCCAGTCCATTCCCAGGTCTTCAAATACTGCTGTTCATACCATGCGAAATCAAAAGTTAATGTTGTTTTAACATAATGTAATGTAATGTAACCTAACGTAACATACATGCACGTAAATTTCCATCTGCGAACAGTTTACACAAATTCTTTCTACTCACGTTTCATGAATGAGACCCACTGACTTGGTCAATCCATGTGAAATTTGGCACAGTGGTAGAGGGTCATGGGAGGATGCGAATGAAGCAATATTACATCAATTGCCCAAAGGAGGCGCTATAGCGACTGATTGAAATTGTAAACTTTGAATGGGCATATCTCATGCCCCGTATATCGTAGAGATATGCATCTCCTCACGAGGAACAAATTTGCTTCAAGAACCCATAACTTCTGGTTATATAGATTTTCCGCCATTTTGAATTTTTTGAAAAACACTTAAAATCGATCTCTTCCTAGGAAGTTTGACCGATCTGCATGAACATAATCTAGGGACCAATATCTAAAGTTCCCCCTTGGCAAAAGTTGGAAAACTTACTAAAACTAAGCTTCTATAACGCAATGAATATTGCGGAGGGTTAGGGTAGGCATATGACCACACATAATCTGAGGGGACCCCTCCATTATTGACCCAATCAGACAAAATGGGGGCGCTAGAGAGCTAATTTCTTATCTAGGCCTAACCACCATATCGATTTTTACTAAACTTGGTGTATATGTAGAACAGGACGCCTCAAGGTGACTGGAGAAATTTAACTGTAATTGGCAACTGAGTGGTGCTATAACAAAGGAAAAATGCTTAAAAATGGCTAAAATGCGACCGATCGCTGTGGCTCCCCCTGTGGCCCAATGATTTTGGGTTTTTTTCTAATTTTTGTTATGACTAAGTCATGGTATGGTATGCTGTACATACGTACACATGCAAACTGTCAGTGTGTCATTCTGTCAGTCAGTCATTCTGTCTGTCCCACATTTTTCTACTCACTGACATGGTCAATCTATGTGAAACTGCACATAGGCATTGAGGAATGGGTATGGACTAGTATTATATCACACATTCACTATCCAAATCACAATTTCCTAACCCTAACCCTAATGCAGGGCTCCATATGCCTCAACTTGCACTGTATTACTGTACGTTTTGCTGGGATTGTTTCTCCGATATTCTTTTTCTCTCTATAGCTTACTGGTGCTTCAGTTATGAAGTGATACTGAGGGGAGGGTGTGTGCCCACTCTCTTAGAAAGACTTAAGACTGACATGCAGCCTCTGTCACAACTTCCTTTGTTTTTTTTAATTCAGTTAGAACAATGGCTGATTTCTGTATTTCCCACACAATGACATGGAAAATATCTGGATTAGAACAAATCCCTTTTGATCAGCTCAAAAAACATTTGGTGTCGGTCTAGGGAAAACCTGCATTGTCTCACTAAACCTGAGTGGCAGGTGTGTTATTTGAAACATTATCTCCCCTCTGTAATCAGATCCTGGAGAAATACTCCACGTAGTGTTAATTTTCCTCTGTGGCGCAGGTCATTGGAGAGCTTTTCACTGGATCTTTTGTTTGAAGTCTTGCAAGTTAATTGACAAGGCTGTCAAGCTGCTGTCATATCAATATTGAAAGGCATCAGTATTAACATAAATGCTGGTGGTTAATACTGCATGGGAGGATGTGGAAACATAGGGTGGATGTGTGCCAGGGGGATACTCGCTGAATATTTTTCACAGCGTTCTGACATCGGAAAATGTCAGTCCTTCTGTTCTCACATTTCAAATGCATGATGGGACTTGGGCATTGACTGGAGCCAAGCAGCAGACTCTAATACGAAATACAGTTTTTACAGTACTGAAAGGATTCATTCCAAATTCATACACATGTAAATGTTACTGTTTTTGAAAATGTAATTTTTCTGAGGAGAAAGTGTGGACTATATTATAACCCAGTCACAACAGAGAGTGGCACAGCAAAATTCACTGAAATAACTGTGGTCAAGCTGGTCGACCCTTGAATCTCTATTGCCGAACCAACTGCCCATGAAAGTCGGAGTGCGCTCATATTCTGACCTTCATAGTAAAACCAATGAAAAAGCCCAGAGAGTCAACAGGGAGGGTAAGTGACTTTGTCCTGTCTGCTTTCTCACTTGCCAAAGACAAGTGCTGCAGTATGAAAGTGTTACCAACATAGAGGACAATGTGATCGCACAGGAACACTTGAAATGACCACGACTTTAGATTTTAGAAAATGTGCTTCCTGTTAAAATAACGTTTGTTACGCATAGCTTCCTCCATTTCTGACTCTACCTCTACAGCCCAGTTGCCAGAAGAAAATGTTGGCATCAACATGTTGACATGAAAAATGTATACATTTCCCATACATACACATACATTTCAATATCAACATTCTAAAGACATGTGAGAGCTGACTTTGTCATCCGAAGGTGGAGGGGATGATGGATGGTGAGATTATAATGGATCTGCGACACAGTAATGTACAAATGGGGTTTTCAGAAACATACTACGCCTACATCTATTTTGGCAGTTGGATTTGGCTCTCCCTTACCAAGAGGGTCAACACTGTTCAAATAGCTTCCTGTTGGTCAACTGAATGAGGCTAATGTAATGTTAGGAATAGCTTTTTTTTGTTTGTTTTTAGCCCTAATGCATGGATAAATTTTGCTATCTCGTCAGCAGCAATTTATTACTGCATATCAGACGGTAGATATCTTATTTAAACTGTACTAACGGACCTAAAGTGCAGATAAATTGCAAATAAAAGGCCTTGTTTTGTTTTTACAGAAAAGTACAGTTGTACTTAGGCCAGCATTGTGTCTCTAATGAGACTTTAGTGAAATGTCAACTGACCTTATGTTGGTTACATAATGTGGTGTGACATTAAACACATTGCTGTTTGTAATTGAAACACTTTATCCCTCTTTAATGATCCCTCTTGTGATGCATCCTTCAGAGATGAATTAAGACATTACTGCACCAGTGATTTTCATTATTCATAGGTCTATATTGTCTTATTGATCAAGTGAAAGCAACTTTCCCTCCTCACATGACGACAGAAAAGAGACTTTATTTCATTTGTGTTTTACAGTTCTCAAAAGCTTTCAAATGACTTGGTAATGCATTTTGACAAAGCCTAACCTTTAAGTGCTGAAAAAGAAATATTAAGTTCACGAAAGGATTATTTTTTAGAGCTGAGAAAACATATTTCATCTGCTATAATTTCCGATCTATTGCCTCTCAATCATAAATGTAAAAACACTTCATCAAAGATGCAATGTCTGCTGAAGTAAAAGTATGTGTGTTAAAAGGCAAAGTACTCTTTCTGAAGAGTGCTCCATTTTAGAACGTTGTATAATAATGCAGACATTCACATTATTTATATTGAATAGATGCTTATATCTAAAGCCACTTAACCAGGAAGAACTAGATGTCATCAAAAGTTGGAAGTGCATTCCTCTCAAACTTAGGTTGCTTTTCTCTATTTCTGTTTTTAAAGAACACATAAGTAAGGGTGGGATCTTAAAGTCTAGTCTGAAAAGGTGGGGTTTTAGCCTGTAATGGACAATGGCCATTGACTCTGCAGAGAAGAGTTCTGACCAATATAAGCAACCATAGGGCCCTTGAGGTGACAGTGCAGTCAATAGTAATTTATTTTGTTAAAAAATATTGGATTGAAACTGTTTCTGATATTGGTTTTTATTTTCAGTTTAGTGACTTGCCTCCAACTTTGACAAAGCTAGCAGCAGTACTTCTATGAGTACTGATAAGACCTGTGTACTGCTCCCGAGTTCTGTGTTTATAGACTGTGGTTTTGGGGGAAACATACTCACTGCCTGACTTATGCTCCATGGCAACATTTTTCTGGTGTAGGAAGCGCTACATTTATGCACAGCACCAAAGTCATAGGGAGGTTGTTGGGGTGGATGGAGGGCACAGGACTTCGGAAAGCGCATGACTATGATAGCAGAGACGGGGATTTGTGCTTGTGGTTAGCTTTAGCCAGCAAAAGCACTTTGGTTAAGGTTAGGGATAAACATGTCAGGCTTCAAGTCAATTTTGACTATATCAGTATTTTATCGAGACCACCATCTTTCCCTGATTCTAACCAAGTGCTGTGTGTGCCTGAATGTAACTATAAAAAGATACAATATTGCTTTACACTGGTTGCAGCTACCGGTTCTTATATTACAAGAGCAGATATTGTTGGGAAAACAAATAAAGAATGCTGTCAGTGGACATTTTACTGATATATTCAGTATGACCATTTTGTAACTTGGCATTATGTTGATATAAAACATAGCCATATTGAGGCAGCATTACATTTCTAAAAGAAATGCTGTTGGAAATTAGTAATACAAAATATAATTTCTGTGAGACTTGGTTGTAAACTTGAGTATTGTACTGTATAGTTTGTGTTAAAGGCAACATGTCCCCCAGTCCATATGACCACACAGGTTGTATGTTCCTACCCTCTAATACGACCCACAGAAGTGTTTCCTAAATTAGCACCACTACCACTAGATGACACAATAGCTTATATATGACCATTAATGGTCACAGTTTTAAACTCGTGGTTACTATTGTGAAATGATGGTAGCTGCACCAAAACTACCTGGTATAGGCAACAAAAGCACTTGGTTAGGTTTAGAAAAAAGGTCATGGTTTGGCTTTAAAAAAGTATGTTAAATGCTAACTTGATAACTTAATAACTTAATAGGACGTTTTCTTACGTGGCATACGTGAACATTCTATATATTATGTCGTTAAAATAACTAAACCATAACTTTTGGTTTCCCTCAGGACATGACCAGCAGTCTCCTGGATGAAAGTCCTGGGCTTGTTTGACTCATCCACCTCCCCTCACTCAGTCCTTTAGCAGACCTTGTCAATCTTTTTATGACTTCCTTCTTTGTTCCCATCGAAATTACGATGGCCACTAGAGGTCACCCCCAAACAATACAGCCTAGTTGCCATAAGCAATTTTTGGCATTGTGCAGACCATAAATGTGTTACGTTTGCAAATTTTATTCATCCTACAATTGTTTCTAAAGCAATGTAGTATATGATCTGACTTTGTCATCAGGAGGCGGAGGGGATGGTGGATGGTGAGGTGTCACCCAGACAAGACATCTATCAAGCTGCAGACCACTGTTGGAGACCAAAAAAACAACAAAACTGGTTGGTTTTTTGCAAGACACTGCTGTGTTCACAGGGATAGTGCCACCAAAAGTGTCTTTTGTTTACAGAGACATCGCTGCATTTTCCTGCCATAATAGAGGCCAAACAAATTTCTAAGGAAAACAGTTTATTCAACAACTGTAAATATAACAAAAACGGTGTAATGCACAGCATGTTGTGTGGGTGTGCATGTGTGGATGGTCTTCTTGTACTTGGCCTACTCCTGTGTCCTCCCTGTTCCAACAGCCCTTTGAAAAGAAAAAAAAGATGAAGCCAGACCTTACTTTAATAGTGCTTTGAGAAAGCTGATTACTGTGATCTATTAAGTAGCTCAAAGGTGCTCCAAATTGAATTTAAGACCCTATACAGCCTATATAGTGATATGAATCTATCAACCCCCGCCACACACTGTTTATAAAAGCAGATGGGCTATCTACGGCTGTGGTTGAGTTTATTCAGGTTTTTCTTTTTTTCTTTTTTTTTTATCTCACATTATAGTGGCTTAAACCAAAACAGTTTGATGACACCTTAAGTGTAAATGATACAGCAGTATATAACAATATTATTTTACCTAAAACGATTTAATTTACAGCTCATTTCACAATAGGCTATGGCCCAGTTGGGACCCATCTAGTTTCCATATGTGCTGGCCAACTGGGATGCCCATCTCTCGCCCATGTATATTCTTCTGGGATGCCCACGTGAGGCCCAACACCAACCCACTTAAAAGCCCACTCTGAGCCCATGTAACACAAGTAAATCCCATATGGGCCCCACTTGGACGTGTTGGCTGGGATATTGGTGTACTCTCTGCTCCACATGATTTCACTTGCCCTGCTCATCTACAGAAGGTTATTGCCTTTTTTCCCTATTAGCCAGACATTTAATCTTGTTTAAATGGAAGGATGTTATCCCACTATCACACAACCAATGGATCAAAGATGTGATGCAGAACATCAAGCTGGATAAAATGAGATGCACCCTTAACGGCTCAACTAAAAGATTCTATTAAACCTGTGGACCCTTTATTAGACTACAGTATGTGAACAGCTTACCAGACTTGGAACAATGAACTCTGGACTGTCTGACTGAGGTTTGAATGCACTATGATGCATTAGTAGTGTTTTGTTTTGCTTTAGGTATCCTTGTTTGTCTATGTGTAGGTTTTGTTTTTTCCATTTTTTTCTTATTCTCAATGTGATCTCTTTGTTGTGGTTGTTTTTAGTCTCCAGTATCCTTTATTTTATTTTATTTTATTTTTTTTGTTCATAACTACAACAACAACAACAAAGACAACTTATGTTATTGTCTTGTATGTTAATGGTGAATGACCAGGATAAAGCAAACAGTTAAAGAAGTTGACGTCATGTGACCTCCATATAGATGTCATGTGAATTGGTCAATTGCTTGGATTATTAGATGTCTGATTAACCACTGATGAGTTTTTTTGATAAGTCTGAGGGGGGATATTATCTCTTATCTATCTTATTAGCACTGAAAAGGTTTTATCTCCACAGTGCTGAGAGAAGTCAGGATTATACTGTCAGTTTCCAGTGAATATTTTTCTTTTGTTAGACTGTTTCCACACAGAAATAAGAAAGAAAAACATCCTTTGATCCCCATCCAATCTTTTATCTACTTTAAATAACAGATTCAACTTGCTTGCCATATCAACCAGGGATTTAATTTCATGAATTCTGATTGAATCACAGCAGTTTTGCTGCTGTCTAACACCTGCATGACCCAGAGCTGATGCCAACATGCAGGAAATATAAAAGCACTGCAAATTTAATACGGATATCAAATAAAACACCCAGTTATTCATTTACTGCAACTAATCTTCCATCTGAGCCACTCATCATAAACATGATCATCAGATTACAGCTAAGATATCTTTTTACCAGTGTTGAACGACATAAGATCCATCCCAACGGTGCCAAAGTATTCAATTCAGATAACTAATTCAGAACATGAATGTGGATAAAGTCACAGTTGGAGGGATTAATAATACAGCCATGGTCAGCGAATGGCCTGTAAAAAATGCCCTAGAAAAAATTCAAATGAAAACATTTTAGATATTAAGTTTAGAACAGGCAAGTTCTGCTGCCAGTGTGGCAAGTAATTTCTTAAAATAAGTCTGGATATCAAAAAGTCTTAAAATAGCCTGAAAAAGGCAAATTTCAAGGAATTCTTGTTTAGCGGTTAACTCTGATACAATTCTCAACACTAGGGAAATAAAATAATTAAAGGTCCAGTGTGCAGTGGAATAGTAGATAAATATATTGGCAGAAATGGAATCTAACTCATGTCTTATTCCCATATAATCACTTGAAAACCAAACACTTGCTTTAGACTTGCTCATTCACGTTTTTGCATTAGCCACTGTCATTCGCAACCCCCACGAGGAGAACATCAGAAAAACACAACAAAAATCTTTTCTCTCTCTCTCTCTCTCTCTCTCTCTCTCTCTCTCTCTCTCTCTCTCGCTCTCTTTTAAACAAGAAACTCAGAAATTTAGCTCACAGTTCAATTTGAGCTTACTCTACAGAGCGTGTGTGTCAAGTGTTTGATCCAGAGTTTAATGCTATATCTTGAATGTTGCTCTATGGTTTTGGTTCAGATATTCATGGTCATGGTCATGACTTTATTGATGCAAGTGAGTGTTGGTTGGTTTATGATCAAGTACCTTTGATAAAATAATGACAGTGTTAGTTGTTCTTTAGGTTTATTGCCAATTAGCAAATGTTAGCATGCCACAATTTCCCAGATACGGCCGCTGCCATCTTGAGCTTGTGACGTCAGAGTCTGCACACTAGCAATCTCCCCGTTATAGAGCTCCCACTGTTCGATCAGCACCATTTATCACGACCACATGGATTGACACACAGCTGTTAACTTCCATTTAAAGAATTACCTAAAATGACAAAACACATCTTTGGGAAAAATTTATTTGACATGTACCTTGGTGTTTTAGTATAACCTTTGTCACTTCCACTAACATAAAGGGGACAGGGTGTATGACCTGTACTCCACCCAGCCACCAGGGGGCGATCGAGGTGTTTTGGCCCCACCTTTTGGGAAAGTGTTAGGTCGTCTATCCTTATTATATAGTCTGTGGTTGAAATCACAGATTTACAACTGTAATTGCAAACATAATTCATTTAAATAATAAATATCAGTAGAAGTTTTAAAGTGATGATAGTCTCAAGAATCTATGAATTTAAATACTTTATTCTTAGTCTGTACACAATTGACCTAGTAAAGCAATTGCTTATTATTATGTAAAGAGTAATTTTTTTTTCAGGGACTATAAGAAAATGCAGTCTTTGTCCTCACATAATTAACGCTGTTAATGAGCAGGATAAACACTAGGGGCTACCAGCAGTGTTAATGAGCCATATTAGATGAAGCATCTTGACAGTTTACAGTGTATCATCTAACAGCACAATATGATACAAGGACAGGAGGGTGAGTGAAAATGGA
Source organism: Epinephelus cyanopodus (assembly GCA_026686955.1). Lineage (NCBI taxonomy): Eukaryota > Metazoa > Chordata > Actinopteri > Perciformes > Serranidae > Epinephelus > Epinephelus cyanopodus. The sequence goes on from CM048921.1 coordinate 9,034,200, forward strand.
CCTTGAACAACAATCAGGCTGATTTGTCACAGACAAGGACACACGTGTCTGTGCAGTATGTGCAGCTCCGTTAATTTTCCATAGACAGTATCAAGTATATATGACATCCTCTGTCTCCTCCTTCCTAGATAGTCACACACCGCCAAATATGTGACTTCTCTTTGTAAAGAAAGCCATTAAACATTCATGCTCTCCACTGTTGCTGCGTCAAACTTGGCTGCATGAGTTCCCAGTGCCCCCTAGTTGTTGTCCTTACGTGAGGCCTGATGGGAATTAACCATGCTCTGCCATGCACTTCCTCTCCCATCTGACTCTCTCTCTGGCTCAAACCCATCAAAGGACTGTGAGCGACAACAAGGAGGAAAGCGTTCAGCCTCCAGGCGCCTCACAGGCAGGAGATTTTCTCACCATATCTATAGATCTAGATCTGCTTCCATATTTTAAGCCGCATGCTGCTGCAAACAACAAGGACGCCTGTGTAATTACCATACTGGATGTGGAGCAATTTGACCGTGTGTGTGTGTGTAATCCCTGATGTGCACAGGGCAAACAATGCCTATAGTTTATGCACAAACATGTCATTATGTGTCACGCATGTCAGTGTCACCCAGTGTCATACACATTAAATCTGGGTGAGTGCATTTAATATGCACTTATGCACTGGACAACTTGATAACTGCATGTGCTCAGGGAGGTCTAGTGTGGGAGAGATGGCAAAGTTCATCAACCTTCAAACACATCAAATGAATAGAAATTAAGTTACAAGGTGAATATATATTGTACTGTGGTGCCCTTACAGGATGGCCTGGTCCTGTGGGCATTAATACCTCCTGTGACTGAGGGCTACATCATGCTCAGCTTAATGAGGTTAGACAGAAAATCTGGGCAGGAGGTCAGAGGGCAGTCTCGTTTGAATCAGTTCAGAGGACAAATGAGATCGCTTGAATATTAGCTCAAGTCATGTGACCCAATCTGGCCTTTACCTCCTCTTCTTTTAGAATGACATCAACCCATCCAGAAACATCTGAATAATGAGGAACTGAAACCACTGACCTTTTTGTTGTCATTTTCGACACAGTCAACACCACTGATTATGCCTACGCCATCACATTCATTTTCATGTGAGGCATCAATCAGCTGGATAGGGACTTTACAGCTATGTATCGTCATGAAGGGCATAGGAGATCATGACTGTCTTGCCACATTTAAGCATTTACCAGTGCGACGTCACCTGCTACTGTCAGAATGTGTGAACTCACATGAACTTCTTGGCTAACAGACTGTATATAAAGATGTCGGTGAAGATTCTCAGTCATCCAGGTCATGGTAATTGTAAGTGCTAATATCGTAGGCAACTGGACTTTCGCCTCTCATGCAAGAAGCTTCTTCAGTTCCCAGAAGAACTGCTTCTTGGATGACAGGCGAAACGTCTTCTAGAAACGCAAGCAAGTCCAGTTGCCTACGATATTAGCACTTACGATGTATAAAGATGGACAACGTATCTCCACTTACTCCCACTGCACAAAAATGCACTTTGGTCCTTTTTGGAATGCTGTATTTTAACTGTTGCTTCATTGATTTAGTATTGTTGTACTTTGGGTTTAGTGCCAATAGCAAATGTTAGCAGAGGGGGCAGGACCACAAGGTTAAGTTATACGTGTGTATTTTTTCACTGCCACTTTGCTGTTGGGTTAGTTCTAAAACCTTAGTAGGCCTACTGCGAGCGACAAAACAAACGCCAACATTAGCTTGCTAGCTAGCAAACAGCTGGGGCTACAGGTTTCCTACCCCTTGCCTCAGCGTACTAATAGAAGTATCTGATTTGAAACACAGAATTAGAATTGGTAAAATTCTAGAGTATCTTTAAATCAGTCCCAGTGAATTTTTATTAGATTGTGAAAACCAGTTTTTTTTTTATTAAAACAAAAATCTCAAAAATATAGGGTAACACCAACACAGTGTGTCATGTATGTCATTTTAAATTGCAACAGAAAACGTAAGATTTCAAGGATAATTATAGGTAAACAGACATCTCTCATCGCCTCTTCTGAGGTGGGCTCAGAATCCAAGCTTTTGTCTTTTGCACATGACTTATCACTTCTATACACTGACTCCAGTCCCTGCATGGCAACCCAGGCTGTACAATTATGGCCGAGATTTGTGTGCTTGAGTGAGTAAGTGTCTGTGTTTATGTGTTACAGCTGACACTTCAGCTCATCTCCAATGCTGATTGCTCCAGTTGGGGCTGCACACACACCAGCTCTCTCCCCCACAATGATTAAACTGACAAAAGGCGCTGCTGGCATCTAAACAGCAATTAAAGTGAAAATGGCCATGTCAAATCCAACGACCATATTTCCGTTTGTCAAGATAATTATAACCATCTTGGTGGCCTGGCAATGCTTAGCTCAGGCGTAGAAGACACAGTGGGTGGAGGAGGATGACAGAGGAGTAAAATGCAGCGGAAGGACGGTTGTGGCGTTATATTACCAACAGCAACAATAGAAATATCTGTCAGATTAGTCTGTATTGCTGGCCCCGGGGCGTTCACCACTGGTAAACATTCTGTAACCTTTTTACCCTTGATTCCTTAAATGCAGCTGAGTGGGTTTGAAACATATTGCTACAAAGTGGCTCTGGGGCCAGGGCTGTGCCATCACAGAGGTGCTGTGCTTTTAATCGGCTGCTCCGCAGCAGCAATCACCGAGAGAAGCTGCTTTTTTGCTGGGGCCTTGAATGCCCTGTCCATGCTGCAGGGTATAACAGAACCATAATGACCTCATCACTTTGCCACCAGCTGCTTCTCTTTTAATTCTTGGTTCAAGTTAAAGTGAAGAAGCTGTTTAATACATGTGGGACTGAATGGCCTTTTATTCAGCCTCAAATGATAATGATTCATTATTCTTTTATCTCGTTGCTTGAGCATTGCACTCTTTCACCTTTGTCTGCCTCACATTTATTAATTTTTATACCCCAGCCAGCACCCAAGCAACACCACTGAAGGTTCACTGCTCTGTTAAGATACATTCCAGTGAGCGAAACTCCTCTGTTTATTATAATTTGATCTCTCTTAAATACGTAAAATAACCACAAACTCTTAACACTGTGTTACATGGTGGTGCCAAAGAAACAGTGCCAATGAAAAGTCAATTACAAACGGTTGCAGTTTTAAACTGGTGGTTAACATTGTGAAATGGTTGCAGTTTGGTTAAATTTAGGGGGAAAAAATACTTGGCTAGGTTTGGTACGGGATGTTAGTACATCCATGAGGTGTCCTTGTTACCTCATATGCACAAGTAGGTAAACTTATAAAACTCAACATTGCTTTTACTCTTTGTATTGCCTTTGGGGTGACATTGTCCAGGGAGTTCTTGTGTCCATTGTTGTTGTCTCCATGGTGCCAGCACGAAATTGTAAGACATTACATGCAACCACCACTTAATGTGTTAAATAAATGTGCCGGCACCACAGAAATAATGCCAATAGGCGGAAAAAAAATCTGGGCTATGTTTAGAATGGGATGTGAGTACATCATAATGTGATGTGACAGCATCCAATTGTTACTGCGTCACATACATATGTAGGTAAAGTTAAAAAATTTAAGGTTGCTCGCTTTCTTAATCTTCCTACCCATTCATTTACTAATGCTAATGCTTTAAGGCCATAACTTCCACTGGTGACTGTCACACACATTGTTTGTAGTTAAGAGGTAAGTACCAGCAACATTACAGCGATCCATGACTTAAAGCAATTGTTGGCCATATACCTCTGTGAAAAGTGCTTGGTATCTAACTTTGATGTGATTGGAATAAGAACGAGCTGAGTACACACAACTTTAATCTCAGATCTCAACATGACTGTAGTTTCCAAATAAACTGTGCACAGATAATCAAATGGATGGTTTCTGGGTAGCTTTATAAATGAAATCTGTGATTTGAAAGTCATCATTTAGTTGAGTTAAGTCATATTTCAGATCATATCAATCAATTAGTCAAAGTAAGCAGGTACCATCTGTTTGTCTTGTGTGACTTGTGTCTTTTGATACATAGTATTAAGAAGTGAAACAATGTTATATTGTCACTTCAACAGCCCCTTAATTGCACAATAGATTTTATGCAAACATTTTAATTGTTTACTCTCTTGAGCACAGATAGTAGTCATGTCAATGGATTCTTTTGCATGCTGTTGATAATGAGCTGTTGGTTATCACACTCTTTAAAAGTCCTACTTTACATCTTGTTGTGGGACCGAGTATTATAAAATGAGTCATAGTGTAATTTTTCCTTTTAGCAGATCAAAGCATTGTTTTTCTCCTTTTCCCCGGCAAACATCAAATGCAGTGACTCATAAGCCTCGTGTTTGTTCTGGGCTTTTCTCCCCTGCGTCTATCTGTTTAGCTTTGCCCATGACAAATTGTGGAATTAACAGAAAAAACAATGACCACTGGAATGTGAACAAAGCACAATGTAAAGAATCAGCATGCCAAATGGATAGAAAATAGCTCCAGCTGCTGGATTCAAACACAGGAAGTGCCTTTCTTTCTATGCATGGAGCTCCTTTGTTTATTGTTTCACGCAGAAGCTAATGCATGCTTCCATCATGATCTTGTTTAGTTGGCGGTGTCATTGCCTTGATGCGAGACAACAAATATATGTCTCTTTAGTCAATATAAATGTAATTCAAATCAAGACACTGACAGAACACCTATGTGCATTTTCACTGTAGAAACAAAGAGTTGAAGTATACATTTTGACCACTAGATGGGGTGGTGATCCAAAGAAACAGATAGGAGTTTGATGACAGTGTCCGTTGCATCTCCATTAATATGACCCACCTTTGCAGCAGTGACTAAGCCTATCTATAAATTGAGAAGCTGGTTTTATTCCACACATGTATGTACTGTATGTGTGACCAAGCAGCACTTAGATTAACAGTACCCTGAGTAAAGTGGAGTCAGAGACTGCTCTACCAAAAATAGAGATTTTATTTACAGTTCATTCAAATGAAAGAGACTTTTCTCCTTTGAGGAAATAGCAGCAGGAAGGCTCAATAGAAGGCTTAAATGCATAACAAAGAGAGGAGGATGCATTAAATAATCACTATAAATAATGAAGTCCAATAACAAAACAATGTAGGGCCAGACTGTGCGAGTTATGCCAAAAAAGGCATTTGTCACAAATTTTAGAGCAAATGGATGAAAACATCATCACGACACACCTTCCAACTGGAATCAAAGTGTTCAGCACCAACATTACCTACACACAACAAGCCCTGAGCTGAATACCACACCATTAAGCATGCATTAAATATGACCACTTAGACTTTAGACAGTAAAAAGCCCCATTAGAAAAGTGAGATACACAAAGAATGGCCAAATTGAATGAGTAAATCGTTAACCACAAGCTGCGTGAGAAACAGTGGTTTGCTCTTATAGCAGTTTTTCCTTAGCTGAAACAGAACAGCACTATTCGCCTTAAAGGGAAACTTTTTTTAGTTTTTCATATATTTTTGTGTTTAAGTGACTAATAGAGACAACATTTTCTAAATGGTCCTGTACTGAATAAGACAGCTGCATCTGAATCTGCTGAATCTCATTCCTCATCAAATGCCAACACGTTGGGTTGGTGATTTGGTCTGACTACCATCCTAAAGTGTCTGTATTTGATGACCTGGAACTGAGAATATACAGTCAGCTGTCTTTCTCTTTAGTTTCATACAGCTACCACCATATAGCAGAGTATGGCTTTTGATAAATATTTATTTATACAAGCATTGCAGATGCCAAACATTTGTGCCCACCGCCATCAGACTGCACAACAGCAGTGGAGACCACATACTATTCCAGTATGTGGTCTGGTAGCGGTGTGGACTGGTAGCTGGTAGCTGGTAGACTTGATGCCTCTTCACCTCCTAGGCACTGCCAAGGCACCCTTGAGCAAGGCACCAAACCCTTAACTGCTCAGCACACCCATCCATGGACAGCCCCCTTACTCTGACATCTCTATAGGTCCTGTTTGTGCATGTGTGTGTATTATATCTTACAACAGAGTGAGTTTTACCTCAGGGATCAATAAAATATTTCTTCCTCTTCTTCTTCTTCTTCTTCTTCTTCTTCTTAAACAACCAGCTTTTTGCCTACCTCCCGTTTCCAAATCACAAACACACACTAAACACACCCAGTTTCTACAGAGTGTGTGGTACACCTGGGAAACTCACACTACTCTCCCTCTCCATTGGTCTGACTTGCAAATATTGCACATGATAAACATATAATATTTAGTGTATTTCATTATTACACTACTTACATTTATTATGTGTTATACACTCTACTATACTCGCTCTATACGCACTCCTAGATTTCTACACATTATTACAATTTATATCCCATTCCATTTAATACTGTGTAATAGATTAAGATATCATGTTAATATGATATTCTGTGTTTGTGCAGTGGTTGACACAGTGACCTCACAGCAAGAGGGCACTGGTTTTGAACTGCCCAGCAAGCTTTGGCCCTTCTGTGTGGAGTTTGCATTTGGGTTTCTCTGGGTCCTCCACCTTCCTCCCACAGTCTAAAGACATGCAGACAGGTTAGGATAATTGATGACTCTGAATCTCCCGTGGGTGTGACTGTGAATGACTGTCTGACTCTGTGCCAGCTTAGTGACTAATTGCCCAACCCATCGCCCAGTGTCAGCTGGGATCGGCTCCAGTGCTCCGTCACCCTGTGAGAGATATTCGGTTACAGATAATGGATGTTATACAGGCTTATTACATTGCATACTACATCATATTTATATATTAATACAGACAAACGTTAAGTATCATCATCATATATTATTACGGTGCAGACAACTATAGTAGATGGGCTTGCGCATACTATACTTTGCTGACTTTGTAGCTACTAATCACACCACAATGTCACTGCGCTTGAGACAGTATTGCACTGTTAGTTTAGTCCATGACTGGTTATTGGTACCATATGTATGTGTTCTGCTGAGTTCAATTTTTAGTTTCTATTTTCATTTCGATTCTTTTTTTAATTATTATACTTCTACTACTCTTGTTTATCTGTACTTACTGCTGTCCTTGTGTTGCTGCAACACCTGAATTTACCCTCTTAACTATTTTTTATCTCATCTCATTTCATCGTATCTCATCTCATCAATTAACAGAGGGATCTCTTTAATCTGGTACAGTGCGAGCGATGATTAGTCATGAAGGATCCACAAAGACAAAAATAAAAGTCAGGTACCTACACCGATCAGTCAAAATATTAAAACCACTGACAGGTGAAGGGCATAACATTGGCCATTTTGTTGCAATGCAATGTTTTTAATGTTGTGGCTGATTGGTGCATATTGAAATTTCGAGCAGGATGTTTTCACCTGTGACATGTGGTATCCAACTTTAAACATGAACTTCTTATTAATACAGTGATTGTGAGGGTAGCAGTAGGGAGAACTGAGAACATTTCATAAAAGGGATTGAGTGATGTTCAGAATAATATACATTATCCTTTAATGCTTTTTCAACACCAGATGGCGCTCTTTGCTTTGCATCCACAGTGGAGCCGCTCTATGCTTTCTCTGTCCCAATTAGGCTCAGCAGGTTGATTCCTCCTCCAACCACCACTTTAAACTCACTATGTCATCGTATGGTAAATGTTAGCAGAGGAAAAAGTCATAAATGTCACACAAAAAGTGCAAAAAGTCACCTTCTTCCAATGATGATAGATGTTGATATGAATATAAACTGTTTTAACAATAAGGAAACTTAACCAAAGTAAAAATCGAAAGCAAACTGGGTTAGAAAACAGCACTGAGGTGACATCAGAGAGGGTTGTGATTGTGATGATGAGGGCAGTAGGCTGCAGTGACCCAGTTTGTGACCTTTCATTTGAGCCAAAAGGCAATCCATACTAGCTGAGCTGTGCTCTTGCCATCCATAACACGGATCAACTGACACTGAACAAACATGACAACAAGATGATGCAAGTGCACAGAAAAAAGGAGACACGTGTCACATTTTGCATGCAAATTCAAAAAGGCTGGTTAGAACCAGTTTTCACGGCTCCAGGTGAATGACGATAGTAATCTTATCCATCTCATCTCAGGTAGTAAACAAGCACCAGACACACAAAGAAGGCCACACTGATCTCTCTCTCTCCTTCCCTTTCATTTGCGTTCAAACATTCCCCTTTCTCTTGTCTTTCTTTCATGCTCAGGCTAACTTACAGTAAATAGATTCAGGTAATGACTACACCAGCCAAACAGATGGTGTGTGAAAGCTCCTGGTGGCTTGGATTAGAGGGGAGAAAGGTTACAGAGAAAGAATCCTGGTACAAAAACTTTGGGGATTTGGGGTTTGGAGAAAGTCTGTAATTACATCCCTTCAAAGCATAATTTGGGCAAAGTAATGCTAAAATCAATTTAATGGCATACTGCAGCCCAAGAAGCTGAACAATCAGCTTTGAACTGCCTCCTAAAGAAGCTGATCTCCAATGCTGTGACATAACTCCAGCCGGGGTAAATGAATGACTCATAGCTAATAATAAGATAATAAGATTAGTATTTCTAACTTCTTGCAGGAGTTCTCAGCGCCCTAAAGTGTGCAACTCCTTGCTCAGCATCTGCAGGTATGGGCCTTCCCGTGACTCATGGGGTTAGATCTCTCAGCCTGGTTACTGATGCAAAACTTGGCAGGATTTGAGTGCCAGTGATTTCTGGCTGTCCCTCACAAGTCGCAGACACCAAGAGGGATGTGTCTGTCCTTATAAGCACTTGAGCCTGAGCTTGTACACTGGATAAAGGAACAATGCACTAAAAATGAAGCTTTCCAAGGAGAGAATCACAGAATTTGTGTCACTAAAACACCAAATTCTGCCTGTTCAGTAGAGGTTACTGTTTTGTGTATGGTACGGTGCGTCTGTTCTGGCCGGCTGACAGCTGATCTGCTTATAGGCTTTACTGTAGGTGCCAGGCTGCCTGGATAAAGCAGTGGTGTGGTGTGGTGTGCTCTCGTTTGCTCTCTCCAGCTCCCTCTGACTTGATCCACAGGGTTAATCTGAACAGGTTTGAAACCGGTTCTGGAGCAGGCAGCCTGGTCCAAGCACATGCAGGCAGATACTCCGTACTCAGTGTTGTTGTTGTTGTTGTTGAGTATGCTGATCCAGCATTAAAGCTCTCTCAGTGCAGCCTAAAAGCCTCATGTGTCCTCCTTTATCTGGTTGGATTTCACTGGAGAGGCTTTATGCAAACATATTTATAATGCAGATAATTTTATACAGTGCTATTCTCAGCAAAAACGATAATAGTTAGCAAAGAGGGAATAATAATAATATCCCATGAGGAGAAAAGTGGGGGTCAAATATAATGGAGACGACAACTATTACTAACTATTTTAGTAAAACAACACCGGTGGTGCAGACTAAGACCAAACAACAATAACTCAGTGAAAACATGTATGCATTAACAAGACTGAGCGTCTGAAGCCATGCTCGTGGCACTGTGAGGCTGTCCTCAGGTAGAGCAGTGCTTCGAGTTAAATGCTGATTCTACCATGCTCATAATGAACAGTGCAGCAGACTGATGGGAATGTCATTAGTTTTGCAGTTTTTGTTCAGAAACTAAATTACAGAACAAAATATTTTTTAGCTCAGTTGTCAAGATATATCAATAACTAGAATTACCATCTTGCCGTTTTATGCCTCCGCCAATCAGTCAAGTCACACTTCACATCCATGTCTGTCCAGACTCATATATAGCCATGACAGCTGACAATACTTCAGATATGACTGTTGCTGTAAATGTGCTACAAATTCTGAAACATGGATGCTTCATACACATCTTCAACCTGGCAGTACAGAGGATCTACACTATCAGAACAGTTTTAAGAAGGACACCCAAGATTAATGTCACCAATTCTGTATCTGACCAAAAGTCTCCCCTTCTGTTCCTGAGTTATGGCGTTTAAATAATGACCAGAAAAGTGTTTTGCATTACATCGTGATATCACAGTGAAGTTGGCCTTTGACCTTTTGGATAGAAATATAATAACTTCATCATTTTATCCAATGGTTGATTGTTGATCCAAGTTAATATTTGTGCCACATTTATGAAAGTGGAGATGGAGTGGGTGGACAGGTGGATATAATGCCTCTGCTCTTGCCAGTGTTTGGGCATACAAAAAATGTCAACATCCTGGTGGCACCACAGGGAAATGGGGGGTTCACCAGAGTCATTAGAACGTGTCCTCTGGGACCATGAACACATTTTGTGATAATCCATTTTTTGGATGTTGAAATATGTCACCAGCTGAGTGAAAATGTTGACCTGCTAGTGGTGCTACATGAAAATTTAAAGGACAGCCATAGTCCTTATCCTCTGGGGAACTTGAATAGCTGTGGCAAATTCCATGGCAATCCATTACTCCAGGTATCTCACTCTGGATCACAAAACATCTCAACCTCATGCTGGCACCTGCAGAAGAGTCAGGAGATCATCAAAGTCATTCATTTTATCCTCTGGCCACCATAAATGTCAACAATCCATCCAATAGTTAGAGATATATCAGTCTGGATCAAAGTGGTGCACAGTCCGGCAGACTGACATCTCCATCCTACAGATTTATGTTTCTAGCACGGCTATAAAAGTTCATTCAAGTTTGAATCAAGATACTGTGGACACAATACATATATTTTAGGAGGGACTATTTTGCAGCTCTATATTTCAGCTTATGTAAGCCATGTGCAAAATCTACATCATATTTATTTCAGGAGGTTTAAAGAAGTCATGTAGCTAAGATAACGTGACCAGATATGCTCATAAGATTGCCACTATTTACATTTTGTACTGCAAGTTATTTTGAAAGAAACAAATATTTCATTTTTGAAAGATATATTTCAGTGCCTTTATGTCTCCCAAGTTATCATCTTTATTAGAACATTAATGCTAAATGGTTTGTTATTGTAGCAACCCTTCCAAACACAGAGTCCCTTTTTCCACTGTTTATGTTTGGTTGAATTTATTCCAAACTCTGTACATGTACTGTTACATGAACACTTAAATAGTTCATTATTTGTGAAAGAAATAATGGCAGCACTGCAGTAGTGACGCTAAACATCACGTAAAGACATGCTATAAGAACTATAATTCCCTTTGTTTTGTATGCATAGAATATTTTAAAGATTTAATAATGTTTTATGTTTTTGTCTTTGTGTTTCCTCTTTCATATTCCAGCTAAGAGTCAAGAGGAATATTGGAGAGGCCACTGTCATTCTACTACATGGCCATATCTACCCGCAGTACTGACCCCATTAAAGACCCTCTGAAAGCAATAACCTCCTGGTACCAGTCATACTCTCATCACATGGCCCCACTGATTTGCCAGAGCCTTCATCTTCACTGGTGCACTGAGACGACATCAGTAGCCAGATTAAGAGCTCTCATCGCCCACCGTCACAGCCTAACTACCAACTGCCTCCCTCTCGCTCTCATTATCATAGTGATGTTGATTATAGGCCAAGATAAATACAGCCTCTCACATCTAAGAAGGAGCTGAAGTACCGAATGGAAGAGGGAACATAAAAATATATTTTGTGAGGTTCAGAGATCTTATGTTGGATGAACAGTGCAGCACAGACATTATAGTTTTGCCATTTTTCAGTATTGAACTGCAAAAGACAATATGAATTCCCCCTGCTACCATATACAAGCATATTATTTGCACACACTGGTCGAGCCACAGTGTCCAGATTGCTCCTTAGTCATTAGGTCTAGGTCTACACAGCTCAGGGGGGTTAGGGTTGAATTTTCCTGTAGCACCACCGTCAGGTTGACATTTGTGATTCAGAATGAAATTTTTTAAGAACAACTGGATGGATTGACAATTTTTTTTGTACAGAAATCAATGGTTCCCAGGGGAAGAAAAATACTATGGCAATCCCCTCCTTTTTCATGTAGCATGTAAAGGTCAAAGATTGCACTTATTTTGTGAAGTATCTCAACATCTTCCGATGTACGTGTTGGCACCAAATTTCCCAGATGATGAATGTATCCGACTGACTGGTGACCCTCTGATTTTTTTTCTTTAGTGCCACAAGATTTTTTGTTTGTTTTGTTTTTTGTTTCTCTGTTTTTTTTTATGGAAATATCTTGTCAACTAGGCTATTGGATGGATTGCTGTGAAACATGGTATAGAGATTCCCCAGTAAAACTTGCTGTCTCGTATACCACCATTATAAGGTCAAAAATTAGAATGCCCATCAGCTTCAAGTAATTAAATCTAGGGGAAGCTTTCCTGGGGCACCAAATGTGGTTGGACCAGCTCTGCAAGTAATGAATCAACACTAAGACAAGTTCTGAAACTCAAAGGGTTGAGGCTCAGGCCACTAAGACCGTCATGTCTGTAAAAGTGTTAGTAAAATGTGAGTTATTACGTCTGAGATTGCAGAGCAGATATGGCCTGATTTAATTGCATGATAACTGGAGGAAGTAAATGATGCACATGCGAGTCAACAAAGCGCATTGTCCCTTTGAAAATCACTGGCAGGTCTATTATGTAGCACACCCTAATGAACTGACCCCACCAGCTGTTTAAGACATAAGCGCTAATGTAGAGCACAGAGGTAAACCGAGCCCGGACCAAAGCGTGACTGTGACAGACGGACTACATATCCGCTCTCCCAGTGGCGTAATGCCTGACGTTTGCCCTCTGAGATATGAATCAGCTACAGAGCAATTGAGCCTTATCAGTTTCCTTTTTCTTTATCAAGTTCCTGTCGCAGCTGATGGATGCCGGGCAGCTCTGTGGGCTTGGAAGTAGCTATTGTTGTACATTTTACTCTGGAACTGTGAAAATGAAAATTCATCCGAGAGCAACATGGAAAGAGGCTGAGGATGTAAACAAACAGATTGTTATTGTTACTGGTCAGTCAGTCTATATTGGACTGTTTACATTATCCGCACTACAGCTAAAGCATTCATCTAACGTCCAACAACATTTTCCCTGTTTTTGGAGGGAAGTACACGTTTGATGGAAATTAGATTTGGTAACTATAACTGCTAAAATCTATATATATGTTTTTTATATTAAAACATTTTTTTTTTTTTTTTGTTTCAGCTTTTTTTTCTCACTGTAATTCCTGGTACAGTACATCCTGAAAAGCTAGAAGTAGTGAAACAAGAATAGTTGCAGTCAGGCAGGTGCTTCGCCCACTTTCGATCTTTCCTCCTTAGGTCTACTCAAAAGAGGTGTTACACCGAGGTCGAATGGACTGGAGACACACATTTATCTGAGTCACGTAAATATTATGCTGTTATCTGTTTCAGACGGACAAGCAATCAGTCTTCTTGCTGTTTCAAGTGTGCACATTTTTATCTCTATAGGTATGTATGTATGTAGGTTGCTGAGTTAAGGCGTCTATACGCTTCATAATGTGCTTGACAGATCATCGAAAGTGTGTGCGCTTATCTCTTTTTGTACTATATATATATATTGTGTCTCCCTCCAGCCTGGACTCACTCAGGGCGTCAAATTTTTTGACATGGGTATTGTTGGACACCCTTTAGCATCTGTTTGAGACACACTGTGTTGTCAACAAACTTTTGCTTTTGCTTAAGCCTAAACTCCTTCTGTGTCGAGGTCCACAGAACACCTACTTCAGGATACAACACAGAAGTCTTCCCCCAGTGTCATTATAATAACACCTGAGGCTTCTGCCCAAGCATCAAGATATGATGAGTAGGGAGGAGTTGCATTGCTCACACCTCCCTATGACAACAGGTTTTCCAAATGTGGCCATTCTGAAAAGCTATAAAATATTTTGCCTGTAGATAATTTTGAAGTCCCTTTGGAGCATAACAAACACTTTGGGCCTCTTTAGCAGACGATTGTTGACACAATGGTTCATGGTGGTTTAAAATGTTAGGTAAGTGTCCGAGAGGTCAATGGCTGAGTGTGTGTGTGTGTGTGTGTGTGTGTGTGTGTGTGTGTGTGTGTGTGTGTGTGTGTGTGTGTGTGTGTGTAGGCTACTGTTGTTAGTCGAGGTGTGAATGCTAAGCAATAACCTCACCTTCCACTATCACCGATTTACAGTCCAGAGTCCATTCAGTCTGAGACAGCCTTCAAATTTCTAAATGGCTGTGCTGTACCCAGGCCGTGGACTCACTGCCCTGTTACGCCTTATCTGTCTGCCACATTTTACCAGCAGAACACTTTGACCTGTATTCTAACGTTCACCTGTAGTATCTCTCAAGTACCCTCTGGACACTCATAAGGCTGTTATCATCGACAGATTGCACTTGGCCAGCTGAGATACTGTCGACCCTTAGCACTGCACCATCATCCATTCATTACATCACACATTTATTGCACTTCCTGTATTCAACTGCTAGCCTAGTCATGGTGTTCCCCTGCCTTTCACCAAATATGTGCTGAGACAGGTTTATTCCCTCTGCATGTATGATAAAATGACTCTACTAAAATGTAAAATAATCTCTGCCGGAGATATGGGTGATTTCCACAGCATAAAATAACCCAATGAAAGTACCCCATAAAACGATCTTTGCAACCAGGTCAAAGGAGAAAACCATTAGCCTGTTGGCCACCAACAGGTCTGTATGCTGATACAGGGGGTTTTACAATACAATGTGGTAACACAATTCCACAAATTGATGCCAACCCCCCAAAATAAGCTGTCAAACTCATAGATAAACCAAAGAATTGATATATAAATAGGAGCTGAGGTCTGCTATTGTTTCTAGGCCTGCACTTCCTCCTTCTCTCGGCCATGGATCAGCTGCACCTGCAGGGCAAGAGACAGGAGGAGAGGGTGGAGGTGTTGGAGAGGAGGGGGGCAGGGGGGTTGGCAGACTGAACAGGACAAAGGGAGTGCGGGCCAGAACAATGGTAAGGCCTTGTGGTGGAACTGGAGCGAGACAGCATGTCTGCAAGGCCCCCGGCCGCCCAGCCCCAGAAGGAACCTCCAGCGCCACACAGGAAAGGGCTTTCTCCAGAGTTGACTGAAACACACACATACACACACACACAAATGCTTACACAACATACAAACGCACACTGATACAGACAAATGGGAACAATAGAGGCCCCCATCCTGACCAAGCCCTGGACATGACTCTGTTGTAACTCCAGGGACTCATCTCACACAAACTCAAAGAACAGACTGTTCTGTCAGGGAGACAGTGACAAATGCAGAGGTTAATAAAGTTCTGAATATTTAGAGGAAGATCCAGCCCTTAGGCTTACTCACTGTCTGCTTACACAGCACTAATCCTCCCAAGTGCTCCGGGTTTATGCCGGTTCCAGCCAGTATCTGTCTTTTGCCTCGAGTCGAACGTTTGAAATATAAAACTGCACAGTTTGTGATCGTACTGTGAGGCATCACTATCGACAGCCAACAAGCTATTTTATATCATATCAAATGAATGACAGAAGAACCAGATTCAAAGCTGGTGACAGATTCTTTATTCAAAAACAAGTTTTCTGTTTATTTAGTCAAAACAAAAAATTGATACATTTGCATCGGCAAAACGTTCTGGGTTGCAAACAAAAAGAGACATAATTTGCTGCAGTGTGTGCATGCTAGCCAGCTGTGCATTGTCGACAGTGTCATGATTTGGCATTTTAGCCATGCTGGTGGTGTGTGTTATACCAAGAAAATGGTGGCCCCTCAGTGGTTCTGTGGCGTGGGCTGTTGCATAACTTTCCACAGTTATGTTTTGGGTACTCAAAGGACTTGGTTAAAAGTCCTTTTTTGAACACTTTTGTTTACAGAGACACAGTGGCAGGAGACATGACAAATAAACTTTTTTTTTCTTTTTTCAAAATTTAAAGGTCTAGTGTGTAGGATTTAGTGGCATCTAGTGGTGTGGTTGCAGAACTTGTACATAGCATGTAGGAAAACAAAAATGCAGACTGAATAAGTAATGAATATAAAAAAGAAGTCACCATTTTTATAAAACTGGCACTGACACTAGTCTCTATGCTTCTTTACACTGTTTACTAAACTGCTTTCCTGCATGACACAGCATGAATCCGCTTCTACGTCTGGAACCTTCCGTCTTCGACAGGCCTGAGACGCGCTCTTGTTGAGGACTTGGCTCAGATTAATCTGATCCCGTTTGATTCGGCGGTGGGAACCTCTTGCAACCCCTGCAAGATTCAAACCCTGGACCTTCAGCATGGAAGACGAGTGCTCTAACTACTACATAGGGATGCATGACACAATGCAAGACATACTGGCGATGAGAAAGGAGTCTATTACCTATTTTAGCTAATTTTCTCTTGTTTGAATAAAAATAAAAGCAGTATAGTTTCATTTGTAGACTTGGAGTTTGTTATTTTTGGTTTCCTTCCTCCCTATAAAACTACTTTTAACATGTTTATTTCTTGTTTTGAACTTGCTCCCACCCTGACTCCCATCCTCCATCTGGCCATTAAACAAGCAGTGTTTGACAGCACTCTGAGGAATATGCCAGATGCAGTAAATATTCTGACAGATTTAACTTTGGTTTGTCACTCTGTTTTGTTTGGCTGGAGAATAGACCAGAGTTTTATCTGGAAAAGAGGGGGGACCAACAGCATTGAAATTCAGAGGAAAGTGTTTGTGTTTAAGAGAGGGTGTGTAGTCCTGCTTTGTTTTGAAGCTAATAAAATGAGTCACGGCTAAAAAATCAACGACTGTGAGAATATGATCGGGTTTCAGGGGAAATCATTTGATTTTGTAAACACATTGAAACTTTTCCTTTTTCCTTGGAACAGCAGCATGTGTACCAAACATGGTCATATTTTCTATCCAATATTCTGTATCACTGTCTGCATCCAGACCATGTTTGTCGAAATAACAAGCAGCCGCAATGACAGCATGGATCGCTGTCACAAACCGCAGTATGATCCCAAGCTGCCATAATGTTTTGGATGTTTTGCTAGGGATGTGGATGAAGCGTCATGGCATCTGTGTGATCCCACTGTGCGTGCTATTCAGGTGGCAGGGGTCACCACCTACGCACATCTCTGACGCAACATGTACAACTGCGTTCATGTGAGGCAAGCAAATTGTGTACCAGTGCGAGGACAAATTCTGTGTGCACAATACACTGACTCATCCAAAAACAACAAAGACTGTACAGCTCCACTCCAGAGAGAAAGACATCTGCACAAAGACAATCAGAGATTGCAAATGTGCCAAATTCCAGGAATCCTTCTTTGATTGCGAGGGATGTGTTTCATTTTCAGTCGGCCTCTTGTGTATCCCCATCATGAGCTAATCCGGATGATGCCACTACATACAGGAGTCCCTGTGGGAAAAACTGTGAGTCAGACAGGCCGGCGCTTCGAGGAAAATTCTCTGTCAGTCGGTGCCCATTCTTTTCCTGCATTCTTCATCTTCTCACACATACCCTCTTCCTGTATGGATCTTACATCACAGTAACCGCTTGACCTTTGCTCTGTCCTGACCAGCCAGTCTGCCAGCTGCTTTTGACACGTGTTGGAGAAAATAGGGCAGTGCTTTGAAGTGAACAATCAAACACACTGTGCTAGAGGAGGCAGTGTTGTCAGTCAGTGTTAAGGAGAAGGGTGCTTGAGGATTTTAAAAGATCTGAATGTGACAAGCTAAACACTCATTCACAGCAAGCTCTGTATTCACTTTCCCATAATGACTGGATCCAGCAATCTGAGCCTGTAACTGATGATTAAACAGATTTAACTAAATGAGACATGGGTTGCGATATTAAGTTCACTGCGCTCTAACCACAAAACTAAAAATTTCTATTTTGTGTTGGTTATCAGAACGGAAATCATCATACTCCAGTGTGGCAATATACTCAGCAAGTCCACTGATACCTTCACTGTCTGGACTGGCACAAAATTAGGTACAGACATTCATAAATTGTGATAACTTTGGTGATGTTAACCTTTCCCCAGAACTTTAATTTGTCCAATACTTCTTGACTAAATAGCTGTAAAACTAATGATATTTCAGTTAGCCTCAGCTGTCCTTTGTCTTAAAACATATGTAGCAAATTTGCTAACACACTAATCATAAAATGAAGTGAAAAATGGTAAACATTATAGGCTACCTTCTAAACATCAGAATATTAGCATTGTCACTGTGAACATGATAACGTGCTCATGTTAGCTGTTAACTTAAAACACCACTGTGCCTCAGTAAAGCCTCACGGAGCCACTAGCATGTAAGCCCCATCCTTAAGGGCACGATCACAGAAATTAACACTAGTTGTCTCCCAATATCTCTTCAATATGAGTGAAGGGCTGAATAAAAACATTTGGCATGAATAGCACCTCAGCAGGCCAAGGTCACTCTCTAGCAGTCATTCATGCCCTTATCCTAACTTTAGGCTAACCTTGCTTAACCTACATTAACCTTAAGGGCTGTGCACACGGCACCTTATTTTGCACCCTCGAATTCGTTGTTTTTAATGTAGACGCGTGGTAGGCACACCCAAACTGCAGAGCGACGCTGTCGCAGTACAAATGTGTTCCCGAGTGCCTTTTTTTCAAGGCATGACAGCTGTGCCCTGAGATAAACTTAACACCCTGAGTTCACCTTTTGGAACGTGGCCACATGCCATGTGATAAGGACCAACCAATCACCACTGACAGATGTGTTTCCCTTCTTCCATAAATATCAGTCTGTGATAAATATTGAGAAGTTGATTATTTTAGCGTTGAGCTGCCAGGGTTTTAGATCTGTCCCACAAACAATAGGCGTACGCACAAACAGCGCCTGGGAGAGGAAGGATTTCAGGTAAATAGGCTATGATATGGTGTTTGTTGATGTTGCTTAGCAACCCCAGATGCAACCTGCTGATAGGCTCTTGAAAGCCGGCACAGAAAAGGCACAAGAGTTGCACCCAGCATCTGACCCGACGGCATGTGTACGGCCACATTCAGACCAATGCTGACCTGGAATGAAAAAACACAGTCCCTTGATTACATAAGGCAAATCTGTTGATGAAATTAGGATGCCAAAGAAGGATACTCCCCTAAAAAAGTGCAAGGCTGTCTGATGAAAAAGATGAGCCTGGCACAACCAGCTCAGTGGCCTAGTGGTAGAGTGTCCTCCCTGAGACTGGGAGGTCGTGGGCTTGATCCCCGGCCGGGTCATACCAAAGACTATAAAAATGGGACCCATTGCCTCCCTGCTTGGCACTCAGCATCAGGGGTTGGAATTGGGGGGTTAGATCACCACATGATTCCCGAGTGTGGCACCGCTGCTGCTCACTGCTCCCTCAGGGGATGGGTCAAATGCGGAGAACAAATTTCACACACTCAGGTTTGTGACAATCAGTGGAACTTTACCTTTACCTTTACCAACCTTTCCATAACACAATAAAATGTCATCAGGCTTCAATGGCCACTTTAATGCAAGAACGTGTCTGGTACATTACTTTGCAACTTGAACACTATATTTCTTCTGTTTACTTTACAATTGTTACCACAAATGTAAATGACTGTGATTATATTCCAGAGCAGTAAGATCTTTCCATAGCCTATAATATTATAAATCTCTGTGCAGTGTTTTGGCATTAACAAGCCTTCAAACCCATGGATATATTACTTTATCTCGGACTTCCTGTCAATGTAGCCGCTTCGTTATTTAAGGCAAGGCTTGTTTTGGGTCTAAACACCCCTAATGTATATCTTTTCACATGAACACCTCTAACCCATTAAAGTTTCTATTAATACATTTTATACATTTATTTGGTGAATTAAGTATCAGCATTAAACAGTCCAAACAATGTTTGAGCCTAACTTGCCTAACTAATCAACTTGGAGGTTACCAGCAGCCACCCACCACTAGCTGCTGGTAACCTCCTCCACTTGTTTTCAAAAGCTTATTAAAATAAGCAGTGTGAACAGAAGTCCTTTTTTGTATTGTCTGATAAATGAGAGTATAATCATTTTAGTCACCGGCTCTCCAATTTTGGATCTCTCCCTGATGCCTTTTTCAGGATCCAGCAGCTTGATTTATAAAAAAAAAAAAAACAAGCTAAATATAGAATAAAGAGGAGCCTTTTGTTAATGTGAAACCGGCCAAGTGTCACAGCCCACACTGTTTTATCAAACAGGACACTGACTTAATATGTCGAGGGCTGTTGATTTTACGGCAGGATCTTCCAGCTGAACGCTGACTAATCCTAAGCCTGTGTACAGCTCATGCTTAGTTCCTCATCACAGACCTTGGTTTGAACCGGTTTGCGCTGGAATCCAGTTGACTGCCACTCCCTGCGTTGTAATCACTGATCTAGCGCCTCTCCATCTCTCCCCCTTCTTTTTCTTTCTTTTTCCAACCCCCATTGACTGCATTTATGAGGAAAAGACTAATATGTAACCTTTCAGGGAGCATGCCAGGTCTTGAATTGGCTGCCCAAACAGGGAGAAGCCAAGCTGTAACCACTTCTCTTTGTTCCGGCAAAAGGATGAATTAGATCTCTTTGTAGCTGTGTGGTGTTCTGTATGTTTGTCAGAAGGAGAGCACAAGGACTCTGGAATATGATGAATATTCTGGTCTTTCATCTAAGTCTGAAGCACACTGATAGCTCTAGTAACCTTTTCTGAACATAAAACACATCACACCAAAGGTATAAAAATAAATGTGCATTTCAGTTTCTTTAAACACTAATTTTATGTTTTACACACCATTTGTTAAATTGTCATTTCAATCATTTTATTGTAACCCTGTCCATGCTCCACACACACCTCCACCCTATATCCTCCTCTCTCTGTGGTTACTGTCCTCCAGGCGCAAAGGCTGTCTGCCACACTGTCTGTTGACATCAAAGCATTTGACGTTTCTAAGGCCGATGAAAGGCAGGAAGAGGGTGGGAGAGGACAGGCCCGCATCCAACCCTGCACACCGCTGCCAACACAGCAAAGACAGCCAAGACAATTGCCTTGAATATTTTTTTTTTCTTCCTTAACAATTGGATAGCCCTAAAAGGGGAAAAGAGGGCCAATAAAAGAAGCTGCCTGGTGTTAGATACACGAGCCAAACAAAGGGGGCAGCTGAGAGATAAAAGAGCAAAAATAGACGCATGATTAACAAACTGTGATAAAGAGGTGAATTAAAAGGTGGGTGAACTGTGACCTCTGTAACCTTGGCTAAAGATTATCATTCAAGGGTGCAGTGTGTACGATGGTAGGATGATATATTGGCAGAAATGAAATATAGGTACTTTTTCTTTTGTGAATAATCACCTGAAAATAAGAATCATTGTCTATACATTACCTCACAATGACCCGTTCATATCTACAAAGGCAGCAGGTCCTCGTCGAGGGGACCATGGTCTCACTCCGAAGTCGTTGAAATCCAATGCTTGGGCAGTGACTTGCAGCCTTAGAAAACCAACAAAAAAGGTGTCCTTTAATGTTGGCATGATACATGGCTAATTGCGTTTTAGTGGGGCTGGCGGGAGGGGTGGTGGATGGGCCCAACAAACACAGACTGTGTTTGCATCCTGTAAGATTCTAAAACCAAACCCTGTCCTCTTTTCCTAAACCTAACCACGTTTGTTTGTTGTTGAAGATAAAAAAAAAAAAAAAAGTCAATTGTGCATTTATTTTGAAAGACACTCTATGTAAATGTTAAATGTGACAACAGAAATGTATCTTGAGAGAAGAGAACTTGACACAGTGTCCCAGAACGTCAACTACCAGTGCACCCCGGGTTCCTTGCACATTGTATGTGGACGTGTAAAATCCATGGACACCATAGTAAGCAGTGTCAAAAAAAAAAAAAGATTTTTTTTTTAATGTGAGACTGTTTTATAAAGTATTAAATCACTGGAGGTATTCTAACTGGGAGAGGTTTCAGCTGGTTGGAAATCTGCAGTCCTCACTGCTAAACACCACTAAAGCGCCCTAAATCTTACGCACTGTGCCTTTAAATAAAATATATATTCAAAAGGTGTTATTAGTATTAAATGATTATTTTTCCTTAAAAAAGTGTCGAGACATAAATCCTTTAAAGCAGTAGTTTGAGTTATTGGGAAATACGCTTGAAGACTTTCTTGTGGAGTTTGATGAGAGGACTGGCTCCACTCTCGTGTCTGTATGCTGAATATTAAGATATCAAAAGCAGCCAGCTGTCTTAGTTCAGCACAAAGATTATAAACAGAGATTAGCCTCATATTTACAGGCATGTTGCGTCTCATCAAACTCTTGGCAAGAAAGCAATTTCATAAAATCAGTGATGATTTAAGTGCTGAAGATATTGATTTTGAATACTTTTCCCCTTTTCTTATTTTTTATTTATCCAGTACTGAAAAGGCATTTCTGCCTCGTCTTTAAAAGTTGTTCAGTTCAGATCAAAGTGTGAGCGTCTGGCTGTCTGTCTGTGGCCTGGAGTAATTGGTTTCTGGCATCAGCACACAAGCACTCAGGCACAGGTGCTTATTCACCTGAGACTTCCCCGCCTCAGGATGACTGATACTGGAGCTTCCCATATCTCTCAGCACACGAGAGCAGCACCCACAGTCAGATGTCGTCACGCATGCACAACAACCCAGGGAACTGGTTTGAGCCGGTAGAGGGACTATCAAAGCAAGCAGATTAGCAGGCATCCACTCAAGTGATCTGTGTGTCTGCAGCTAAGCCTACACACTGTACACACCCAGCCACTGATAAAATGCTGTCGAATACACCACAAAGGTTTTGAAATTAGGGTGTAAATGTAGTAGATGTTTGCAGTGATGGAGGGATCATTAAAGCTTTCCTTGAGAGTGAAGAATCAGAAGGTGAGGATATGAAGCCTCCACCCGTCTAAACCCTGTAATGCTACTTAGACATGCTCTTATCACAAGAGCAGGGATGATTAAATAGACTCCAGCGCAAACACACTGTGTGTACAAAGCCATCCAACCCCCACCCTCCCCCCCTTCCAGCCCAAACTGAGCCAAACTGGTTCTCGCTGGTCTGGTGAGGCACACAGTGCTGTGAGGGAAACCCCATGGAGGTTAACCACATCCTCTCATGAGTAACTCCACTCTTCAATCGCCCTCTGTTGCGTCAGAATGAAGAACAATACAGGAAGAAATGTGCTCATCATGTGCCTTTTTTACTGTGAAATGATTCTGATCCTAGATTACATGACTCAGCACTCCACACATGAGCTGTTAAATTTCTGTTAAGTGTATCTCTCTACAATTAGTCTAACACATCACGCTCCTATTTTTATGGTGATGTGGACCGTTTGATCTGAGAGCTTTCACTTTTTATGAGCAACAGAAAGGTCACAGCTGTTTGACAGCAGATGGCTAAGATGGGTTTATTGTTAAAAAGTGATTTCATCTTGGATCAAAAGAAAACAAATCCAATTTGTGCCAGAATTGGAAGATTATTACGATTTCATTCACTGTGCTTTCACTGCTGTTGTTTCTTTTATCAAAATGCATAAAGAGAGGCTTCTTTGTTTCTTTTTTAATTAGTGTTTTGCAGTCCATCCTCATGGTTTGACACCTCACTAATCCTTGAGTGATAAAGGTGATAAAGATCAACACCTGTGATACCCTTCAAGAACTGCACAGGATATTAACCTCATCTGACCTGATGTGATGACCAATAACGGCATAAATGCCACACAAATTAAAACCATGTCAGAGACTTGTGTAATAAAGACAAACAAAGGTTCAACTTTTGTATACAATGAAATAATTTATTAAAAAATATCAAAGGAACACATCATAAATGCAAACCATTGTGCTATAGCATTTAGTGACAATAACACATCAGTGGCCACCAATGAGAAGTTTCATTAGTGAAGCTGAGACAAGGCATGTGTTCAGGACAGGCATTCATGTAGGCAGGTTCTTCGGCACTATTGAGTCTCATATTGCAGCTGTGCACACCATCAGCACAGTGATGTGCACCTGTACAGGGGGCTGCTTCACAGTCAGGCATCCACAGGGATGCATTATTGAATTCAAGTCTCAGGGAAGACATGTATGCCCTTCATATCCCCAGTCAGTTCATCATTCTCCATCTGCTCCAGGCAGGACTCTGCGATGCCACCTCCATCCATGAGGTGACAGCTGCGGCATGTTGCCATCCAGGCGGTCCGCTGCACATTCTCCTCCGCACCTGACGCTCCTTTCCAGGCGAAAGGTGAGCCGCATCTGCGGCGGTAACCCAGTCACATTGGGAGTATTTTCACATTCAGCTCACACACGAGCCGACAGATAGACACAGGCGGTAAAAGACTGGTACAACACAGTCAGCGTATCTTGAGCAGCTGCCGGACCATGCCCGCGATCTGGAGGAACTTGTCCTTCTTTCGCTGCTTCAGAGCCATCAGGGCCCGGGACGTCTCCTCCGGGTCCTGGGTGTAGGAGAAGATGCTCCTCACTCTCTCCTCCGCCTTCATGTCACCCGTTTTCTGGAAGAGCCTCATCAGCGCGTCCTGGTTGACATTCTCGAAGATGTTGGCCACGGCTTTCTTGCGGTGCGCCGTGTCAAACTTGTTGCCGTGGACAGACGGGCTGACGCGGCGGCACTCCGAGGACACGTAGGACGACATCTTGTCTCTCCGCTGGATGTCTTGCGTTTCTGCTCCAAGTGTGGCCCTGCAACTCGTAGAGGATGAGTTGTGAGGTGCGCACTGCTTCGCCGGAGCGGCTTGCTGCTTGAGAGGGTTGAGCGAGTGTGTCCCGGAGAGCTGAGCCTGTGCGTATTTATAGGGCTGTGGTGGGAGGTTCGCTCCGCCGGGAGCGGTGACATCAGCAGTTGTGAAGCAGACGGAGGCGCCGCCTTTCTGGGAGTCTGCTGCAGCTCCCTGTACGGCGAACACGCACGGCAGACTGACTGATGAAACCTCTGTCCAAAATATCATCTCATCTCCCTGAATGGTATTTGAAGTAAACAAATAGTGCATTCATATGTTGTAGAATGCTGTAATATAAACCAAACGCCACCATGCAAAATGCACCATATTATAATTGCCAACTGTCCCTAAAGGATTTTTTTTTAAATCTTAAAAAAAAATAAATCACCATTTATTTCATCTAAATCTATTCAATTTTATCTTTAACGACCAGTTTCACTCAGGTATCCAGCCACTTCACTCAGTTCGACACTCAACAACTGAGACAAAGGGCCCGTGGGCACAGACATGCAGAAGATCCCACCAATTCATCTACATGTGAGCAAAGCAGACTTTAGAGTTGTTTTGTCTCTTTTTAGTTGTTTCCTTGTGGTCTTTTTGAGTTTCTTTGTAGTTATTTTGTGTCTCTTCGTTGCTCTGTGGTTGTTTTTCCTGTTTTGTTTAGTCTCTTCACAGTTTCTTTGCATCTCTTTGTGGTATTCTTGGGTTTCATTTTTTTGTTTTTTCCAAGTCTCCTTTTCGGTCAGTACATATTAATTTAAATGATGTTTTGCAGGTAAAAGCCAGAGGAGCCCCTGGTCCTGTGCCCAGCAGGCCCTTCAGTTATCCCTTATTATATATTACAAGTTGTCTGTGACATGATTTGTTTCACATGCTGTTAACGCCCTTCACCCGTGGAAGGAGTACTTTCTACTTAAGTAAAAGTAGAATTAATAAAGTTTAACATCTAAAAGCGTTGCATTAACAAAATGCACTTCAATTATGAATAGAGAAGAATGGTTACTGTAGCCTACATGTTAACTATATAAATTACTACATATGATATTATTAGATTGTTATTAATGACTCATCCATGCGTGTGCCGCTGCTGCTAAATTTAAGTACTTTATTTACTGTTCGTCAATAGCGTCATATAATAAACCCATCTGCAAAGTAACCAGTTAGCTGAAGTGTATAGCTGTCATAAGTGACGGTGCAGGAGTAAATGCACTTTGTTACACTCCGTTATTGTAAAATAATGTGTGTTATATCTGTATAATGTATGATATGTTGTCATTATCAGTGATGTGACACATGTAGGACCCAGATGTGACAAACAAGGCATGGCGTCTCGGCTCATCTGAGTCATTTGTGACTTTTGATTTGTTATTTAAGTGGCTTAACAAGGCACGCAACCAGTTTATAAACCAAGATTAAGCTAAATCAAACTGTTAGTGTGTTCTCTAACAAAGAGATGTGTTTACTGAATGAGTGGTCTTTTCCTATTGGGACATCATCTACACTGGCTGGAAGTGTGACGTAAATGTAGCCTTTAATCCTAATGTTGGAAGTTTTTATACACAGCTCCTACAATACAGTCCTGTGTCCAGCCTGCGATCTGTTTTTCAAGTGTTACTCTAAACGTGTAATTTACACTAATCAACTTGGGTTTTTAGAATTATTTAGTCATGAATGTTACTAAAAGTGTGTTTTTCACTGTTCCCAAAATTGCTACAGAAGATTATATCTCTCTTTTCCTGTCAGCAGTGCTAAAAATATTTGGCTCACATTTTGGCTTTTGGCTGAGTTTGTTGTGTTTACAAATGCAGTCGACCCGTGGCCCATGCAGCCTGGCTGATGTGTGTTGATAAGGCTGCAAGGCGTTACCCTCTGAGAGGCAACTCTGCCCATAAACAACAGCAAGTGTCAGTCTCATGCTAGTATAACTCATGCATTTCATAAAAAAAAAGTCCCTTCACAAATGTGACCAGTGCTTAGTTCCTTATATGGACAAACAGTCAGGAGCAACAAGTGGCTCAGGAAGTGTTTTTTCCCTCCATAGTTCTGCAACATGAAGTTCATGCTTGGTATGTCTGGCACGTGGCATTGACTTTGTGTGCTGAGCCTAACAATAAAGATCCTGGGCTTAGTTTGAGGTGAACCATAATTAAGATCCTTGCTGACAGCTTTGTTTTTCAGGTCTGTCAGAACAATGTGTCACCACAGGATACCTGTCTGTCTGGAGCTGGTGTGACAGTTATGACTGGAGACAGACAATTTCACTGCACTTACACACACAAAAAAGTGTCAGCTGGTGGAAACGGCATATTTATGACCCCAGCGTTTTCCCCGTGGCACGAGGGACAAGCAATGCACAATGAGATCTCAGCGGACGGAAACTGGAGCCTTGAGCTGCTGACCCTATTCTCCTGTCCACACCGAGCATTCACGCTTTATCATAACAAAAGGGACACTAAATTTAACCGGGGGGTCAAAGTTCTGTAATCTTTTTCTCCATGGGGAGGGATTCTCAGGAGACAGCAGGTTTACTCCCTCGTGTATCTTTTATAGATAAGATTCTATCCACAGATGTTTACCATTTGGCTCTAATGACATAACCACACTCCCCAAATGTTCCTAAAATAGAGTCCAGGTCACAGATAAGAAAAAGAGGCAGCAAGTTGAGACTTGCACCAACTGTAAGAGGACCTTGATTAAGTAACACGGTCGATGTTCAGCGTTATCTATCTAGACCAATTAGCCATGATTTGGTCCTTGTCGTCTTTGTTTATGGTTGTACTGTACTTTAAGTAATAAAATGTGATAGCACATGTCTCTGCAACCACCCCCAGAGTTGTTTGTCTCTTGCATGAGATGTCTTGAGCTACAAGAAGGCATTAGCCAACCTCGGTTACAAAATCCTTCAGCTTAAAATCGAAAATGGATTTGGAAATGCTCCGAATTGATTTGGCTTTTATGATCCCACAGTTTGGGAAGACAACAGGAAGGTTATGTAACACACTAGGTAGACAGATAGAAATCTTTTTACAGGGTGCGCTGTTTTATATGGAGCCAATATTCTTTATCTGTTAGGAAGTCCTATGACACCTTTCCACATGTACTTGGGTATATCCCAAAATGCAGCTTTTGGCTCTTTGCTGACACACAAGCTGCGTTTTAGGTCACTGAAAACTGATCTTTCGCAAACTCCCACCAGAGGGAACATTCTCAGAGATGCTGTTTTTAGTGTTGCCGTGAAGACGGGCAAAACTTGGCTTGTAACGTCAACAAATATTGAAGCTTTGTCACACTCCTCAGCGTGCAGGACAAACTAACTGCTATCAGACATAGCGAGAAAGCTCCAGATTTGAAAGATTGGGTTGATGCAATGGTAGAGGTAGCATGAGTCTATAGGAGAGTAGGAGGTAAGGTGCGACTTTTTTTTTTTTTTACCTATGTAGAGTTTCGTGGAGTTAAGATATTTTCAAGCACAGCAAAAAATTGCCTTTGACTTTGACATGTTTTCTCTTCAACTATGTTCTCAATCTTTGAATCTGCTGGCTGTCACTCTGATGACAATAAGCCTCTCATGGCAATGGCCAATATTTCAGGAGATCCAGGGTAGCAAGCGGATATCTGGGCCAAGACTTCCTCCTCCATGCAGCGGTCATTTCGAATAATCTCTAAAAACAGATATCTGCACATGGATGCAGATACATTTTGGAAAAAAAGCTAATAAAAAGTTGTCAGCAGATGATAGCCAATGTGTTCCACCCCTCCACAGGGCTGTTTGCTGCTGGTGTTGCTACTCTGATTACAGAAGGACTAAAAATGGAAACCAAAATTTTGCCCTTTTGCACACACATCTGTTTAAAGAGATAATTATGTACTTATTTCAATTCACTGTATGATATCTTATTTCTTTTGGAGTTTTTACACCATGTCTTGTGATAGTGTCCAACCTTACTATCTTCGGCTCTTCTTGTAACCACGTACCAACCCTTTCTTTAAAAAAATCAATAAGAACTTTAAAAAACATATGAAGCAACAACCACGAGACAGTCAGCTGTGAAATAATCCAGCACACAACCCCTTGTGAAACCACATCTTGTTGTTTCTACTCTTCAAGTTTTGTAAACAAGATAGCATTAGCGAGCTGGCTACCTGTTTAACGTTTTCTGATCAGTATACTGCTGGCTGTAGCTTCAAATGAGCATCAAGTGTATTTCCCAAACTATTCCTTCAAAGGCAGAAGAATCATCTTGTTGTGAAGCTGTTTAAGATTTTATCTTCTTCTTTTACAATAAGTACAAATTCTATACATATATATATGATCATTACAACCTGCCCTGAGCTGAAAGGGAAACCTTTGAACAAACAGTGATATTTGTTGAAACAGTATGTGATATACAAAGACAAACATTTGCACTCATTCAATCCTCTGTAATTCAGAGATATTGAAGGACAGGTCTCAGGTTATATGGTGTTTGTGTTTCTCTAAATTGGACATGCTGTGTTTTGGAAATGCTTCAATTGTGTTTGCTCTTGTGTAAGCTGAACATGTCCCAGATACCGGAGACAATTTCAACTATCAACACACGAGGCAAGCAGAAACGGCTTTATCATCAGTGAGACTTCGACCTTTGAGTGCACAGTCATATGATTCTGTGTTTAAAACCCACCAGAAAATACATAATGCTATAATGAGAAACTCTATGCAGGAGGTATAAACAATCTAACAGCTGTTACAAGAGTCAGTGGCGGTAAGCAAAATTAAATGACTCATGGCATCCTGTAGCACAATAATATACACTGGTATTAATGATTATTAATGAATTCCCACAGGGTTTGTGATTACTGTAAGAGAATACATGTCTTAATTTGAGCCTGTGTTTATATCTGACTGTGGGACCTTACTGGAATCTGTCGCTGGCAGCAAACACCCTGCATGTCTGTTTAGCAAGTGGCTGCTTATGTAACTTGAGCACATAAAGGAAGGACATTTGGGGAGAGTGATTTTCTAGGGGACTGGTGCTCTTGTGTGTATTACAGTAACTGTGAATACAGCTCCTCGTAGTGCAAAGTGTGGGATAAAGGCTGGTTCTGGAGGATTTCAGAATGGTTGCAGGAGGGGGGATAAAGCACATAAACATTACTCAAATTTTACTGGCACTGTGGGTGTAATCACGTCTGATTGGCTGGCATAAACACAGGTCAGCTCAAGTCACAAAAAACAGCGATATTATTCAAGAATCTGTTGTAGAATCAAGAGCATTGTGCGAGCAGGGGGCCCAGCTGAGGCTATAAAAAAACAGCCCAATTATGGTAAATAAGACCTGAAAATAATAGTTGCAAAATGCGAATCAGGGTCAGATTTCCCAGAAAAGAGTAAAATGGGTAACATTTATTTGAAGTACATCATGACACATTGCAAGAGGGCTATAAACCCAGCATGGTTCAATGTAATCGTCAGACTAACCTAAAAAATCCACTTAATTTAACATAATGCAGGAGTCATGCAGCTGCCTCATAAAGTATTCCTTTTTGTTTTTATGTGTTGCTCATTTCTTACATAGAATGCAGTTAAAATGATCACCGTCTCAAGTTAATTGTTTTGAAACCTGCACAAAGACTTCAGAGGAATCACCAAGGTTTTTTTTAATGAGGCAGGTAGGAGTGGTGCATGTTTCAAAACCTGCTGGGGTGAGCAGCATCAGAGCCACAACAGACCGAGCGGTAACACTTGCACGCAAAGTGGAGTTCATGTTTCCTCTTTCCTCTGCTCCTCCCTCTCTCACCCCCCCCTCTCCACCCAGGGACCAGTCTGTGCATGCAGATTAAATGACTGAGCGCTGAACCCACCGAGGCAAGGCACCATTACACTGAACCGGCTCAATCCGGCTACTGCTGCTCGGTTCACGGCTGGCTGCGCCGCAGGGGCCCAAGGGCAAATCTACTGTACATCTGTCCACACGATGCTCCCCAGTCAGGCTCCTCAACTGTGCCTGCGTGTCCAGGCCCCACTGGATCAGGTGGATCATATTAAGGTCACTGGTCTACAGGGTGGTAGGGGTAGGGGAGAATGGGGTTGGTCGTAACACTTTTTACTTTCATTTGAGTCCCTCAAAAACAATATCCTTAATAGATTCTCTTTCAGTGTGTAATGGGAGCTGACGGAAGATGTGGACAGTAAAACAGCCTTCTTCTTGTGCTCTTGTGACAACTATCCTGATCATGGGGTCGGTTATCTCTGTGTTTTTTTAATGGGGAAAAACAGGAAAAAAGGAGGCAATCTTAAAAAAAAAAAAAAAGGTTTGATTTCATTGAATTTATCATTGAAATGCAACATCTTAACACATCTCCTGAATCCTGAGAACATAAACAGGAAAAGTCATTTATATAAGCACATTTTTATAACAATGTAAAGAACAACACATCTAACAATCTGTCTCAAAGAGAAAGTAATTTTCTACGACCACATGTTGTAGCCTAGCCAAGAAATGACTACCGAAATAGTTCTCCGTTCATACTTTCGATTGTGATCATTGTTTTGTCATACACCCATTGTGTAAGAGCCTAGAAGTGAAACATAAAAGAGCTTCATATTTACATTTTGACATGAAAAGCACTAAAAGCCCTCTCACCTTAATGTCTGTTATCTTATCCTGAAATGATCTGTAGGTGCCTTCTGACTCAACCCTAAAAATTTCAGTAGTGATATATTTTTAACAGCGCCCTCTTGAGGGAAAGATCTAATAAATGTGACAACCAACCGCAATCTCCCCTAAATGTACAGACACATGGTATGATACACGGGGTCAAGGGACACTCTGTCGGGACAGACCAGTGTTGCCTCCTTCAAGTAGTCCAGAAAGTTAAGACTACAATGCCCAAAACACACCCAAAGCTATTTTCTATCGTTATTATCATCATTTTTTTTTTATTTATCATTATTTTGTGTGTGCAGTGTTTGTTTAGGCTATATAGATAATTGCTTCATGACATCAACACAAAATTATGAGGTGGAGGATAAATTTTGATGACCTTTATGTTGTATTGACATTTCATCCAGGGCCATCAATTCCAAATTTCAATTATTTGACTAAAGTAAGACGCTGGATCTGGTAGATATTAGCCTAGATGCTAAACAGCAGTTAGCATGCTGATGTTAGCATTTTAGCTCAATCTGAAATTCCGTCTATTCCGTTGCTAACATGCTATCAAGTGCGTCAAAACAGTACTGTATGTGACTAAAACATTATCATGAAACGGACAGTATGTGAATTGCATACCATTTCTGGTGAAGTATTTAAGTATGCAAACAATGGACACTGTGCTGGCATAAATATCTCACAATGAAGTAAAACAATGACGTTCATAACAGACAAATGCAGACAGCAATCAAAACAGCTCTGTATCATCAGTAACACAATTTAAGCTTGAAGCACGCTGGAGGTGTTTTTTCATGCAGTTATTTTGCACATCAATATGTTGTTGTTTTTTTTAACTGTTTCTTTTAATTATTTTTAGTCCTGTATACTTTTAAGCAAAACACAAATATTGAGAAGTCAAAAACTGACATTTTTTTTTTAAACAAGATTGATTTTTCTGAGTTTTCGCACACAAGTATTTAAAGGATTATAAAACAACAACACAGAGGCTACACAACAGCTTATTTCAGACAAATGGACAGATGCTGCTCTGTTCTAATAGGATCCCAGTAGTTATCACAAATTGGATTCACTGCTAGTATGAATAGTTTGATGCAAAATATCCACAAGCAGGTACTCTGCATTTTCATGTAGTTTATTCTTTGAAGATTTCAGTGGGTAGGGTGTAACATGTGTAGAGCAGAGGTTGGCACAGGTTAGCATAGTTGCACATCTCCAAATGGCAAAAAGGCTCTCAATAAGTGATGTGGTAATTACAGCTCAGTGCATTTGAAAAGGCACATACTACTGTTTATTTATACAAAAATAAGTTAATAGTATGTGATGTTGGACGCAGCATAGGTCTTGTTATCGAATCTCCCAGTCTGAACTGATTCCCTGCAACATGTGAGACAGAACAAAGTGCAGTGTGTGCTTTAATTTAGTGATATAGATAAGCACAAAACACATCATTACAGTCTTGGTTATGGAGGCTTTATGGTTAAGGATCAAGTACTGTTTACACAACAGGAATACCCTCAGCAGTTCAAAGCTCAGATCGGCACAAAGAGCAAAACAGCTAGAAAACACACACATGCCCCTGTACACTGTTACAGCTTCTGTTTATCATTAGCTGAGGCTGCAGAGCAGAGGAGCACAGTGAAGCGCTGTTCACCCGTGGGTGAGGTAACCCAGGATGCACTGCTGCTGACAGTTTCGTAGGAGCTCAGATGCCTTACTGTCTCCATGGCAATACAGTGGAGGGAAACAAGAGAGCCAGTGGGTGGAGGTGAAGGGAGGACGCAACAGGTTGACTGGGTCACCATAACACTGCACCAGCAAACAAGCAGTGACTCAGTGTGGTTGAGGCGCTGTAACGTCCTGTTATAATGAAAGCAGAAACAATCTCTATGGAGCCTGGGTGAGTCTCACACTCCGCTGAGTGAACTGGAAGAGGTGACAATATAACTACGTTGCATTTGACTTTTCTGAGTCTCTGTGGTCATTTGTGTGCTGTCACAATTTTTCACACACAGTTTGGTTTGTAAAATACATAACTGAACTGAAAAAAACCTAAACTGTGACCTCATATTCCCCTATCAGTTTAACCCCTTCACCCCTACCTTTATATAGCTACATTTCATTTATTCATCAAATCTCTGTTTCTGTTGGCTGATCTACACAGACACTAGTAGATTTCCAGTACAACCACAGACTTGTGCTCATGTACTGCTACATAAATGAGCGGATATGAGATGGTCATATTTGCTGACCCTGCGTTGAGTTAACAGTACAACAGAGAACCACATGAATTGATGGGGTTTGGTCCAGCGCCAGGTAAAGGAAAGTCCTGGAGCCGGCCGACAGCAGGCCCATTGTTCATCGCGGCGGGAGGGCAAGGTCATATCGGAGAGACGGGTGGGAGGAACACGCAAGTCTGTATTGATGTACAAGTCATCTGTGGCCAGTGTCTTGATGAATCTGAGAGAATACATCCTTTGATAGGAAATGTCATGCTGAGTGTACTCGTGTGTCAAGCCTGAGGCTTGTACTGCGTATTAGTTCAACACAAAATAAAGATGAGGCCAATAGAGGATTAGAGGTGAAAAGTTTCCAAAATATTTACTTCAAACAGAGGTATTCTTAACCTACATTTTAAACACCTAGGTGTTAAAGTATATGTAAAGGAACAGTGTGATATTTTGAAAGATTCATGTGGAGAAGTAGTTGAGAAAATTGATGCCACCCAGATACAGGAGTCGCATCAATCTTCTTATTCAAATCGTGGTAAGAAAACAAATAAGTGTATTCCAAAAATTTGCTACTTCTGTTGACTTAAAGGGTAACTTCTGTAATTTACAACCCTATCTTTACATGTTTTGTTGTGTCTGAGTAAGTAATGGGACAACAATTTTCGAAACTGGCCCAGTACTGAGCGAATCTGCTGCAGCCAGCAGCAGCAAAACAGACTGCAATATAATCCCTGCAAGCAAATGATTACCGTTAATTAACATTTTCTAAAAGTGCTTGTTTTTGCCACTGACAGGTTCAGATTGTTATTCTAAGTGTCCGACGACTTGTGAAAAGGACCCTTACAGAGACAGACCTTTTTGTTAAAGAGTGAGACTATTTGTTAACCAGTATCAGTCCTGAAATCATCATTGCCAAACATACCAGACTCCATTTAAATGAACAGTCATTTAAACGTGTATACAGCCAGCATCTTTTCACATCTAACTGTGTGAATTAAGTGTTTATTTCAACCAAATCAGATTTGGTCATTGTTAAAACAGTGGAAAGACCAACCAAGATGGTTTTTGTGAGTTTTATTTTGTTTCTGTGGACTTTGAATGAAGTATGTTTTACGATGATAAAATTGCTATTTATCTAAATGGAATCTGGTGGGTTTGGCGATAGCACTTTCAGGGCCGTTTTTTGATCTTACTCTTAAACAAAGAGGCCAACCTCTGCAGAGAGTTTTTCCATAACGTTGTCAGACACTTAGAATAACAATCTGAGTCTGTCAGTGACAAAACAAGCCCCTTTATTGGACACAAATCCACTATCCTCAATTGCCCACAGGGATTACATTGCAACCTTTTTTGTGCTGCTGGCTACAGCAGTCTCGCTCAAAACTGGACCTACTTCAAAAAATATTGTTCCCATTAGTAACTTTGACACAAAAGCATGGGATAATAGGTCCAGGTTGGAAAATGCCAAAGTTGCCCTTTAAAGTGTTTAACTAAAAATCTAATTAAGACATACAGACCAGACTATAAACAGTTTTCCTGTTTTAAAACTGTTATTTTTAAAGTAAAGTATAGTAAAGAGGTTATAAAAAGAGTGACTTGAAATAATGGTCCAAATTACATGAAACTAGTGGTACCTCTTTGCACTTCCCGCTACATCTCTCAACCAAACCAGACACATGGGGACCATGAAACTGACTCATCCCTTTTTAAGAGGCGTGACCGACAGTCTGAGACACGTTAAGTCACACAATTAGACTGCTGCTGAGACAGAGAGGAAAACGCCACTCATGCAAAATAAACCACTTCTCATTTACGGTTATTAGACGTTTATTAGACTCTGATACTTACTGAAAGATTGGGAGCAGCTTTGAGAGACTCTTCCTGCCAGACAACGCCACTTTCTAGGCAGGAAAAAGGAAACTACTTGCTCAAGAAGCATCAAATGTGTGATGGGTATTATTTTAATAAGACATGACTATGAACATTCAATACAGAAAAAAATCCTATGTAATATGCATCAGTCATGAAACTACAGATTAAGAGGAAATCTATGAGCTGGTCTTTAGGGAAATTCTATGAGCGCAGGGGGGTTTAATGGTGCTTATTGTGGTAGCTTGGAGGTGGAACTGAAAGCTCTCCTAGTTTCAGTTTCAGGCTGGTTCAAACCGGTCTGCTGTAAGAGAAAGCAGTCCTGTGAGTGAGATAACTCACCACTAGGGTGTATTCTGTCCATGGCAGATAATAAAGAAAACTGCTGAGAACAATGGGGAAAACAAAGTAAATCTCTTATATGAGCTCAGGCCTCTTGACCTCACGTGAAACGCATCATAAAATATGACAACAACAACAAAGAGGAGAAGGGCAGAGAGGGAGGTGAGGGGGGGTTGGAGGTGAGAGATAATGCTGAAATGAGGTCAACAGTCACTCAGTCTCTCCAGCATTAGGGAACCACTCAGCATGCACACTGCAATACTTATGGAGTCATAAGGTTCAGAATTTCGTATTAAAGGACTGCTGATTGTAAGTATGTGTTTTGCAGTAGAAAGGACAGCAGGGCAGGCATCATCCCCCGTGCTCCAGTTTGGGCATCGGCACGTGGCGTAAATAAATATCAGCCATGTGTTTGTGCTAATGCAGCTCAAGCTTTCATCTTCAAGCTGGCAGCAGCATCTCTCCAGACGAGAAGGAGCAGAAATACAAAGAAAATACCACTTTTTCTGACACAGGAATTGTTATACAGCTATTCAGGGAATGATTGCACAAAAGACATGGAATGGATACAAAACAAAGCAAGAATGGTTCGGCAACACGTCATAAAGACTTTCAAACATTTAAGAGAAGCTAATCCCAAAGGGGGAG
The DNA here is from genome assembly GCA_026686955.1 of Epinephelus cyanopodus. Classification (NCBI taxonomy): domain Eukaryota; kingdom Metazoa; phylum Chordata; class Actinopteri; order Perciformes; family Serranidae; genus Epinephelus; species Epinephelus cyanopodus. The sequence goes on from CM048921.1 coordinate 9,070,583, forward strand.
ATTTGTTGCAGAGATGGTATGGCTTGTATGAGAACGTGGCAGAACAAAGAAAAACAAAAGAGATGGATCTCTGCATGCAGCATGTGTGATGTTACATATTTACAACATGATTACAATATCCCCAGGCAACAGAACATGCCGTTATAGGGGAGTTTCATTTGTAATATTCTGCACTAGATCATCCAGAGCAGTGTTTTGACTTGCAAAATAGCCTCTACACTTTTGCTTCTATTAATTTTCCTTGTGTTTGTATTTTCTCAGGATATTTCAGTGGCTTTGTATTGCAGTGCAAATTGAATGTTGGATGACAAGTACTCAGAGCATTACTTCACTAAGCTCTAAGCTGTAAGACCTGCTTTTCATGTTATTTGCTGCTTAACCGAGAGCTAGAGCAGCTTTCATCAGTAGAGCAATGACTGATGACATTGCATTATTTGCTTGAACATAAACAACCAGTAATTATCAGATCATATCATTAGTGTAGAGGCAGTATTGTTCCTGATTGTTTTTATGTTACATACAACTTCCAGGGGTTCCATGTCCCTTAAATTAATCCATATTGACTCAAAATGACCAAAAGAGACAAAAAAGACCACAAAGAGATGCACAGAAACTGCAAAGAGACACAAAATAACTACAAAATTTGGAAAAAAGACAACACAAAAAAAACACAGTGACACAGAACTACCAAAAAAGACACAGAAAGACAATAAAAATTACATCAAAGACAAACTTCATTACTTCTGTAACACACAAAATTACCTCAAAGAGACCCAAATGCATACAAAAAGACACAAAATAACCAAAAGGAGACACAAAACAACTACATAGAGACACAAAGTAACCACAAGGAGACCAAAAAAATGACAAAATAAGACACAAAATTACCTAAGAGACACAAGCTAACCCCAATAAGACATAAAATTATCTGAAAAAGACCCAAACAACTACAAAGAGAGACACAAAACTACCACAAGGAGACACAAAACCACTAAAAGAGACACAAAACAACCACAAGATGACACAAAATGACTACGAATTGACACAGAACTACCAAAGAAGACAGACAAATTATGAACTACATTACCTTAGTAAGAAACAAAGTTACTTCAAAGAGAACGAAACAAGTACAACGAGACACAAAACAACTACAAGGAGACACAAAATAGCCTAAATAAGGCACAAAATGACCTTAAAAACATCCCAAACAACTTTGAGACAATGATACAACTACAAATAGACACAAAATAACCACAGGGATACACAAAGTAATTACAAAGCAAAACAAAATGACAAAAAAAAGACAAAATAACTTGAAAGAGACCCAAATGACTACAAAAACACACAAAACAATCACAAGAAGATACAATACCACAACAAAAAGACACAAAGCCACATAAAGACGCATAATGAGTACAAAGTTGGGGCCTTTCGCACACCTGTGCCCAGGGGACTTTTGTGTCGTGATCCGCCCACGGCACCAGCACTGGTGGACAGTAGATATACTCACTTAGGTTAATACATTCATTGAATTATTGCTTTTGGATAGAATTTTGGAAAGTGTGTTCAACCTGTGTGTTTGCGCTTTTTGATTCTATATAGTTCTATATATAAATAATAAATAATAATATGTAAATAATAACTAAATATTGTATTTGTTACTCCAGACAGCAGTCGTTATTGTGGCTGGTGACGTCTGGTCAAGTTGGAGTTATGCAATGCATGCTGGAATTTATGTGATGTCACTATGACTGTCTGTATTGCAGTAATAAGAAAGATTATGGTTTAATCATAGACCATAAAGATAATGGATGTTGCCACTGTGACATCAGCCATTTTGGAGCCAGAAGTGATCATATTTGGACAAGAGGGTGGAGATGTGGTGGAGCAAGGATTGACTTTGACTGAGAACTCAAGGACACTATCTGCTGTCGACCTGTCACTCCAAGTGGCCACACCCTTAATTATTCATCATTTTAAGCCTTAATAGAATTAAAAGTGGTGGGTTCTATAAAAATGCACCCCCATAGTGAGTCTTGACAGGAAAATTAGCTACAGAGACTAAAATGTTTTTTTGTATCAGGCTGTTAAAATGTTTATTTATGCTGTAAAGTTGCAGCATTTTAACAGTCTATGGGTAAATAGGAATAGGAAAATAGGAAAAATAGGAAAATAACTGAAACATCTGTGGTTGTGTGGGCTGGACCTATTCCACAGTTTAGCTCTACCTCAAGCAGCTACATTAAAATAAGATTATTATTATTATTATTATTATTGTTTATTTATTTATTTTAATTTTGTTCTGTGAGATCATAATTTGTGAGCAAAACAAACAAATGTCCTTTTTGGGACTCTGCAGGGCTCCATATAGTTTAAGAATTATTTGATAACTAAAAGAAAGGAGCCATTCTGCATAATGCCTACTTTTACTATTTACTAATATTTTCAGTGCAGGACTTTTTTTTGGGCAATTGGGTCAGGGTTTGAAAGTCGGAAAAACGCATCATTTTATTTAATATCATAAATGCCAAAGTACATACAGAAACACAGCAGTGTTGTCTGTTGTATCATATTGTCACATCTAGTATGTACAACACACGTTTTGCTGCATAATGCATTGACATTGTATGGTATTAACCTATTCCCTGGACAAGTAGGGACACAGATGGCAGCTGGCAAACCTCATGGAGCGCCATCTCTAAATCATCTGTATCTCCTGTAAGGTCAAGGCCTAATGAGTGGCTTATTGATAACAATGTGGATCCTTTTTCTCTCCACAATTTGATGCCAGTAGCTGGTCTGTACTGAATATGAAGGTGTTGATACCAACTCACCTTTAAAGCTCTGAAAAGATCAATCATTTGATTTCTGATCAAGATCAAATGACTAAAAATGTCATTATCATTATCTCTGGAGATTACATCTGGAGTCCTGCAGACTAAAATCTGACAAATTTGACAATGGATTTGAAGCCGTTCCGCAGCGGTGATGTGCTATGGATCTTTGCCTGCAGGGAAATTGGAAAATCCTGCAGCCTGATTCATCTGTGATCATCAAGGTCAGACTGGCAGAGTGGAACGGACTGCAGTGTCCCTGGCAGGACTCCATCAGCCTCATAATTCACGTTGTTGTACTTTCTGTGTGTGCGGTCAATAAAGTCACATTTTTCCACAGGAGCCCGGTCACGCAGGCCAGTTGTTCCTCCACAGCCTGGCCATCCAGCAGCACCAGCAACACCATCAGCCCATCTCTGGAGGTCATCGAGTCTAGTTTTGAGTTTTTTACAAAAAAGTGAGAAATCTGTCTTGGATAAACACATACAGTCTCTGTCTTCAATATATTTACAATGGTGAAGAAAATTTTTCAAAAAATTTGTCATCTCCAGAATTCAATGATTTTTTTATCCTGACTTTAACTAACACCGCCAGGACGTTGATGCTGATGATAGTATGTATTTCGCACCAGAGCAACCTAAACACACAAAGTACAAAGTTGCGATGAGTGGTGACAAGTCATGTCCTGCCGTTTTTCGATGGGAAAAGTTAAAGGATGCGTGAAAGTGTGCCTACAGCCCCACAGTGTCATCTACCTGCTTATATGAAGCCACAGACAGTTATTCATCCTGAAAAACATTTTTTACTTTATTTTAGGCAAAATCTTCAACTTCAACTTCAGAGGCCCATTACTCTGTCTCTGTATCACCTAGAGTGTTTCTGACACTTTCAGAAGAAACTTCAGGGAGTTTTCTTTCTGGCAAGACATGCATGCATGTAGTCAGAGCAGTTCAGAAGCTACAGTCATTTTAATTTGGGTATATCATTTTAGGCATTTTTGCTACAAAATGGGGGTGGAGTGCAAGAGGATAAGACTCCTGATGAGATCAATGACTTGTTGCAATGAACTTGATGTGAGACAGCCCACTGCTGGCAGCTCAGGCTCACTGCAGCTGAGTGTTATGGCATGAAGATGGTGCTCTCTGGTGGTGATGTCACAAAGTGCAAATTAGTCATGAAGATTTAACTGGATGAGAAGGGTTGAGCACTGACTCTGACTGGCTCAGAGGCCAGGTCATCACTTTACAACAGTATTAATACTGAGTGTCAATCTGAATCAGACCATCATTAATTTGTCAGATGAATGGGCCCATTATGAAATCTGCCTCTGAGTTGACAGTGAGTAGGAAAGTCATGTGTAAAAGATGTGACTCATGCAGTGAACAGTGGTAAAGTGACTTTAAACATCAAAGTCTGATGATAGATGTTGGGGAGTTCTGCTGCATGTGTGAATAAAGTTGTATTAAGCCTTTTGTGTCCCCAGAGGGAGCTGTGTGAGGGAGCTTGGTCACCATGAGCCTGAGAGGCCTAGTGGACCTGTATAGGAGCAACAAATCACAGATAGTGTGGAACAGGTAGAGGAAACCAAACTCCTAAAGGTGATATTAGACAGCAGATTGAAGTGGTCAAAACAGATGGAAAACACTATTGCAGTTATGAGAAGAGGTCTGGCAGTTATTAAGAAATGTGCTAAATTCTTACCACAAGACTGTATCTCTCACATTGTTCAATCATGAGTTCTCACTCATTTGCATTACTGTCCAGCAGTGTGGTCGAGTACATCAAATGTCGACCCTAGAAAATCTACACTTAGTCCAGATCAGAGCTGCACGCCTTGCCCTGAACTGAAATAGAAGAGCTAACATCATCAGAATGCATACAACCTGAGGTTGGCCATTAGTGAAGGACAAGATGGTGATTTCTCTGCTCTGTTTCATGAGAAATATTTTATTGTCTAAAACCTCAGATATCCGTTACCATCAATTTTTTATAGTAGCAGCGACCATGAAATGAATACAAGGCGTACAGCAAGAGGTCGTTTTTCACTCCCTGTATCAAAAACTAATGCAATGCATACTGTAATATTCAGAGGAATGAGGAGGAAAGTAATTATGTGTAGTAAACATTACACACGCAACAAGTGCAGCTGTTTTTTAAAAAGGTTAAAGAGATACCTGATGGCACAGAACACCAGGCCATCGCAAATAGGATTTGTTACATAATATCTGACAGTACGAACCTTAATGTGAAACATTCCTGGTCACTCAGTCACTGTATATGCTGTTTTTAGTAGTACTACAATTACCTTTAGGTTGTAAAATTATTATTACTATCATTATTATTGTTGTTGTTGTTGTTGTCATTGTTGTTTATTTATTTTCTGACTATTTGTGGTTAATCTATTGGTTTTGTTTGTTTGTTTTTATTTTGTAGTTTTCCTATTTTTTGGTTGTATTATGTAGTAGTTGTAGTAGTTGCTACCTTAGTAGTGACTAATGGGGATCCAAATAAAAAAATAAATAATACGAAATAGTGGAGTTGTGTAGCCTGGTGCCTTAAAAGTAAATAAATGAATTTTTATATCAATCCTAAATTCAACAAGGAGCCAGTGTAAGCAGCACTGGGGTCATATGGGAACACTGCAGAGTCTTTAGCTTCACGCTGAATTTGAACTAATTGTAAAGGTACTACATCTTCTTGACTTAAACAAGAATACAGAGCATTACAATAGTCAAGAAGCAAGGAGACAAAACAATAAAGGATTTGTTCAAAATGGTGGAGAGATAAGAGGGGACACAGTTTGGCAATGCTTCTAAAATGAAAATAACACGACTGAAAAACGAACTTTTGGCTGAACTGGCTGTTTCTCAACATTCAGTTGAAAAATCAAAAGCATGTACAGTATGTTTCTGTGGTCTGATCTGGTGCAAAGAGAACAACTTTTTTGTATACTGGCCTGATTTTAAGAGTTTGCCATGATTTCACAGATACGTAAAGCTGGACATCTTCAGCATAGTAATAATAAGAGACACAGTCAAACTAACAGATAATATGACCTTAGGCAGCATGTGAAGACAGAGTAAAATGGTCCTAGAATAGCCTTTTGAGGAACACCACTGAACTCCATTCACATAAGTAAAGATAATAATTTTTGTTTGATTTGTAGCAGAACAGTCACCCACATGCGTGAAGAAGTCTCTGAGTCAAATCCACGATAGTGTGGCTTTGACTCAGTACTTTTTGACAGCTGTGGCACTTTTTGATATACACGTAGTTTCAGTTGTTTTGTTTTGTATACAGCTTAGTTTTGAAGGTAGAATTTCTTTTTGAGAACTTGAGAACTATATTACATGTATATGGGCCTAATGTTAAATCAAATTCAAACTTCAAACAAAAAAAAAAAAAGAAATGTAATGAAAAGGTTCAATCATTAAACAAAGCTTCACAGATAATCACAGAATAAGGGAAAAGGGAATTTACCCATCTGCTCAGCAGAAGTTATGATAAGAACACTGATAACACAGTATTTTAAATGTACTTCTTAAATGTACTTCTTAAATTCACTTCTTAATTCCCAGCCTACACCGCCCACTGTGTTTGATGACTGATATTAATAATGAACAATATTGAATAAAGCTTTTGTTCTACTATAATTTGAAATATCTCTATGCTATATTCAACTAGCTTTTTCAAGAATATCAGATAAATATCAGAAAAGCAAAGATTCCTACACTTTTTATGTCAAAAAAAAATTTGCTGTAAACACGTACAAAGTGACTAATAAGTGCACAGAGTATATTGAATGTGTCATATTTGTATATGATATATCATATTGCTCTCATCTCAGACACAAGCTAAAAATTGTAATATTATTGTATTTACACAAATACTGCAAGCAAATATGAGATGCCGGTCTGTATTGAATATGCAAGGTGTTGACACAGCTCACCTTTAAAGCTCTAAAAACATCAATCATTTGATCAATCATTTGTTCTCTGATAAAGATCAAATGACTGAAAATGTCCAATGTAAAAAAAAAAAAAAAAGTGATTGCAAGTCTGTGCTGGAACACCTGTATTCACCCTCTGCCTGTTTCAGCAGTACCCCACACAAAAAGGCCCAGTCTGCCTGATCATTCAGCAGTTTGGGTGTCTTTGGGGTGTCTGGGGCGTCCCTGTCTGTACTCGCTGCCTCTCTGCACCTCTCTGCACCAGCAGGGGGAATGGCTGCAGTATGGAGTATAGTGGCACTTTGTACTGTGAAAACTTCTGAGCCAAAAGTTTAATGTTACAGCAGAAATATGAACCAAAATCAGGGAGAAATTGATATCATCAGCACCAAGATTTGGTCTACATGTTTCCTTGACATTACCATGTGGCTAAATGTAGCAGTGTACTTGCAGCTGGGGAACAGCTTAAATAAGAGGCACTTTCTACTGTGAAAAATAACCAGTAATAGCTTCTAAGCCAAAATCTTTACAACCAGACATGTTCCAGCAGTATTATGAGACTAAACTGGGAAGACATAAACAGCATTGGCAACCTGGCTAATATGTTTCCCTGCATGTAGCATGTAGCTGCATGTACCAGTGTAGGCTACATAATGTAAACACTTGGACTAGCGTGCCTGACGCAGATGACCATATAAAGAAATATGGGTATTAAGAACCACTTAAAGCCCGAGGTGTATGCTCACAGGGATTACTGTTGTACATTTGCCTCATCATTTGAAACACTGTAAATTTATAAATGACTGAAATGAGGACATGTAAAATAGGTCCCCTTCTAACATTGGCTACACACACCTGATATAAAGTAACAACAGAAGATCCTCACTGCCTGCAGGTGGCACAAGCGTCAAAAGTGCTACCACTTCATATAGGTGGTGCAACTGGAGCTCAACTGGAGCTGAAGATGAACTGGATGCTAAGGCCTTGGTTGATTACTTTATTCCACCAGTTTTACATTTACGACAAATTAAGTTTACAGGTGTTGTGTGCAATATTGTATATGTGAAAGAGGTTGTAAAGAGCCTTTCATGGCTCCAGAGGGAGCTGTAGGAGATCTTATAAATATCCTCAAGTGATGTCACTTTGAGAATGAAAAAAAACCTGTTGGGGTGTAGTTATAGAGACATTAATCTCTATAAACAGATATCTGCATCTAGTCTGTAGGCAATGGGTCAAGATTTTGGTATGACAAGCATTCTGGTTTCTATTTGTCATCCATTGACCAATCACATTTGAGATGCAAGTAAACAGTATGTGAGGAGTGGCATAATACATTTTTCTTTAAATTTATCTGCATTGGTATGGAGATATCTGGTTATAGAGATTAACCAAAATGACTGGCTTATGGGAGGGGAAGTTCAGATGTTGAAATGTACTATTGGTTGTGGTTTTCATTCTTCCTATTCAGTGGCAGACTCTGGCTGTCTGAGAGACAGGGGTGGAAAAAACAAAAGGGTACCAGCTGCATGTAGCCGGGCACCAGTGCACAGGAAGTTTTCTAGCGTGTAAGGAATCCAGTCTGGCTCTGCATTATGTTTTCTCAGTTTTAAGGCCAGTCTAGAGGGCGCTTTACCATAATTTATCTACCACAGAGCCATTCAAGTGGGCCCTTTTTAAAAGTAAAACGTCTCCACAACTACTGGATGCAGTGCTTTGAAATTTGGGAAAGACATCCATGTCCCCCATGGGATGAATTGTAACTGCTTTGGCAATCCCCCGTCTTTTCATCTGGGGCCATCATCAGGTCAAATTATCTATGTGTCCAATTTTTTAGTTTTTAACTTAGCTTTACATGTGTTTAGTGCCAATTAGAAAATGTTAGCATGCTATAACACTAAATTAAGATGGTGATCATGGTAATCATATCCCCATCAAACATGAGTTTGGTGCAAGGTGGTTAAAAAAGTAGAAGTGTCATAAAGTGTCATATCATGTCAAAGTGATGACACTGAAGTGAAATCTGGTCTGCAGTTGTGGAATGGCTCAATAGCTGGTGCGCTATCATAGAACATGGCTGACTGATTCATTTCACTGAGGTGTCTGCAATCGGCCTTTGGTTGGAATATTTTTGCAAAAAAAATACAGCTATGGGAGAGAATTGTGCCCTGGCGACCATTTATCTGAGTGTACCCAAAAGTTCTGTCAGACAGCACGCCCAAGTAGGCTGAAAGAGCACACCTGAAGAGGACCTGAGCAGATACTATGCGGTTATTTCTAGCACCATCTGCTGTAACACTCCCAACATCGCAGCTCCATTTATATTGTCTATGTGTCCTGAACTATAGTTCCCATGGGGTCAAAGAGCGTGTCCCAGTCTTCATTGAATGGCCTTGGTTTGGTGGGTGTATGTTTACCGCGCCGTGTGGTCGCCACACTCACAGTGAGGCAATTGTTCAGTTAGGTCATGTCCTCAATGAATGAAGCGTCATGAAATGAATGAGTATCATGAAACTGCATAAACAAAAGTTTATGAAACCACAGTTTATAACATTAAATTAAGATGATGATCAACTAACTTTAATGTTAAGCATTATCATTATGAGTATGTTAGTACACTAGCACAAGTAGTACTACACTTTTTTTTTTTTCGTTCAAGGTTTTTTTTTTTATGGTTTTACCCTGCAAACCATAGGTATGTTACCTTTGTACATTATCATGTAGAAGATACAATGAGATTTTGGCACCCTTCCCTCTGGGTGGCACCCTAGGTGGCCCTGTGTTGCCTATAGGAAGATCTGCCACTGGTCGGTGAAGATTCTCAGTCATACAGGTCATGGTTATCATAAGTGCAATATTGTAGGCAACTCAAGCAGGTCCAGTTGCCTACGATATAGCACTTATGACCTGCCACTGGGTTTGGGCAAAAAACAAACAAACAAAAAAACACTTTGTTACTGTTAGGAAAAGATTGTGTTTTGGCTTAAAATACAATCCCCATGGAAAAGCAACAAAAAAAAACCAACAGCTTTTTGTGGCACAACCCCAGCAGGAAGCAGCAATGTCTTGACAAAGAGCAAGCACTTTTTGTAAAACTATCTCATCTGGAACCTCAGTAATGTCTCAATAAAAAAAACAAACTGCTTTTTCTGGCACAAGCGCGACAGGAAAGAGCAATGTCTTGACAAAAAACAACCGCTTCTACTAGAAATCTAGTGGAAACTGAGTGATGTCTTGATTAAAAAACAATCACTTTTCATGGCATGGCATAGGCAGGAAACAGAGATGCCTTAACAAAAAAACAACTACTTTCATGTAATTATCCCAGTTGGAAAGTCAGCGATGTCTTTTTGACACTCTATCTCGGCTGGAAATGCAGCAAAGTCTTGGTGACAAACAATCAATTATCCAACATTTGGTAGCTATAAAGCTGCTGGATCAACAGTGACAGCTTGCTAAAACAACTGATTTTGTTGTTTCTTGGTCTCAAACAGTGCTCGGCAGCCGTTCAGCTAAAGTGACAAGCTATCCACCATCCCCTTCACCTCTCAGTGACTAAGTCAGCTCATTTTGCTGTAGAAACATTGATAGGATACGTAATATTTGTGTAACATATCTGTGGTTTGCAGAATTGTACAATGTTACAATTCTTGTGGTGTACAATTCTCTGGTAACTGGGCTGACTGTCAAGGATGATTTGTAACGTGTCTGAACCCGAGTTGTGTGTTGTCCTTACCCAGAGTGCAAAGCCAGAAAACTAGAGGTCCTGACTTTTGCTGAGTGCAGTTGTGGCCACCGCACTCACAGTGAGGCAATTGTTCAGTCAGGTCATGTCCTCAATGAATGGTGCATCATGAAATGATTGAGCGTCATAAACCTGCATAAACAAAAGTTAATGTACATGAATGACTATCTGACATCTAGTGAATTCAGTCATCTTATGTTTACTCCATGTATGATAAAATACACTCACTAGGCAGCAAGGCAGTTTCTATATAACTGAACATCTTTTGATAATCTTCTTAGAAAACTTTTGTTTCTGCTGAAATTCAGTGTTTTTTCCTCTTCTCTTTTTCTATTAACTCATGAGAGTTTTAAGTGGAAACAATATTATTTTGATAATTCCCATGAAATGTCAAAGATATATGTGTACTCGCTGTGAAGCTTTTGCTTGTACTCAACAAAACCCCCAGGACACTTAGTGTTACAGTAAGACCTGCATAAAGTGATTGCAAGTTAAAAAGCAAACCTGACACTTTATACATATAAAACTGTCGCACAGTGTTACTTTAACTCGACTGCACTCCACCTACTGAGGCGCACACATACTGATCTGTGTCCTGAATTGTCCCAGCCTGCCGCTGAGGGAGCACGCACATTGGCCTTATTGTCTTCTGACACTTTGCCTCTGCTGTGACTCCAAGCATGTGTTCAGTGGGTGACGGACAGAGGAAGGAGCATCCACGCCACTGTAGAATTTAAAGCCTTTATTTGACAAATGCGGTTAAACTTTGTGATGAAGTGACGGCAACGTGACAAGTGATGTATGTGGAAATTACCATAAGGCTAAAGTATTGTGAGACAGTCAGCCACAACACAGGATGAGTCAAACTGCTGATTTATGGCTTTTATGCCCAAAAAGAAGAAGTGGTTAAAATCTGATCCAGCAAAAAGGTAGGACATTTACTGTCAGGAGATATACGTCATCTATTGCTCTGTAATCCTAAAGACTTCAAGACATGTATGTTTGTCTAGAAAATGATTGTGGAGGCCTGCAGGTTAAGCTTTGACCAAAATGCTCCTGGTGGTATTCTTCCTGCATTCTTTAAGAGAAGCAGGGGCGTGTTCAGACTGGTTGTGAACGTGCTGTAAATTTGGTGTCAACGAGGAAGTAGCTGTGACAGGTCCAGGAGGCGGGTGAAGGTGTGGCCTCACAAGAACAGCAGCACAGCATGCAGGTAGACACATAAAGCCTGATCAGAACACAGATCTGCTCTGTTACAGAGACTGTCTGCACTTGGACAATGATGGCAACACTCCTATTGTGGGTCCTCATCCTAAATGCCTCGCTCAAGCCCTCAGGTAAGTCACTGGATACTGTTACCTCCACTCAGCATGGTGGCTAATTAATAACTAAAGCCTTGGTCTCCTATTGATTCAAAGGCACTTTAACTTGTGGGTTTCTCTTCCTGAATATAGCTCTAAAACACAAATGTGATATATTCTATTATAAATTAAATGAATGAATGAGGATGTTCTTTTAAGACTTGAAGGCACTATATGTGTGTCCTTCCATTAGTTTGAGGATAATCTTTAACTAAGTTTACCTTGTAAACATCAGAGATAATGGAACTTTTTAGACCTCATGCATTTGCTTGTGCAACATGTGGTTAGACAGGCAATGCTCAAGATGAGTTACTGTGTGTCTTTATCCTGCCTGGTGTAATATCCTGCTTATCAGTGACCCCTAATTGCTGTCCTTACATTGTAAACACACTTATTACCATTAACTACTGCTTTCTAATCTAAGGGAATTATTTAAAAAAAAAAGCATTACTAGTGTTGTGACACACTAACGAGGCTGGAATTCAGATCACAACAAAGCCACCACCCTCTCAGGTGCTACTGTGTACCTGCTGACAGGTAACCATGACTCAGAGCATCCCAGTCATTTCCTCTGAGACAGCTTATGCTGACTGGGAAATACCATGTTTGGTTAAAAAGTTTCTTGTGAGAGGGCAGCGGATAAAGATGAGGTGGAAGATATGAACAAACAAATTTGGAAAGAACAACATTGCCAAATTGTATGTTCAAGAACAGATGAAAAGAGGAAACAAGAAATGAAAGAGCACTTGTAATTTGTATTAATCTAGTCTTATTAACCGTGTTGGGAAGGTTACATTGAAATGTAATTGGTTACAGATTACTAGTTACCCTGTTAAAAATGTAATAAGCAACTACTTTAATTACATCATCAAAGTAATGAGACTTTTTGGATTATTTTGAAGTGTTTTAAACTGGGCAATAAAGCTGAAAAGTCCTAAAACTACATAAATGTTTTATCCAAATTGGTCCCAGTGGCTTTACTGACCTGTGAGCTCCAGGAATATGCCTACACGAATGATGCAAAGCAACAGAATGATTTTATTTTACATATACCTTTTTCATCTAAAAGAATATTCAGATGTAATAACTTTGTAATTACCAACATTTTGATGGGTAACTGTAATTCAACTTAATATTTTTTACAGTAACTATAACTGATTACAGTTGCATTTATTCTGTAGTTTAATTACACTCTGTTACATGTAAGAAGTTAATTGCCCTACAGTGCTTATTAATATGGCAAAAAAACTTTATTCAATTTTAATAAAAATAAATATAGTGTTATGATATATTATATTATATATTGTATCTTAACTCTGTGCTTTATTGCTTTAACTTAAAATTATGATATATTTTGAAGCATCTATTCAGAGAATACTATAAAATATTAATATTAGAATTTTTTAATCTGACGAACATGCAGAGGTGGTGGTAGTACTTTTTTAGCCCTTGTCTGCAGGTATTCTTTTTACGTTGCTATCAAATTCAACATATTTTACAAACAAGCCAAATCAGTCCGTGTGTCGCCTACAAGGTGAAACCCAGGGCAAAAACATAAGACAATGATTTTCAAAGAGATTTTAGCAAGAACGTCAATTGGAAAGTATAATAGAAAGAAATAGCATTTTGGAAAGTGAGGGAGATACGTCCCCCACCGTCCCTTGCAGTAGTTATGTGGTGTGTTTAACTTGATCAGTCTGATATGAGGGCAAACACTTTTGCTGCACACAAAGCCTTTAGTGTTCCTGCTGATAAGGTTGTCAAAGAAGCCCTCCTCTGATCACTAGTTTCCATGACAGAGCTTCAGGTGCTGTGTTGATACTGTATACACTTCATATTAATGTGTCATGGACTGGTGAGCAGGGATAACAGAAAGTCCCATAATTACTGCACTGGCTGGTTACCCAAAGTGTCTGAGCCTCAGCCAGAAACACTAGAGGGCATACGGGAAGTTAAGCAACAATTTTATACTAATCCAACCTGAAATGATCTCCAGTCAGCGATGAAGGCTGATATAAATAACTCGAGTCTACAGCTAACTTATTAACTAACTCATTTAAAGGATCCCTCTGTAAAACTGTAATCATTTTGCTGACATACAGCTTGATTTTCTGTCATTGAAAAGAAGAAGAAGGCTTATACTTTTAGGAGAAGAGCAGGCCAATATTTGTCTTTCCCTGTCTCTTCTGTGTAGGCCAGGGGCTCGAGCAGTTTCTCAGCCGTAGGGTCAGGGCCAATATGGGGTCATCAGAATGCAGATGGGGTCACAGGAGGTGTGTCAGACTGAACAAAAGAAAGCCTGAGCTATTGGATCAGATTCTAAATAAACTCCACACATGTGTTTCCCTCAACTTGTCTTGCTTTTATTATTCTCTCTCTCGTTTCTTAAAGGAATAGTTTGATATGAAACACTATTGTTTGTGTACTATCATTTATTCCTGCCAATACAAATCTCATGTTTGAACATGTTGTTTTTATGTTTTGATTCTTGTAAACAAGATATAACATGCTCATAAGTGAGTTTTGGAGACGCTGGTGCTTGTATGTTTCTCTTGTTCACTTAAAACCAAACCACAATGTAAAGAACTGAAGAAGAAATCAGAAAACAGAATTTTATCCCTGCAGTGGTGTATTAAAACACTATGTTTCTGGCACAAACATGAACACAATTTGGATTTATTAACATAAATGACAAGAGTTGACAAGATGGGTGATCCTTATGCTCTGCTATAAGATCACTATTGGCAGCACTATACTGAAACCTATACTCAAACTCTGAAAGGAAAACTAGGTCAGTGGGATGTTGGGCTTGATGAACTGTATGATAGCTACTAACAATATTTCTCAAATCTCATTCATGTGGCTTTTCCGTTGACTGTAGCCACAGATGTTGACTATACTATACTTGACTGATCACTCTTTTGCACCCAAGCTTTCCTGTAATATTTTTGTTTTTATATCAGCCTGGTATGTAGTTAAGTTCATGAACGTAGCAAGTGTATACAGAACGAGCTATAGTGTGATGGTAAGATAGTTAGCGGATGTAAAAACAGTGCAATCGCGGTTCCATCCAATCCTGTATTCATCTATCCATCCATCCAACCGCTTATCCATGTCCAGGGGGGCAGCAGGCTGAGCAAAGTATTCTCTTTTGCTCTTTTGAAACTCTCAATAATCAACCCAGCGCAAGTGTTAGTGCCTACTCCAGTGAAGTCTTTACAGCAACTGATGAGGGGCTGGCCCTAGCAGTTTATGAGAGTTGTGTGGGAGAGTTCTAGCGCTACATCTTTGTACAGTATGGTTGTCACTGACAAAAGTTAACAATGAATAATCTCGTGATTAGGAATAAACACACCTCCTGCGTGAACTGTCCACAGCTAAATTGGGTAGGTCTACGCTATTGCATTTTCACATCAGTCATAGCAGTGGCACTTGTAAAGCCTAATATTTAATAAGGTGGTACTTGGTGTAAAAAGTTTGAGAACCCCTGCCCTTTACGTTGAATGAGCACATTCTTTCTTGGCACAAAGTAATATGATGTATGTTGTATCTCCACAGAAAGCCATGGGCGAGACTTTGAAGAGGTGAAGGACTATGAGGTGGTCCGACCTGTCAGACTACACACAGTTAGAAAAAGAGACACAGAGGTAGATCTGACTTTTTCACATTTTATTGTCAGTGTCACAGAGATGCATTTGTACTGTTCTTGCATACACAGACAAGTTTCAATCAATCTTTGTTTTCTGCAGCATCTCAGGCCTGAGACCATGAAGTATGCAATGACTGTGGGAGGAAGAGACATTGAAATGCACTTAGAAAAAAATAAGTAAGTTGTTCCTTCCTTGAAGGCAGACCTCTGGCAAGTGTCAGGCACAAAAACACACATGGTATAACTAACCTCTAAGGTAATCCAGTGTCAGAGAATTTCTAAAATATTGATCGCTTGTTGAGCATTAACCGTCAATATCTTCACTCAGAGGAGACATGAATAGATCCACTGTTGTTGGTTCAATAGATTATGATGCCTGAGAAAAAACAAGTCGAGTCAAAGTTTAAAACAATGTCTCATTGCTACTTCCTTGTTTTACTTCTCATTTCTTTTTTTTCTTTTCTTTTTTTTTTGTTACAAAACCTGTGGCTCTCAGTTAGTTTGTATTTTTGCCAACAGACACATTGAGGGCCATGTTATTTCTTTGTTCACCACAGATTTTTACAGCCTCACTATCAGATTTCCCATGTCACAAATTTGCTGTTTACTGTTGAATTCACTTATTTTCAGTATGAATATTTGATGTGTTGTGTCAGAGCCAAAACTACGCCTGATGAATCATATAGGAAGTAGAGATATTATGACATGATGGCTATTTATTTTTATATTTTTGCATCATCAGTGAATTACTCACCAAAGACTACACTGAAACTTACTACCAAGAAGATGGGACTCGAGTCACCAAAACTCCGAATGACATAGTAAGTGTTCTGCATTGTTGGGCGAGTTTCAGTTCCCCATACCTACTATGTGACTTACCTCAAATTTCACATTCAGCAAAAGATTTCTTTGACTGTCTAAAGTTTATGTGAATAAATGTTTTAATTTTCCTCCATGATAACCCTGTCATCATCCTCATGTCTTTATCAGGATAACTGCTACTATCATGGGAAGATTCTGAATGACAATGAATCGTCTGTTAGCATCAGCACCTGTGATGGACTCAGGTGAGCCCTCAAAACATCCTCTCTTTAACTTTGCTCAATGAGAGTTAGTTGTCCTTAATTCATATAAAAACTACCCCCTCCATATGGTATTTCATAATAATGCATATTCCCATTATAAACAGTTAATAGAGGTAACCTCATGCTATCTTAATTGGTTAGAATAAATGTCAACAGATGAAAGCAGAGAACCAGATTGCATTGAGGTAATAGAGTTTTTGATTCATATTGGCCTCTAAGGCCAGCAGAAAAAAAAAGCTGTGAGTGCATTTACTGAGGTTCTATATTTTTATGTTCTTGTGTTTAACTCCAGTATTTCCATTTCATGCTTCCTTATACTTCTACTCATTTCAGAGGGAGATACTGCACTTCTTACTCCACTGCACTTCTTACTCTACTGTTTCTATAGTTGCTTTTCCAAGTAAACCTTTCAAAACCTGCGGGAAGGGGTCCTCAGAGTTACTGCAGGGGGCCGCCAAAATATTGTTTGTTAATTTAATTAATTAAAATATGCGTGAAAATACACATTAACATGAATCAAACATATTGACAAAGGTAACTTTGCCTCTTCATAAGAAATAAATAAATAAAAATAATAATAACAATAATTTATAGTACCCACCATTGATTATAGGTTAACTGTTACCAGTGAATCCCAATCATGTTAGCTAGCTAACTCTAAAACACTGTGCAGCACCTGTCCATAACAGAAAGGCAAACTAGTTAGCTAAAAGTTACACACTATTGAAGCATATTAGTCAGTTAGCTGTGTTAATATTCCAAGTGTTCAGACATCGTTTTGTAACTTTCAAGCAGAAGTCTCTGAAACAGCATCCACCTTAGAAACAAGCATGATGTATAAATATATGAATCTGCCAATATCATTACTTTAATAGCTTAGTATTGTATGCATCATAAAAAGGTATGTTAAAACATGGTGATCATGCCAAACGACACATTATTGTTGGCCTAGTTTAATATGCAACTCAATTTAATACAGTTTATGTAGTAGTGGTCCCGGGCTGTCTCCCCTACAGCTAAGGGAACCTAGGTCTGACAAAAATTGAAAAACACTGCTTTAAAACATATGATGACCTCATACAACACATTGTTGTGAATATTAAACCAGTGTTATCTAATCTTCTTGGCTTGTGACCCTTTTCAAAAAGCAGTGTCAATTTGGGGCTTGTTGTTATATTTCAAATGTCAATTTTATTTTTTATCTTTTTTTATTTAACCTTTATTTAACCACGACCAAAGGCATATGCTTATACCAACCATGTCAGTAAAGCTTGTCGAGGCTAAATAATGCTCCACATTGAGTATAAATTTTGGTGATGGAACAACTGGCATGGCTGTTTTCAAAAGGATCCCTTGAACTCTCAACTCAAGATATGTGAATAATAATGGATTCACATGGTATTAACAAGTTTCCCCTGAACTTGAGGAGGCTTGTTCCTTGTTAATGTTCTGTTCCTTACAATCAATATATTCTTTCAAATTAAAGCTTTCAAAGGAAAAGGGATAACCAGCCTGTTTGAGGAACAATGAAGCACTTGTATAATAACTTTATATAATAATAACTTCAATTTTTTTTTTTTTTGGCAATTTGTGGGATATGTGTGGGAGTTCAGAGGGTTAGAAACATGTGAAAGGCATCTGAAAGCAGCACAAGAAAAGTGATGTCACTTCAGGTTCCAAAGGGTTAACTGTAAAATCAGCAATTAAAGTTTATCAGTATGCGATTCCTTAACTCTCCATATTAACATAGTTTTCAGTTACTCTATATAAAAGCATAATCGAATTCTTGAAATTCAGTTATAGCTTTAATCTTTGGTGTGCCACCCCCATCCGGACACCCCTGGATTAAAATACCTTACTGTATATGATATATAGAGCTACAACCATATCCCAAGTTCATGTTCATGTATGATTGTAAGGTAGCTTACGTGCTCTTAAGAGAAAAAACAAGACAAGAAAAAAAGGGACTTTTGGCTCCACTCAGTGAAATGTGACTGATTTATTCCTGCCTTAGAGCGATATTTATTCTGTCTAAAAGACTACCTGTCATAATTTTGGTTTAGAGGTTACTTCAGGATGTCTGCCCAGAGGTACCTGATTGAGCCCCTATCTGATGGGGACGAGGGGGATCATGCGGTGATGACTTTTGACAACAAGACCTACACGCCTGCAGTTTGTGGTGTCACCAACACCAGCTGGAGTAGCGACTTCGAACCCCCAACAAGCCGGAGCCGCTCCAGATCAGCGGTAACACCACTGCTGTCATAACACATTGGGTCTAATTACGTGACAAGACAAGACAAGTCTGACAAACTTAAGGCTTTAAGAGACTAAAATGTGTCTTTATGTGCTTCCTTCTTTGTCCTCCAGGGTATATCTATCGTCCAGCAACAGAAATACATTGAGCTCTACCTCGTTGCTGATGATCGCGCGGTAAGATATACACAGGGAAATTTACTGTGAAACCCAGAGGAAGTATTTTTTGGGTTAATCCTGCACTTTTTATTGTGAATGACACGACCAAAGTTATCTTTCTGATGTTGCTAAATGTCTGGAGACATAAAATGCTTAACACTTTTCTAACTGTTTGGGTCTGATATGAATCACAATTCTGGTCATAATCAGTTTGCGATTATAAATCATGGAATATTTATAATGACCAACTGCTGATAGACAGGATGTGACCTTGCTCTAATACGATGTTTCAGTACACGAAGATGAAGAGAGATGAGGCAAAGCTCAGAAAGAGGATATTTGAAATAGTCAACTTTGTCAACATGGTGAGTGAGATCATTTGCTATTTCTTGGCAAATTCCAGAGCACAAATGACACATAACCAACAATCAGCTGTATTTTATGTGTTATTTTTCTTATGGTTTCTTTCTGGTGATGTCCTGCTTGCTTGCAGGCATACAAGCCCCTGAGGACCTTCATTGCTCTGGTAGGATTGGAAGTCTGGACCAATGGGGACTTGATCAGTGTGACCCCCCCAGCTGGGGCCAACCTAAATGCTTTTATGAAATGGAGGGACAGTGACCTGATGAAAAGGAAAAAGCATGACAATGCACATCTCATCAGGTACGAGCACTCTCGATAAGTAGACTAAATGAGCTATAATTTTTTTCCGACACTAGATATCAAACAAGGCTGGAGACTGTATCTTATGAAGTATCTGTGAGATGTGAATTTGCCACATCTAAGCAGGAGAGAGAGGATATGTTATCTCAGAGCCTCACAGCGTGGACTCTCCTCTTCCATGCCGCTGCAGTTTATATTTCTTGTTAAGCAGAAGGAAACTGTAAGCCCTGGATCTCATCCTAAAACTGCAAAACCAGTCATGTTGGGTGTCACAAGTTTAACGACTTTGTTTCCACATCATGCCTGTGTGATGTCGTGTACTTGCACATTTGAGCCATAATAGGTTTCAACATTAGATTTGATGTCACAAATAATGTTTGCATGCTTTAAATTCAAATTTCAAGTACAGTAAGTCTGTGGAATGATAGTCAGACACAGTTTCTCCGATGCAGCATTAACAGGCCTTAAACAATAGCCTGTATCACTCCATTCACGACAAGGAGGCATGTCAGTTACGCCTCGATAAGCTGAACAAACATGTATTTCAGAGTTACTTTGGCTTACAAGAGCTGCCAGTCTTAATTGTTTGAAACTTGTTGCCAGAAGAAACTCTCCTCCCCACAAACAGCCAAATAGAACATTTTGGAACGGAGACTTTAAAATACCTGGTTGTTTTGTCACACCCTATAGTGCCAGTTTAGGTCATGTTGATGTGGTAAGTCATTTCATAACCAAATCATGCCTTTGTAAGAGTGGCAAAGGTGTTTACTTTCCTTGGACTCATGAGGAAATCAAAAGAAGTGGTAACCAAATGAAAGCTACAGAACTGCAGATGGCGTTTTACATATCTGAAAAAACGGAAAAGGTTACATTTGCACATTTCATAGGCACGTCAGTGTTTCTATTGTGATGTAGTTTATGAGCTGGCTTCGGGAGGTGGAGGGGTGATGATGATGCTGATGGATGGCATGACACCCAGGCACAAGATGCTTGCCAAGCTACAGACAGGTTCATGACCAACAAACAACAAAACTGGTTTTAATTTAATGAGTCATTGCTGTGTTTCCAGTGGCTTTTTATGCACCAACGTGGGTAATTTTTAACGACCCCCTTTTTTTCTGCAGCTTTTTTAGCACCCAAATGTGGGTTGTGGTTTAGCAACCCATGGATGTGTTTCTATTGGCTTTTTAGGCACCAAACATGGGTGTTTTTCAGTGACCTATGGCATGTCCATGGCATTTTTCTGGGGCTTTTTAGCCCCAAATGTTGGTGTTTTATAGTGATTAATGACTGTTTTTTTTTCAGCTGGGATAGTCCCACAAAAAGCGGCTGTTTTCTTTATCAAGATATCACTGCGTTGTTTTTGATGTAGATATCCCTGCTTTTCCAGGGGGATTGTACCCCAAAAACATATATTAAGCCAAAATATGGTCTTTTGTAGAAAGAAATGCAGAGTATGAATAGATGTGGATGTGGATTGACAGATGGACACCATAGGTATGGTTTTGGCACGATTCATGTGTGATTGTTTCTTATATTGTCATTACTTGTCTTTCAGTGGTATTGACTTTGAAGGAGCCACAGTGGGACTGGCCTACATTGGGACTCTTTGCTCAGGTCACTCTGTTGGAGTAGTACAGGTAAGGTGTTTGTGAGAGAAAGGAAGATTTGTTCTGTCTGTTATTTGGTTGCTTTATCTTGTGCACCATACAGTCTTGGCTGGGTGCAACCAAGGAATACATATTGAGCCACATTCACGTTCTGCTCTGCTTTACTCTGCTTAACTCTGATTGGTTTACCCTGACATTCTTACCTATCTTTTACCAGTCTCACTATCTCTTGCCTAAATCTAATGAGCCTATCCAAAGAAGGCAATGTACTGGCCAATCAGAAAGGAAGTAGGGCAGGTCATGCCTTCACCATTCCCAGAAAACTGTGGCTGGTATTGTCTTCCTGTCAGTCAGTTCACCACTTTGGTCACAACTGAAATACCTCAATAAGTATGGGATGGATTACCATATCATTTTGTACAGACATTTATGGTCCCTGGACAATGTATCCTAATAACTTTGGTGACCCCCTGAGTTTTTCTTTCGCACCAACATTAGGTTGCAATGTATGGTTTGAAGTGAAAAATCACAATAACTAAGGGATGTTGAACATAGAGACAGAGCGCAACGCGTCATAATCTGAAAGCCACGCCCCCAAAGGGTAAACGTGGCCCACCTTTCCAGCCTGTTGAGTTTTCCAAATTCCGAAAAGTTGCTGTGTGGTGGGCTGCACGGCCAATAAAAACCCAGAGCTTAGCTTCCACCAGCTGCCGAGCAGAAAAACGGAACCTTGTAGAAAACAAAAGTGGACACACAATAAATCGTGAGGCTCCAACAGGGAGGAAATTGTGGGATCCTGACACTCGGTATGCCTATGTGTGCAGCAAACACTTCAAAACCCTCCAAATGTGGGGCGTCAGTGGCTTAGTGGTAGAGCAGGCGCCCCATATACAAGGCTGTTGCCACAGCGGCCAGGGTTTGACTCCAGCCTGTGGCCCTTCGCTGCATGTCACTCCCTCACTCTCTCCCCCCTTCACACTCTTAGTTGAACACTACCTGCTACACATTAGCATGTTAACATTGTTGTGGTTACAATTTAGCCCAAGGCAACACTGTGCCTAAGTACACCCATACAGTGCCACTAGCATGGCTGTTGACTTGTTACAGCATGAGTTACAGAATCTAAAGCAGCCAAAATATCAGTAAGTGCAAGAAGGGAAGCAGATCTGGGTCCATGTATTTGACTCTCCAGCTTCCACTGCAAATTTATTTTAGTGTCAGAACTTAAAGAGATAGTGCACACAAAAATGAAAATTCAGCCATTATCTACTCACCCATATGCCGACGGAGGCTCAGGTGAAGTTTTAGAGTCCTCACATCCCTTGCAAAGATCGGCAGGGGGAGCAGCTAGCACACCTAATGGCTGAAGGCGCCCCAGACTAATGTCCAAGAACACAAAATTTAAACCACAAAGTATCTCCATACTGCTCATCCGTAATGATCGAAGTGTCCTGAAGCCCCGACATAAAAAGTTGTTTCGAAAAACGTCATATGAACTCTGTTTTTAGCCTCACTGTAGCCTGTAGCTCTGACTGCTTCTATGTGCTCCGTGCTCACGTGTGAGAGACCAGCGAAAGCATGAGCTTTGCTTCCCTGTGTTTACATCACGTGACACGTGTGCCGCAGGGAGAGACAACAGTAACTACAGTAGCTACAAGATAATTTGCACTACGGTCTTTTAGCAAAGGACAGCCCAACATGTCTGAAGACTTTGAAATTGAGGAGGAACAGCATTTCTTTGTTGAGCCGTCTTTGTTTATGAATGGAGGGGAAAAGAGGAGATGCATTCCCCTGCAAAATGTATTTTATTGCAGTTATTTACCCAGTATTTGCCAAACAAAATCTCTGAAGTTAAAGTTCTGTCATAAAACTATATAGTTACGGATCTTTACACATTTTTAAGTGGGTATATGGAAATCCTGGAGCTTTCTTAGTGGGTATACGGCGTATACCTGCGTATCATGTAGACTACACCACTGTTTGAGCCTGAGTATACGGACGGAACTCAGGCTACTGGACGAATCAGCCGCCACAGCTCATGAGCCTCAGCCAGAATACTGGAGTCGAGCACTGGAAACCTGGTGGTGTAGTTGTTTCAAATGCAAAGCAATGCCAACGGATGAGGAAAGTCTTTGCTGCTCAGACTGGGAATTGGTGATGCCTGCACTTGAGAATCTGTACTGACGAGACTGCTGCTCTTCAGAGAACGTGCATCACCGATCACCCTGAGCGTGCACACGTGAGCACGGAGCACAGCGAAGCAGTCAGAGCTACAGGCTACAGTGAAACAACTTTTTATGTCGGGGCTTCAGAACACTTGGATCACTATGGATGAGCATGTTGGAGATAATTTGTGGTTTCAATTTTGTGTTCTTGGACGTTAGTCTGGGGGCGCCTTCAGCCATTAGGTGAGCTAGCCGCTCCCCCCGCCAATCTCCGCAAGGGATGTGAGGACTCTAAAACTTCACCAGGGCCTCCGTCGGCATATGGGTGAGTAGATAATGGCTGAATTTTCATTTTTTGGTGCACTATCCCATTAAGCAAATATTTACAATTCATTCTTAAAATGCCATTATTTTGACAACTAGTTCCCAACAATCATCATTATGTAAACAAATCTCTGAACCTAAAGGGGAAGTGTAACTTTTCTTCACATGATTATACAGTGACACGTCTAGACTCTGTCACTGGAACATGACTGTGGTCAGAAAGTCAAGGCACAAAGCAGAATGAGGAAACATATTTGTGTCACAAGCGAGATGGCAGACCTCGGTTACGCAAACGTAAAATGGTGGTAAACATGACTAAACTTCAGGACTTTCCCCTTTCAGGATCATAATGACCGGGCCATTGCAGTGGGTGCGACTCTGGCCCATGAGATGGGCCATAACCTGGGCATGGACCATGATGACTCTAGTGCCTGTGCTTGTGCTGGTGATAGCTGCATCATGGCTGCAGCACTCAGGTAAGAAAAGTTGTTTAAAAAAAAGTGCAGCGTAAAAGTAGGTCAGACACTGCAGTTAAACACTGATTTGTTCTACAAGCATCTGATGACAATTTTAAATAAACTCCACCAATTTAGCACATCAAAGTCAGTTTAGAGGTGCCTGCCAGACCAGTGTAGCTACATTAACTAAACTTGACCAAAGTGGTTGCATTGTGGGTAATGTACTGTAGGTGCCAGGTTTTGACAGGAAAGAAGAAGCATCAATACAGACAAACAGACAGAAAGAGAGACAGATAGATAAAACTGAACTGAAGTCTGTGAACAGGATGTGTAGGTGTTTGGTAGTTGCAGGATGTGGTTGAGAGTTATGTTGACTGCATCCTCTACAGACCGGTTGGCTTTGTGGATTTTAAAAACCCAGTGTAAACAGGATCTTATTTAATTGATGTGGGAGGTAAGGGTCTTTCTCTGAAAGGGAGCAGGGGCTTTTTGTAATCCATCATGTCCTTAAGATTTTTCCATATTGATCTGATGTTACTGGTTGAGAATTGTTGCTCCAGTTTCATTGCATAGCCGATCTTAGCTTTTCTCATTGCAGCACCTTGCTATGTAGTCTATCTATCTCCATTTCTATATACACAGTTCTTTTTTTCATAGGAGGAATCAGGCTTTTGTTATTGTCATAAAGTGTCACTGTTTTGGTACATTTCTTTGCAGAACTTAATGAATGACATCACTGTGTCCGTCAGCTCATCAAGAGAGCTCATCAAGGTTCTATCTTACATACTGTAGCTACGCCTCTACTGGACCCTATGGATAATACTCTTCGTCAATCAAGTACACGCATTTGCCTTGTGAAATATGCAAAAACATAGCTGGCCAATCGGGACATGCATCCCCGAATACATGCGGAGCCCACAATATGTAAGGAGACGTATGACGCTGTCAGCTCTTCAGCGATAGTGATTGCCCGCTGACAAGTTTCAGCCAGTCAGGATCAGTTTAGCTGGGCTGGTGTTATGTCCTAACATGGCATTTATTCATCAGGCTCCAGCCATTATACCCACAGAGTCCAGTTGAGGGCAAAACTTGTGTGACATAGACCGAAGGTTACAATATTGTAACCCTTGTTCTATTAGCACAGGAGGAGCCCTTCACCTGGTGGCCTGTTGCTCCTATGTCACATGTAGACACATCCTGATTGGTCGCCTACGTTTATTTAAATTACAGTAGCCAAATGCGCTGCATGATGGGAGGAAAGTATTATCCATAGAGTCTAGTAGAGGGCTCAACCTGTGCTAATAGAACTAGGGTTATGATATTTATTTGTTTTGTTTTAAAATGTCCATCATGAGTCTGACATAATAAGTCTGAGTGTTATAAAAGTGCAATGCTAAATCAGTGGAGTACTCTTTTAACAGAAGCCATTCTGACATGTCACAGTAGGAAAAGCCCAGCTTTTGACAAGTCACAATATCTACTGTGAAAAATTAAAAATAGCTAAGTTTACTCAGAAGCTGTTTCACAGAGGCTTTGTTGAGAGGCTAGAAGAAAAAGTAGAAGAATACATGGCATCATTGTTTTCATAAAAAAAAAAAAAAAAGCCTGTCCTTTGAAAAACTTTGGACTCAACAAGGAAAATGTGTTGTTTTTTTTCTACAGCTGGAATGTTCCTCGAACTTTTAGTAGCTGCAGCAGCAACAACTACGAGAAATACCTGATCGCGCGCAGCCCCAGCTGCATACTGGACAAACCAGACTACAGAGCTGTGGTGGCTCCTTCAGTCTGTGGAAACGGCTTTGTGGAGATAGGGGAGCAGTGTGACTGTGGCAGTGTGGAGGTAAATAGACCAAAAAAGCGCTCATCTAGGACATGCAGAGGAGTCCCACAGGGCTCAGATTTACCAATATATACAGTGAAAGGTTATATTGATCAAGGAATATATCATAGAAAGGGTGAATTACTTTGCCTACAAATATGTTTGCAAAATGCAATAATATAATGTACACCTGGTTTACTTATGATTGAAAGTATCAGGGTGAGAAAAGCTTTAGCTGTTGACCGGCGCTGCCATAAACTCTCTCGCAACATACTTTTTGTTTATCTAATATGGTGATACAGGGGCTGTGCAATTTATTCCAATCCAAAGATTTCACATTGTGGCAATACAACGAAGCACACAGAGTGAAATGCATTCACTGTACTGATTTTGAAAATGTGTATGTGTTTATCTACCTCAAGGCCATTGTCTCTGAGAGTAAGCCTCAACACCTTGATTCCTCTGTCTGATCTTGACTCTTCTGGTTAGTTATTTTGCCTGAAGGTATTATGAGAATGAGGCTGTTGGACATGCACCAACACATTTATTATTAGGAGAATCAGAGTCTGTCTTCTTTTCAGCAGTGAATGAAAGCAGACACATTAGTGCAGACCAACACAATGAGCTGATGTGAAGTCTTAAAGCTCTTTTTAAGATGTTTGGATTGTACATTAAGTATTGTTATCCAAGAGCCCATACATGCAGGCTCAGAAACAGCTTTTTTCTTTGGACAGCTATTAAGTTAACCTCAGTACTACTACTAACTGCTTATATAGTGCACAGCATCTCAATTATTTTTTTACTTGTAAAAGTATTTTTATACTTTAATAATCCTCTTTTAGAATAATTTTCTGTCCCTCAAAGATGATGCGATGTTGTCATTGCAGTAATTATCGCAAATTCAGGTAATCCCTGTGTATTCTATGTGACCTTGCAATCATCAACACATTTCAAATGGGTAAAATCTCACTGCATTGTAAAGCTGCGTGCACCACATTGATTCACTTTCTCTAACTCTCTCTCTCTCTGGCTACCTGCTATCATCACACGGCTAACGTTACCCAGTGGTTATTAACAGATTTAACAGCCATTTCAGTGTCACTGTGAAATTGCTGGGACTCTTTAACGACTCAGTGTTGGATGTCATCTGCTGCTGCTTTAGTTCATGCTAACCAGGCAGAGAGAGCAGGAGGACAAAGCTGACTGAATTTTGTTTGTACATTCCATCATAATAACCTGCAAAGCATAACTCAGCAGTTAGTAACTAGTCATTTTCACAAAGGTCATTCCAGTGAAAGCAGCTGCAAATGTGTTCAGACTTGTTTGGGCCTCTGTTGATATTGAGCAGAGGCACAGACAACAAACTGAATGCTTCCTTGCTCCTCACACCCCCATTCTCAATGTGGTATGCAGCAGGAGTGCCTTGTCGCTACAGATTCCTGCTCTTTAACAGAAGCAGCTCATTAAATATTAAGATTTTATTCAAAAGTCTATTTTGACAGGAGAAAACCCATAGTATAAGTGAATATTGTGGTATTTTGAGTAAAGATGTATGGAGTTAAAGGAGCTCTATCATTCCAACACATTCTCACTCCGACCTTGTCACACATTGACATTTTGGTCATGGACTTCATCCACATACGAAGTGTACCCTGGTTGAGTTGTTTGTTGATGTTCTGGGACATCGTGTCGACGGCTTTGGAGTGAGACCATGCTCATTATTCAGTGGTTGTCTGCACACAGCTCTTAACAGCAACTAACAGTGGTAAAAATGTGAATGGTGATAACAGCAGCATTTGCTAGCCAGCGTGACATCCACATAGGACACATACGCACCGACATGCATGTGCGGCTTTCCACCACAACAACAACAACAAGACTCCATTACTCCACTGTAACTTTACATAGCAAATATTTGTTTGCTGCTATATTAATGTTCTGAATATCATATAGAGCTCCATTAAGTCATGTGCCCCAGCCCTTACTATATACCATAATTTTTTTATGTATGCTACCACAATACCACAAACATTTTCTTCTGGTCATCTACATCAAGTAGTATAGAAATAGCACAATAACATTTCCACATATCACAGGAAAATAATAACAAGATGTAGTTCACAGAGACTGTCAACAGCTGAATTCTGTTTTAGGACTATCACCCATGTCTCCACAGAACACACTGTCACTTAAGTTAATGAAGGGGGCAGATAAGCTCACTGTGATGTTTAAAGTTCTTTTGGTTTGTTTTTTCAGAGGAAAACACACAACTCAGAGGAACCCTAAAAGAACAGAACACTCCTGAAGGGAAGGATTAACAACAGCCTAATAATTTCTCTCTTGTCCTTACAGGAGTGCTTCAACCCATGCTGCAATGCCACCACCTGCACCCTGAAGGAGGGTTCACAGTGTGCTGAGGGCGAGTGCTGTGACAACTGTAAGGTGAGTAAATATGAACTCATAAATCCTGTTGTACCTGCTGCAGGGACTCTACTACCATGAACTCTTCCTTCATGGTGTATTGTGATCCAAGTGTCTGAACTGCTGCAGCCATCTTGTGGGGATTTTAGGTATTGCAAATATTTGAACTTGCACCAGGACAAAAAAGTAGACACAACCCTGTACTAGGATAAGCGGTTATGAATAATGAATGAATGATTGAACATGTTAAAGTGAAAACTGTTATTTCCAACATTGTCCCAAGATGTTAAAATACAAAGGAAACACAAAGAAGTACAAGATGTTCAAATTAAAACATAATGAAAACATGAAAACATCCTGAACAAACAAAATCCTGAGCTCCAAAAACACATCGCCTTATTGGCCTCAAGAGCTCGGTTAACTGGGTTAAATAAAATGATGTCTGAAAGACACAACCACAACCTAGGCAAAGAAAAGCGATGTTATTTATGTGACGTATTCATTCACGTATATTCATACACTGAGACAGTTTCACAGTGTTTCATACTTATAAAGCATTAGATATTGAATAATATATGACATGGTATGTAATCTGATCTGACGTACTGTGACTCCCACCTCCACACAGATCTCACCTGGGACCACAGAGTGCCGCAGAAAGCAGGATGAATGTGATCTGGCAGAGTACTGTGATGGGAAGAGCGCCACCTGTCCTGAGGATGTCTTTGCGGTGAATGGCCTCCCATGCGATGGTGACTTGGGATACTGCTACAACGGCCAGTGTCCACAGAGGCTGAACCAGTGTTTCAAACTGTATGGATCAGGTGAGTGTCCTGTTCTTTCATGTATTTGTTGTCATGTTTCGTGTCATTTTATATCACACTATTTTGTTAAGGAAAGACACAATGTTAGAATAGGTTAACTATCCCATTAAACGCTAAAAAGGCTCCATGAATTTCTCTTCTGTCATCAGGTGCTACAGAGGGCCGTCCCAAATGCTATAACCATAACACCAGAGGAACCTACTACGCCTTCTGCAGACGTATCGAAAACCAGTACATCCCCTGCCAGCAACAGTGAGTCTCAGCAAACATACAGTGGGGTAGCTGCTTTGCAATGGACCCTTAAAAGTTAGTTGTGCCCGCAGACAGTTACAGTTAATGACCTGATGTACATAGACCAATATGGTACAATTAACAATTTGAGTTCCACAAAAATCCTGTTTTAACATGTTCAGCATCCATGCATGTCAGGTGATACATTGATCTTTAAATAGGCTGGTTGTCCTTGTCCTTAAAAAGACACATTTACAGCTTTTTTTGAAGGAGTATTTTGATTGGAAGGAACAAAACATTTCCATTACACAGGTGGTAAGAGACACCCTGATACGCTGACCACTGACATTACATTAAGGTTTTTTTTTTTTGCCTGCGGCATTGCAGCCCCTATTCAAAAAAAGTTGGGACACTGTAAAACATGAATATTAACAGACTGCAATGATTTGCAAATCCTTTTTGACTTATATTTAGTTGAATACAGTCCAAAGACAAGATATTTAATGTCCAAGCTGATAAACTAAAAATCTGGGACAGGGGCAACAAAAGATTGGAAAAGTTGGGGATTACTGTAAAAACACCTTTTTGGAACATTCAACAACAAAA
The DNA here is from genome assembly GCA_026686955.1 of Epinephelus cyanopodus. NCBI lineage: Eukaryota > Metazoa > Chordata > Actinopteri > Perciformes > Serranidae > Epinephelus > Epinephelus cyanopodus. The sequence continues at coordinate 9,100,739 of CM048921.1, forward strand.
AAGTTGCAAAAGTCATAACAGGTGTAAATATCATTATCGTATATGAAAGGGACATCCATGAAAGGCTCAGATGTTCACAAGCAAGGACGGTCACTTTGTGAAAAACTGTGTGGGCAAACAGGCCGTGGGTTTAAGAACAACGTACCTCAATGCATTCTTGCAAAGTATTTAAGGATTTCACTGTCAACAATCCATAGTATCATGAAAAGATTCAGAGAATCTGGAATAATCTTTGCATGTAAGGGGCAAAGCTGAAAACCAATATTGAATGCCTGTGACCTTCAACCCCTCAGGCTGCAGCGCATTAAAAACTGACTTGATTATATAAAGGATATTATTACATGGGCTTGGAAACACTTTGGAAAACCATTGTTAACAGATTTAATCGCTACATCTACAAATGCATGTTAAGACTCTACCGTGCAAAGAGAAAGCCAACAGCATCCAGAAACACATCCAACGTCTCTGGCCCCAAGCTCATCTGAGATGGACTGAGACAAAGTGGAAAAGAGTGCTGTGGTCTGAAGAGTCCACAAATTAAAATTGTTTTTGGAAATCATGAACGTGGTGTCCTCTGCGCTAAGCAGGACAAAGATCATCAAGATTGTTACCAGCCCAAATGGTATGGGGGTGTGTTAGTGCCCATGGCATCATGGGTAACTTGTACATCCGTAAAGGCACCATGAATGCTGAAAGGTACATACAGGTTTGAAGTAACATATGCTGCCATCTAAATGATGTCTGTTTCATGGAAGTCCAGGCTTATTGTAGCAAGACAATGAGACACATTTAGTGTGGCTTCATTGTAAAAGAGTGCAGGTACTAGTCTGGCCTGTCTACAGTCCAGACCTGACTCCCACATGTGTGGCACATTATGAAGTGCAAAATATGACGGAGACCCTGGACTGTTGGGGAACTATTGAGTTGTATATCAAGCAAGAATGGGAAAGAATTTTGATTTCAAAACAATAATTAGTGTCCTCAGTTTCCCAAACACTTAGTGAATGCTGTTAAAAGAAAAGGTGATGTCACAGTGGGAAACTTTTTTTGAAATGTGCTGCAGGCATCAAATTCAGAGTAAGTTTATATTTACAAAAAAACAATTATGTTTATCAGTTTGATTTTTAAAGATCTTGTCTTTTTGACTGTATTAGTTTAATTTAAGGATTAAAAAAAGGATTTACCGATCATTGCATTCTGTTTTTATTTACGTTTTACATGGGGTTCCATCTGTTTTAGAATTGGGCTTGTAGTTAGAATTGGCTCTGTGTACATATTTAACCCCACTCTTATCTGTGCAGAGACGTGCTTTGTGGGAAGCTCTTCTGCCATGGCGGTAATGGCAACCCAGCCTATGGCCGCATGGTCAGGGTCGGTGACTGCAAGGCAGCTTTCTTTGACGATCACACCAAAGACTACGGCCAGGTGGACACTGGGACTAAATGTGGGGATGGAAAGGTAATAAGCTCTGTTACTCATGCTCATGATTGCCACACAGTCAATGGAGAAATCACATTCACCTGTTTGAATGTTGCAGCACTTACTTTGCAGTACATATCAAAGTATACAATGTCTTTCTCACTTGTTTTTCAAGGTGTGCAGCCAGAATCAGTGTGTGGAGCTTGAGACAGCGTACAGAAATGTAAACTGTTCGGCAAAATGCAGCGGCCATGCTGTAAGTACATGTCGACACAGCTCTGAATTTATTTTAAATATCTATTAATCTGGTTATTTTGTTGTTGTTGTTATTTGGGTACAAAAGTAACACATTAGAGGTTTAGTGTGTATGATATAGTGGCAATTATGGTAAGATTGCAGATTGCAACCAACTGAAACTTTTAGGAGAACTACAGTTGCTGATGCAGCATTGGTTTGTCCATTCTGGGCAACTGTTAAAAAAAAAAATACAACGGTCTCCATGGAAGATGACCTGCTCCATGTGTAGATATAAACAGTTGATTCTAAAACTACACCTCTTTCAGTAATGATAAACTAATGAAAATATAATAATGAAAATTGCATTCCATTTATGCCATAATATCCCCCTTTAATGCAACACACTGGACCTTTAAATGATTAAAAGTTTTGAAAACTCTATCTAATAACGTCAGCTCAAAAGAAAAAGTGAACAGTAAAATGTATAAAACACATGGACACAACAGACAGAAGAAAATAGAAAAGTACTAAAATAAAATGAATATGAAGTACACATGTAAATTGCCTATAGCAGTCATGACATACAACTGCTAAATAAGATACAAGGACAGAAAACGACACAATATACAACTACTACTAGTACTTATCCTGGATTTACAGATTGTGAGACAGGCAGGAGGTTTGTGTTGCAATACAACTTATTCCACAGCTGAGTTTCACCTGTATGTGACAGAGAACTGGTGGAGTTGTTCTAAATCTTGTAGGAGGATGCAGACGAATTACAAGTCCAGTGTTGAATATGAGTGGATTACTGAATTTTTCTGAAGATAATCTATTACAGTGGCATGCAAAGGTTTGGGCACCCCTGGTCAAAATTTCCATAATTGTGAATAGTTAAGTGAGTAGAAGATGAAACATGCTTTTCAACATTTTAAGCAAGATTAGAGTATTATTTTGTTTTGTACGTTTTAAAAATAAAATGAAAGGCGCATCAATCAGAAGTTTAGGCAAAACGTGCAAAATACATGTGTTTGGGAGGTACTCAGCATAGGACTGGATAAATGAGACTCAGATTATACCGCATGAGTTGTGTGAGAGTTTGTAAACAGGTGTTTTGATGTAGTTTTGTTGCTGTTCAACGCGGCCCCCCTTACTTAAAGTCACCAAGAATTGTTTCTGTTTTTGGATTCTTCGTTCACTGTGAAGGCATGCGATAAAAATATTTTTTCACAAATTCAGCGTAACACAGAGTGAGTAATTCATATACAAATGGTCATTTTGTGGGTGAAGTATTCCCTTAATGGTGCCATGCATTTACAGGGGTCATTAAACACAACGTGATAACATCTGATAATCGCAGGATTTATGTTGTGTTTTTCAGGTGTGCAACCACAGAAGTGAGTGTCAGTGTGAGCCTGGTTGGATGCCTCCTTACTGCGAGTCCAAGGATGCAAGTTCGAATCCCATTGCTACAGGTAAGACCCTCCCATGCTTGTTCAGTAGTATCAAAATGTGTGCTTTCTGCACAACTAATATTAAATTTGATAAATCACTGATGTTGCACCACTGCATCCAAACAAAACTGATTTCTGTTCCATTTCTGCAGGACCAGCTATTGCCATCGCAGTGGTAGTTCTAGTGGTTTTAGGTATCATTGCTGCTGTGTTAGGATTCTGGTGGAAAAAACGCCAAAGTCCCATATTGCCAACGTAAGTAATCATCACCCTATTTCAGGTCTTGGTTTAGCTGTTTATGTTGCTGTAAACTCACTTGAGTCCCTCATTTTCTAACAGTACACAAACGCGGAGGAAGCCGACAGCAGTGGACAGCTCTGCTCACCGCCTAAACAGTGCACCAGTTCCTAGTCAACCCATGCCAGTGCAGGTAATTTGAACTCATGTGTACTACAGATGCTGAGTTTCCATATGACATATAACTGTGCATTCATTAATAATACTTGAAATTTTAGGGTGGAAGGCGAAAGCCCAAAGGAGCTCCACCTCCACCTCCGCCAGCAGGGAACAGACCTAAACCTCCGAGCCAGAACTACACAGCTGCACGCCGGGTAACTGTGATTCCTGCCACATTACACACAGCTCACACTCATTTGACACTGTATTAAACACCACGATTGAAGTGATACAATCAAAATCTTTACATACTTCTTCACTAACAGTTTGATCAGGTATGCCATTTAAATTGGCACCAGCTGGGATGCCGTATGTTTCTTTATGTGTTAATAACTTCTGTTAAAGCCACAAAAGAAAAGCTCAGACAATCAAGTTTTGTATTTCTCCCATGTATGGGTGCCATTTATTCCTATGAGTTCTGTTGCCACCGTTTGAAATTACTTGGATCTTGCCCATTACAGGGCCAATAGAGAAATCACACTTATGGTGGCTAACTTCTGATTTAGTTAATGTGAATGGGGATAAAATAATTTAACTGTGCCACTATTTTAGATTTTCAAAATGTTTTTTGACTGAACAGTTCAAATACTGATAGTGAAATGAGTCATTTTGCAGGAATTGTAACGCTCAAAAAAATGTATCCACTGATTTACGCCTTTTTCACAGTGTAAGTCTATCGGGGAAGAAGCCTTTTTGGGCTCCATTAACGCTTTTTTTGGAGTTAGCTGCTAGCCCCTAGCTCAGCCATGTTGAGAGCCATATGCAGACAACCCATACGCTCTGAATATTGTAGAGAGCTCCTTTAATTTGCCACTGACACCTGCCAAGAAGTAGTCCAGCAAATAATGGGCTGTAAAACACAAGAGCTGTTGGTAAATGTTAGACAGAGCAAGGCTCACTTTTTTCCCCTGCTTCTAGCTTTTATGTTTAGCTAAGCCAACTAGCTACTGCCTGCAACTACATATTTAACACACGAGTGGTATCCATCTTCTCATCTAACTCTCTGCAAGAAGGAAGAAGGTGAATTTCCTTTAAAGTTTGGTCAATTAATACATCTATTTTTGGATTGTCCTCTAGGCTCTGAGGCCAGTACCTCCACCAAAGGTCTGATGTCTGACACTGTGCCACCCCTTTGTAAATCTGGACAGACTCTTCTTTGTCCATAGTCCACAACGAGCAGCTGCTGGTGATCCAGAGAAGCAGTTTCCTCTGCAGTTTTTTTCCACTGCAACGCTGTCTGAAGCATGATCGAGTGTTTGTTCCAGTGACGTGCAGCATGCAGGATGAACATACTGGATTTAAAATTGTTACTTGCTTGCCATGCACTGAGGACTTGATATTATAGGGAAGAACTTGTTTTTAAGGCACTTTTTTATTATACAGAGTTGGGGTTAGTGCAACTAGAAACAGCTCCGGCCCTGAATGTGAGCCATATCATTTTATACATGTTGTGTTATTTTGTCACAAAAACGGTACAGAATATTGCACAAGACTAGATTCAATTGTGAATCAGTATTCAGGGACTGCAGTTGTTAGTTGATATTTCATGTTGTATTTTTAAGCCTCAGAAATATCCTGAACTGCTTTGATTAGCTTGGTCTAACATTTCAGGCACTCTAGTGCAGTACAGTGCAATTTAATAGAAATACTAACTCAGATTTAAAAAAAAAAAAAAGGTGATTAAGACTGTATTTACCTTGCCCGTCTTAAGTTCTGTAATGTGCTACATGTCCATATTTTTTGTTAAATCTCAAGCAATACCTTCATTAATTCTAAATTAAATTACGAGACAGTAATAGATGAAATGATTTTTTGTAAGAAGACACTTTAGGTCTGTGAGAGTGTAGACAATGGCAGAACCCAGTGTTGAGAAAAAAATACACCATGTTGAACAAGATCAAGTTAATTTTCAAATAAATAAAATATCATTTTTATGTTCTACAATCAGCACACTGCTTGAGATTTAAGCAAAACGCCTGACAGTGTAGGTTGTAATTTATTTTCATTTCTCATCTGGTTTATGTAAATAGATTTTTTAAATGCATATTTGTCATAGTGCTGCTTGTTTCAAGTTCACCATGTGAACAGGTCCAAAATAAAATATCCAGGTTTCACAGTCAGCACTGAGGCTGAAGGTGGTGGGTTTTTCTAAATGTTGCTTGTCGCATTTCTAACCAAAACCTTGTAACTGGTGAAACATGAGGGTACAAAGCAGCGAGGACTTATAGTAAGTAATGATAATGATGACTGTATATGTTGAAATGTAGCTAATATCTGAAAAACACAGGACATCATGTTACTGTCCTAAACTGTGATAAAGAAAGCCCGTACCCAGGTGGTAGTAATCTTGATTTTAAAAGGCCTGTGACTGAATATTACATTAACAGTTTGTCCTCGAGGGAGGCAGTGACCCCAGATTATGCTACTGAAAGAGGGGAGGGTTGTAACATGCAGCTCTGAGCAAGAATGCCTATGATGTGTCACAAAAAAGTGTTGAAAACAACTACTTAATGAAATGTAATAATGGGAAACTGTTTGTTTTGTACAAATGCATTGTGAAAAAGCAAAATCTTAAAGCTGCATAAAGACTTTTTCCATGGATTTAAGTTGTGATGTCTGTAAATCAGTTTATAATTGTTTCTGAGGTACATTAGCTTCTTAGTACAAACACTTCAGTTTTAAAACTCACTAACAGACAAATCCAGATTCATTTCCCCACTGTCATTCATGAGAGTGAGCTCCAGACCTAGAGGTTTGGAGGCAGGGTTAAAGGAAATGCTAGTGCTCTGGCTCTATGGGATTATTGATGATTCAGGTACATTTTTACCTGAAAATCAAACTTCTTTGGCTTAATACTCCACTAAGGAAGTTTCATATGAATAAACAGGGCCCCGTCTCCACATCTACATCCAGTTTTCTTTGTTCACTCATGGTATTATCACCGTATAGAGAAACTATCCAAAATCAGAGACCTTTATTTGGAGGCAATAAAGTTCCAATCTCTATGCACCGACATCAGCACATGTATGCAGAATATTAGGAAACGGGACAATATTTTAGAATTAGAAATGTTCTGGTTTCTTTTTTAAGTGCCAGTAGCATTGACCAATCACGTTTGAGTGGCAGGTAAACAGTCCATGTGGATCGGTGGAACAAATTGGCCGAAATGCAATCTCACAAGTAGGGGTGACCCAGAGTAGTCGACTTTTCGGTCTAAGGAGCTTGATTCGACTACTAAGCAATCGTTGCAGATCCATTCAGGCTATATGGGGATGCTACATGTCTGACTTAACATAGAATTGCTTGGTATCTTCCAATAAATCATGATATATAACCTATTTTGGTGTACATGTATAAATCAGAGCAGTCACATATGAATGTAGTGCTACAATAACCTTTTCCCACCAAATAAGCTCTGGTTCTTCAACTGGTTCCGTCCAGGACTCTTAGAACTTTTGACGTATTAAGCAAACCAGCCCATGTTTGAGCTGGGAACCAACTTTTTCAGAAACAATTTATTTTCGGTCTAAATGCTCTGAATGGTTCAAAACAGGTGCAGGAAGCTTAAAGGAACTGGATCCTGTTGGTGGAAAAGGGGTATTATGAATGGTTTTCTCTCAAAATCGGCGAGGGGAGGTGCATACGAACAGCAGTTTGCAATCTCTCCAAGAGAAAAGAGAAAGTTCTGCTTACAACCACAAAAAGCAAGCAAAATCTGAACTCAGTGACATGTTCTGACTGCCTGTCGGACATTCAATATGCTCTGCTCCCTTTCAGTGCTACAGACAGACATCCTATGAAAAAGGAATTCCCATGCCAAATCAAGAAGACAAATTGTTATAACTGGGTGCTTCTGCTTTCTTGTCTGGTGTGGAAAAATGAAAACTAATGTCACAAAAGGGAATATGGACCAGTGAGCAACACAAAACATAATTGGCAAAACTTGAATCAGATTCAGCTATGTAAATTAAATTCTTTGTCAGGGACAACCCCAACTTGGAACCCATTGGCTGTCATCTGAAGACAATTTAACCTGATATTTGCTTGTTTTCAAATTTATCTGCCTTCATATGCAGATATCCTTTTATATAGATTAGCTAAAATGAGCAGCGCAAGAAAGAGGAAGGCTCGGATATCTGCTGGCTAAAATATTGGCTGTTGCCCCCAGAGGCTTATCGTCATCAGACTGATGGCCAGTGGTTTGAAGATTGCTAAAGTTCGAGGGTATCTGATGTTGCTTTAAGTGAAATAACAATAACCAACATTCAAACAAGTCAAATAAAACACTGTATTTGAATTTTATTCTTTTCTTTCAAGTGATACATCTACGTAAAAGATTTCATGGCCTCGCATGATAAGTACGGTACAATTTTTTCACCCCTTTTTATAGCTATTATAAGATTCTTAAGGAACAATATTTTTTTTTACATTCTGTAAGATATGTATAGGACCTAACAGGAGGTCAGTATACTGTATGGCTCACCCAATAAAGCCTTACCTTTAAAACAAATTTTAACATCACAGTTATGAATGTAAACCGAAATACTTAATCTTTAGGAAGCTTTCCCAAAAGTCTACTGAACAGAACGGCAAACAACAATATTTTGGAAATTTTAAGGATATCAAGATTAATGTTACTGACATTGAATCTTTAATCATGTGTGATTAAAAGTCTCCTTGCTTGACTCCGTTCACCAACCACACACTCACACACACATACAGATCTTGACATGTGTGGCCAAGGTGGCATGGCACATGAGCACAAATGCCTCAATTAAAAAGAAAAAAAAAAGAAGAAGAAGAAGAGTAGTAAATCTTAAAGGTTATTTCCTCACTTTTTCTTGATTGACAGAAAGACAACAGAATTACAGTCAGGTGTGTCGAAGCACCAGTTGAATTGGTCGTAGGTCTTAGTAAAAGCACGTCTTAAAGGGTTGAGAGTGCCTGTGAAGAGGAGTGGAGGTGCTATGGCCAGAGGAGAGCTGAATACTTGAGAGCAGAAAAGCATATACACACCAACAATCTCAGCAAGTGTTAATGGTCCCCATCTTGGTACGACCACGAGTTGTAAAAATCATATACTGTGTGTGTGAGTCAGCCATGGTTGAGATGATTACAGCGCTCTTAGGCCTTGATAGACAGCTGTGTGGCGGTGGTACCTTTTATAGTATCATCCCTGCAGAGGGGAATGACTCAGTCCATTGTGTGTAAGTACAGCATTGTCAAAATGCTGTCATTTCACTGAATGCCAAATGTTTCCCTTATTTGATGCACACGGTTATCACAATTCAAAAAAAACATCTGCATTCTGTATAATCAACAGTAGATGGAGACACTAATACAGCTTCAGAAACAAAGGAAAGCCCCAAAAGCACAGCCTGTTTTTTTTTCCTTTTTTCTTTTTTTAAAGTGTTCGACAATATAACATCAAATCAAACTGCCATAATTCTGTTAAATACATTAAAATTTCCTAAGCAATAATGAACATCAGTCTGTTTTGAAGACAGCATGGCCAGCAGTTCCCCTGCTTCCTGGGCAAATATGTCCTTGTTTGTCTGAAATGTCAACTAAAGAGGAAAGCTTGTTCCTTTTTGTCAACTGGTTTGTCATGCCGTAATCTTCATGCGCAGGGCTCAACCCCAGAGGGGTCGGCTTAACTTCAGCGCTTGAGAAGAAGAAGTGTTTCCGACCGGGATGTGGGAGTATTGGCAGGTCTGGCTGTGGTGATAGAATAAGACATGCTGTACTGTGTATCCCTTTTTTGGTTTAACGGAGCGAGAATGTCCTAGTTGCCATCAAGTGAACACAAGTTATAACCAGCACAGAACATTCAGCGACAGCAGCTATCATTGCACACAAAGCATTTACCCTTCACTTCACTGAAGGATTCGCAGACTTTTCATTCACAAATTATAATACAGGAAGAAATGTTTGTTACTCTGGAACAAAATACTGAACATTCAGCATCTTTGGGACTCAAAGATTTGTGGAAAATTTATAAATAAGACACTAAGTCTTCATTAAATCCTTAAATTCTGCTTCAAGTATAAAATATTAATTTGTAATAGTTGTTCTGACATACTTTACTTCCCTTATCCGTTTTTTCACCTCTCAATACACATAAATTATCTTTCAACTGAACACATGAGCAAACACTGCACTGTATGTAGAACCTCAAGAGCCAAAAACATCTTGCATGCATCTTGCATGATCCAAATTAGCTGTTGAGGCTACAGCATTTATACTTCAAAATTTTCCTTACCAAACACATGGAGAATAAAAAAACAAAGTGACTAAAACTCCTTGATAACAAAGGCTTTATCTATTTGTATTAACTCAATTTTTTTAAAAAATTCTCCTTTTTATAACTTTAACATGTATAAGTTATGACTTCAGTGTACGGTATACATTTGAACAACTGTAAAATGTCTTCATCAAATGATTTGTTGCTATTAAACAATATATCTAATAGATTTCATCTTCACTAAATATTTTTCCCCCCGATAACACATCATATGTTTGTCTTTTTTCAGTAGCTGGGAGTTTTTCCCAGCCCCATGGCCTCCCTTTTTTTTAAATCTACTGATGCGTCCGCTTCCTTTCCCCGCCCGACTGTGAGTGAGCTGAAGAAGGACAGGCAGTTTCAGTACAGGAGACAGAATGAGAGAGACAGAAAGAGAGAAAGAGCGACAGAGAGTGGTTGGGGGCTATGAGTCAGGGGGTGTGGGTTGTGTGAAGATGGGAAGGTGGTGTTTCTGTTGCCTATCCATCGGTGCCATTCTTGTTGGGGGTGTTGGTGTTGATCGTGGTGCCATCTGGCTGCTGGCCGTCTTTGCGCGGTGGCATCCTCTCGTTTATCCTGTCCAGGCCACGTGCCTCCTCGAAGTTACGAATCTTCCTCGTGGGAGAGAAGCCTTGAATGGCTGAAGGGAAACCAAAGAGAAAAATCAGAAGCTGGGCATGCTTGAGTATTTTCCCTTCTCCTGTTGCTGCAAACATCTGCTGTAAACTATTTTCTTTAGCTCGGATTCCTTGTGGAATTTCACAAAACAAAGTATCAGCCTAGCACAGTACAGATGATCAGTGAATACAACACATGCACAGTAAACAATGACTCCTATAGTGTTCAAACACCAGTGGGACAAGCTACAACAGTAAAACACCTCACACTTTGTAGACTTACGGTAACATCCCGAAACAGCCCAGGAAACCAGACAGAAAAGGTGTGCAAATGAGAAGCAAACTTGTAAAGGACTGATTTGACATACTTTTCAATCATTTCATTATCAACTTAAACTGAAAATAAAAACACTGAGGAGAGGGGTTTTATAGGTTAAAAAAAACCAAGGTCCTCAAAGGGTGCTCTTGCACAACCAGGCCTGTCGAAATGAAACCCTTGCTCTTTTATTTAAACTTAAGTCAGTGATTCCCAACCAGGGGCACTTGTACAGTTGCCACAAAGGCCAAAAGTATTAAATAACCTGTTAAAATAATTAGTTAAAAGTGATGGTTAAACAGTTAAGTAATTAGCTGTATGTGATGGTTACACAGTAAAAATGATAAGCTAAAGGTTTTTAGTTAAACAGTTGAAATAATTAGCTGAAAGGGTTTGATAAACAGTTGAGATAGATAGCTATGTGTAATAGATAAATGGTTGAAAGGTCCAGCCTCTGCCATGTCATGGGGTAATAATACAAACTTGATAAAAACCAACCTAATCAATGGGAACCACTGCTTTAAGTTATGCTGCCTAATTGGCCCTTCGTTCCGTCTATGAGGTAATACTCCCCTGCAGCCATTAGACTTTTAAATGACTTGTTTTGACTCAATGTGTGTGTGTGTCTTGACATATATATTTGTTTCTATGTTGTTTTGTTAACTACTAGCTGTGGAACTAATTGCCCCTAGGGGATAATAAAGATTCTTCAACTAAATATTTTACATTTCTAGTATTTGATGAAAAAGTGTTTTTTGTGGCTGAAGCCTGTTGAAGCCACGACCAACCAGAAGGGGCAGCCAGTGTAGCAACAGTCAAATGGTGTAACAGGATTAGCTTCTGAAAATATCCCAGGCAGGGATGTCCCTGGTCTTATCTTAGCCAGGTCTTAGCTGGCTTTTCTCTGTGCGGGGAGCCACACTTGGCAAGAAAAGCCCATGTGACCACAGCCGGGAAAATGTCCCTTGTCAACAACAAACCTGATACACATAACTGTCTCTTTTTTAGCATGGGCTTCACTTTCTGAATGTAATCTGACTGAAGTCTGACTTAACTTAGGCTGGTGAAAATAATCCTGTGTAAAAGTACTTTTTTCCTAAAACAAAAAAAACAGTGACTGTTTGTTGGACTAGTTTTAGTCTTATGTAAGCCTCTTTTCAATTTGTATCATGTTCATCTTTTCATATCTTATCTATGATTCTTTTATTGCTTGATTTTTGCCCTATGTATGAAAAGTGCTTCATAAAATACTCTGACAATGATGGAACTGCTGTGATCCAACAGACACTGATAATGCAAGAGCAACCAGCAATAAAGAGATATACAGTAATTCAATAATCAGTAATAATAAAACATCTGAGGCACTAAGAGTAAAGTTAAACTAAGAAAAAAAAGTACAAATCTGTGTTTAAAGAGTGAACACCACACACAAAACAAACACGTGAAATTTGAGCTATGACAGCCATGCGTACCTTTTGCTTTAGCTGCCTCAATCGTAGCTATGTTAATGGGAATTGAGGAAGGGGGAAAAAAGGGAGTCATCAAAGACAGCCATAGACAGCAGATACAACAGTAAATCAAATGGTAAACCCCAGTGTGATAAACAGGGACAACAGACAGCAGAATATAGGCCAACACCCGTGGCACAGTCATTATGGATGCAGAATTCAAAGCAGCTGTAAAAACTTCAAAACACGTTAGTAGGTAGGAAGGTTAGAGAGATGAAGCCTGAGAAGAAGCCTGTTGGAGATTTAAGATGGTGTTGGTGTCAAAGGGTCATGAGGACTTAGGTGTGGAGAGCTGAGGGGGGATTTGGCTGAGCACTAAGAGTCTAAGGCCAGGGCGAGATGTGTAACAATGGCCACGCAAGGCGACATATTTGTAAGGTGCAGCCTTCCGCAATGACAAAGCTGCAGTACACATGCAGTCAGACGTTCTCTCAGAAACACATTCACTAAGTCACATACATCAAACACAACTTCAATCCAAAAAGAGAAAAAAAATACAAGAGAGTAGAAGTCAGAAACACTCAATGGTGAACTTTGCATGATTCATATTTCTTCTTTAAAATGGACATCTGGCATGTTGTAACAAGAGGAAGTGTTGAGTTTGAAATGATGGCGAGATGCATTAAATGTAACAGGGCAAACAGGAGTGGAACAAAAGTAAAAACAGAAAAATACAGAGGGAATGGTGTTTCTAATATCGTCTGTTTCAAATGAAGCTAGTACCCTATACAGTTGTGGTCAGTAAATTAATCATTTTATTATTTTATATCCTCCATTATGAAGAAATAACATTGTTTGCTAGTTTGATGCTAATGGCAGTACTTATTGGGTCACTGAAGTGCATCTGCTGTTTCACACCATAATTTTTCTCTTTTCTACTGTATGTGGTAACATTTCTGGAGGAAATATCTAAAAGGCTGGGCTGTTGTCATACAGTTGTCTACAGCAGCAGATCACTCTGTGTTTCTACTGGTCAAAGTGACGGCTGTGACGGAAGAAGTCATGAACGAAAAAAGAAAATCAAACATGCAAGACTTTCTGTTGGGATGTTGTGAGGCGTTGGTTGTCATCTACTATGACACAATACACGAGGTGAAAGATCAAACTGTCAGCAGTAGTACAGTAGCTTCAAAAACTACAGGCAGCACTCGGGGAAAAAAGTGAAAAATCAGAAGGCCTAGCTTATCTGAAAGCTGTGGCTAGGGGAGCGGACATGGACAATGACATTCTCCAAAAGGTCAACAACATGTGGTTTCTCCTTCGATTGCTTGGCAACTTCTGTAAGCTTCCAGTGTGACAAAGCATGGCTCCCAGCATGTCCTCTGGCAGGCGAAGCCAGGCACTGACCTTTAGATCAGAGGGTCAGTAGACACTTCCAGGTGACAGGCTGACCTCCCCGACCAGCCAGCCCACAGCTGAGGCCGAAAACGTTCTGCTGTGTAGATGGGGGGCTCCAGCCATAGTCTAGCCAGTGCTTCCTGTGGTGGGCATGCCGTCATTGATCTAGAACCCTTCAAAGGGGCTAGGAGGACAGGAGAGCTACTTTCCCTGAACTGGACGTGATGGACAGCTTTATCGTCATCATCACCAATGGCCATGACAATATCTGGTGACTACAAAAATTCTGATTAATCAGCGGTGCACTGATTGATTCTGTGGGTGCAACTGAGGATGGACACCAGTGTAAAAACATTTAGTACCATAGAACTGGATATGTATTTTATGGAGTGGCAGCCAGCCAGAGTGCACAAAAATTAAGAATGGGTTTCTAATAGCACCTAGCATCTGATTTACTAAGAACAAACAGGTTAATTGATCACACTTTTTGCTACTAGATGTGCAAAGTGTAACCTTTTTAGCAACGTTTAGTTTATCGCTACCATCGTCAAGATTGGCCACCATCACTGATCAATATCTACACACACCCGCTGGGCTAACTGCCTTTTTTTTTTTTTTTAAATTCACTGATATATTCTTCAGTTTCATCACAATGGCTTATATTTAAAATATTTTCTTAATAATCAAATGATCTGCTTAATGTGGTAACTTTTAGGCTATAGGGATGAAAACTAAGGAAGGACCAGGCGAGTAGGTGAGGATGGACTGTAAATGGCCTCAAATATGCAAAAACCAAAATGCCTCCTCAATTTTTTTTTAGATATTACCCACATTTCCCAGAGAATTGTTGTTCTCTGTGCTGTATTTGTGTGGGAGGTGTAAAGATTGAAAGTACAAGTAAAGTATGCTTTTCCATTCAAGACTAAAAATTGGAAAGAACAATTATGGTATGGTCTCTACTTTATCGGTTCAGTTCACAAAACTACTCCAACAACTGAATTTTACATCAGTGATGACAGATCCACAAAGACAGAAGCTGTGGCTGCATTGCATCAGGAACTATTACAATACTGGCAATGGAAAAGCTAAAATCTCTGCCTCTTTTGAAACTGGATCTGTCCCACAATTACTTTTAAACACTGAGGAATCCTAAGTCATTAAAGGAGTCACTTTCAATTTTCAAAGTGATGAAAATGATTGGATTGGTTAGATGTAGGCATGAAGGATGGGATTGGTTAGGGTAAGAATGTCAGGATAAGCCAATCAGAGGCAGAGTAAGTTAGAGTAAGGCCGGCCATTCCTTCGGTATCCTAGGATTTGCAAATTTGCAACCTGGTTAGTGGGCTTTCATTTTGAGATGCAAAACCCCTTTAGCATTGTTAACTATGTTAGCACCAGTAACCATGCTGACACTGCTATCGGCACTCACAGAGCTAACAACAGTTGCAAAAGGGGGTTTGTGCCTCAAATTGAGGTGCTTGCTCACCAGGGTCACCTTAGGGGAGACTGTAGGTGGGCAAACTGTTTCCATAGCAATGCTTTTGAGTCAGGACAGCGTCCTAGAGCTAACTGCCAACTGAGCAGTGGCACTAGCTAGCCTCCACCCAACGGGGGTGGTGCGCCCTGCACAGTGCAGTAAACTGAAGAGCAGCAAACTGAACTTGTAGATGACATGTACAGGATAACCAGTCAAAAATATTCTGGGGCCTTAACCGATTATCCGCTGATTCCCTACTCACAATGGTACAGTAAATTAGCTTAGCATAAAGACTAAAAACAAGAGGAAGCCGCTAGCTAGCCTCTGTGCAAAGGTAACAAAGTGAGTCAACCAACTGGGAGCAGGAAGACAATAGAGATTTCATAAAGTTACAACTCCCGGCAGAGAAATAGTGTGGCGCATAAAATGGCACATTATTGTTTTTACACTTCAGTTTCAGACTTCAGAGCTAATACTCAGCAAGAAAGCATGTAATGATTCTTTCAGGTTTACGACGAAAAACACTATTGTGCTGCTGCTTTGCAATTACCTAGTGTCTTGCATATTTTTCTGTACTGAGGTGTGAGAAGACCAATAGATCATGTACAGTTGCACCACCTAATGCCAAATAAAATTAGGTTTGCTCACAGCAAATATTCAGAGTTAACACATGTTTGGTGACAAGGGGTGAGGAAGGAGTGTAGGTTGTGCTGAATGGCAGCTAGCAAGGAGGGAAGAATAGGGTCATCGAGTATAAAACACACTTACCGGTCTGTAAGGTCTGCTTTCCCCCTGACAAAACTCCCAGAGGAAGAGTTCCAGTTGGGGTGAGGCCTTTGAGTGTTAACACATTCTCGCTTTCCTCCCTAGTTCACATACAAAACACAAGCACACAGGGTATACACATAGATTACATTTCAGCAAGCAGGGCAGCATGCACACCTGGTGGTTACAAGGCTGTTTTGTAACCAGGAGGTCATAAGTTCAATCATCAGTGGATATTCAACCTGTGCCCACTCACTGTGGTGACAGAGTGATAGACTGTCAGCTCTAACTGCCTCCAGCCACACTGCTAACATGTGTCCTGGTTCTGTAAGTGGGTCACTGACAACTTGTGTCAATTTTAGCAGCTGAAGCAATATTTTTAAGGACTGCTTACAAGTGTTAAGATTTGTGGTAACACACTTTCATGTTAACACACTTAAATTTTCATATTATCCATTTTTTTTCCACTGCTGGGTCAAAAGACACTGGGATTAACAACCGACACTTCTGAATAACATTTAAAACGTGTATTTAAATTTACTCATGACGTTATTTTTATCTTACAAATGAATGTGGTCAAAGTCAAACCTGTATTTTCCTTCTTTTTTATTTATTTGACTTTTTCTGAAATACCCTCTTAAGCCATTGACCCATATGCGCTGGTCTGAACGACAGGCTGCTCTACATCTTGCCCATTTGCAGCAGTGTGACTAGGTAGGAGGAGCAGCAGCATTAATCTGGAATAATGTCTAATGTCATTATACAGTCTAGGTCCATTGTGACTCATCTCGTGCCAGCTCATTAATCCTAGCAGGGCAACATTGTGTTTTCAAATACGACTTCATTGTGCACTCAACTGACTCCATTCATTCCACCAACACTCTTGAGTCTTCCTGGCCCCATAGTGACCTGCAATTCATTGTGGTAATTCTGACCCCCACCCCACTGAGCTCATTGTGATCTGTATATACATGTACAGAAGCCTTTTTCCGTTTGAGTGTTATCATGAGAAAGGAAGAGGTACATCAAAGGGAGAGCATTGATGACAGGGTCAGACCTGAGGACTGAGAAGACTCGGGCCATTTTCCCCACAGCGCGAATCTTGTTCCGGATGACCTCCTTACGCATTGCAGAGGTTCCACCTGAGACAAGTCCAGAATGTGAGGTTGAGACATAGTATAGCACCTTGAGTAATCAATACTCATGTTTATATCCATTGTTATCAATGTTCTTACTTCAAATAACTATGATGCTGTATAAAAGCGTTGTGGGAAGAGAGCAAATGATGAACGGCTGATACATCTCAGAGATAAACTGAGGGTTTAATGGTGTGTTTCAAAGCACAGCGGCTGTACTCCAGGGAGCAGAACTCCCTCATCAACATCAGACATGTGGGACATCGACTGAATTATGATGAAGTGCAGCATATAAATCGCCTCAAATGAAAAGCATAGCTCCCAGCACTCTACATCAATTAAGCTCATTTTCAATTCATCCAAATTAATAACTAAACAGAAAATGCAATTTACAGAAGAAGAACAGAACCAGAGGCCTCATTACAGAAACGTCTCATGTCTGAAATCTTTCTTATCTCAGTTTAGACTTTTAGGCCATTTCGTTTTGAAGAAACATGTTTCCTAATTGCATTAGGGCAAAAATACTATCTTAGGATAGGAACCGCGCTTAGGAACTTAGGGATTTCCCAACTTAGAAAGTTAGTATGGAATACAGCCTGTACTGAATTCATAATAAATTTTTAAAAAATGGCAGCAGCACTGATGTTATGTATGAAGATGGGGAACAACATGAAAACTTAAATATAATGCCTAAAAATGCTACTGAAACTGTATGATTAAACTTTCCCAGACCATGGATTAATGGGTGTATTATTTTTTTTTGTCCATGATAGAATGCTAGCTAGCCAGGAAAAAGTGATAGACATTGATATTCTGGCTCGTCCATCTCAAGTAGCCTACTGCTACAGTCTAAACATAGATACAAGCGTGACAGGATGAGTGCCGACTGAAGAATGGAATTTACAGTTATAGTTGGGATTTCTTAAGTTGTGTTTAGAGGTTTTAGGCAGGGCATAGCCATGAATTTAGGAATTGCTTCTGTAATGGGAAGATAGGATTTTTTCCTGTCTTTGAATCTTAAGTTAAGACAGGACAAGCAGTTTGGACGAACTACATCTATGTATTTTTAGGCTCAAGAAAATATTAACCACCATTTAGCACTGACATACATCGTTGAATTTAAAGATTCTCACATAGAGAAGCGAAATATAAACATTTTTCCCACATTTGTTTTTACTTGTCACAATGGTAAGGTTGAACATCATGGTACACTGAGAACAAAGACTAAATCTGGGAATTAAAAATAACAAAGGTATTTAGGCTGATCACAAAACAAAACGGGTAAGGAAGACTACATCATATTCACCATAACAATCCCTCATTCTCACCTTCGTATAGGTCATCTCCCTCCGACATGAGCTCATCGTCAGAGCAAATGTTCAGTACATTCACCAGCATTTCCGTCACTGTGGGGGAAAGAAGCCACATTAAAGGTGGTGCAAAAACATGCAGTAACAGATTACAAACTAGAATTACAGCTTTGAGGTTGTATGTTTTCCGCAAACCAGTCAAGTTGCAGTTACAGTTTACATCCATGTCTGTAAAAACACGGATGGTTTACACACATCTGCAGCACAGAAGATCTATACAGTCAGTACAGTTTCAAGGTGGACTGCCAAGATTAGTATCACCAATTCAGTGACCAAATGTCTCCCCTTCTGTTACTAATAAATAACATTGAGTAATGGCCAAAAAAAGTGTTTTTGTAGAACATTATGATGTCACAATGAAGCTGACCTTTGACCTTTTGGATATAAAATGTCATCACTTCGGTAGTTTATCCTATTAAACGTGTTTGAAATTTGGTGATAACTGGCTGATGAATTCTTGAGTAAAGGCCAAACACATGCCCTTTGATCTATGACCACCAAAATCTAAACAGTTAATTGAGTCACCATGGATGCTTGTGCCAAATTTGAAAATTCTCAGTCTTGAGATATTGCATTTTCAAGAATGGGACTGACCGTCAACCCAAAAACATAATGCTTCCAGCCATGGCTATTTCTGGCAAAGAGGCATAAACATGTTTTCACTGATAATCTAAATTTCTAGCTTTTTGCTAGACTGTGGCATGCAAGGCCAGCCTTTTAAATGCAGAGGTCTGTCCGTGAGTGAGTGATGACGTTAGACCAGTGGTCAGTGTCAGTGATAACGGAAGTGTTTGTGTCTCCCCATTGGCCGTTGCTCTTTCTAAATGAATAGGCGCTGGCAGTCCTGTATATTCATCATGTTCTGTAACCAGTGCAGCATCACTGCATGATGTAATCAGTGACCAAGCTAGCTAGCTGCGACATGAATAAAACTTGAAAACTTAAGGCTTTTAATAACAGAAGAAAGCACAGTGCTATCGTCAGGTGAGTGGACTTTGTTCGGCTCTTTTTCTGTTACAACTGTAACTTTAACATAAAAGCATAGTGAAATTAGCAAGACAGCTAGCTAACTAGCTAGCTAACTAACTATGGCAGTTCTGAACAGATGGAAGAGAGGATCATTCATCAATTTGTTTGAGGAACAGCCGTGTCTGTATGACCCACAAGTTTTAAAATCTATGAGCAACATTACTGACTATTATATTTTACAATACCAGAATGGGTGCTGCTACTGTTGTGAGGAGAAAGTGGAAACAAGAAGCTGGAAAGTGTGTCACCATCTTAGTAACAAAAATATACAATCAGAGATTGACCAATTAATTGCTCTGGCCGATTGATCAGCACCATAGGTCATTTTTCAACCATCGTTATCTGTGGAATGTGGTTCCGATTGATACATCACCGACCAGGCTGAAGAGGGTAGGGATGTGTTAAATGATCAGTGGGTACAGCTCCAGGTAAAGCAGGTCCCTTGTGCTGTATGAACATGTCCGAGTGTATTGTTCTTTATTTTATGATGTATTTACATCATTTTTTGGGCTGTTCCATATCAGTGGGGCAAAGTCAGTGATTACATGAATACTCCTGTTTCAAATTAAAGCCATCCAGCATTTCATACATGGTTCAGCATAGTCTTGTTGGTTTACATGGGTTTCCTTATGGAAGACACATTTTCAGTGTCAGATGTGGATGTTTCTGGAAAACACACTGGCACACTTCATATTTAGTAAATGGGCTAACACATGCAAGAACACCAACTTCATAGAGAAAAAAATCAGAGTTCCTGAGTGAGTCTGGGTCTGTATGTTCCCCAAATCGAGAACCATAGGTAACTCAAAACAGGCTTTATTTTTGGCTTCCATCCACACTTATACAATAAACGTACCTTTCTCTCCAACAAAAGGCAAAGACCACGTGAAGACATCCATAAAGTTGGGCAACCAGTAAGGGTGGGGGGAGCAGTTGAATTGTCGGATATTCATCACGTTGTTCTCATATTTTAATACAGCAGCTAGGATTGACAGAGGGAAAGAGATGGGAGGAGAGATTCAAGGACTGAAGCCTGGTAAATACAAGAAAGAAACAACGACAATGAGAGTGAGAAAAAAAGGCAGGAACCTTTGTTATTGTAGACGTCTAGGTAATTTGGAGCTGAAAAGATTGTGATTAATGAAGGGAAGCCTGTGGTCTGGCTTTTTCGGTACATCCGATACCTGTTAGGCCGCAAAAAATAAGACTTTTCAACATAATCTGTATTATAATATGCTGAATGAATCAAAAAGCAGTAATGCTACTTACCCGGCATCCTGTGCTTCATGAGCTCTTATTACTGACAGCAGATTATTGTTTACCAAAAAGTCACAGACTGCTGAGTAACTGCAAAGAGAAAGAAAACCAGAGAGAGAGAGAGACAAACCTATTAAAACAATGAGTTGAGGTCAAAGCTTATTACAGACTTAAACCATTAAAGGAGCAGCATGAGGCCACTTATGACTTCACTGACTGTCATTTGCCTATAGAAATACATTCATATTTATTCTCAGCATGTCGTGCCCTCTGGCCTGCTGAGCTAGGGGTTTAAAGATGCTAAGCATCCAGACCCTGGTATTTATGGGCTCTGCTGGCCTTTCCAGAGGCTGGGGAACCACAGCCAGAGCAGATGAGCTCAGCTGGATGAGGGCACCTAAGGGTTTTCATTGACTTTCCTTCCTCCTCCACTCTACTAATCCATCAGGAAGAACAAGAAAAATGTGTAGGCAACAACATGTCAGAAACAGACATCAGGCTAAGATTAATAGTTTCTGACATTAACTGCTTCAGTAGATTCTAGACCAAGACAGGATTTGATTGAACTAGCTATATGTAAATACATGACTAAGTCTGTTAGCTGGTTTAAACTAGTGATCTACTAAATGGTTGGCATAATTAAAATTTAAGGGATGTCTTAGTGTGATAATCAGTTATGAAGAAACATTTGTAACACTGTCTAATCAAACATAATGACCCATTAACAGCAAATCACTGTAGCAAGCTGAAACTACACTACAATTCTTTTTTTAGAAAGGAAATATCTCATTATGCCCAGTTAACTGACATTAGAATGGCATTCGGTCGTACATAATTTGTTAAACATAAATTAAAAACTTTTTATATCGCATTACAATGTAAACATATACACATTTACATCGTGCTCACAACAGCATTTTAACAGACTGTCTATCAGGATCTATTACCTGTTTTACTCTCCTCTTTCTTAGAGGGAAAATGCTAACATGCTGATGTTCAGTAGGTATGACATTCACTGTTCTCTAGGGGTGACCCCAAATAGTTGACCATTTGACAATTTGATCTAAGAAGCCTGATCTGACTGCCAGTCAGATGGTTGCAAGGCATGCCTGGCATGGTATGTCACATGTGCAGGAAAATGTGGTTATGAAACAAAGGATCATTCCATTTGGGATATCTAGGAGTGCTGAATGTCTAATTTTGTATAGAATTGTTTTGCTTCTCCCAATAACTCACGATGGACAGCCCATTTTGGTATAAATTCATTTATCAGAGCACTCACATAAGAACTTAGCCGAGCACTACTTATTTTTTGAACTTGTGAAAGATTCTATGCTAAAATCAGCGAGGAAAGGTGTGTACAACAGGTGTTTGTGACTTGCATCTTACTTTCTCAAAAGAGTTCTGTTTACAACCATGGAAAGCAGGAACCAAACTAAGTGGCGTATTCTGTCTTGCCTCTCTATCAATCTTCTGCCCCCTTTCAGTACTGGGTGCAGTACTGCTGCAGCATCTACACCTACAAATGGATGGAATATGACCGACAGATATAAAGATCCCACGAGATGTCCTGCTAATGTGTCTAAATATTTTCTCAAAATATCTTGTAGTATCAGGATTGAAACTAAGCCCAATTCCTACAGTAAGTGATTGTACTCAGATCAACGAATGAAGCTGTTCACATCAATAGCTGAATCCCAGAATGTTTGGTACCAATGCTCTTTAACTTTTCTAAAGGAAGGAGTAAAAAATACCTCCTGTTATAAAGATGCTGACATGCTTGGCTATGTGGTGACTATGTAAACTGGGACCAAGTCATGGCCAAGACAATGGTGTAGTGAGACAGAGATAAGACAAAGACATTGAGGGGTTGAGACCGAGTCATGACCAAGACCAGACCAGTGAGAGTCCCACACTGCAGGACACATTTATGACAAAATATCGAACATGCAAACCATAGGCATCCCTCAAATCGGAAAGACCCACATTGTAATTTTTTTATTGCGGTGTATGTGCTTAGAGACCTTCAAAAAGTAGTCTTGTGAGCAGTCTCAGGACCAAAACCGAAGTGAAGAAGGTGCTATTCTCTTTTATTGCACATAACTACCAAACTGGTCTTTCCAATTCTGATCAAGCTGTTTGAATCTCTTAACCTATTTAATAAAAGTCATATTTAATGTGGTAACCTATTTTGAACAAGTTGTGCCAACCTGTTTTGAGAGGGCCATTTTTGAAAGTGCCTCAATCAGCTGTTTGACCTACAAAATAAGAGAAGCTACATCCTCTGACCTGTGTGATGAAGCCTATTTTCTATTCTATCATCATTTATCATCATTTTGTAGTTGTTTGAGATTGGTCTTTTAAAAAAGTAATCCACTATTTGATAAAATCACTTGTTTATATTATAATACAGTTTTGTCAGTTCTGAGAGTTTGGTAATGATGTGCCTGTACAGTTAAGTGACACTGCAGCAGGAGTGATGAAGGCAGCAATGTGTTCTAATACCTGAAAAAGTAAGAACAGCCTCTGACAGAGTTATGGTTGAAGTGTTCTGTTGTCTTTTCGCTGCCATAGTCCTCACCAGGGTCAGCCCAAATCAGGTCACACATTGGCCCGAATGCTGGAGGCTCTTTAAACCTGTCTAACTGTTGAGGACAAACCACAGACACACGTTCAGCAGAAATACTGTGAGGTTTAGGTCATTTCAGTACAAAAAAGCATTTAATAAGGAGCAAACAATCACTTACTTTCCTTATGTCGTCTAGGCAGTTGATTTCTGGTGAAAGACCACCGTGTACACATAGGAACTGTTGGTTGAGCAGGGCAGCAAGGGGCAGGCAGTCAAAGGCCTCCATACAGGCGTCATACACCCGTTCAGAGTATTTAATTTTACCTGCAGCAAAAAAATGGCGACAGCACAAAATATGGTTCATTTTTGTAGCTGTTCCCATATACGAATAATCAGTAATAAAGTAATTCTTTATCAAAAACATAGCCACAAATGGCAATACTTTTGTTACATCTGCTTCTTCAGCAGATATCAAGGTTTGTCAGATGTGTAGTAAAGAAGAAACGCAGCTCCTCTGCCAGTAGGACAGCAGAGGAGTAGCAGAACAGATGATTGTTTCCAGGCAGCGTCTGCAGTGTCATTTGCACAACACTGCAGGTCAGATCAGGGCAGGAGGAAGTCCGCTCCTTATAGGGCAGGAGCAGCCAGAACACAGCCAGGACAGTACAATGTGGGTGGTAAAGACTGAACTTAAGACCTGAGTACCAAGTGAGTGCTGCATTCATGTTACAGACAAAAATCTGTCGGTTAAGGCTTTGCACTTGAAATGAGCGCGCTTTTATCATTTAGCCTGTGGATACCTTGTGTTTAGTGACTGACAGCTTTCTGTGGTCTATAGTTGCATATGTGTACACAATAATGTAGACATTTTTAATTAACAAATGATGTGTTTAAATAAAAAACATCATCATGCATCAAACAATTCATCTTAAAATTAATTCTGCCTGATCCTTCTTAGGTGTGAAGACAAAATGCCACCCACCTACACTTGTTTGGATAAGAAATCAGTTAAAGAAAGTTAAGATTCACTCTGAGGCGATCTACTGTTTTATCAGGGCTGGCGGCTATTCATCACCAATGTTGAGAACTGCAAGTTAGATAGTGTGAAACTGTCTGAATGTCAATGTTGCTGAAATGTGCAGCAAAGCTGATGAAAATATATCTGTTGAAAGCAGTCATCCATGGTTGAGGTATACTAAATTTGTATATGTTTTTGTGACTACACATTACCACTGTTTCAATTCAATTTTCAGTTACAATTCATTTTTTCTTGTACTTTTCTCTTAGAATGCTATGGTGTATTTATTTATTTGATTACCTATTTAATCTTTCCTTTTTTTAAATCCTTACAAATTGTGTTGAAGGAAGACCTACTGTTGCTTCTGACTGTAAAAACAAGCTCAGATGATGATGAAAGCAAGATAATCTAGATAAAACGAGAACTGTGCCACATTCTGTTTTGCTATGCTACTACCGTTTTGTCTTGTGATTAAAATCCGGCGCAACTTTTTCCTTTACAGTGATGCGCTAAGTGTTGCCAACTTGGCCACTTTCTCGCTAGATTTAACGACTTTTCTGACTGCCTGGTGACTTCATTTCTAAAAATAAGCTGCTGCCACTGCGACCGCTGCAGGTGCAGCTTATTGAGCTCTCGTTGCTTTGCAAGGCGGAGCTCTGAAGATGGCTGCTAACATTCTATTTATGATGGCATCACCTGTAAATTAGCAGAACAGGAAAAAACAGACTGGAAGGAGAGTCCTTCTTCCGACAGAATTTTGACAGCCTCCCTCTGCAGGTTTGGACCATGCCAAAGTAATAACTACCACTAAAGAATGTTTATCACTGAAAATATTTGCATATACTGTACATTGTAGAGAATACAGCATGGAAGCATATGTTTTGCTACAATATGCCTTTATGTGTGCATTAATCAGTCTGTTGGGCCTACTCTGTAAAAATGAGTGCAAGCTGCCGTTCAGGAATTATCAACAGGTCAGAGTCTCATCCCAGGATGTGTTTTTTTTTAATAAGCAAACGCAAAAGTTAGTGCTGCCCTGGTTCCCTCATCAAAAAACCAATGGGATTTTTCCATTGGATTTTGGAAAGTTTATGATACTCAAGTTTTCTTCGGCAAGACAATCTTTACAAATGTACACACTGTTTAAGCATAAATGCAATTGCCAGTAGTAAAAATCTTACATTAGGCTTCAACGACACCATCACAAGTTAGCTACTACCATTTGTAAGACATGAAAAGGCTTCAAATTCCTGGGGGTGGTGGGTGGTAATTTACTGACAAGTTTCCTGACAAGTTATTAAATTTCTCTGTTGTGGTCACACTTGTAATCATCTTCAACTATAGTAGCTAATCTCTCAGACAAATCTATGATATTACCCAGTGTGATACCACAGTGCTTAAATGATTAGCCTGTTTAGCAATGTTTAAACTAAGTAATATCAAGAAACAGAATTGCTAATAGAAATTAAGGTTCATCACATCCAGTTAATAAGCACATTACACTCCTACCAAAAAATAGGCACCACACTGATGCAATTTAACCAACAGTCACTGATGAGGAAGCCCTATAAACTCAAAATAATGAGTTCTGTGTATGCATGCAGAGTCTTCCAAGAGAAAATCACAAAACATGTAAGAATCAATTATTTTTTCTACCCCTACTGCTTTATCTGCTCATTTAGTTCACACTTTTACTCTTGACTGCTATCGCTATGAAAAAAAAAAAAGGTTTAATTTTGTTAAGTATTACACCTGCCCAAAACGACCACAACCTAAACCACTGAAAGGTGTTATAATGTGTAACGATACAGTCTGCGTGTGTGCACAGATGAGGTGGTATGTAGGTGGGGGGAGATGTAGTAAGCGAAATCTATTAGCAGCTGGCAAGGTTGTCTTTGCCGTCTGCCAAAGTGTCTTTGTTTTTGACTTTGCATACTAATGTCTCCACACCTGCTTCAAACATACACACAAGCACACACACAGATTCACACACTCAACTGTCACAGATTGAAACCAGTGAGTATGTGCAACTGTCTGAAAAGCATCAACTGCATGCCTGGCTGCTCTCCATGCTTCAGCAGTTTATCGTCTGCAACATGAAAAGGAAAAGGCTTCATCTTCTCTGCAGAGTCTGTAACACTGATGAAGTGCCACATCATGTGATGGGACTTCCTGATCGCACAGACACTTTTTGACAAACATGTCCTACTTGTGAGAAGCTAGTCATCTTATAAGGGGACTCACAGTTACAGTTTCTTTATTCCCCATTTATGCTGGTTGTAGGCCAGGATGATCAATTAACCTGCAATAGTGACTGCAAGAGCAATCCTGTACTTACACTGGCAGCACAGTGCCATACCCTCATACCCAAGCATTGTGTGAAGTCTGAAACCTGATTGATACAGGCCACTCTGAAGTAGTACAGAAATCCTAGGTGCACATAAGACTGGCCTTCGCATGGCTGAGAGAAGCACTGCACTTACATTCCTGTTTGAAGGTGAAGTACTCTGTGAGGTGTCGGCACTCGTGGTTCCCACGCAGGAGGAAGAGTGTGGTGGGGTGGTTGATCTTGAGCGACCAGAGGTAGAGAACACACTGTGAGGATGGACAGCAGGAGAAAAAAAATGTGGAAAGAGTGGAGAAGGAACAGTCAAAGATGTGTATCGACGATTATGCACAGACCTTGAAAGTGGAAGCTGTGAAAGTGCTTGTATAATTCGTTCTCAGCATTTAAGGAGATGTTGACAAGTTTCCAGTGCTCTCTTTTGCTACCCATGCAAGTTGTTTTAGGACTGTGCTTTTCACATTATTGCAGGAGACTGCAATAATATGAGCTTTTTCAAATAAAAGAAATTGCATACTCCCACACACTTGTCTCTGCTTCATTTGTCTGTGTTTCAGTCCGATGGTGACCTTGCTCAAGGTAAGCTAGCTTAAGTGCCAGTTATGCTTTGTATTGCACTGACAGTCTACAAGAGATTTTTTAAAAATGAAACCAAATTAATTCCTGTCATATGGAAATCAATTCACACTGTGCCATCAGGGGCTCTAAACACAGATTTGATTAACTACGGCGTGCTACAGAAAGATTTGCTTTTCCTTCACATTGTCATCTTAGAAGCAAACAGAAAATATATTTCTCTGGCCTGATTTAAGGCTCTAATTAAACTAGAACTATGGCCTCGTGTTTGTATGTTTCTGCAAACCTGTCAAGTTGCATTTACCATTGCTTCACACACATCTTCCCCCCTGCAGCACAGAAGATCTGAACAATCAGCACTGTTTTAAGGTGGACACCAAAGAATAGTGTCACCAGTTCAGTATCTGACCATATGTCTCCCCTTTTGTTCCTGAGATATGACATCAGATTATGGTCAGTGTTTTTGCAGAACATGATGATGTCACAGTGAGGCTGACCTTTGAACATTTGGATATAAAATGTCATCACTTTTATGTAAATTTCTGTTATAAAATGTGGATGAATTCTTAAGTTATGGCCAAAAACGTGGTTTGTGAGGTCACAGTGACCTTAACTTTTGAACATCGACCCCCAAATTCTAATCAGTTCATACTTGAGTCCAAGTGCACATTTATGCCAAAAAATGGCAAATTCCCTCTAGTCCTTCTTGAGATATTGCGCTCAGGAGAACGAGGTGAACACACAGTCTATTAACCACCAAATTCTAATCAGTGTATCCTTGGCTCAAAGGGGATGTTTGTGCCAAATCTGAAGAAACTCAAGTTGTTCTTGAGAAACTGCATTCACAAGAATCAGAGACGAGGTCACAGTGACCTTAACGTCTGAGCTATGACTACCAACATCTAATCAGCTCATCATTAAGTCCAAGTGGACATTTTTAAAATATTAAAAAATTCCCACAAGGCGTTCTTGAGATACCGCGTTCACGAGAATGGGACGGACAGATGGAAAATATAATGTCTCTATCCAAGGATATCGCTGGCACAGAAGCATAAAAATATCTGTATGTATAAGAAGCAGACCAAAATTTACAATCCAAATGAACCTTCTTCCTCTCCTGCATTGCTAAATAGCTGCCACTTGCCACTCTTAGCCCACTCCTTTAACATGCACCAACCATGGTCTGCTATTAAGTCGCTGGAACAAGATGCCAAGGTAACCAGAATCAGCAGGTGTGTATTCACAGAAGTGACAAAAAAAGGATGGTGGAGCCTAGACTACCTTGTTTTATTCTCTTCCATTGTTGGGAGGAATAGTGAACTGTGCAGTGCAAGTAAATGTGTAGTGAGGGCTGTCTGTGTGACTTGATCTCTGGTGTGCGGAGGCAGACACAGGGACATGGCTTGGAGTGGCTAAAAGCTGACATGGGTTTTAATGAGAGCCCTCTGCTCTCTTTTAGCCAGTCACTGTGTGTTCGAGCCTGGACTGGGGGTGGTAGACAAAGGAAATGGCACCAAGCTTTTGTGTGGCAGACATGAACTCTGGCTACCTTCATCTCAAACCCTGACACACATGCTGTATGTAAAAACATGCACACACACTTCAGCCTGGTGTGTAAAGGGTCTGGGCTGGGGCTGGGAGAGTTGGTAAATTCTCTTTGATCCAACAGAGTGTGTCTATGGACTAAGTAGATAAAGAGGAGCTTAGAGAAAGAAATGGATTGCTCACATGCACTGAATTTAGACTTTGGCAAACTGCTGGCCTGCAAAGGTAATACGCTACTTCAAGGGGCTACACTGACTCTCTATGTTACTAAGGTAACCACATCCTGATGTCCCTTTTCCTATATCTGTCTTATGTGTTACTGAAGTGAGCTCAGTGGCTTTCCTTTGAAATGCAGAGAATTTTCAGCCCTATTAGCGACAGAAAATAGCAAGAATTTGGTGCTTTTAGGCTCTTCTGTTTTGTGGTGACTTTACATGAGCAAATCAGGTGAAGCTGCTTCCTCTGATATGCAGAAAGAATTAGCCATACAGTTCATACAGTCTATTCCATAGTGTACTTATTTGACCGTAATCATACTTCTGCCTGAGCCTGAGCACTGATTTGACCAATAAAGGGCTGTAGCTGATGATCATTTTGATTACTGATTAACCTGCTAATTTTTTCCATAATCACTTATGACTAGGGCTGGGTATTGGTACTTGATAGCTTTATGGTATTTGACTGAAATAACCTGGTACCAACTACTAGTACAATCCATACAGTCTGGTGTGGTAAAGTTTAGCATGCTGTATTTGACAGAGTAGACAGTTCAGCATGCCAAGATGCCACTAAAATGTTCGATGTATGGCTATGATACTCACCTGAATATTTCCAATCACATTATGGGTATTCATAAGTGCTATATCGTAGGCAACTGGACTTGCTTGCATATTTTGAAGACGTTTCGCCTAAGCAAGTCCAGTTGCCTACGATATAGCACTTATGAATGATTACCATGGCCTGGATGACTGAGAAGTTTCACTGATATTATGGGTATTGAACGAAATACAAAAAAAACAAGGTATCAAAGGAAGTACTACAGTGCCCATCAGTATCACTTTAAGGTGCTGGTATTTGGTACTGGTATTTTGATTTTTAAAGGACACCCAGCCCTACTTATGACCTACTAGAAGTGTGTGGCAGTGTATCTATCTGCAGATATCTTAACCTTTGCCTGAATTTCAATATTTTCTTCTTATTGTGTTGTGCTTGGGATGTTACTGAGGTCAAGAATTTTTTTTTTTAAAAATTAGCAACCAGGAGCCAGATCATTAACAGCAAGCATCCAAAAGAAAATTGTGGGACCAGTGTGAAAAAAACACTAATACAGCAAGGCAAAACATTAATCTGGGGATGGCTTTCACTTTCACTTTTACTGGTGTGTGTTTACAAAAGTAACCAAGTATCCTAAAAGGTATACCTTCAGTCACTAAAATATTTAGTCTAAAAATGTCAGAAAATAATAAATTTTGCAGTTTAGTTCACCTCCGCTTAAGGCGGCATACTTAGAGTCCTTATCTTACCTTACCATCAGTCCAAAACCCAAGAAATTCACCTGACTATCATAGATCTGCCCAAACTGGAACTACACGTTTGTCATTTTGAAAAACAAAAACAAAAACAAACAAACAAAAAAAAAAAAAAACACTTAAAATAATCAACTGAGTATCAAATAGTTGCCAATCAATTTTCTGCCAATCAATTAATTAAATAATCATTTCAGCTTTCGATGATTCAAGACAACTTGGTCAACACTGCTTGTGTGCAAGCTACAGTACAGCAGGTAAGGGGCAAAAGCTCATTCAATGCCAGGTATTCTTAAAAAAAAATCTAAAAACCTCTTTACAGGCTAAATGACACATCCCTCCAGGCTATCTTGTTTTTAATTATATTAGAATAATTACTTGACCACATATCATGTAAGCATAATACAGTTTGTGTTCTATTAGTTGCTCCATGCTAGTTCTGACGCAGTGTTGACAGCAGGATGTACACTCTAGACACTCTGATCACACCCATGCTTCAACTGCAGCGGGTGGAGGACACTGATAAGTACTATGGTTCTGACTGCTGAACTGTTCTTCCACTAGAGAAAAGGTCATTTCCCTCTTCTGGGTTGACAATGTTTACAGTGTCACTTCTCTATAGCAATACACAGGGAAATAATCCCAGTGCCAATTTATGACGTCCTCAATGGCCACACACCCTAAATCGACATCAGCCCATCATTCCCTATGCTGTTTCAGTCCACTCCTTTCATCTGTGACATTTCACCCACCTCTGTACGACCCAGTGCACATCAAAAGCCCCCACAGAGTGGTCAAAATGTTAGCATAGTGCTTTGCTGGCTTTTAAATACAACCCACTCCACACACCATCCGCCCTTGTCCTTCACAAATATTCCTGTAGGTATTGCTACAATCTAGAAGTATGTCCTCAGGATGGTACAAACAAATGATTAATTAAACAACAACAAATGGATCAGGACTGCCTGACAAGGCAAAGAAAACTTGACAAGCAGTAAATAACTACCTTCTGCACCAGGCAGACCAAAACAAAGAGCATATTTACCTTTCCCATTTCACTTATGAGAGTACTCCACATTTGGCATTGCAGTGTTTAAACACTGTCAGTTCAAAGCTGTGGTTGGTAACTTACATGAAAATACCTTTTTGTCATTTCTGCTGAAACTGTCACTATATTGTGACAGTAGTACATGACACAAATAATCTGTGACCAAAAAAAAACAACAACAACACATTTTTTTGCCTCCTTTCAGTGCTCCTAATGGCAATTTGGAAGTATTAACTGAGCCTGACCAATCAGAGCCTTATTGTCCAGCGTACTATTTGCTGTAAGATGAGAACGTTTGCTCATCACTTGCTTTTTTCATACAGGCAAGGTGGATTCTTGCAAATGCCATTAAAAGCACTATGAGGAGGAGGAATATGATTTTTTTCCACAGACTGTCTGTCTCATGTACTACTGTGTGGCTATAGTGACAGTTTCTGCAAAAATACAACTCTAACTTTAAACACATAATGGCTCAAAATCCATACAGCAGAACAAACATTTTGTCTGTTTTTATTCCAAGCATGCCGGTGTGAGTAAGTGGCTCAATTTTGAGCAGTAAAACCCCTTTAGCATCGTTGGCTGTCATCACAGCTAGCTATGTTACCACTGTTAGCAGTGTCAGCAGGGCCAGTGGTGCCAACATAGTAAACAATGCTAAAAGGGTTTTGCGGTTCAAAACACTTACTCAACCTGGGGGGCACCGGAGGGTAGGCACAATGCTTTAGCAGGAATGCACACCACTACTGTAACAGCATTACCAGTTGTAATCCCTGAATAAGCAGCGAAGCTAGCTAGCTAACATTAGTTTCCTTCCAGTCTAGGGTGGTGAACACTGCAAGGGGGCCAAGACACCAATGGGGAGAGAGTTTGGGCAGTGGACATGTTTTCACATGTTAACGTGGCTGGCCACTTGTCCGTCAGCAAAGCTAACATAAGCTAAAGCAAAAGGCGAGACGTTTATGTCACAAAACATCACAATTTCATCACCTCTAACTGGACAGTGCTCTGAAATGCAGCCACAAAGCTCAGTGAGTCAAAGGAGTGCTGGACTAAAAGGAAAGGCCTCTTGTATTTCATGTCTTTTGTTTTTCTTAGAAATTAACGGATTGGTTACAGGTTAATGGGTGTTGAGCTTTTGAAAGTAAAATGAACTGAAACTGACATCCCTACCCACAATGCAACCTGACCACCAACAGTTTGGTCAGAGATTTGTGTGTGTTATGGCTAATGGAGCCTGAAGCCACTATCATAAAGCGGAGATGAGGAGCGGGCTACAGAGGTCAAAGTTCACGTCTTTCTAACTCACACCTTGTGAATTTTTTTCACTCGCCAACTTGTAGTCTTCAGCTCCAACCAACACTGACTTCGGTGACATCATTTAGGGCAGTAGCTCAGACTTCACGGAGCTCCCTTCAGAGCCACAAAAGGCTTTATTAATGTAGTAGTATTTAGTAGTATACCCCAAGATCTGTAAACAGACTTCGATGTGTAAAATCAATGGAGGTCCCCTTTCAAATCACAACTCTGTACTGCACTGTAGGGCAAACTACAGGGCCT
Source organism: Epinephelus cyanopodus (assembly GCA_026686955.1). Classification (NCBI taxonomy): domain Eukaryota; kingdom Metazoa; phylum Chordata; class Actinopteri; order Perciformes; family Serranidae; genus Epinephelus; species Epinephelus cyanopodus. Next base: position 9,133,584 of record CM048921.1, read on the forward strand.
CATGCTCCACTATTAGAGCTAAAATCAAATCGAGTCTGTTGAAGTTTTCAAACAATTTGAGTTTGATGTGTGTTGAAAAATACTGGCGTTGAGTCAGCAATAATGCAGACATAGTTACCTAAATACAACAACTTACAGATAATTTTTATAACTATATTTTTAATTTGGACTACCTGATAGTATGATCAGTTTCTTGTTCTAGCTAATTAACAGCTTATGTTTGATGCTTAAAGCTGTACACTTTGGCAGCAGGTTTTAACTAACATACATTAACCATTGCAAAAGTATGATTTTTAGGAATATATCAATACAGGTGAACAGCAGAGGAGAAGGATATACTATAATAGTATTTTCTATCTATACTTTGGTACCTTTTTTACCCAGGAAACTGGGTCACCATTGTTAGCGCCATGAATCCAAACTTACTACAGCTGCCACCCTCCGACCAGGGGTCTCAATAAGGGTCCTGCAGTGTCACTTTGTACAGCCAGACTGCAGCTCTCTGTTCCAATCCTCCGTCTTATTTTTAACCATCTAATAAGCATGTATGAACTGTGCCCTTTGAAGTTGTCATTGAAATAGAATTTCAGACAGCAAAACCCATTTGGTCATTTGGCACCAAAGTAAGATCTTCAAAGCAGCGCTGCAGTAAGCCTTAAATTTTTGTAGCTATTCTGACCCACCATCTTAACCATCCTGAGAATCAGAATGGGGCATAGCACCATCCAGTTTGGTTTACCCTTATCTTATTACATCAACTCTTTTGATACAAATTGCAAGCGCTGGCCCTAGTTGAGTTTCACTAAACTAGGATACATGCAGCAGAGTGACAGGAAGCAACAACATACCATTAAGTCATGTTACATTATGATTCCACTTTTTGATAGAAGTACAGTTTGTAGAGCGCTATATGACATTGATATATATGACAGCCAATGGTGCTAAAAGTGCAAATACTGCTAAAAACCAGCAACAGTGCTGACAAAGTTTATGGACATGGGAGGGGTGTACGGTGGGCATCATGCTTCTGCAAAATTGTCAAGAGTAACAACTGTATAAGGACAGTGTAGAGCAGCGGCGATTAACTAGCCAGTGGGATACACACACAGGAACACACATGCACTTGGAGACCATCTACCACAACAAACACAGTGTGACTACACTCCTTGCTCTGGGCTCCATTACTCATCTTTACGTCCTTTTCTTATCATGTTTGCAGCTGTTGCTACCAATGAGCAGCATGAAAGTCAAGAGCGCGCACTCCAAAGCAAAATCTGGGGACCAAAGCGTCCCTAGAAGTACACTGCACAGCACACTGATTAGCCAAAAAAAAAAACAAAAAAAAAAACAAAACAAAACAAAAAAAAAAAAAAAAAAAAAACTGCATGGCTTTAAGTAATCTCAGTCAAGTCAGGGGTCTCCGACTGACAATTCAAATCTCCCACTTTCAAGGGGCAGCCCTAAAATATACATATACGTGTACACAAAAAAATTCACGTGCATGGAAAAATCTGTAGAACCCATTTGTACTCCACTGGCAATGTACTGAAATCATGAGAAAACGCTGTTTAAATTACATGAAACTGTGAATACTGTTCGTTGTTACACCCTTAGAATATAGCTTGTTCAGCAAACAGTGTGAATATGTTCTTCTATTTTCTGAAAATAAAAATGAGAATTCCACTATTTAAAAAAAGCTTAGCCGCAACTTGTAAAAGAGAGTCTAAAAGGGAGAATCACATCTTAAGTGATAACTAATGGATGCCCGTTCAACCCAACGTATGTCAAATCATCTGTGAACCAAACCCAAGTATTGTATTTTTGTTATTGTGTAATGTATTTAAGGTTCTTCACTGACAGACTGCAAGATGTTAACTGCTATCTTCACAATACAACAAATGGTTTTTATTTAAATGTAAAATTCTTACAAATGAATAAACTGGAAGATACAACAACTTACCTCAATACTGAAGTATCCTCGATCTACATAGTCACCGAGGAAGAGATAGCGTGTGTTGCTGGGTGATCCCCCCACTTCAAACAACTTCATAAGGTCAAAGAATTGTCCATGGACGTCACCACATACTGCCAAAAGACAAAACACAGTGCTGTTAATTGCTCATGAAACAGGTATTTTAAAAAGTTGTATGTTGGCATGTGCTGCTCTTTCTTTATTCTAGAATAAAAAAGAAACCTCTTGAATTACGTGTAGTTTTAAAGTGTTCTGTACATCAACAGGTTTTCCATTCTATTCTAGGCAAAATATTATTTTCTTCTCCATTTTCAAAGTGTGTTTACTCATGTTGATGCTGCTGGAGCAGGAATAATAGTGACGCTGTGACAGTACCAGTTTTTACTCATTTAATCATTGCAGAAGAGGGAGGGGTTTTGATTCCATTCAATGATGTGCCTGAAGTGTTCGATGTTGATAATTGCTGAAGCCACTTAACTTTTTCAAACTGATTCAACGCGTCGATAATCAGCTTTGATGCACTGACTTAACATTGTTACAGTCACGTATTCACTGAGAGGTGCTAAGTTCTGAGATCTGACCCCTCTTTGCAATGACAGTACGGAACAATGGGAGCATGGCAAATACTTCAGTACAGTGGTTCCCAACTGGTGGGTTGTGGTCCAAAAGTGGGTCACGGGTCCATTCTGAATGGACCCCAGGAGAATGTGTTAAGTTTGTAGACTTTATTTTGAAGGAAAAGTCCATTTCTGGCACAGAGCTTTTATTCAAAGCACCATTTCCTGCTGTAGAGTGAGTGACTGACAGACAGCTAATTCACAGAGACAGCAAAGTAGCTTGACGATGTGGCCAAATGCAAGTATGACACTGAATATATTAAACTGTGTGGACCTTGAATTAATGACTTGAGAAATCTAGACCTCGTGGCTGGACCTGTTGGGAACCACTGCTTTAGAATGACAACACTGGTGTCAGATATGTGCAGATTGGAACCTTTAAGAGAAGGATTTAAGATTGTGTGAAATGTGCAAACAATTTTTTTTTTCGGCCAACACGGCATTTAGCAACAAAAAGTCAGAATTTATCCATTGACTATTGGATTATTGCAGAAAATAAGCTCTGGGGCAAACAGCAGTTTATGATACTACACGTTTTGCTCAGCAAGATAATCTTCACAAATAAACACTACTTTTATGTTTATTGGAGTGTAAATGCAATCGCCAGAAGTAAAAAGCTAACATTAGGTTATAAATGACCTTCACTGCAGTTGCAAGACTTCAACATCGTCACCACAATGAGGCTCTAAAGCTGCCTTCAGTATGATCATGCTCTGTGGTCTCATTTAGCCACGTGATAGCAAGCACCTTTTTTTAAAGACACGTGAAGGCTTCAAAATTGACAGTGGTGTATTTAGTGGCATGTTTAGTCTCTAAAGTGTGTGTCAACCACAGACCTTGTTTCAGGCATCTAACCAAAACCCCATTCAAAAAACCCACTGACTTTCAGTAAAGGGAACCAGGTGTGCTAACATGCTAACTCGTTTCTGGGGTTTAGGACTCATTTCTGCACCACTCTATATTGCGTCGAATATATAACAACAACTGAACTATTAGTACTTCTCATTGTTTTGAAAGCTCATTCAAAACAATTAGCATCCTCATGTTGTCTCTGCTAACTAGCAAATATTAACCAGCTGTTGTAATCAATCATATATACAGTACGTTATATGTAAAGACAAAGGCTGTACTTCAGGTGTTATCTCTCCTTGACACCAGATGACAACAGAGAGAAATGATGCTGGCATGCTCTATCAGTTTTCACATGTCCACAATAATATAATAGCTTAATAAGTTATAAGTTTCATACTTTATGCTAAATAACTTTTGATGAGTTGATTAGAAACTGAATAGTATCAAAACTGGAAAGTAGCAAGTCATACATGAGAAAACCCAAGAAAAGAAAGATCAGATTTTGTTGGGAGCTGGTTGGATCTGAGGGTGCTGAATTTAGTGTGTTGGACTGAGGCCATGCTGAGGTCAGCTCAGAGGGAGCAGATATTTTTTGAGAAGTGACTGATGACTGAGTTGACTCTGACTGCCTGAAAGGCCTTTCGATCTGGCACAGGACTGGGTATACACCAGCTGCCAGTATAGAAAAACAGTGAAGCAATGGAATCATGCCTGGCTTGGTGCTGTGTTTACTTTTTATTCAAAACACTATCTATGCTGTCTTGGAGTTACTAATGTTGCCTGCATCCAATAGTTACTCCTTCTAACTACTTAACAGGGCATCACTGGAAGAATCTCTTCTGAATCACCCCGCATGGGAGATTTTTTTAAACAGTATGTGTATATACTGTAGTTTTTAGGACAACTGTCTTATCAAGGGGATCAGGGGTCAGAGGGGCCATCACAAGGTCCCCAGCCTACCTGTTATGGGCGCCTCCACTTCCAGCATGCACTTCTCTTGGCGGAGGATGTTGGCCCCATCGTTGATGATCCTTAGAGCAACGTCCTCTTCCACCCTGCCCTCTTTGACGAGGTGGTTGCGGAGCAGCTCAGCGTTGGGCTTGCCATCTTCAAATAGCTCCTTCACAGTCAGCTTATGTTGTGGAGGGTATGGCACAGCTGTTAACAGAAAAACGTAACATCTATTAGGAAAAATAGGTCGGAGCCAATAAATTGTTAAGAAACCAACTTATTCAAATTGAAATGTATTCATGAGACAAGTAGATGAAGTGCATTGATGCAAGAAAAGATGGCAGATTTTAGTGTTGTCACAATACTGGAATTTCAAATAAGAATAACAAGCAATGACTGTCCTGCTTACTCAGTGTGAAAGACCATGGTTATGGGCCAGCAGTCCGAAAATGCATACAAGGCACTCTGATTGTGGTTAAAAGAAGGGAGGGCTTCACACACACATCCAAAAAACTTTTACAGGTGTTGGATGCAGCAGCCCTATCCACTCCTATGAGAGTTACTCAGTGGAAGGTTCAACTGTCACATATAAAATTACCTGGAAGATCAGGGGATTATAGGCACTACTTCTGCACTGTGCAGCCCATAGAGCAAGGGTAGTAGAGATTTATGGTGGCCGAGCTCCCCTGAGCGCGATAGAGCAGCTAACTTCTGCCAGCCATACAGCTAGTTTCCGGTTTAGCGCTCTGCTAGCTTGAAAGGTAACAAAAAGATTTATTCTTGCAGCTCTTCCAAATGTTTCAAATGTGATCACACTGAATGGATCAAATCCTGATAGTGAAACAAGAAATTTCTTGGGGGTTGCACAAACATTGAATTACAGACATCTCTTTCGCCATATAAGTCAAAAGGAAAAAGCCTTTTTGGGCTGCAGGGCATCACATGACAGATCTTGAAAAATGTCAACATTCAATATGATTTTCAATACCAGTGGGAAAACAATGACATTGAAGGCATACAATTTTACATTTTTATAAATTAAAAAATATAACAAGACGATAACACGACAACAACGACTTTGCTTTTCCTGGTTAGTGGCAGAGAACAGCAGATTAAGAGAGAGCGAGAAAGTGCAGCTGATACCATTGATACTGCAAAAAATGAGCATTGAAACCATATCAAATATTCAGAATCCATACGTAGAGGAAGATAGATCATTTTGGCATTAATAGAAGACATGAGCCTAGACAGAGATGTGGAGGGGAAGAAACGCTCTGCATCTCACGCTGCATCTTCTTAAGTCGTAATCAAGAGAGGTGACATTTGCATTGACTGAAGCAAGATGAAGTTACTGGCACAAGAGGAGGAACGCATACACCTACATGATAATGCCACGCAAAAGATGCATAAGAAAGGCAGTAAGAAGCCCTGCACCTCACTTGACCCACCCTCTCTCAGTAATCTGCTCCGTACCACCTACACAATCCTTTTACCATTATCACTAAAGGTCAATGCTTTTGAGGCTGAGGCCTGAGCGCTTCATGATCAAACCATAGGCAAGTCACAACATCTAAAGCTGCAAAATATATTACTGTCTAATGGGGGATCCAGCAGTAGGATAGTAGTGAAGTTAAGACATCAGACAGCTCTTCTCTGAAAAAATATTTTATACAAACTCACTCATTTGTAATAGCCTACATGTAATATGTAAGCATAATGCAATCCAGTTCTCAGAAATGGAGGGTTTATGTGTGAAAAGTTGTATGTCTACCATTACTAAATAGGGTGAAATTCAAATTGTCCAAAGTGCAGATTGGTAATGTAACACTGGCAGCAGCTCTATCGGCTCATAAAATTGCAGGAGCAGATAGTTACTGACTAAGCTGCACATGTTCAAAACAATAGTAGAGTGTGATCCAAGCCCTCTCACTTCCAGGACTTGCAAGGCAAAAGGGATTACAGCTGGTATACCTTATAACAGGCCAGGCAGGCACATAGCAAATTTATTACAGCACCGATTAAGAATGGTGTGAAGCCAGTCAGGTTGATTTTTTTCAATACTGTCTGAAGAACATGCAGAGCCATTGCAGAGAAAAGTGCAAAAACAATGTGTTATAAACGACTGTCTGCACAGCTATTTAAGTTGGCATAAAAACCTTTGCACACCTTGCCACAGTACACCCGTTTACTGAAGGTATCATCCCAGATTTCATATATATTCAAACCCCTCCACAGGTCAGTGCACAGGACAGCCTGTGCCATCAAATGTGACATAAATACTTGTATCAGCCTGTGGAAATCAGCACTCCTTGTGCGATAAGCTGTGCCAGTGGCAATGAACAAGTAAGAGGAGAGAGGGAGGCATTCTGAGAATGTTGTCACACCCACACAGAGCAAATCAAAGTGCAATATGAAAAAAAAACGTTAATGAGTTTTTAGTGTGGTGGGTGCATTTGCTGATCAGCGATGCTGTGCTTGAGTGCAGAGGTAACTAATGTATTTCTCACTCAGGACTGCATCTCAGTCTGGACTTGAACATATCAGAGTTTAGAAGCTATACGTTGATGTTTCTTATGGCTGTTTAAATAAATATTTGGCACACACAATGTCAGATTTATTGCTGGTTCGACAAAGCAAAGGCTTTAATTGTGGGACTGCAAGTGGGGTTTGACTGATGCTGTTAACTGATGTTAGCTGGGGCCACAGACTATAGCCTGGTCTGCAATGAAGAAGCTAGAGCGCAATCTTAACTTGGCTAGCCTGTGCTGAGGACAAGCTGTCATGCGCTGACCGGTGTGGTATAAATAAACAGTAAGTGCTCCCAGGCCTACGAGGCACGGCCGCGAAGAGAGCTGTAAGCTGAGGTACGAGCCTTAAGAACAGATTAGGTAAAGCCTCTATTAGCAAGGGCTTCCAGATTCAGGGGCAGTTCACTTAAAAGCCTTGTCACACTGAAGGGAAGGCTCCAGGACGAACAAAGCAAACTGTGAAAACATGATGACACTGAATAGGATATATCACGGGCATGAGATAAGCAGACTGTGAAGCATTTCAAGCAAAACCATGCCTAAAACATTCACGAGCATTTGCCTGGAAGCTGGCAGTAATTTCTTATGCTGGACAGTGGCAGAGCTAGCACATGTGGTGCCCTGCGCCAGCTTCCCCTGGGGCCTCCATCACCAAAGGCCCCACAATATGATATTATCAACATACTTCAGTCCTGATACAATATTATAATCTAACCTTTATTTTTGTTGATTTCAAAAGGGAGACTTTTACACATACTTCCATTAAAAAAATGGTTTCAAGTTTCAACTGCAGTAAAAAAATATTTAACTACAAAAAGCCCTTTCGTTAAGGGTCATTGTAACTGATAGTAATAATAATTCTGTAATACTGTTACACCACAATATTTTCTGAGATGATTATCGCACCGTGAAAATCTCATACTATAGCAACCCTAATTTCAATTTCTTACCCTTTTTCAACTGTGAATTATGTACCCAAATAAAAATTTTGTCAATGGCTGTTTTATCTAAGAAGAAAAAGTTTTAAAAATCAATCAATCAATCAATTCTATCAAAACAAAATGTATCTAATGGACTGAAAAAGCAAAAGATATTTTAATTCTAATGGGCCACTAAAATTTTAATTTGTATTTGCAATTAGGGCTGCCACTAATGATTATTTTCATTGTCACCTAATCTGTCTATTATTTCTTCGATTAGTCGACTAATCATTTCATCGAAAAATGTGTTAAAATGTTGAAAAATGTCGGTCTGTCTCGCCCAAACCCCAAAATTATGGCATCTAATGTCCTGTTTCGTACTCACGCCAAAGGGTTTTAGTTCACTGTCACGGGAGAGTGTGTAAAGCTGCCAATATCTGAACGTAAGAAGCTACAGTAAGAGTATTCTGGGGTATTTTTTATAGTACTTTTCTATGAAAATGACTCAAACCGATTAGTCGACTACTAAATAGTCACCAATTATTTTAATAGTTGATTAGTCATCAATTAGTCTACTAATCGTGGCAGCCCTTTTGCAATATTAATAATTTACAGAAATTAAAAAATTGATAATTGGCATCCATGTTGATACAATATTGCCACACAAAATATCGGGATGCACTATGCTCAATCAATTTTTACAAAAAACAGTGGCTGATGAGAAATCAACACAAATAAACAACTTAGCTAACAAACAAATGATAACAAATAACCAATAAAAGAATACAGAATGTGCAATTTTGCAGATTTCGTCTTCTTTTTTCTGTTTGTGTACTGCACCATGGATGGCTTTTACGTTTTCATTTTCTGTCACTCTCATGCTCTCCACATAATCTTCACTCCATCATACCCATCAATGCTGCAGCATGTTCTGACTGTGATGATTACTCTCTAATCAACACATAAAGGTTGATTAGGATGAACTGCATTGCCAGGAATAGGGGTGGTACTGAAGACCAACTGACAGCATTGGATCTTTGGATCATTTTTTCCCCTTTTGTTCATTTTTTAAATTGTCAAATTATTTATGTGTTTATTCATTTTTTTGGGTGCAATTTTTGTGTCACCTAGAGGGTGGCCATCTGTGTCAGATCTGCTACTGATGCTGGTCTTAATTCCAAAGTTCAGACCACTCCCTCCAACTGAACAGAAATAATCCCCCTGCCCCCACGCTTAAAACAATACTAATAAATTCTAGGTAGGTTTGTCTCAACAATCAAGGCTGTACCCGTCTGTTCAAACACAGATACAAATGAATTTCTGGCTGCCAGTAAACAGCATCACTCAATCCAAACAGACTACACTGTGCAGCTAGAGAAAGCAACGGTGCAGGCAGAGTGAAGTGAGCCGCTCATTTTTTCCGACACATAACCCAAAGAGGAAAAAATGTTTTGTTAAAAATAATAAGCTGCCACCGCCCTGAGACTGGCTTCTTTTTAGAGACTGCCTGGCCTAATTAGCATTAATGTTTGATGAACTCCTCAAAACCACAGACACACATTGGACCACTGCTGCACTGCATCAACACCCACACTGTCTGGCATGACAACAAACGACTCAAGAAACAAAGACACTACTATCTGCCATCCTGCCCACCGAGGATAATGTTTTGGACAGTGATACGAGCCAGGGTCTAGAATATATTCGCCATTGTTTCAAAATCAACACAATAGAGGAGGATTGAATTACAAAGATGCGGCTGGGTAGAGATGAATGGGGCAGACTGTGGCTGGGTGAATCATGAAGTCCACTTCAGATTGCTCTAATTATCAGTGAATGTATTACTCTCGCAAGCTAAATAGCCAGGCCTCGGGTTTATTCGTCATCTCTGTCAGTCAATCATGTGGCGTTGTAGTACGAGCATACATTTCCCTCTGGCTTCTCTTTGATTTTATTTCAGACACAGATGATCAGGTTGAAAACAAAGCAGAAACCCAGTTCAATTTGTATCAAAGTTGACAGGAATCTTTGTCTATGGAGATTTCAAAAACCAAATGTGGCCAAACGGAGCTCAGTAAGTACTATACACCTGAGCTTCACACACAGCCTGGGGAGGAAACATCTGATCAAATGATGTGATTGAGCTACCAGGTCAACAGCAATACTCAGCAGCGAATGAGCTTAACTGTTGACTTACACAACCAGGGCAGCTTTAGTCTACCAGTAAAGCCCTCTTGCAGCCACCATTTAAACTGGAAACACCACTGTGACTACCTGCCAGCATAAACAAAGGATCCACTGCTAGGGATTTTAAAGAGTCCACATTTTCAACCTTGCATCTATAGTGATATTTTACACTAGTAGTTTTGCATTATCATATTGCATTTTATTTATAAGTTTCACAAACGTGTACTCAAAAAACTGAACTACACATGATGTGGATAACAACAACTTCTCTTTGACTTTCTGACACAGAACCAATGTTGGTTTCGTTTGCACCATGAAGCAAAGCTGTCTTCACTCCAGTCTACAATTCTTCTTCCTCTCTTCTTCCCTGTCACGTTCCCATTCTCTCTCTCCACCATGTGGCTGGCCATGTTGGGAACATCACTGGGGAGATTCTTTCCACAATTAACTCACCCTCTCCCTACTGGCTCACACTTCAGCATTCCAGTCCTCTGGCAGGACACTCTCCCAGTGCCCTTGCAGACAGACAGGGATGTAGGCTGTTGGCATTAAGGAGCAGCGGTGGGTCGTGGCAGGGGTGGGGACCATGGGGTTGGGTTCTCTCTCTCAGGAACTACCTCAGACTTGGCTCTGCCTGTCCTGTCTTAGGGCAGACACAACAAATGGTGTCCTGTATGTCCCAGTGAGGCGGGACAACCTCAGTGTGAAGGAATCCATCTTGTCCAGCTCTGCGGGTAACCGGAGCAGACCTTGGGTATTCCCGTGGGTGAGCAACGGCCTCATGAATTAAGATTTCATCCATCCTAAATGTCAGAGATCGGGCACCAATATAGGATGACTTCTCACCTTTGATCTGCTATGTGGTGGTGTATTACATATACCAGCTATGGAGATGACACCTATATGAAGTTCTATTCTAAGCAGTCGTAGAAACAAGATGCCCTGATTCACCCCCATTTCTGAGCATCTCCTAAAAGGGAACGGTTTAGGGACTGTTTGATATCTATGAGAGGGGAGGGAGTGGTCCAATAAGAGGGAGGCATGTCAAATAATTTTTTTAAGCCCTGGATGGGGACTTATGTTTTTTTATTTTAACTTAGGGGGAGGGGGTGGAAGGCATTCTTTCTCTAAAAATTGCCAAAATTAATCCACTTATCACAGCCAGAAACTGTGAACAACAGGAAATATCATTGGAATTTAAAATTTCTGACGGTCCTTGAACACATTATGTAGAAGGAAGGCTTCCATCAGAAAAACAAAAAAACTAATCTGATCTTAAAATAGTGACACTTAATCAAAGACACTTCATTCTACGTCTAACTTTTTTTTTCCAACTGCAGGATTTCATCTCTAACTTTAACTTTCAAACATCAAAGGGCAAGTTTTTAAGATCTTTTAACTAATTTATGGTGGTTAGAGGGTCATGCATTTTCCCCCAGCCACTCGGGGAGGTTCAAGAAAAAGTATTTGTAGTCTCAGACATGGTTTAAAAAACAAACAAACAAGACACACACACACACACACACACAAACATACACACACGCACGCCAGCCAGCCAGCCACCCCCTCCTCTGATTAGTACAGAACAGTCCCTTAGAAGCCCCTATGGATATGACCATAATGGTCTACTAATAATTTCTCTCTATGCATTTCGTTGTATATCACTTTATGCCTATTAGCCTCTGCCTATTATAATGACATATACCCAGCCATACGCCTTTTTGACAGGGATGGGTTTGGTCAAAGTCATCCCGAAAGCTACAGGTGGTTTTAAATCCACGCGTTAGCTCTCAGTCACAGACTTCATGATGCCCGTTACTGTACGCATGTAACGTTACATTTACAGAAAACACTCACCTTTTATCAGCCGCTCCGTTGTGGACTGTTTCTCCTGTTTGTCTTTGTCTTTATCCTTTCCTGACATCTTTGATTCGTCTGAAGGCTAATTTCGGGGGATAAAATCTTGTACAGCTCTCTCGCCAGCTGGCCCGAAGACAAGCTAGCACATCAGCCTGGCCGTCAGCTCCGTCTTGACTTTCGGTTGTGTGGTCGGAGGCACTAATATTTGCTCTTTCCAACAAACGTTAGATTAGCTAGCGAAAGAGCTTCAGCTCTTCTTGTGTTTCGGCTGGCTAATTACCTAGCTAGCTCGCAGAAACATTAATGCTAGCGAATAATGACAGCACAAAGTGGTAATGTTGACAAAGAATAAAGAAATGTATTAAATAATGACAAATGAACAAAGGCGACCGATCGCTAATAGTTGTCAAGTAACTGTTACAGCAAATGATACCTAGATATTACCTAGAGGGAGGCTGCCGTTAGCAGCTAATCCGATTTAGTTACTCTTTTTCAGCTAGTTAGCCAGCTAACATCTTAACGTATTGGTAAGTCGGCGGACAGGCAAAGACAGCAGCGGAAGACTGGTGTTTCATCTTCTCCGTGCAGGCCGTTGATTGTAGAAAAAATTGCAGTCTCACGCAAAGTCGCGGTTACTTTGTATGCACAAACACCGAGAGTCCTTCCAAGATGCAGACAGCGTCTTGACAGTGTATCCTCCCCCTCGGATTAAACTCTAATCTGACAGTGAGTGAGGAGCAGCGGTGGATTTCCTACAACATGGTGGAGGCGATGTGACGTGACTATGGAAACGTGACACATGGTTCAGGGGTGCGTTCCAAAATACGAGCCAGTCTACTGAGAGGACCAGCCTCTGTCTTTGCTTCTGCCTCTTAATACTGCTGCACCGGAGCAAAAGCCTCTGAGGCAGGTGACGTGTGAAATGTCCGTAGTTGTAGCATTTATTGTTCTTTGTGTAGGGATTTCCCCGACTGTATTTGAACGTTTCATGAGTCTCCCTGATTAATTCACCCGAAAGTTTCAATAACAGTCACTCAACACAAATATATTCGACAACTTCAATTAACATTTTTAGCTGAAAATAAGGAATTTTTTTTTTTTTTGCTGCAGACTACCTGAAGCTTGTTTACTCCACAAACAAAACACTACAAGGCACGCCCATTCTAAAACAGGAGCCTGGCTTTGGTGGGCGTGCCTCTGAGGTCTTTGCCTTGTAAATGATGATGAGACTGGCTTGAAAATAAGGCTTGGAATAAGTTTAGAAGTTGCACATTGTTGTTTATTTCAACTATATCTATATAATTCAGTGGACTTAATGGAGATAAGCACCCAGAAAGGTTACTGGTAAGTATTTTTCCACGGGAAAAACTCAATTTCCATCCATAAAATGGGACCTGAATGCAACATTAGAGGCGCAGAGGTGCATTCACAACCACAAACTGTTTCACGTATTGTTAATACGCTGATTTGATGTAGTGTCTCCAAATAAGCCACATAAGTCACAGACAGCCAGTCTGCAATATATAACAAGTGACATAATACATTACAAATTAATCTACATGTAAAATATCATTTGGTGTCATTTTAATTTAATTAAAAAAAAAACTCTCAAGTTCTTATTATTGACTTTCTTATAGGCCACATGTAGCCTATAGCAACTACACCAAATTGAGTTGATAGGTGCCACTGAAACTACCTGCAAGGGAGCCAAATATCAAGTCTCACACCCTGTCTATTGTCTCAACTGTCCCCGGGAGGCAGAATTTTGGGAAGATTTACTGCTTGTACATTTAACAAAATTGCTCCTCTTAATTTGAGTTAAGCTCTAAAAAATATATACTAAAATTGTTAGCAGATGCCTGTATCTGTTCAGGAATCAAATTACATTCATGACTGTTTCAAGTTGTCTGTGAGTAATGTAAGTTTTTTTATGTCAATACTTAAGTGTCCCAACCGACCTTGCTCTCCCCAATTCGGCCCTCTGTCCCATGTCTTCAGGAGTACTCTAAATATTCCAACAGTGCATAGCTTTGGCAGTTTTTACATGAAAACTAAATATAACTGTGATTTGGTAGTAAATATTGGATAAATTGTAATAGAGAAGTATTTACATGGATATATTTTTATGAAGCAATGTATTATTTCTCTTAGCATGGTAAGAGATGACCAGCAGCAAGCAACATGGCCCTAAAAGATTGGAGTTTTATGATTTCTATCAGTGTTACTGAAAAAAGTCATTCATTATCAGCCCGGGAACACTAGATGGCTGTCTTGTTTCATTTTCAACTAGTGTTACCGCTTCAGGGTTGTTTGCCTACTTCAACCAGTCAAGTTCCAGTTTACATGCATGTCTGTTCACACTCATACATGTAATGAAGACTTTGAAGAAACAAAATGTATTAAATATATTTTTTGGCAGAAATGGAAGTTATCAATATCTTGTGTGATTCCAGTTAATACTTTCCAGCAAAAAGCAGGCTGTCTTCACTCTGCAAATATTTTTACCGAGGAGCACAGTACATATAGATCTGATAGAGCTTTGTCACATGGTGTGATGACAATCATGTGAAGCTCACTTCCAACAAAACCACACCTATGAGTTTGAACACAAAGTAGTAGCCATGACAGCAGACAATGCTTCAATTCTGGATGTTGCTGTAAGGAAGCAACAAATTCTAAAACGTAGATGCTTCTCACACATCTTCAAAATCTATACAATTAGCTCTATTTCAAGGTGGGCACCCAAGATCAGAGAATTCAGTACCTGACCAAATCTCTCCTCTTCTGTTGCATTACAGCATTGAATGTCAAATTGCAGTTGACCTTTGACCATTTGTATTTACCAAATGTAACCACTTCATCATTTTATCCTAAAACCAGTATATCTATGAGTCCAGTTGGACTTCCTGAAAATCATTCTTTAGATATCACATTCAAGTCAATTGGACAGACAACTCAGGCATGGTTGTCGCTGGCGTGGAAGCATAAAAATGTGTTTTGTGAGGTAAGAATTACCAAAATCTGTGAATGTCTCTGCCAAATTTTTAAAGATCCCTCAAGGCATTCCTCAGATATCACGTTAATGAAAGTGGGATGAACATTCAGACAACCTGAAAACATCCTCCAGCCACAGCGGTCACAAAGGCCTGAAAACCTGTTATACTGCAAAACTGTGGCCTGTTCTTTCAAGACACATAACTGTATAAGTCAGCTGGTGTGAGGCATGAAGTGAAAAGCCAGATGTGCCCATGTGTAATAATAAAGCAACTGAACAAAAGCAGATACAAAAAATTGAGATTTATTTAACTTGAAAATAGCATTAAATTCCACTTAAACATTCATTATAAGTAAATACCTACAACATTACACTGAAAATATCACCAACCACATATAAAACCATGGAGAGAGGATCAGTTGAAACGTAAAAAGCAGCTCAACAGCTAAACAAACAAAAAAGAGAAGTAGTAAAGAGGAATCTTCAGACTGGACACAAAGAGCAAAGGCCATGCACAAAAGAATTATCCAATGTTAGTTGTTAGAAATGCTGGTTCATTGTGATGATGTTTTAGCTTCAGCTATTTCTGTACTTCCGCCTGTGTTGTCCATTCTGTGGTCCACTTCTTTGCCTTGAGGTGAAGTGTTATCGTCCAGATATGACGCAAAACGGAGCCCTGTTATTCCACCAATTTAAAAAAAACAAAACGGCAACAACACATGCAAAAATCTCTGAATTCACCCCAGGCAAACCTCAATACAACAGAGGAAGAATGGAGGAGAAGCACAAGCACCACTAGGCACACAGCCTGAGGGCGTCTCTTGTCTCTCTGGCACATGTTCAGAATCGCTCTACTCTGGCCTTCTGCTTCCAGTGAGAAAGCAAAGCCTGACAGTCAACAGTCAGACGCTGCCTTTTCCTATCATCTGGTGGAACACCAGTAGCAGGAGGAGCAGAAAAAATTGGCTTGGCCAGTTTGTTCTTTGAAGGGTTTTGGGGTGGGGGGTGGGGGGGGTCTAACCTCAACAGCCGAGCATAGAGAGACATGGAGTAGTCAGCAGGACGCCATCAACGTCACTTCAAGTGTAGGCACTCGTGGCTCTTCAACAGTGCACAGCGACAGAAGTTGGGAGGAAAAAAAAATTCTATCACACCACAAAGAAAAAGTTTTCTCCCAAAGCCCGTTTGACCTTGCAAGGTCTTCTTGAAGAAATCTCGCTTGCATGTTTTTACAAAAGAGTGTTTGAGCTCAACATCACAAACAGATATGAAGGGAACGACTAAATGTTTCACTCACATTAAAAAAAGACTAGCGAAAAAGTCTGAACAGAGTGATGAGGGAAGTCTTTGGTGCTCAGTGTGACAGAAAACTGAACAGGCCTATGAGATCCAAAGAACTGTTGGCATTGTCTGCAATCTCAAACTGAGGGTGTTTAAGACAAAGGACATTATAAAAAGTAAGTGTTGCATTACAACAGGAACTCACAGGAAACAACACGCATCAGAAGTGTACTGTATGGCTATACATAAATCCTTCATTTCAGGCGAGGCTCAACAGGCCTAGTCATTTGTTACAAAAGTTCAGCCACTACTCTTCTCCTTCAGCTCCCTTTTGACTTCTGCCCTGAGATGGACCACCAAGTACAACAGTCAGCCATCTTGAACCAGGCAGGTCTGGCCTCTCTTGAGACACATACGCATAGAGAAGAGGATATATACCAACTGAAGCCCTCCTTGACACATGTTAATCAGTCTATCCTGGCTATCATTAATGTAACTCCATTAGTACTATATCATAAAAAGATGCTGACACTTGAATATTTCTATGTACCTTGTGAATTTTTTATATATATATATACATATATATATATATTAAAAAATCACAGCATAGATGCAGTTTCACCTGAATATATTCTGGGACTACTGCACAGTAATTAGGGTCTCTCTTTGCTTGCATATACATTATCAGCAAATTAGTATGCTGCAGATGGAGATGACTAATCAAACCCTTTTCTGAGCGACTTTAGTGTTCTATTAAAAGCTTGACGAGCGTGTTTGAAGGGAGGTGAGAGACTGAAAACTAATGGGTGCGCAGAGCTCAGAGTGCTGCCAGGAGACACAAAGTGCTGATAAATGACAAGTCCCCGCCCAGTGACCCACAGCAGCCTGCAGTGGGCCCTTCCACTGACTCGGGCTGGCGAGGCTGATCTCGATCATTTTTTGTTTGGGAGTGTTGATGGGAGTGAGATGTGAGAGCAAATCCACAGAGATTATTGGCGATCTGCTTCGGCTGAGCATGACCAGACCAGCCAGCGCAGGTCTGCTTTCTTGTGTTGTGATTGGTCGTATTCCAAGAAGGCAGACGACGTAGAAAAATAGTTCTCAGAAGAGTTCCAGTAGTGAGAAGTCCACGACACACACTGCATCCTCTGAGTGGCACCTGGCTTTATTTACTGCATGATGAAGCCAGGCTGCGGGGCCAGACGTGGTGGGGGCCTCTGAGGCAAGGCTGGGGGGTACTGAGAGAGGAAGTGGCTGGGGTAGCCAGAGGAGACACTGGGGAAGGGTTGGCCTGTTCTGGGAGGAATCGGCGGGTAGGGTGATGCTGAGTAGAAGGCAGGAGGCTGGGGGGCAGCAGTTGGAGCTGGATTTAGAACTGGAGCTGGCTGGGATGGAGGGAGTGGGGGTTTCCTCCTCGGCTGGGCTACAGGAGAAGAGCTGCTGCCAGCCTCAGTGAGGTGGGAGGAGGCGGTGGCTCTGGCTGCTGCCGACACGTCCTGAGATCGGGAGGTAGGGACTGACCCCTGGGGCAGCCGCTGACCGTTGAGCACCATCTCCTGCAGCTTCTCAATCTTCACCCTTCTTAAGTGGGCCAGCTTTCTGTTGTTCTGGTAGGTGTCAATGAAGGAATCCAGAGTCATGTCGCCATCCAGGAACGAATCAGCCATATTCTGTTAACAGGAGTAAAGAGGTTTGAGACAGTTTTAGAGAGAGAATAGAGAAGTCCCTTCTGACTCTTATTCAACACCAAGTTTAGATTCAGCTGAGTCATGAAAATGGAAACAGAAAATCACATAAACAAAGACAAACACTCATAAACTGCTGTGGGATTTAACATTTTGTAAACATCATCTAATGGTTATTTCTTCAATCAACCATTTATTCAGAAAAAATAAAAATAATGACAAAAACTCATCTTAAGTGACCGAATTAATATCTTCAAAATGATCAAAAATGTAATAATTACAGCAGTATACAAGTGTTATTTACTTTGATATTTATCTTATGTTAGATTTAAACTCACACCATATGTGACCATTACCAAAATTGTCACAGCAACTTTACGCCACATTTGTACCAAAAACTTTTGTTATATTACCTATAGAACCCACATGTGTTTATGTATGTAACCCATATGAACGTGCACCTAAACCCTAGATCTCTTTTGTGTTTCCTTCCCAGACAGTTCTCTTAGATGTAGGTGGGGCTGTTACTGGATGGTAATAGCTACGTCACTGCTCCATCCAGCTCTTGTTGCATTTCCTCTTCAGAATGAAACAGAACAGGCTGGAGTGCTTAGAGTCTCCATCGCAATTGATGAGATATTTAAAAATAGCAGGTTTGTACATCGAGTCCTAGCCGAGCAAGAGTGATGTTTCGCTCTTGACCAATCGACGGACTGCAGTGTTTCTAGCTCCACCTCTTAGTATTGGATCAGTATGCTAGATACCACAGATAACAGAGGGGTGACAGAAAACAGGATGGAATTTACAGTGTCATTGGTACCATCTTCAACTGTCTACAAAAGAAACACAAAAATAAATGTTCAAATGTCACAAACAAAACTGAAATGGTGGAAATGAAGCTGTACTGTCCAGACCTTCTGTGGTCAACCCATTTGAAGGTGACATGTTCTGGGGCCTCATTTACCAAAGCATCTGGGAAACAAGATCTACATGTGTGTGTGATCACTCCAGAGGCTCAGTAGGTAGAACAGACTGTCCAGTAATTGGAAGATCTGCGGTTGGATCCCCAGCCCACAAGTCTAAGTATCTTTGGGCAAAATACTGAACCTTAAGCATAAGTGAGAGTGTGTGCAAATGTTTAAACTGAGGAGCAGATGGCACCTTGTATGGTAGCCTTGGCCACCAGTGTATGAATGTGTCTGTGAATGGGTAAATGTGACCTGTTGTGTAAAAGCCCTTTTGATGGTTGGAATACTAGAAAGGCACTAAACAAATGCAAGTCCATTTACCGTCCATTTACCAACTCCATAAAAACATTACAGACAATGAGGTTACTGTATTTTCCCGGCAGCAGGAGTGTGGGAAAGCTTCTCTGTACACACTGGTGCAAAGGCTTCATGGGTATAAGTCTCATTTTAGGTTTGTTCCTACATTGATAGTGGTGTTACTGATTTTGACATTGAGCTCTAAAATCTTTTGACTGTTTCTACACTTCATTTGTTAACACATCATAGTTGTTACAATGTGATGTGTAGTGGTTTCAGCCAATCTCTCCGCATGGTGGTCTTCCCCCCCGTGCGAAGAGATTGGCTGAAATGTTGTTATGGAACATTGCTACTTATTAGCTTTGTGGTTGTTGCAAAATTTTCAGTGGTAGCTGGCTCGTACTGACTGGTAATCAATACTGGCACTTTTACATTTTACTTGTTGGTGAACGATGACTTTTTCTTGCACACTGGTTGTTCTAAAAAGCTGCCAGTACTCTTTTCTGCCCTTTGCCATATCAGGTTCTCTGATCGATTCATAATGGCCCTGAATGAACTGCATTACCCAGGGGGCATCGGGAGAACTACATGATGCTCACCTGTTCCTGTTCTTGCCTGCCTGTTTTTCTCTGTCTGCACTCTACAGCTAGTCTAGGTAATTTTACATTACAAAAATGTTGGCCTGACTCCAAGAGGGCAACACAGAGAACAGAGAGTCAGACGATGACTCAGCCTCCAAAGTCAAATCCTATGTTACAAATGCAGAGTGATAAGGGATGAGAAGACCAGGCATTTTAAGGTCCCCTCTTAACTTCTCTTATATGGAGATGCACAATATTAGAGAAACAAGACAAAACAAAGGCATTAATGGCACAATTTCACTCTGAAAAAAAGAACAAAAAAAAAACAAAACAGAAAAAAAAACATTTACATTGTTTTCCAAATAAAAAGTTAGTTAAGAATCTGTCAATTAAGTTTAGCTGGTGGACAAAGTTTGTTTGTGTTTCCGCAATTTAGGAATTGCCACAATTACACCTGTGTATCCCTAGGGCTTTGTTGATAAGTATAATCAGTTGTGTACACACATTCCCAAGCACAAGGAGAAAAGTTTTTTGATGACAATGTCCTCTGTGGTGATGCTAGAGTTCAGGAAGTTGAAGAATCTGAGGTCTAATTATTATTTCTCTTGTGGTATAAACACATTTTGGACTTAGCACCTTAATGATTTAATTGACAACTCAACAACACTGATAGAACAGGTCTGTCGCAGTAATAAAAATTTTGTCCTCGTTCAGCTGCCCACACGCTCTCTAACAAGAGTCTCAACAATGAAGTTTCTGTAGGAGAGGACATCAGCAACTGGTAAAGGCAGGTAAATGAATTACTGACTGGTGTCGCTGAGGGACATATGAAGTCATCCATGAAGGGAGCAGTATAGAGCTTACCTCTGTCTCCTCTTCTATTTTGGCTCCCTCCGCCTGCAGTAGGGCCAGCAAAATGTCCAGGGAGGTGTTTCCTGACTTGTGGTCTGTTAAAAAACAAGTCAGAGAAACAGCATAAACGTTATTATTCTTATGAACTAGAACTGCGACCAGCAACAATAAACACGTATTGGACAAATGTAAAACTCATAATCATCTTTTCATCAGCATCGCAAAACCCTTAAAGCTCACTGAATGCTACACGCTCTGATGGAATCAAAGCTGTTCAAATTTAGCTTTAAGAATGTATGTTTTGGCATCGAAATGCTATTTTCCTGAGCCCTTCTAAAATCTTGCTATGCTCACCTACTGCTGTGAATGCCATGCTAGTATGGTTGCAAAAGTCACACAATAACACAGACAAAGTAAACAATTGAAGCAGCAGTAGACTAGTAAGCCCTGTGTACTGTAAGGTAAATTACTGTTTCTGTCAATGGAGCCTGGTCGCTCTAGAGAGGGAAATACAACTGCTTCAGTTCCCTGTCACAAAGGGCTGTCTGACAGCAAGGCAAGGTGGTGAAATAATCCAAATATATCATACACTTAAATTGATGTGAATTAGTTTAGGTTTTCCTTTTTTTTTTTTGGTAACAAAAATGTACCTTGCTGCTGCCCTTAAACACAGCCATCAGACTCCTTTGACAGAAATAGTGATTTTACCTCTTGAAACACAATGACTTGCTGATCTACTTCCGCTGCCTTGATTATCGGTTGTGTTGTTATTTGACTTTCGGAGCCAAAATAAAAAGGCATCCACAGCAGTAGGCTACTTTGCTTAGCTTTGTGCCAGTACTCCTGTCTGCTTCTCCAAACTGGCAGCGTACCACTAAACACCTACGGTAGATAATACACTTCCGTGATGCAGAAAATTACACAATGGAGTGACATGATGCCACCTTTGTTTGGTTCTGTATAACAATGCAAAGGCAGCATTAGGGACTTCATAGCAGCTCTATAGCTCAA
This sequence comes from Epinephelus cyanopodus, assembly GCA_026686955.1. Lineage (NCBI taxonomy): Eukaryota > Metazoa > Chordata > Actinopteri > Perciformes > Serranidae > Epinephelus > Epinephelus cyanopodus. Next base: position 9,155,141 of record CM048921.1, read on the forward strand.
TCTCTGTGTAAAGAGATATTATATGTCTTCACCTGGTTAAATGAAGGTTTGGTAATAATAAATTAACACCATCTTCCAACTCCAAGCTCAGATCTTCCAAGCTAACTCTTTCCTTACTCAACAGGCTTACACTGTTGGTGAACTGCTTGGGTGGGGAGTGAGGGAGGGCATCAGCACTGGAACCCACGTCACAGCTTTTTGCTAACAGTTGAGTGGGAGTTTCCATTTGAACACATGTAAAAGAGCACAGATGGACCCGCCCTTTAAACTTGAATTGTAATACTTTGTAAACACAATTATGTTTAAAGGCTGGGTCCATCTGATTAAACACAATAAATGTAATGTTATTTTATTTTGTTTTGGGAGATTTTGTGACAAACACCCTTTTGTCTGTGAACCAGAGCTACAGCAACATTTGTAATATTACAATGCTACAATTCATCACCTCCACAATCTTTTCGACACATTCGAGTCACGAGAAAGTGGTGCACTGTTTACACAGTGCTCAAAGCAACACAGATGCGCTGTGGATTAAGTGTGATCCATGTCTAAATAAACCAAGGAGTTAATTTGCCAAAGAAACCCCCCAGATATCCCTGCAGTTCTAAAGATGAAATGAAGGTGTTGGTAATAACAGATTTGATGCGCCTGTCACACAAAGCTGAGGCAGGATTATGTGAAATCTGTCAGTCTAGGTCCTGTGACTGACACATCCAAACAGCCATAACGCCTCTGTGTTTGCTGTGAACAGGCAAAGCCCCACAGAGTCAACTGAAACTGGCTTGGTGTCTCAAAGGAGGGAGCCTGTTTTGTTTGTGTTCCTTAGCAGGGCTGAAAGTCAACACCAACTGGAGCTGGGACTGCATACACGCATGGTGGCACTCTGGCAATAAAACCAATGACACATCACTAGTTAGTGATCTCCACGACAGCAATGTCAACTCACACTCATTCCAGCAAACCCTCACACAATATAGTGGACCACTAATTACAGGAGAGATTCCAGTCTAACCTGATATGCTGTGCCACTGTAGGCTTCCTTTAATGCACGCATCTAAGCAAACAAAGATCTAGAGACCAATTAATGCCCTGGACATTGACTGTGATATACTTTAAGTCAGCCCAAGTCTTTACAAAACCTTCTGCACTAAAACTTCCATAACTGATGTTGAATACCTTTCACTCCGTGAGGCTGTGCTTTACTGCAGTGGGGCTTTAGCTAAATGCTAACGCTGGCATGCTAAAATGTTCATGATAACAATGCTAACATGGCAGGTATAGTGTTTTTCTTGTTCCTCATACAGCAAGTTAGTATGCCAATGTTTGCCGTTTACCATGAAACACAAAGTCTAGCTGAGGCTTATGAGTATGTCTATGTCAATTTGGTATTTGGTCATAGATCAAAGTATGGCACATATTGAAATTTTGACCTGATGATGACATTAGGGGATCACCAAAGTTATTACAGTTCATTCTGAGTGGGACGTGGATGTCTGTACCCAATTTCATCTTATTTTAAGGCTGAGCAATATGAAGAAAATCAAATATCAAATTATTATCCAAATACTTCAATATTGTTATTGCAACGATTGTAGGGTTGACTTGGTGCTTTCACAAAATATTTACACAATCAAATTTTTGATACATAATCATCAGTAATGTGGATATAATGACAAAGTGGGTAAAGGCAAATATTAGAACAGCCAGAACAGTCTGGTGAGTTCAGAAAATGACATCACTTAAACTGTAACATAGCCTTTAAAGCCAGGAAAAGACAACTCTTGCATATCTAGTCTCATATCACAATAGTATAATAACGATACGCTGCCCTGCCCTATCTTATTATTTTTTCCAATAGTCGAAGCATTCCACTCAAAACTACTACAAAACTACTACTACTTATGGCAATCTAATAGTGGGATCAAAATTCAAGGGATCACCAAATTCATGCTCTGTGAAACATGAATGTCCCAATTTTGTGCCAATCTATCTCGTATTTGTTGAGCTATTTCAGTGTGGACCAAAGTGGTGGTGGACTGGCAGACCAACATTTTCATCCCTAAAGCCATACCTCAAGAATGGCTAAAAACCATGATGCGACACCCTCCACTGAAAGCCATACTGTTTAAAAATCAGCAGGTCCTCCCTCACCTGAGGTGAATATTTGCAAGTAAAGAACAGTCCCTTCATAAGGAAAGAACAGTCCCTAACGTGCGGTGAGGTTTGTGGACCGTTACTGACACAGAGAGAGAAATGTGAACGGCTCGTTTCTCCTCTGACACGCCACATACCTGTGTTCGGCTGGCTTGGCTGTTCAGGTACTACTGGGCAGTCATGACACAAAGAAGAGGATATGGGCTAATTGGAGCCGACTTCTCCGTCACCACCAGTAAGCCGATGGCTGCCGTATTTGACAGGAATACATTACTGTCTGTGTCTGTGACCCCGTTCAAGTTAGGGGATTCGCCTATCGTTTCTGTTGGTGGTTGAAATCTGTACTCACACAGCGTGCTGAATGATTTAAGCCTATTTTGCTCGCTCAAAACTATTTTTAGTCGCAAATGCGAGTGCTTTGACGGATGGATCGCCACACTTTTTCTCCACCCGTCACGGCACACTGTTTGATTGCGTTATCACAACATGCCTCTACCATTCGGCCTTGCTTTTAACTTATTCCACCGAATACCGAATGTGTGTTTTTTTGCAATATTCGGCCGAATACATTCGGTTACCGAATATTCGATGCATCCCTAGTTTTGAGTAAGCGGGTCATGAATCCTGGGAAGAGACATTGCTGTTAAGTTTTTCAAAAGTATTTTTTTGGTGCTTTGTGCACCATGTGCCATCTAGTTCCAATATATTGGAGAGAAGGCAGACATCTCTGCAGCCAATATCTCCATCACTTGGCAACTCACACTTAAACGATCTCGACTGATAAACAGTACTACAGGTAAAAGAAAAAATACGTGTTTTTGATTTGGGGTGAACTGTCCCTTTAAATCATATAACTCCCTATGTCAAGACAATGTCATTGGTATGCCTATAAGCCAGACCCTTAACTTATGACTTCGAGTATGGTCAAAGTACAGCTCTCTGTCACTGCTTGTCCAACTCCCCTCCACACTGTCACTTGTGAATTTCTAACATGTCTCGTGGTTACTTATGGGTTAAAGAGGGTAAATGAGTGATGGTGATTAAATGTGTGAAAGGCAAAAGGAAATACAAAAGCAGTGTTGACAAAAGGCCTAGCCAAGCTACTCTTGCCTCCACACTTGAAGTCTGTTATCTGCTATTGAGCTCATTATTAATGCCAAGCCATAAGATTGCACTGAAATATCACACAACTTTACCATGTTGGTGTATCACTTCCGAATTACTGAGCAATAAAATCGACCGGCTCACTCATTAGGGAAAATGGGAATGAGACCACAGAGGCAACTCATTCACATTTTTATCAGAGTGAATAAAAGATTGCTTCTAATTCTCTGGTAAAATCATCTCAAACAGCAACTTAAAGTGTGATAAATACCAGAGGCATTTTCAGGAAGCTCTGTAATAAACCCTCTGCCTTGGGGATGTGGTTAGTGACAAATACATGTAACGAGTCTAAGTGCCAGACCCATTTCCTGTTCTAAACTTCCTGTATCTGAGGGTAAATATTACCTCTCTCTGATAGAGGGCTAGAGAGTAAAGACATAACTAAATCTTAACTAATTCCTGCCGATACTCAAATGTACCAGCACTGCTGCAGTTAGATGAGGTTTAAATCACTAGCTGCATACGTGAAAGTTGCAACCACTTGTTAACAAGCTTGCCAAACTTGCTATGGTTGGCCCTGTGGTGCTTATCTTGTCAGATTCTATAAGAACAAATCCACTGATGGCAGATTCTTGTGAGATTGCCTGTGCATCATACACAACTGAAACAGTGACTGCATGTAGATGCACAAAATACTTTTGCCCTTATTCCAAAAAAAAGACAGTATTCCTTCTAAGCTGTTTACCTGGCTAATCAAAATGAATATTCCACTAATATTCCTGTTTACATGCCGCAGTGCATGCTCTGATAAACATGCCCTTACATGATGTTTATCACATCAAAACACAGAAACATCTGTCACTTGTACCATTTTGCCTCTGTGCGTCATAAGATTTTTTCAGTTTTCCACTTGTGACAGACTTGTCGGACTGTGCAAACACAACCTCCCTCATTCCTTCAACCACCTTAATGAGAAGGTCGCTGTTGTGATATTTGCACATATCCAAAAACCTGTCTTTCATAATGTCACAAAGTGTATGTGTCTCCTTCCGACCAGAAATGTGGGCTTTTTTTCTAGGGTAAGTATCTTTACCCCAGCATTGCAAATTGTTGGTGTGTTGTTTTGTGTACACTATGTCCATGACAATACACAGAGCTGACGGCAAACAAAGAAGAGAGCATGTGTCGCAAATTGTGGTAAAAACCACAGTTGAGGCACATATTACAAAGGCACTGTATACATGCCCAAAGAACGCTCCTAAAACCCGAATAATACCAGCATATCACGTCTTAAGTGGAAAATGCTTTATGGGGGAAAAAGCCCTAATTTGGAATATCCAAACGGATAATGCTGTTTACGTGACCCATATTGAATTTGGAATAAAGTCATATTCTGAATAATAGTGGAATATCAGTGTGCATGTAAATGTACCCAGCAAGTGGTAACCACTTAAGACTGCATAAGAAGCAGCCTTGACACTTTTTTTGTTAAATGTGTCAGCAACAAACAAACATTTAAAGAACTTCTGTAACTTGATGTATTATTTCTTCACTGGTTAACTGTAACAAAAATGACTTTGTGGGATTCCACAACCAACAATTAGCCAAACCAAGATTTCTGTCAAATTGGTCAATTTACTGTAATAACATTTTTCATCCCTGAATTGTTGGCACTAGATGTGGCACTTGTGTTGGTTTGCCAAATTTTACTGCAGGGGATTAAACTGAATAGAAAAGCATTCAAAGACAGAGTCTTCATTCTTAACGCAGCCTTCTTCCAGGGCGAACTCCCTTTCCTTTCTGTCTTATTCCCTCTCCCATAACAAGGCGGACTCTCAGGCATATCAGCGGCACTCCTCCACACAAAGCTGTGATTCTCTGGCTGAGCAGAGAGCCTGCCGAGCACACAACACACAGTCTGGGCCTGGAGATCATGAGACAGCCATTTAGTAAATGAATCCACATCGACCTCTGCTGCGAATCTGACGGGAGGAGTTTTGGCCTGCCTCGCTTCTTTTCTCTCTCTCCCACCCTCCTGACTCCCCTGCCTGCCAGTCCCGTCATCCACCACTCCCTCCCACCCACTGTGGCTGTTTTACACCAGCTTGCCTGGCAGCACAATGGCCCACTGTGGGCTGCCATTCTCAGGGGCGGTGGATGGTGGTGGTGATGGGGGTACCCTGCCATGTTGGCCTCCACGACCCAATGGACAGTGAAGGGTAACACAGAGGCCAAACACTTCCTCAAGAAAAGGTTGGGGAGGGCATCGCCAGCGTTGTAACTGTATGCAAACGACAACACAGCAAGCTTCTGTATGTTGGAGCTTTCATCTGGGTCAAACGGCTACATTTTCTCTCAGCTCCGAGCATCGCTGTCCTTCCCCAGCTGCTCTACAGCAAATCCACAACTAGGACGGCGACTGCATGGAAGGCAGGGGGCGGGGGGACACCGGGTAACCTACATTTGACAAAAGCCATCGCTTGCTGACAACAGACAAAACCACAGACTGCTGCATCAGTGTATTGACTCCTGTATGAGAAGGAGCTTGGAATGTTCTGCTGCTCTAGATTGTGAAGCAAAGACTGGCATTATTGCAGTGCAACCTTACATGAAAGTCCAGTAAAACATCTCTGCACCCATTACAACTGATATTTACTAGCACCTCATTTTGCTGTAAGTGGAGCAGTAATTCTATTTCAAGAAGATTCTACCAATTCAATTCTAGCCTTACAGCAAAGACTGTGATCTTGTGTGTATTGTATACATGACAACAGCAGCAGGCTTTCTGACTGCATGCCTCGCAGGGAAGACGGCAAAGTCAAACTTTTATCAGCGTTGCAGAGTAGTGAATGGTTGGCATGCTATTTTGAGAAGGCTGCTTGGCAACGACTGCATCAACACAAGGTCACAAGTATTGTCATTCCCTTTTTCTTCTTCACACACTAGGAAAGTACTGTGAAGGTACGTCAGTAAGGGATATTACAGCCCTGTAAGAACTTGCAGTGGAGGTGTATATCAGATCTGGGACTCGTTCAACCCGAACAGAGTTCAATCCCAGTGACTCCAGGACTTCAGGACTGCTACAGCCTCTGATGGGAAACATGAGAACTGGTGGAACAGGTCTCTTCAGCATGTGTTCACGCAGAGGAACAAACAATGTGGAGAGAAAACATTACATAACGCATTAGTTCCTATGATGGCGATGACTGACTGTATGAAAAGGTTCACTCTCAAACTGAGAGCACATAATTGCAATCCCCTAGAGTTTCCATATTATCAGTGTTTTCATATTTGATTTACTGCAGAGCTGAGTGGTTGAAGGGACAGTTCACTCAAGAAGTGAGTGGGGTGGAGCTGTGCAGAGAGTGTGAGAAAGGCGAGATGCGCACTTGCTTGGCATTTTAGAAGTGCGGCATTACATAACGCAACTTGACCCGATATCAATATAAACAGTAATGTCTACATCTATATCTTGCTTGAAAATATATCAATATATCGCACATAGTCATGTATCGCCAAGCCCTGTAGTGCTAATTATTAATCTAGATTGTTTTGATGTGAATTTCCGAGTCTTCTATCAGTTGTGAAGATGTCTGCCTACCCTCCAGTATAATGGAACTAGATGGCTCAGCTTTTGGAGCTCAAATTGCTATAGAAATAAAATTGAAAAACTCAACAGCAATGTCTCTTTCCAGAAATCATAACCTGGTTACTCACGATAATTTGCAGTTCTTGTTGCGAGCAGTTTCATGTAGGAACTGTTTTTCTTTCTACTGAACTACACCTGTTAACTGTATCACTGTGCAGAAGGAAATGTAAACATTAATTGCGTCTTCCTAAGCTGAGCTGTAATGTTAGCTAGCTCAGCATTGCTAATGTGAGCTAGCAGTAGATGCACGCTTCCTTCTGCGTGGTGAAAAGTATTTTTGATTCAGGGGAGAGCTATTACTTTAAGATGGACAACACATAATGTTCTCCTAGAAGCCTCATTGTTCACTATACCCCTCTCTTTCTCGTGCCATGTTTCCAGTTTGTATGTCAGCTATTAAATAATAGTCCTATTCAGGTTTCACTGACTGTTCTATTTTCTGGTAACACACAAAACTGGAAAGCAGGGTAAAATTTGACTTGATATTCAGAAATAGTCTTGATTGAAAGTACAATGAAGGAGAGGCTAAATTGTTCCCTACTGTAAATTATTTAATTATACTCCATATTTGAACTCCTGTGGGTGTGCTGTAGCATTGTTTTTTTATTTTTAAAATCATACAGTCAGATATTTAAACTGATATTGTCAGTCAGTATATTAATATTTGGGCTCAACAATAAGAGCTTTGCTTATAACTATTTCTATCCCAATGTAGTAAAATACTACAAATCTGTAGAGACTAGGGGTAGGAATCACAAGAGCCCCCATGATCTGATATTATCACTACACTTAAGTAACAATACATTACAGATGCGATTTTAAACATTTTGGACTTTTTAGGTTGAGTATCGTGACAACGTCTATTACAATTTATTGGCTTTTTTCAACTGCAAATTATGTCTCCAAAGGAAAACTGTCAGTTTTCATTCAGTTCATCTCACTTCAGTCATTTTTATTGCAGCAAAATGCGTCTGGGGGACTGAAAAAGCAACTGATTCTTTGGTTCTAGAGAATACCAGAAGTTTAATTTGTACATGCAATATTAATAATTTATGTAGTAAAAAAAAAAAAACGGATACATTATAACCCCGCAAAATATAGAGATACTATGCTGTAGTGATTCCCCCACCCCCACTACCCCCATCCCTAGTAATTAAAAGTACAACACCAGGTTGTCATGGTAATATGCCCTGTACATATGATGCCAGCTGCTCTGTTTGAAGCTTTTCCTGCAGGCATTTGTTTGGATCAGTTTTCAATGACTCCACAGACGACAGTGCTCAAATTTGTTAAGAGCTGGGTCCCATTAAAAATTCAAGACACTGAGAGGAACTAATCAATAAAAAATGTTTCTCTTTCTAGTGATAGCTGTCCTGCTGCTGTACCTAGGGTGGATTTGCGAAGCTGATAGGACTCAAAGTTCTCCTGAAGACAGCTGTAGCGCTTGGTGAGCTCCTCTTTCTTTTGCTCCAGTTTGGGCTGCAGGGCGAGGTTTTGCTCTGCCAAGGTTCGGTTGTTGGCCAGTGTCTTCTCTTTGCTCTCCTGGACTTCCTGCATCTACAAAAGACAAAAAAAATAAGTCAGAAATATCTTTATGGCATCAACTGTGCATTTTTTCAGTGCAAAACACATGACAGGCCAAGTCTTAAGAGACAAGACTCCTCTCTTACATAATGAATTCACATTTAACTGGGTGAGGGAAGTCATTCTCCAAAATGATCTTTGCTGAAAAACATCTAAGAAATAATATAAAAAAAAAGTTACTGTTGTGAATTTTGACTATGATACATCACACTTAACCTGCCAGTTTTCACACAACTCCCACAGGCCTCTTCACATATTTAAAAAGGCAAATCATGATGACAAATGTGTCATTGACCTGCTCTAAATCAACACCTTGTCTTCACAAGAAGAAGGGAAACCCGTTTATTACCTCATTTCAGCAGTGTGATAGGTCTTTTTTAATTCTCAAGCAAACTTGATACCATAAAAAAAAACTGCAAGGCCATCAGTGACCTAAGTTATTGTAGTGTTGTATTTTTCAGCAGCCCCTCCCCCAGTTTTGATTCAACTTCAATGATTCAACTATCCACAAATTCCAAACTCAACAAGATGGCCGTATGTTTTTTTTCTCCCGAACACAGGCAGCACCACACTGCAGCTGCCTCTGAATGGCATATAGCAGTGATCCACAGCAGGAAAGGGACAGCAGCTCACATTCCCACCAGCACACCAGTCCTTTTGCACTGTAAAGCACATGCCTCCTCTTCGTCTTTTGCAAGAGTGCTCTGCTCTGTCAGATTGGCAAATAGAAAAGAGCTTCCCGGTTCAATGCCGAGAATGTCCAGGATTTAGCCAAGTGTCGGTGAATTAAAAGATTTTACACTTCCTTATATCCTGCTGGAAAGTGCTGTTGCACAGAGGTTGCCCAATTTTTGCACAATAGCTAGCAGGATGCTAGTTCAACTTCTGTCATATTGTCCGTCTTTCCTAGATGTTTACGTTTGAAAAACATGATCTGGCTAGCTAGCAGCAAGAAGTCGGCAGAAGGAGAATTAACAGGCTGTTGAGTTGATTTCCTCATCCTGATGAGTGACTCACAGCCACATGCCACCACCATACAAAGCCAACCACAAAAAGCGCCACCAAGACTTGCAAAACAGACATAAGAGCCTTAATTGATCGGAGCTGACAGAGAGGCGGCTAGAAACATCCACGCTTGCGTCATATCAACATAATATAAAGGCAACGCTTTGTGAAGGCAGCTGACTCACACTCATGTAGACATCCCAGTCTCAACGAACACATGCACCAATGCCTCCTCGTGCTACTTGTGTTGATAACTTTGGCCACATTTAGATAGACTTTGGACTTCTCTAAAGTCTTTTTTTTTTATTTCAGTTAACTATTTTTTCACACCTAGGTTTGGTTTTTAGTTATGTTTCAGTTAGATATAATAACGTTGTTACTGACGGTAGCAATTTATTACTTTGTTTAACTTGCCTGGTTGTATCCAAAAATACAAAATGTAACATGACTAAATAGCCATTTAAAGCAGTAGGGGACAGACACCATAATAAAAATGCAGCACCTGAGATACTACTGACTTATCAAGCTGTGATGGCTGCCCCGTTACTAAACAACAGACCCTTTTCAGGACGGACGTTTAGACATGTCATTACAGGAAACCACAGGTGTATCTAATAACAATCATGGCTGCATTCCATTCAGGTGTGCCAGTACCTGGACCCTGCTATTGTGCACACTGACTCACTTACTGTAAAAAACACACTGAGTGTTCATTGTCTCGTGTCATCACTACCATATGTGGGGTAGAATAGCAACTTTCTAGCGGGGACTATATTAATTTTACACCCAGAATTCAGACAATGTTGGCCAGACAATGGTCCCTCCCTTTCTTCCAGCCCCTTTGCTCAGATCACATCCATTTTTGAACTCAGTCCTCATTGCATTCTCAACCACACATCTGTTAAATTTTGTGAGCCAGGGGCGTAAAGTGTGTGGGCCAACAGACCACATTTCGCCATGAGGACACACGCACACAGACTCATGAGGCAAATACCAGCCGTCACAACATTGTCGCAGCTGGTAATAATAAATGTAGTGCCTTATAAAGTTAATAGGGGTCCATTTCATGCCCAGCCACTGCCATAGTTTACATGGACACCTAAATAGAGAGGAGTCATCATCAAGGTTCTAAGTTCTGCCACGCTCACATTGTATTGTTCACAGCTTAATCAAAAGCAGCCGATTTGGAGAAAACTTTCCTGTCAGCCTCCGAGCTGTAATTCCAAAATCAGATAATGGGAATTTCATGTAAAAAAAATGATAAAGTGCCCCTTTAATGTAAGTTTAAACTAAAAGCATGAGGACAAGTGCGATGAACGACATGCTACAGTGTGAGTGTCAGAGGATTGAAGCAAAAAAAAAGGTTCCCTGCTGCTTCTCAAATGACTCACTTCACACATCCAACCAACATGTTGTATGTGCAAATATAACCAAGACTGGGCGAGAACATGTAGGACAACTCTGAAAATACACTGTAGCGTAGGTCTTGATTATGGAATCATTTCTACAAGTGACTAAGGCAGGCCTTATTTGGCAGTGGAACTGACAGGAAACAACATTTTATGCAGGAAAAAGAGCTAAATATGTCTAATACCACTGCACTTTGCACCGTCATATCCTGAGGTGGCAGGCCCCTCTTTTGCAAGAGCCGATTTGCTCGTTCATCGTGGCCCACTGAAGGAGCAGACCTTTAAATAGCATCCATAACTGCAGGCTTGTTCTGTCAAGCCAAACACATAATTGTTTGCTGGGGGACTGCTCCACTCTCTCCGTAAAGGCTGAAATAATCACAGGAAATGTAGGTTAAGAGCTCGCCTGGATGGACCACAGACCTGAATATTTGGAGATCTGGTGTAATAAGCCACAATTACATACAGGTCGCAGTAATATGCCATTCACAAAAAATAGAAACATTAAAATTGAAAGCACATTTTTCTTAGGTAATTGTTATGCATTTCCTTCTTCCTTTCTTTTGTGTGACCACAATTAAAGCCCCAAAAAACCTCTCACAGGATGTTGTTAGGAAAGTGGGAAAAAGACTGAGATTGAGACCAAAGCTTGGCTTCAGAACTCTGACATAAAATAAGTGAATAGGTGATGTTTTCCTCAGTTCACACACTTGGCCAAAACCATTTAATTTTCTGTTAGAAAAGAATCTGAACATCAGTATAAGTACAGATGCACCAATTGTGAAATTCTGGGCCGATACCAATACTGATGTTTAAAATAACAATTTGGCCAATAGCCAATACTGGTGTTTTTTGTTTGTTTTTGTTGTTATTTAGACCTTAAAAGCCCTTACTTACAAAACTTACGTTCAAGAGATACCTGGGCGTGCAGTCATTTCCAAGCAAAGCTCAGCATTTATCAACATGAGCAAGTCTTCCATCAGGATTCACATCAGGACTCACATCAGGAGTTAGTGTAGAGGTTACCGGGACAGGACATTTAAATGACGACTGTTTTCAGCTGCTACAGTTATCAATGCCCTGTCATTCCTGGGCTGTGATCTGTGTGATATGAACTTTTTATGAATCACAAGTGAACCCTATCATCAGATGATTTCTGCACTCAGATCTGCACTGGTTTGTACATTACATTGATAAATGTAATTGTAACTCAACGCAGCCCTTTGTTAGCTGTTATTTCTGGCTGCTAACAGCTGACAGCCACCATTAACTAGCTCTCCACCTGCTGATTTCAGCCCAGATTGTAGCATTAATGTAGCATTAGCAGGGAAACAACACAGTGCGTCCCCTGACTCAAATTTATTTTTCCTAGGATGGTGAAGGCATGAACGGCCCTACTCTGCCTCTGATTGGCTTACCCTGAAATTCTTGCCCTAACCCTAACCAATCTCATTCCTCTTGCCTAAACCTAACCAATCCAACATACGAGAGCAACGAGCACTAGCCAATCAGAGGGGGGGCAGGGAGGGTCATGCTTTCAACATCCTAGGAAAAGAAAATCTGTGTCCCCTGACACATCAATAGTTAGTTTACTCCATCCTCTCATCCCAAAGGTACCCGTTGAAGATCTCTGTTTGTCTCAGTCACGTTTTCTATTGTCCCCGGGATGACAGGACATTGATAGTCTCCAGCTCTACTTTTTAGCCTGCACAAAACTGATATGACACAACAGAAAAACACTGTGTTCTGCCATTGGTGAATGTCATTTTATTTGCAGATAGGCTGATGGCAGTCAACAAGGCAAATATCAGCCGATACTAATGTTCAGCCAATACATCTGTGCATCTCTACATATTAGAGCTAAACTGATACCAGCCAATATTAGCTCACTGTAGATATATTGCATTGATTTGTAAGTCGGCAGATATGTTACAAGAAACAGCACTACAGAAACACCAAACTAGGTTTAAGTCTCTGTCACATACTTTATGCACTAGAGAGAACTGACGAGTTGATTTCACAGTTTATCACTCAGTATGTATCTTGGCAACAAATCTAAGAAATCCATATCAGTGTTGTTTGTTCATGTCATGTGTATTGTAAAAATACTCATCCAATATATTATCATCATATTTTTTTAAGTTCCCAAATATATATCAGTATCAGACTCAAAAGCAATCTACCTGTAGTGTTATAATTAGTCATAAAATTAAACAGCCATTGAGCAAGACTCGCATGCATTAACTCTGTTCTGTTAGAAACTGACACAACTGAACTTTAACTTCAGCAAGCATGCTCTGTAAAGCCCATTCCTGGATTAGTGAAGACCTCAAAAAGATAAGGGGCTAAATGTGAGGGATGGTGCTCAGCTTAATCTTCATATTGCTTTAAAATGTTAAGTATAATAGAAAGCTTAAATAAGCCGAAACGTCATGCATTGACATGAAACTGGGTCACCTACAAATCAAGATCACATGAGCTTTAGTACAGTGGACACTCAAAGGTAGCTGATCATAATGTTGCTGAAAAGATTCTCAGTTTTTGGAAATGTGTTGGGCTGCCTGAGCTTGCCTAAAAAAATAGGCCCCTGTTGCACACATGCATACATACAAGTCACATTTAGTGTATTACAGGACTAGTTCTGCATGTTATCTATAGGTATGACACATTTAAGGTCAGTTCATGTGGAAAAACAGGATATACACAATCTAAACAAATTCATGACAAAGTCATTTGCATTATTCAAAAGGCAACATGTGTTGCCTCAGTGTGTTTTGCAAAATGAACAGATCATTGCCTACAGCACAGTATGTGTCTACATCTCAGCCAAGAATTTGTGACTATATACTACAGCTGTATAGTCAGAAGTTCTCAGCACTCTCGAGTTTCGCTCAGTGCCTTATAACACCCGCTGCCTTTGTTTCCTTCCAGTGTATTACAAAGAAAGAATTTCCCAGACAGTTCCACCTTTGGTTCAGGCGTGTCTTCACTTGTCTGATTCCCATCCATCTCTCCCATAATCTTATGACTAATTTAAGTCAACAACTGCAGTGTCATTGCAGTAAACAAGTCCCTCCCTCTCTGTAAGCTCTCTGGAGGAGGAAAATGAAACCATGGAGACAATCAGACAGGGTGTGGATCAAAAACAGAACTGACAACACAAAAGGCCAGCTCACAGCACAATGTTCAACCAAACAGCTAAAAATACTGTGCTGTATTCTTCTTGTTTTTTTTTTTGAGGTGAACTGGATATGCAGCACTTAAAATGACATATAGTAGCTTACAGTTTCTGGTGTCTGAGAAGAGGGGCTTTCATCACATTTAAGGCAGCAAGTCCTCACTCTCACGCAAAATGAGCTAAAATGCCAGAGTGTGAGACACAGCACTATGACAACAGACAAGAAAAATTCCTGTGTCTTGACAATGTGTGTTTAATGTTTCTAATTACTGATAGCATCCACACTGGAGGGTAAGAAAGGAAAGAAGAGTGTTTCCTGGATAATTTGCACTTTACAGTGAAAACAGAGAATAAGCACGGTGGGAAAATTCTTCAAACACTGGGATCTGGTGGGGCTGATTGAGCAGGGTACATTAAGCCCACACTGGAATTGACTATTTTGGAAGCAGCAGTGTGGGAAATAATCGGACGCACAAATCCTGTATGAAAAAAGAAGTCAAATCTGTTCGCACTCCCTCCTGATATGGCAAATTTCTGTCTGCGGTGGAACCTTTCTGAGAACTATGGCTTGTAATCGCTCTGTGTATGGAAAAAACTCAGGCTTATCAGCTGCTTATCGTTGCAAGGGCAGACTTATGGAAGGTAAAGAGCAAAGCAGGTACACATTAATTGGAAATAGGTGGAGCAAAGCCACGAGGAAAAATAAATGAGTATGTGACCTGAGTGGAGAAAGCAACTCTGACAGTGTCAATTAATGATACTTTGCACCTGCTTCACACACCTTCAGCCTGCAGCATTATATTCAGACCTGTCCTGAATGTGTTCAATAATCTGGGGGATTCGGCGTATAGGGTTACCCAACAATAACTGATGCGAACAACATGTCGGATGCTATAATGGTGTTAGCATTACTTACGTTTCCAGGTGTTCATTGAGCTGGTTAATAATTCATGTGTTAGATAATGGTGCTCAGTTTTGTTTTCCTCGGTATCGGTGTACCTGTGCAGTCAGTCATAAACTGGCAGGTTTGTGAGTGGAGTTTGGCAGGACGACCTAGGCCATTAATTACATTTCAATATTTTCTGAAAATGACTCACCAATTATGTGGTCATTAAAAAGTATACTTGCTTAGATATAATACCGGATGTAGACGGGCTTCTGTTGTCTGGATAAGTCCAATTTTTTGGGAGCAGCAATGTCGCAAACAGGGAACCCTCGACTGTTCTAACTTGAGACAATGCTCGCCCCTGCTCCGTCCCAAGGTTAACACACTGTACCTTCTTTTAGGGTTGGCAACATTTAAGTTTGGCTGACAACACACATTCATGGTAAAAAGCCTAAACCTGATTCGATGCGACCATTTCCGCGATAGTACCGAGACTATGTTGGTAAGCACAACAAAGGGGTTGAGGGAAAAACAGTGACCGAGAAACAGCAGTGAGAAGCTAACGTTGGGACTACAAAAGCGAACAGCTTTAACATACCTCATCCATCTCCTGTATCATATTGGTGAGTTTTTCGTCGTCTTCCAGTATTTCGTTGAGTTGAGTCATCGTGTATTCGCTAAACTTGTTGGAAAAACTAGACATTTTAGCTCCTGTTGTGTGTTTCTCTTCGCCTGTGATCCCTCTTCTCGCTCTGCAGAGTGTGACAGCTGACTGAGCTTCCCTTACAGGAAGTAGTTTACAGGCCCCGTGCTGCCTTCACGCGCCGTCAGAAATGTTGCAATAAACGGAAAACCCAACTATGGGCGTCAGTGGAGCGGCAATCCAAGAGTAGCACTGGTTAAAAAATACTTAAGTCCACTGTGTTGGCTAAACACAATTAATTTCTTATCCTTTAAATCAAGTTCTTCATACCTACCTTTTGATCAACAAATAATATATACCTAGAGACTGTTTTTAATGAGAGAGGAGGGGGTGGTGCAAAACAGGGCTTCAAATCATTTTTAAGCATTGGCAGGGAGTTATGTTTTTAGATTTGGTCTAGGGAGGGGACATTCCACTTTAAATGGTCTTATTTTGTATTTATTTTAAATACCCTCAGAACCACAAAATATGCAAAAGAGTTTTAAAGGCGTGTTTTCTTAAAACACAATCCACAATCACACCATTAATCATAGCCAGAAACTGTGAAACAATGTTACTAATGGTGGAGTGAGGGTCATGTATTTTCCCAATCAGAGAGGCTCAAGGAAAATATTTGTAGCTTCATGGTAAAAAATAAATAAATAAATGAATGTCAAAGCCAGCAGTCGTAAAATAGCACAAAGAGCCAGAGAGTGGTGGGACTGGCTCTAGTTTTGTGCCTGTAAGCATGTTTGCTGCCACACGATACTTAGGCAACATGATAAATATGAATAGAGAGGTTGTTATATTGTATGAAGGTGGACAAAAATATACAAAATGCTAACGTCAACATCCATCCACCAACTGAAATGAGGATTTACGTGTAGACATTAAATGCAGCATTAAGTACTAATCCAACATGTCTGTTTCCATAAAGGCCCAACAGTATATTTTATTCATTGTTTATTCATAGTGATTTATACAATTACATTATGCATCCCTGGAGTCATTAAATGTATTCGCCCTTATCACAGACAGTTAGATAGATCCCTACTGTGAATTCAGTTCATCAGACAAAAGGCACCCGTCTTTTCTTTGTGGTCATTGCAGCACTTAGTTGTGAAGTTACAAATGATGCAATTAAACAGCCTTGAAAAGAAACACGGAGCATTTCCACACCTGCTACTGCAAACTCCATATAAAAGCAAAACAAATCCTGAGGAAGAGTTCAATAAAACAATAACTTATGTGATTATAGTATGATGATGAGGTATTAAAAAACAAACACAACCTTACATAGTGCATTAACAGCAACATATTGCCTGTTCTTAAAGCTAATATATCACTTAATAATCATAGTGGCCATTCATTCAAGTTTTATTTCTAGTGGCAATGCCAACCCTCTATGATATGTTTTGATACATTCAACTGTATTTTTAAGTCCATAATGCTACTCAGTTTGTCTATCATTGGATCTTAACCTGAACTGATTCTAACATAATCAAATTCTAGATTAAAGGGATAGTTTGGATTGTTTTTTTAAGTGGGGTTGTATAAGGTACTGAGCCATAGTCTGTGTATTACGTACACAACATGGCAGTCGGCATGCCCCCAGTATAGAGAAACACCCTGGAGTCTGATGGGGAGGCTAAGCAATTTACTGCTGTTGAAGGGGTCTGCAATAAAATGTATTTTAGCCACCTGAAAAAAGTCTCACCTAAAACAGGGTATAGAAGGTATTTTTACCAATTTCTAACAGGAAACTGAAGCTGTTATATCGCTCTCTTCAAAGCCAGACTCCATTGAGAAAAACAGTGATTTAACATCACTGAACACAGGAGCTGCTGGTGTACTGCTGTCTCGATCAGTTATTTTGTTTGTGTTATTTTGTGACTTTGGCATTTGAAGTAGTGAACTCTGATTCACCAAAGTCACACAATGACACAAACTAACAAACTGATGGAGACAGCAGGAGACCAGCAGCCCCTGTGTTCAATGAGCCCAAATTTTTTGTTTTTGTCAATGGGGTCTGGCTTTTAAGAGAGCATAGATTGAACTGAAGCTGTTAATGACTTCTTTGTTGGAATGGGTGGTCTGACAGAAAGGTAAACCAGTGAAAATACACTCAATATAGCGTATACTTATTTTGCTGTAGATTGTTTTTAGATGGGACTTTTGTTCGGTGACTACAATATGTTTTGCTGCTGACCCCGTCCAAAGCAGCACATTGCTTAGCTTCCGTTTCAGCAATCCTGCCACTTGACAAAACTGGCAGGCGTGCCGACTGACATCTACTGTAGGCACTACTGACTCTGGATAAGTACCTCATACAACCCACCTTCAAAAAATTTGAACTAGCCCTTTAAGTTAGATCCTGGATTTCAGTTTAGTGTTTTGAGTGTCCTGTGGTCTAAATTCAGTTTGAAGACCTCTTCTACCCTTCGCATGGAAATAGTTAAACTAAACCCTACTGAATATCTGAATAAAATAGCCTCTATAGTATATATGGTTTGAATCTTAGAATATACAAAACGTGCCATCAACCATCCAGCAGTCCAATCCCATTTCCACACACTGCAAGTCATTCTCAGTAGCGTACATTATGCTCAGAATCACTGGTGCTGCTACTGCTGCTCTTTCTTCTCTTCTTCCCTCCACCATCAGACTTCCAGCTGAGTTTTTCAGATGGGTTGAGGACCTCCGCTCCTGTCTCAATGCCTAGGACCTGCCTCTGCACCAGCTTGTGATATAGCCCCCCGCTGGCCATCAGATGACTGTGAGACCCCTGTTCCGCCACATGCCCCTTGTCGATCACGATGATGTTGTCTGCCTTTTCCACTGTGCTGAGCCGATGGGCAATTACCAACACTGTGTGCTCCTGCATGATGTTGTTCAGGGCTGTCTGAACCTGCAGCAGATGTAGCAAGGATGAACAAAATGATCATGGGATGAGTTAGCAGCTCTCCGACACAATAAAAAGTTCAATAATGTAGCCTTTCACCTACCATGTGTTCACTCTCTGCATCCAGGGCGCTGGTCGCCTCATCCAGGATAAGAACACGAGGATTGCGAATGAGAGCTCTTGCAATGGCCACCCTTTGTTTCTGCCCCCCTGACAACTGGGTGCCTTTCTCGCCAACACCTGGGGAAGAAAAAACAGCAGTAATTCATCTGCATGACAATTAGTTTTATTTCCTTTTTGTAAAAAAAAACCAAAAAACATTTAGGTACCCCTGGTACTTTTTAAAATAAAGTAATAAGTGAGATGTTACAGGAAACAGAGACTTTTTTGGGGTGTAGTTTGGTTCAATTACATCAAATTCAGCTTCTTACAAACATGGTTATTTCCTCAGACCTTAAATGCAAGGCCTATTTTCTGTCATTGTTACTTTCCTATCACAACCCGCTTTTAAAATTCAATCCACCGCCCAAGAATTTGCAAACAGTAAAGTTTGTGTATATAAGAAAGTTACTGTGATTTCATTGATTATTCATGTGCTAATACTTAAAATGATCCTCTAAATAAGCTTTAGATATTCTTGAAGAATTCCAGAAAGCAGAAGCCTAAAGCAGCTGCAGCTTCACGTCCTTCTTCTCCTTCTCTGCACTCTTAGCACAGGAAATGAGCAGCACCAAACCACATTCCAGATTTATTTAAGTTAATTAGCAGCCATGGCACAGGAGATCTAAACATTATTTCGAGTTGAGTTTTGGTTTTTAAAGACGTGGAAGTGAGAAAGTAATCCAGCGACAGTCTCCACTCACGCTGGGCAGTCAGTGAACTGGAGTCAGCCAGAGAGCTGGAGGGAGACGGTGTGATTTTAAGCCAGACTAACTTGCTTGTTGTTAAACTTAATGGCAGGTTATTGCCTAACTCGATGTAGTGGGCCAAATTTAAAAAATAAAATATTAAATGAGAAAACTAAATAGACAGAAACGGTCTCACAAAAAAGAGCACTTCTCTAGTCAGAGGGAAAACGGGCAGGAGTTTGAGCACCACCTGGGGTCGATCTGTGCACATGCCTGCATTAAATAGTAGCAGATGTGACAGCAAAACATTCATTCTGTTTTAAGGATAGTAATGATGTTTATGCCAAATTCTGTTCTACTCTATTCTAACCTGTTATGTAACTTCAAAACAGTAACATTAGGCCATTTTGCCCCTTTTTGGGTGGCAGGAGTGAAAACTAGTCATCCTCAATATTTGCTGTTCAGTTTCAGAATGATGAAGACAGTTGGAGAACAATTAGATACAGGATGTAGGTGTTACGTGATGATTTTTTTTCCCTTGATAACTATCACGTTTTTCAAAAATAACGTGCAAAGTTTAAGGCACTAGACTATCTTAAGTGAAAAATAGTGCATATAGCTGCCGTAAATGAGAAAAAAAATAAACTACGCAGAATGAGCATGCCCCCAGACCCCCCTGGGTTTGGGGTGAGTCCCAGGTGTTCACAAAATCTGGCTCCGCCCCTGGGAAAAACATAAATTGACCCCTCTCTTGTAATAATCCTGGCAACTGTCTGTTTGCATTTGTTTCCATAGTGATGGTTTCTGACTGAATGTCCAAGCTGACCCATCTTTTTCATTACCAATACATCAATGGCTGGCCTCTACATGAACACATATAATAATTACTTGTGTCATAGCCTGAAGGGAGGGCAGTGATAAAATCATGAGCATTAGCCTTGGTGGCAGCCTGCACCACAGCCTCCATGGGGACGTCAGTCAGGCCATAGCTGATGTTCTCACCGACCGTCCGAGCAAACAGCACAGGCTCTTGGCCCACAAGAGCCACCTGCAGACACAAAATAACAAATGGAAGGTTTCATGTGTGAAAGATTCCGAAACAACAATTAACTGATTTCAGTAACAAGAACAGAGTGTCGCAAAAATCCGATATACCTAATTCCTCAGTACCATAGTGGTCATAAAATGTTGCACTGGGTGACATGTTCCTTCATTACAAGTAACATGGTGACTGTTGTTTATTTTGAGTCCATCGCTCAAACAATGTCATACAGCTCCAAATACTTACTTGAGCAAGGTTCTCAAACTTTTTTCAGTAATGTACCCTCCTTAAAATATTTTGCAGGCAATTACTCACTGACTGCTGTAAAAGATTTTTGATAGAAATGCAAAGTAAATAAACATAAACCAGAACGTGTTTACACTTGTGGTAGCTGCCAGTTGACAGTTAACGCATGAATTGAAAAAGGAATACTGAATATAAAATGTGGTTTATTGATCAAACATTTACTTTTTAAAATTATTTTTGGAATTATGTCTGGTTGATATTTTTTCAAGAGTAACTAAACCCCAGAGATTTGGCTCACATGCCTCTTCCTAAGCCTCCCAGGAACGGCAACACCATTTCTAGTGGCCAGACCATTTGAATTACAACTTCTGGGACAGTCATTTGATGCCACTGGGCCCAAAAGACATGTTTGCCATAGACCTACATTGGGAAAGAGACGTCTGTCAATCAGTGGATCAATTTTTTGAGCGTAACGACATCGGGGTTTGATCCATTCAGTCCGATGACATTTGGAAAGAACAGAAGAGCGGCATTCTGCAACGCTCATCCAAGTTAGAGGAGGGTTAAACCGGGAATTAACCAGCTGTAGTTTCTAGTGGTAGTTTCTCCTCTATGGGCCCAATGATTAATTTTACACATGGGAAGTAGAATTTTTTTGCCTTCATGCTAAGACACGCCCTGTGTCTTGGTGACCAAGAAAAAAAAAAGTGGAAAAAAATAAACTGAAAAAAGTGGTTTGGAGGCTTAGTTACTCTTTTAATTTACATTTAAAAAAGAAAATCTAACGTACCCACTGAACCTGAAGTACTCCAGAGTACCCCTGCGGGTACGATACCCCAATTTGAGAAACACTGTAATAGAGCACCCAAAGTGTACTAATCAGCTGCTGAAAATAGTACCCAACAACTCAGCAATGTTTGCGAAAAAATAATAATCCTAACCCCCTTAGCAGTAACCAACAGGCTTGGTTTTAGTGCAACAAACAGGGTAGTTAAGTCGGAAAGTACTGAGAGACAGACTAACACATTGTTTTTCTTTTCATTTGTTAGATTTGTTGACATCAAGAGAAGAAAAGAATAAGCCAGTCTTATCCTTTAAAAGGGCACGTTCCAGTCTGTCCTAATTGTTGAACGACCTATCAATCACTGACCTTGGAGTGGAGGTAGTCGTGTTGGAAGGTGTGAATGGGCTTTCCATCCAGCAGCACTTGGCCTTGTTGAGGAAGGTAGAAGTTTTCCAGCAGACTCACACAGGAGCTCTTCCCACTGCCTGAAGGTCCCACGAGGGCGGTTACCTCCCCAGGACGCAAAGTGAATGACACTCCCTGCAAACACATCAATACAGGAAGTGATTTCTTTTTTCAAACTTTCAGACAACTTTGGGGTTTTTTTTTGCCCATCATAAAAAGTTGATACATAGTACAGTAAGTAAGGGGTTTCGGGGTTAAAGGGCAACTGATATTATTGGACTTGTGTTATCAACAGCTAATATTATTTGCATATAATTTAATTACCTTCAAATATGGTTATTATCATGTTCAAACAATAAAAAAATTAAAATGCTGCTTGATTTCTTACAAATGTATTCCTAACTGTTAGTACAGTAGCTTTTAGACACTTGATACAAGATACTTGAGAGATTTGAAGTAAGTAAGTAAAAGGCTTGTCTATAATAAAAACTACAATATATTAGCATTACACTGGTATCAGTTTTGACTGATCTGAGTGAATCAGACTTGGCATGATCCCTGACTCTTGATACCTGCAGCCAAACAGTTATACATAGTTTATCAACACATGGTGAAAGCAAAATCCCTCAGAACAAACCTTGAGAATATCAGTCTCAGGGCGTGTAGGGTAGGCAAACGTGATGTCTTTAAATTCAACCAAACCGGTGCATGTGTCTGGAGCCTCTGTGCCGTCAGCTGGGTGTTTGGTTTCTCTGTCCAGGTACTCAAAAACCTTCTCGGCAGCACCAACCCCCTGCATGAGGCCTGTGTACACTGATGCAATACTCTGTAAGGTAAATCACACTTTAGTGGGATTTGTGTCCCTATATGCACATAATGAAATAAATTTTAAAAAACTGATGAAATACCTCCAGACATTCTCCCAGTTCCAGCAAGTAAATGAAAAAAGAGATCAAGGCAGCACTGCTCATCTGACCGGTTAGTACAAGGTGGCCGCCATAGAAGAGGATAGCCACCTCTAAAGCGAGCTCTGAAATCTGAAACAAACACACACACACACACGTCCTACTGATCCCCCCGTTGTAACACACAGTAATTAAGAAATACAAAGTATTTTACAAAACAGATTTAGAGCTTTACGTCTTCATCTGAAGGGGTAACTGTTGATACCCACACAACTGGACCACATGTAGCAAGCGTAGGCCAGGGCTTGTTTTTTGTTGAGCTGGAACATGACCAAAAGCTTGCTGTAGTAGGAGTCGGCCTCCCCGCACTCGTTGGCAAAGCTCCGTACCGTCCTCATGGCTGAAATGGTTTCCTCTGCAACTTTATTGGCCTCTGCGAGGGTTGTTTGCACCTCTTTGGTCAATTTCTGGGAAAAAAAAAAAAAAAAAAGTTAATCCATTTTTTTGTGCAAATGCAGTGATCAACAAGGACAGAAATCTACTTTACCTTGTAGTAATCACCATAGAGTCTGGAGACAAGGGCAATGAAAGGGAAACCCATGATGGCCACCAGTGTGAGCTTCCAGGACATCCCAAACATAAAGATGAAGAAGCCAATGCCCTTGACCATGCTCCGCAGGAAGATGTTGACATTCTGGGAGATGAGGTCACTCACCTGAGTGGTGTCCGCAGACAGACGTGAAATGATGTCACCTACAGGGTGATACAGGCATGTAATAACATTAGAAGGACTGCTCCTTTGTTGAAGAAGGCCCTCGTACAGAGGACAGTCAATAATAGACATATAGGGAGGGGTGGATGTGTAGTGTTCCTGTATCACCTGTATGGTTTTCATCGAAAAAGCCAATTTCCTGCCTCATCAGAGTTCTGAAGAGATGGTTCCTGAGCCGAAGGTTTAATTTTGCAAACGTCAGGGTGAAGACTCCTCCACGTACTCCCATTGCAAGTGAACTGAGGAAAGGGTAAAGGTGCAATAAAGAATTTAATTCTGGTTTTTGTCACATGATCCCTCCCACCTCTGCATACTCTCAGACAATAGCAAAATGCCAAAACAATTATTATTAACATTACAATAAGTAAATCATTACAACTCTAGACTGCAACATTCTCATATGAACAAATATTTGCTACCCCCTTTCCACCAATTAAGCTCTGGTTCTTTAACCAGTTCCGTTCAGAATTCGGCGAACCTCGTTGCTTTCTAGCGAGCTAGCCATTTTCCATCAGTTTTGCCGGAACCATTTTTATCAAGGATGTGCCATCAACAGAAGTAAACAGTAGCAAAATTACATTGATTACCTGTGAACTAACTTATATTAGTATATGTTTGTTTTTACACCCAAACCAAGCATGAACAGCTATTGATGAGATCACTGCATACTCTTTTTTTTGTCCAAAAATTCCACTGTTACCTCCTCCACCCTCTTTTTCCAACCAGCAGAATATGATTCACGCGCAGATGTTTGTCTGAGTTCACATTCAGGTCAAGAAAAACCTGCTATTTTTTAGTTCCAGCTGAGAACCAACTTTTGGGTTCTGAACCACCTCATTTTTGGTCAAAGCTCTGAATAGTTCAAAATTAGGTGCAGGAACTGGTTCCATGTTGGTGCAAAAGGGGTAAAAGTGTCACCTTATATTGATCTGCAATTAGTGTCTCTCTAAGGCAAATCACAATATGATAATATACTATATACATTATTGTTCTCATGGGGACATTCATCTTGGACTTAGGAGCTGCACAAGCATTGCTGCCCTACAATAACAGTCAAGAAGCAATGCAAAGCACACACCATAAAACATAAAAACAAATACTACACGTGTTGTTATGTTTTTATGGTGTATGCTTTTCATGTCACGTCACGGAAAACAACCTGTAGATACTCACCTAGCTAAGGCCAGCACTGATAGCATGATCACAGGCTTAGCAAAGTACTCCATGCTCTTGTGAACCACAATGCTGTCTATTGCTTTTCCGTAGTAGTACGGTATGAAGGCCTCACCTGCAGGTTAGAGAGAGAGAGAGGCTGAAATATTATGTAAGAATGTCCACATACTGACTTTTCATACGTGAAATAGGCTGTTTCTACATTAATACAGTGCTGCAGGAATGAGTTCCAATACCCAGGGATAAGTTCTCATACTTGCTCCCAGTTCCCTCGTTTCGAAGTCAGTGGGTTTTTTGCTGTCCTGTTCCTGCTGTGGATCACCGCTATATGCTGTTTAGAGGCAGCTGCAGTGTGGCGCTGCCCGTGTTTACGAGAAGCTACAATATGGCCATCTTACTGAGGTCCAAATGTGTGGATAATTAGGTCATTTCATAACCAGAAACCACAGATTACCAGAACCATCCAGAATCACAGACCATTATAAAGCAGCAGCCACAAATGTAAGTAGAAAAAAAGGACTAAATTACAGTGCACAAATTAAAGGAGCTGATGGGATCACATTACACTGGAGTTGTAGAATTCCATTCGACAAATTAAATTGTTATTGATTAATGTAAAATCCAAAGGAAAAATCCTATTGGCTTCTTTTTGTTGAGGGGGCCAGGGCGATGCTACCTTCTGTATCGGCCTACAAAAAAACATCATCCCTGCAGCACTCTTTTATCAAGATAACTTAGTGGACACTTGGACAATAATGAGGCATTTGTTTTCAAAATAAATTGAGAAAATCAGTAAGGCTGAAACAATAAATCACTTAACCAATTACCTGATCAACAAATAAACAGTCAACTTTTTGGATATTTAATGAACTGTTCATGTAAGGTTGAGATTCTCTGTATCTAGCCCCTCCTTTGTGAGGATTTACTGGTTTTCGTTGCTTTGTGTGATAGAAAATATCTTTAAGAATAAAACAAGACAGCTTGTAGAAAAACAGCAACACAATGTCTAACTTGCAAAATAATGCTTTTAATTCGACAACTCTTTCAGTAACTATCATCAGGCACAACATCAGTTTGTGTCCTTCGGTTCCGGGAAAATGTCCCAAAGATGGACATTTTCTCTATTTTCTGACATTTCACAGACCAAATGACTATGACCAAAAGGTCATAATTTACACTTTTTGGAGTTGTTTTGAAGGTGAGATGGCATTTTATGGAGCTTTGTTTTTTACTATACAGTATGGCCTGAAAACACTGTACCAATAAAAGAACTGCATCTCTGTGATAAGGTGCTATAAGGTCCCTCCACCTCTGTTTCTATCTATATTTTTTTTGTCCATGTAAAAAACAAGTTAATAAAACAAAGCCCTTCACTGTCTTTTCAATATTGAAGTTTGGCCTCTGAGTTGCTCCTGATGAGTGCAAAACCTACATGTGGTGTAATCTGGAATGAGTCACAGTCATAACCTACAGCGTCAGCCTCTGTTGTGGTATAGCATATGACTGTTGCAATCCTTTGTAACTGACAAGATTAAACACTTTTATTGGACTGGTTTATATTACTATGTCAATGACACTCACACACAGCAGAGATGAGGAGGAAGAGGAAGGCTACAGACAGCAGCCCACCGTCCTTTTTGCAGTAGGTCAGCAGACGTCCCAGTGTAGCCCCAGAGCTGGTCACCTTCTTCTCCTGGCTTCCCTCATCCTTCTTCTTCTTCCTCTCACACCCCGACCCCTGCTCCTCCTCACCAGCTGTCCCCACCAGCTTCTCAGCATCCTCAGAGCCCCCTTCTCCTCCACTTGTGCAGCTCGTGCTTGCCGAGTTGGACTCCTTCCCAAGCATCCTCCAGAGCAGCATGACACCCAGAGAAGAGGCACAAGTCCAGCATGTCAGGCTCAGGAACCAGGGCTGTTGGGTCAGAGGCTCCAGCTCGGTTAGCATCAGCATCTTGGCCAGGGCATAGGTGATGACGATCAGACAGATGAAGACAATGAGCGAGGAGAGTTTAGCTGCCCTCTGTGGGCCATCTTGTCTATTCCATGACACCCCTATGGAGGCTCCCAGCAGGAGGGAGGCTCTGAGCAGCACAGTCAACCAGAGGTCCAACGCTGACTGGAGGATGTTAAAGTTCAGGGCATCCTTTCTGAATATACTCAAGTGCAAACCATGTGTGTACAGGACAGTGGTGACAATCACGTCCAGTAGGGTGTACAACACAGTGCAGCTCACAGCTACTTTGATGCCCATGCTGCAGGATAGAGTTACATATAAAGTTATAAGAAGTACAACCACTGTTAGCGCCACAGATGGTAACTTATATTAAAAATAACTTTTTGTCATATTTGCTGAAACTGTCACCATATCCACCCAGTGGTACATCAGGCAAAAAACCATGTTCCTTCTCCTTCTTGTAGTGCGTCTAATGGCAACTGCAAGAATCCTCCGCGGCTTAAGGGAAACAACCAATCAGAGCAGAGGGGTTTCTAATGTAGCTGTGCACCATATCAACTACTGCTCATGAACTGCAGTCACTAGGAAGTGCTGATCAAGTATGAATCAAGTTTCTGTTACTGCCTTGCCTATTTCTTATCTCAAATGTTTTCAGAAACATATTTTAGTGCACTGTTTAGCTGTTAAATCAGAAGGTTTGTGACCCTACAGCCATGTTGAAAACAGTTGAGCCAAAACAAAGCACCGCCCACCAGCTGGGCCAACCTTCTCATTTTACAGTAAAACAGTAGGGCTGCACAATTAATCGAATATTAATCACGATCCTGACTTTGGCTTCCCACAAATAAGTGTCCATGATCGACTGCAAAATTGACATTTAAAATGTGTGCTCTGCTCATAGAAAACTCTGCAACATGTCAAACTGAGCACTTCCTAAACAGCAGTCTTTTGAACTTATGAAGAGCTGCCATGTCAGTATACGTTCACTCTTGGCAGCCTGCGAAAAACTTTCCTGAATGTTGCAACTGCAGATGGGCTTCACGAAAATCCATCGTCGACCGTCATCATCCATCATTATCCATTATTTGGACACAAGAGCAGAAAAATAATATTGCAAAGAGTGCATGAAACCTGTGTCTGCACCACAAGCAACACAACAAACTGGTTGAACCACCTGAAAATAACCACAATCTGCAGTAAGATAAATGCATGAAGGCTAAGAAGAATAATGTTGCTAATGTTACCTTACTGTAGTATGCAGTATGTTTTTTCCCCATTAAAGGTTTTTTTGGGGGGGAGTTTTTCCTTATCCGCTGTGAGGGTCCAAAGGACAGAGGGATGTCGTATGCTGTAAAGCCCTGTGAGGCAAATAGTGATTTGTGATATTGGGCTTTTAAATAAAATTGATTGATTGATTGATTGATTGATTGATTGATAAATACCCATCAGATCTTTTGTCCTTAAAAACAATGAGTAATCGTGATAAACAATCATGATCTCAACACTGGCCAAATAATTGTGGATAGAATTTTGCTATAATTGTGCAGCTCTACTAAACAGAACATTAAAATATGTTTCTGAAAACATTTGAGGCAAGAAATAGGTGACACAGTAACAGAATCTTTATACACAGTGATTGACATGATTGACAGCTGTGTTAAAGACTCTGTGGCCAGGCCCGCCATCGGGGGAGTCAGAGGAAATAGACGATCCGGCCCAAGGCCAAGGGGGGCCCATGAAAAGTTCTATAGCTGACCCTTAAATGGGACAACAATTTACTTACTGACTTAAATCACTGACAATAAAAGTTATATGTATTTACATGATAAATAAATGTAATTTTATAATCATAGCACATTTCACATGCCATCTGGGGGCTCCTAAAGGAAAGACAGGGTACAGAGGCTATGACAGCCCGACTAAACAGAACATGAAAGGAGCAGAGGGACAATGGACAAATGTCTGGCAAAAAACTGTGAAGAAGCGGCAGGTGTGACGGGCGGAGCTGTAGGTGACAAGTGAGGCAAACTGATTTCCAGCAAATCAGTTTTGTTTTTAGAAGTTAAGCTGTTAAATCTCCTGGACAAGGATGAAAGGACAGCATGAAACTTGAAACTGCCGTCGCCCCTGCCCTGCCCACTGGCCTGACTGGTGGTTTTCCCTAAGGCAGATGGATTCTTGCAAATACCTTTAGGAGCAATGGGAGGAGGCAGAGGATTATTTTTTCACAGATTATGTGTAAATTACTGTGTGGATATAGTGACAGTTTCAGGATATCAATAACAAAAAAAAATGTGTTAAAACAAAAAACGTCCAACTGCAGCTTTAAACTATCCCAGGTAATAAAAAAAACGGACACAAAAACAGACAAAAACAATTCTATGATACAGCAGAAATGACTCCACCAATACTTGAATTATTTCTTTACACTTACTTTATTCTGTAGGGATGCACTTCCGGTCTGTTGCGGCTCTGGCTGCAGGGGGTAAATGTGAAGGAGTCCCACAACAAGTTAAACACAAGATATTACTACGCTGTAAATGACTGTCCAACAAGATGGCAACCTCTGGTAACAAATATACCCACTACATTATAATCTAGCTCTGTGAGTTAGCAGCTAGCAGGCGGTCAGTTGTGTTGGGTCAGGTTTCACACGCGTCCATGTTATTGAATCCTATAATGTCCAGCCAGGTGTCCAGGGGAATGTTAAATTAGTTTATAGTCGCTCCCTCTTCATAATGAAATAAATAGCAGCGTAAATGTGGTACAAGTTAATAAAGCGATTCCACGTCTTGACCTGAGTCGAGTGGGTTTGAGAGAGTGAACCGACATTAGCGTTGCTGGACACCGGTGTCAAAGATCGTCTATGTAACAGATGATTCAGACTTTGCAGGTGTCTGACAATCAGACAAGACAGGTATCACAATGTTGCACGATCGCGCATAAGCCACTGACAGCTTCATGTAATCACGTTGTAACTGTCTTGTAATATGAATCAATCAAGTTATTAATCTGAACTATCAAAAAAAAGAGCATCCACGTGCTACATCTGATGTAACAGTATGAAATGATCAGTCCAGCAGCTCGGAAATTATTCACCCTACTTAGCACAGGAGTCACTGGATATTATGTCCAGCTACCGTCCTGATTTTTATTCTATTTTTCCAAAATAAACTTCCCATTTCCCACTTATCCTGATAATTTGGACTGCCCTGTGTCCACTATGTTTATAATCTATGTGAAATGAAATTGAGTCTGTTAAAGTATCCTACCTGGTCGAGGAGTGACTACGTAAACCAGCTCCTGTGACTCTCTGAGACCCCGGACACACACAAACTGCCAGATATCTTCACCCCATACATTAAGAGACGCACTGATTTAGATACCTGGAAATGAGGCAGAATGATACCTCTGTTCATTTTTACCTCTCTGACCTCAAATGTTGCGGAAGTGAACGTTCGTTGGCTCCTCCCACCAGGTATTTTGTGAATGTTCAAGAGCATCTGGTCAAAACCACCAAAGTGATGTTTAAAAATGGGACATTTCGTGAAACCTCCGTGAAATATACAACAACTGTAATCCTGTTATACCCTATTACTGGCTCAAAATGTTAGTTTGACACTATACAATCGTAGCAGGAGACTAAAAATAGTATTTTAGGTGCCTACATGGGATTATTCATTCAAGTACTAATTTATTAGGGGCTGGTCTGTAACTTACTTATCAGAGAAGGGTGGTAGCTGGGTGTGACTTCATTTTACTATTATTATTATTATTATTATTATTATTATTATTATCATCATCATCATTATTATTAGCATCACTATTATTATTATTTTGACCCTTGAGCCTCCCCAAGTGACTGGCAAAAATTGCATGACCCTCCCTCCACCATAAATTGTTTTAGATTTTAAAAACTTGCCCTCTGATGTTTGAAAATGTAATGTTAGAAGTTAAAGATGAAATCCTGGAGTTGAAAAAAGCTTTGATTTTTCACTCTTGTAGTGCTGCCTAGTTAGTGTAATCGGGTTATTCTTGGCCAATTTTTAAATGAGACCCATATAATGCAGCCATTTTGATGAACTATCACTATTTTTAGCTCAGATTTTGTTACCTTTTCTTTTGAAGTGTGAGTTGCATATGATGCGTCCATGGACCAAATTTTAAAATACAACAATTTCTATTTTTAACAGTTATTGGCTATGATGAATGATTAATTTTGGTGATTTTAAAAGAAAACTCCCCTTCCGGGTTTGGAAAGCATGTTTTCTCTCAAAACCAGCGGGGAAACAGAAAATACAACCATTTAAATCATTATGCCCCTCCCTTAACCCAAAATAAAAAGCCTAAGTCCATCCCCAGTGCTCAAAAATTTGTTTGACATACCTGCCCGTTTTTGCAATACCCCCTCCCCTCTCATAAATAACAAACAGTCCCTTAAGATGTTTTTAATTAGTGCAACACAGGTGGTTCCAATGGCCCTCAACTTTACTGTTTTGGTCACTCTCACCGCACCCGTCAACATGTTTTCAGCAGTAGCAGGTTGCTGTTTTTAATTGTTTTTTGGTTTTTATTTTAGGTCACTTTATGTACATTTTGGTGATGATGCTTTTTATTTTACTTTATGATGGATTTTAACTTGAAATGGAATAATTCTCTGTAGCATGTGTGTGTGTGTGTGTGTGTGTGTGTGTGTGTGTGTGTATTTTAACTCAAAAAAGGATCTCTGTACCCCTCTCCCCACTGAGTGGGCCTTTATACCCTACAGAATAACTTGATATCACCCCCCAGATTGGAAACCACAGGTCTATATATTGAAAGTGTAATTGTGTATCTAATGTTTTCAACTTCTTTTCCCAGCATATTTTCTATTATATTTTATTAGTTTTTTTTAGTAGTAGTAGTAGTAGTTGTTGTTGTAGTAATAGTACATAGCTGACTAATCTATGGTGGTCTGCATTACAGAACATTAGTTTAAAATTGTTAGTGTATGTATTGGCAATACTTAATCAACATACCTTAACTGTAACATAGGTGTTCCTCAAGGATCAATACTGGGCCCTATTGTGTTCAGCTTGTACATTAACAACCTGCTTTTACTCTACCAATCTATCAACAAACAAATATATGAAGATGACACAGTTCTTCATGTGTATGCTAAAAACAAACAACAGCCATGGTTCATGTATCTGATTGATTAAGCAATTCATATGTACACCTGGAGATAAACAAAACTGTTTTTCACACAGAAAACCACAGACTAAAGTAAAAAAGGTCAAAGGGATAGCTTACTTTAAATACCCTTGAATAATCCTTGATTCACATCTGTTGTTAAAAAAGCATGTTAAAAGGGTGGGCGGTACTGTTAAATTCAACCTGGCATACGAGACCATACCTAAGAACAGAGGCAGCCAGCTTCTTTATGTATGCTATGATCGTCTCTCACGAGCAAGAGACTCCACTTACTAACACTAATCAATGCTTTTAAGCAATATCAGACTTCCCATCAGGTAATAACTGTACACCAAGGCCACACAAATGACACAATACCTTTAATTTTAAGCATTGTAGTTTAAAAATCTATTGCTTGACACAGTGGAAAAAAAGAATAAGTTAATATGATTTCATGGGCAATGTTTTGGTTGTTTTTTTAAAGGGAAACAAAACAAAAAGCTTCATGTGGGTCAAAGTTTGCTGCCATTACTTTGGCCAGTAGATTCTCTTTCTAAATGCCAGATTCATCTACGAGTGAAACACCAACCAAGACTGTGTTCAACCAATAATAGCATTAGTAACACAAATCATCACACTCGTTTCACCAACATCTGGATTTCCATCTTCTGTCTAATGCTGGGCTTACACCAAACGATTTTCACAGTCCCAGACTAAAAAGTGACAGTCTTGAGGAGTCTAACTGGAGTCTCGGCGCGCTCCCGTCATCTCGATCGTTAAGTTTAAGGTGGTAATCAGCAGTCAGCGACCGCGTTTCATACCAGTCTTTCCCTAGTCTTGGGCTTGCGATCATATCAAACGTGTTTAATATTATCGCCAGTCGCAGTGACGGAACACAATCAACAACCAATAGACTAGTCTGGGACTAAAAACTCTAAACACTAGTCTTTAGATGTGAGCTGATAGTCTTTTAGAGTCTTTTCTAAATCTTGTCAAAGTCTTCTGGTGTGTGGGTAGCATAAGACGTCAGGAGGCTCATGACAACATGTAGTCCTGCTCCACTGATCCACCTCTTCCAAACAGTCCTCCTCAGTGGACATCAGAGTCAGCCAAGTGATACTCTAACTCAGTCTTCATGTCCTCTGAGCTGCTTTGCTCAGTGGCCAGCACTGTCTCAACAGGAAAAGATAAATACAAACTGTCTTTCAGTTTTTTCGGGGAGGGGGAGTCCCCGGCACCAAACAGAGGATCTGCCATTTTAAAGGTCATTGAGGGCATGTTATGGGTCCTGCGTTTGGCGTTCTTCTTTTTCTCTTGTTTGTAGGCTGCATTCATATTGGCGATCACCTGGAAGTGGAACACACATTCAGACACAAAAAACAGAGGACACAGCAAATATAAAACACACAGCCATATGTTCATGTGTTTACTAATGAAGACCATAAATATGTGTATTTCTAAATATTTCTGTCAACAAGTTTGTCGCTGCACAACACATGGATAACACTGGTTTTAACTTTGTATCTTAAATAATCAGTAGAGTTTCTATTACAGGAAACAGGGGTGTACGAATCACATTTCTGTACTCTCCTACACAACTGTGTTCACAAGAATTGCGCATATATCACCCTGACAACATTGTGTCCAACATGCCAAATACATGTCCAGTACCAAGTCTGGGGTACACAAAAGCAACATACACAACCCAACACAAAACTTGTAGTTTCTCATGTATGAGAACCTGATAGCTCTTTGTAATGGCTGATTTCTCTTCAGCTGTGGCTAATCAGTGAAATAAAACATTTTAAACCCTCACTAAATCATTTCTTTATATTGTCAATAAATCAAATCTAAGAGTGTCTGAGAGTGATAAACCTGTAAAAACTAGTACCAAACACTGCAGACCCCTTCAGTTCTATGGAGCTTTTTCTTTTTTTGCTCCTTTTATCTTCATGTTTTGGTTTCCTGTCACTTCAACAACTGATTTCAGCAACAAAGCTTTGATAAACAAACTGCATACCTCCCACCCTATACCAAACATCAGGCAGGCAACATTAGCGAAAATTGGATTTACATTTATCAGGTGGCCAGAAACAAAAATGCATTGTGCTTTGGATTTATTGTAACCTTAATGCTATAGTCTGTTTGCTAACATGTTAGCTAGGCTTCGTTGGTATCAGTTTTTTTCATACCTTCCTGACATTCCATGGGGTATATGGTATTTGTGTGGAAAAAAAATAAAATAAATTAATTAAATTTAAAAATGAACAAGCTGAGCTACTGGTGATAGAAGTCAGCGTAGCATGTATGACATTGTCTGGCCTTGAAGCAGTGTGTCTACAAGGGGAATCATACCCCTTTTTGACAGTCATAGGCTGGTGCGGCTTGGCTTGGTTTGATTTGATTTGGGCCAGCATGGCAGGGATTTGCATTTCCATCACAGCAGAGGTACCTGCTTGACAGGGTGTCTTTAACTGATGACAACTTGTCTTAAGTGATGACGTTTAGCAGCGGGCTGATCCACGGCTAAAGTCCCCTGTTATTTTTGCTGCATGTGTTCTTCCACAGCAGGGCAGGTAAAACAAGTTTACCTGTTGGAGGTGAGCTGTTTGCAGAGGTGCAGTAAGAGCCTGTGGTCTGCAGCTTTTCATCCAACATCTCACTGTGGCTGTTTCTGATTTCACTCTTCCTATATTCCTATACTCTTCCTGTATTATTAGACTAGTCTTTAATGAAAAAAAAAAAGCTGCTAACAAAGTTCCGCTAATTCAGTGATAAACACATTTCCTTTCACACAGATTCTTCACAATAAAGTCCTCCTTAATTATGATATGTAAAAACTTTTATTGTGAAGCAGCAAAATACGGAAATGTTGAATTTTCAAGCAGCAACATAAAAAAAAAATTGTAATATGGCAGACAGCGAGCAAACATGAAACAGTAAAATCCATCACTTATGGCCACCAACCTTCTCAGCTCAGTCTCCTGTTCCATGTGTAAAGACTGACCTCTGGTGCTGAACTACAATACATCACCTCAATACAGCATATCTGTATCAGTTTAATAGAAAGAGGAACGTTTGTATTTTATTCAGTAAATACCGTAAAACCCTAACATTGCACTAGCCTAATGTTATAAGATGAAATATGTCACCATTCTTCAGCTTGTTCTGCTGCCCCCAAATTGCCAAAGTAATATTGATAAAGTCATTTAAGGCAGCTTTAAATATTTCATGAATTAATGCATTTAAATGTCTCTTCAACCTGCACAGCTTCAAGGGTAAAAAATCCAAGTGCTAAAAACAATAACACATTTTAAAAACCCTCCTTTTAACCCGTCCATTCTCACTAAAATTAATATTCCATTTGTTTACACTTAACAGCGACCCCTCCCCTCCCCTAAAGAGAAACTGATATATGTCACACAGAGAAAGTATCGACACCCTTTCATGGGACCTTTAAAAATGCAGCAATAAGAATAACCTTTTCTGTGCTTCATTCAGAACCCACAAAGCAGAGTCTGATGTGCATGTGACAATCAGACAAAGAAAGAACCAGCATGCATGGTGATAGTGCAAGAGAAACTCATTACCAGCTGCTTCACAGAGTTCTGCTGCTCCTGCATTATGGTTATATATGTTGAGGCCTTCTCCTTTGTTGAATACATATCCTGCTCCTGGTCGTCATAATTCAGTAGGCTCAAAGTAGACTAAAAGAAAGGGAGTAATATTAGCAAACACATACAAACTGCACTACCAGATTTTTTTTCTTGACAATGGAGTCGTACCTCATTTGGTAAATTAGCTTTCCTGCTGAACATGAGGGAGTAAGGGCTGAACTTGGTCGTCGGGTTGGTGGACGTCCTGAACAGGAACAGCACAGGGTCCAGGAAGTCGTCCCATTCAGCCTGCTTCTCTGTTACCATCTGCACTATGGCTTCCTTCAGCAAAGGACTCGTGCAGTCGTGAAGCGGGTTGAGCTGAGGCTGATCCAGAGGAGACACCTTCTGCATGATGCTCCACCTGTCGCACAGCAGCTTTGTCACCTAGAACACACGAGTACAGGGACTGATATAACTGTCCTACAACAATATCCTCTACTTTTCTTGATCTGTTCATTTTAATTTACTTTGTGACTCACATCTTACCTCATCACAGAAGTCAGCATTCTGCGTACATACTATCGTTTTAGGGGCACCAAACCTAATTGAACAGAGAGCAGAACGACTTCAGTTTAAGGGTGAAAAATATGTAATTTTGTGGGAAATCAGAAAAGGTCAGAATTAAATGTCAGCATCCCATTAGTGACCATTTATTCAATAACTAAATATCGAAATAATTTGGATTTGGTAAGAGCACAAAATAACACACACTGGAAAATTACATCTCTACATATTGTGGTAAAATCCTTGTTTCAACCTCAGTATGACTATCAATGATTTTATGAAATATTTTTACCTGTATATGCATTTGGAAATACATCTCGCAACAGAGAGAGCATCTGTCTTTTGCACTGGAAAAGCTTCTGGCCATTTACTGAAGTAATCAATGAGGACTATAACATTGGTGTTGCCTTGCTGTGTCTCTGGGAAAGGCCCTGGTGAAGAGCAGGGGAAAGACAGCCAGGGGGGTTAAATGTGTGGGAAAAAAATATACAGCAGAAAAATACCATCTGAAGAAATTAAGTGAAGCAAATACCTATTAGATCAATGCCAACAATATCCCAAGGTGCTTCCACTTTTATAGGCCGGACTGTCCTCGCCAGGTTTTTATTCCTCTCTGTGAGCTGACAGGTCTCACATACTTTTATCTGAAACAGTAAACATTATCATAAAAGGTTAAACATTATTATCATTATATACCAGTTAAACATTAATATCATAGATAAAATGTATGTACCCAATCCACAACGTCCTTGATGATCCCCAGCCAGTAGTACTTGCTCTGGATCCTGTGGACAGTCTTCTTTTGGCCCAGGTGATGACCGATGTCATTGAAATGGCAGTCTAGAAAAATCTGCCTCTTCCTTTCAGCCTCGATCACCACTTCCCTCTTCTCGTCTTTCTTGGGTCCCACATAGTACAGCTTGCCCTCTTGAATGTAAATACAAATAAAGAGTTGGACAAGTTGTATCATACTTTTTGTATTGTGACAATGAAAGGTTCCTGAATGCCCCTTGAGAATGCTTGTGTATGGAGAGAACGTCAAACCACACCTCATTCAAAAAAGGAAGTATTTAATGTTGTCTTGCTTATCTTGAAGGGCAGACATAGAAATAAAACATAACATGGAGCTGACAGCAGTTGAGGTCATCCTCTCAGCCTTGGCATACACTCTATTTTATAAACACCACTTATCTCCTGAAAATTTAGACTTTAATTAGAAGTTAAATGTTTTTCCCCACCAAAACCATGATGATTTAACCACAAGAGCCAAGCTTTTTAAGTTGGGATTTAACTTACCTGATATATAGTTCTGGTAATAGAGAATCATTAATATAGTAAACCGAATTATCTACAGGCTCCTACAGATTCATACAATATCTTACAATATGTCCTACAGGGTAAACACTTGCCGACAAGCAACGCGACTTTAAATTGGATGCTTTTTGAATGAAGGTTCGCAAAGCCACCAGACGTTCACTGGAGCTAGATGTAAGCAATGTATTGTTTCAGCGGTTTTTCTATTGTTAAAGTCAGGTTTTCAAATAGCCCTTACCATCAATGATAAATTTCTGTGCGTATCTTTTGAGGTTCTTCTTCCGTAAAGGATTGATCGTCTGAGGAAAGCAGCCTTTAGCCACAAAAGTGTAAATGTCACCGAGTTTGTTGGAGCTGGATTCAACCACCTCCTCCTCAGCCACTTGCAGCGACTCCACGCTTAACATTTCCGCTTAGACTTTACAAATGAGAACAACAGAGAGCGTTTATACACCTCAGAAGAACAAAATATGCCGGCTGCCAGTCGGCATATTTGGCAGCACTGCTAACTAATGCTGACGAAGACAGATAATCCACAACAAAATCACATCAGTCTGATACAAAGCTGGTGCTTGTCTTCTTTCTCTTCTTCTACTGTTGCATTTATGCAGCGGGCGTCACTTTTTTTTCTTTTGTTTTGCATTAGCGCCCCCATCTGTACAACGAATGGTACTTCAGACCAGCCCAAAACATTAAAGGGAAATTACCATCTTTTTTGTTTGTTTGATTATTTTTTACCTTGTAATAGACTGACTTCTTTGGCAAAGTACTTTTAAAAACGCTTTAGTCTTCCTTGACGGGTCCATCAATGATTTATTTATTTAGGGAGCACTATACACGATTATCCATGTCGCGTGTATGTTGTCGTGTATAGTGCGTTTCTGACCTCTAGTGGTCACGATGCGTAACTACAACTGTCAGCAATAATAAGTCGGTACCAACCAACGCATAAGTAACAAAAGTTCAAATGTGTTTCAGGCGTGTACATCCATTGCCTTCAAATACTTTATAAGGAATTTACATTTGGTTTTAAATTGGCACTTATTAAATCAAGCACATTTAAATTTTAATTTGACGGGTGTGTAGTTGTGGAAATGGCGCTCTTATTTTGACATCTTCGAACCGGAAGTGTAGGTTTGTTGTTGTTTGCTAGCACGGAAGTAGCCGTGTAGCTAGTCAGCTATTGGTGTTATTACACTACGTTTTTCTGTATATTTATTGCAATAATGACAAACGAGGGAGACAAAAATCTTCACTTTTACTTTTGTAACTGTTTCACCACTGATAATATTTACCTGGAGGACTACAAGCTCCATGTCCGCTTTCTATCCGAGCAGCAGTTCAGACAGGATTATCAAACAGTGAGTGGAAGTCAAATACATTTTTAAAACAAAAATAGAGTTTGAAGTGACTCACCCGGTTATTAAAGTCCTTCTAACACGTGTGTACTGTATGTTTATTATTGCTGCGCAGCTGCTTATGGGGCTTGGCTGCGTGACGGACCAACAGTTTGAGGATATGTTCAGCAAGGTAAGAAAGTAAGTGTGGTCAGGTGTTTGAGCTGTGTGTGCTCAAACAATTTTCTCACTTAAATAAAATGCCCCAAATTTATCACTACTTTAATTTTTTTTCTTATTTGTTGGTTTTCTTAACCTTCTTTTAACCTGTTAGATGTAAACTGAGTATCTCCTTATTACAGTGTTGCTCTGCTTAAAAAGATTAAGACAACACTTAAGCATCACAGTATAACACCAAGTCAGTTAAACAGGTAATTAATCTGTCCATTCAGGACGTACAAGTAATTGTGAATCAGTTTCACCTGCTTTGGTGCAATTGAAAGTGACAACAGGTGCAATGGAGAGGCAAAAACAAGACAACCCCCAAAAAGTGAATGATTTACATGTGGTGGCCACAGACAGTTGCTCTCTCCTCTTATCCTTCCTGACAGGAAGAATAAGGAAATTTGTGTTGTAGTTTTGTGTTCTGCTAGAGTGCTCTTCACTGCTGGTAGCATGAGACAGTATCTGCAGCCCGATCAGGTTGCACAGGTAGTCCACCTCCTCCAGGATGGCACATCTGTATGTGTGGTTGCAAGATGGTTTGCTGTGGCTCCCAGCACAGTGTCAAGAGACCGGCTGGGACACCGGCTGTTACACGAGGAGAGCTGGACAGGGCCGTAGAAGGGCATCAACCCAGCAGCAGGACGAGTATCGGCTCCTTTGTTTGAGGGGGAACAGGATGAGCACTGCCAGAGCCCTACAAAATGACCTCCAGCAGGCTACTGGTGTGCGTG
Source organism: Epinephelus cyanopodus (assembly GCA_026686955.1). Classification (NCBI taxonomy): domain Eukaryota; kingdom Metazoa; phylum Chordata; class Actinopteri; order Perciformes; family Serranidae; genus Epinephelus; species Epinephelus cyanopodus. Next base: position 9,194,765 of record CM048921.1, read on the forward strand.
TTTCTGACCAAACTGTCAGAAACAGACTCCATGAGGGTGGCATGAGGGCCCAACATCCTCTAGTGCAGTGGTTCCCAACTAGTGGGTTGCGGATCCATTCTAAATGGACCGCAAATGACTCTAGAACTTGTCAAATTTTAATTTCTGGCAGAGCTTTCATTTTGAAGTGCCTTTTCCTGCTGTAGAATGAATGACTATCGGAGAGATACTTGACAGACACAGCAAACTAGCTCAATGACTTGGCCAAACGAAAGTAGGATGCTCAATGTATTAAACTGTGTGGACACTGAACTAATGACTATGGAAAAATCTGTACCCCGTGGCTGGACCAGTTGGGAACCACTGTTCTAGTAGGACCTGTGCTCACAGCCCAGCACCGTGCAGCTCAATTGGTATTCACTAGAGAGCACCAGAATTGGCAGGTCCACCACTGGTGCCTCTTTCTCTTCACAGATGAGAGCAGGTTCATACTGAGCACATCTGACATACATGAAAGAGTTTGGAGATGCAGTGGTTAACATTTTGCTGCCCGTAACATCATCCAACATGACCAGTTTGGCGGTGGGTAAGTGATGGTCTGGGGAGGCATATCCTTGGAGGATCGCACAGACCTCCATGTCAAAGCCAACAGTACCCTGATTGCTGTTAAGTACCAGGATGAAATTGAAACAGTCAGACCTCACGCTGGTGCTGTGGGCCCTGGGTTCCTCCTGGTGCATGACAATATCCAGCCTCATGTGGCCAGTGTGTGTAGGCAGTTCCTAGATGACAAAGGCATTGATGCCATTGACTGGCCCTCCTGTTCCCCCGACCTAAATCCAACTGAGCACCTATGGGATGTTATGTATCGATGCATCTAACGCTACCATGTATCGCCACAGGCTGTCCAGGATATATCAACTGATACTGTATATCGGTATTGTGTATGCTGGCTGATAAGTAACACGATATCTTAGTACTGTAATGTCAAACTAGGTGTGAGGTCCATTATACACTTTGTCCACCATAGTGCACTGACAAATGTAGTTTTGAAGTGTAATGTCTTGCTCAGTATGTATATTGGTCATAATTAAAGACTTCACCTTGGACTCTAGGAAATCTCGATAGGCATTTTTTTTCTCTGCACTCACATTACACTGTAGCCTAACTGTATGACTGCTCCCTTTAGATTTCACAGGAAGTGGACAGGCGAAGGCGTCTAGGTGTGACATCTGCTGAGAGAGCAGCTGCTATAAAAGACGTGTACCAGCCTCTCCATCCTCATGTCTACCATCTGCAGGTACATTCTGAATCAGCCACTGCTAATCATGTCATTAATAATGTGTCATTAACACCTAGCTAAGGCTCACTCGCACACCACCTCTTCTCAGGAGTCCTACCTCGCACCGAAGTTCAAGCAGATTGTTGAGTATTGTCGAGGCAGTGACATCAGTGAAGAAGGTCTGGGAGACTTTTTGGAGGAAGAGGCAGGTGAGCTGCAAAGTTCTTTCATTTCCTCTCATTGTTTGAGTAAGAGGTGTGTAAATGTGACCACATGAAAATGTAACTCACACACTCACAAAACACATTCACATATGCAACTATTTTGGTCACAGTCTAGAACCCTGTATCAGGATTTAATCCTTTTGATCCAATAACATTTCTGAAGTCTAGAAGATCCATGTGATTTAAAGTTAGCGAAGGAAGTCACTCAGGCAGTGGAACTCTCTGGTGCACTTCCCTACATGCCAAATGATGCAAACGATGCCGGAGATCTGGATAATTTTATACCCAGGAAGTTGAATTTCTTTGGCTTCATGTGCCACTGAGCAACTCTCATAGGAATAAACAAGTCCCTGCCTCCAATACTGTATCCAGTTCTCATCATACATCCATATCCTCTACCCAAGACTACAAAACAGTCACAGCTACTGTTGTGCTGCAGGAGAGGCAGCTATGGACACGTCACCTGCCACCAGATCAGCCAATAGCAAAATTCAATTGCTATAGTTGGGTTCAACCAGTAGAGGGCAGTCACTATTGAACATTGAACATATTTATAATACAATATTTAAAATTCCAGTATTTTGCATAAAAATGCCAAGATTTGGACCTGAATCCAACAACAACACTGCTAACTACCTGTATTCATTGGTTGTAAGCTGACAAAAAGTGGTGGTTTAGTTACCCTCTAAGTTAGCATTTAAAAAAAGAAATCTCATGCACTCACTGAAGTACTTTAAAGTACCCCTAGTACCCATTCCTCCATTTTGGAAACACGGAGTTAGCACAGGGCAGTTATGTATAATATCTCTAAGATATGGTCTTGAGAATAGTCCCAAACTTTGACTTATGAGTCATGAAAATTTCTTCGTAAAAGGCACGACTGAGGAACTTCTTTTTACAACCAAGATGAAAGTAACACAGGGTTCATGCGCAAGTATGGAAAGTATGGAAAAGTATGGAAATAAATTTGATCATTTTCCAGGTATTAAAAAGTATGGAAAAATATTTATGTTTCCAAACTATTACCACTGTTCTAAAATCCTGTTTTCTAAAATAGAAAATTAGGTGTTTCCAAAAATAATTTAATCAATCTGGATCGTGTTTTATGCCGGGCCAAGCACAGTTTGTGTGAGAGCAAACGTCTCAGAAAACATACCGCCCCTTTTACCTTATTGACAAGTGGTATGTCCAGTCCGCTGCCCCATGACCCTCCTTCAGCCCCCCAGGTATCAAGTTTCACTCCAACACTGCACCTTCAACAAGAAGACGAGTTTCACGTGGTTCACAATGGGTAGATGCAAATTTTTGGATGGATGGCTTGACAATACCGTATATAAATACTGGTTGGCCAAGGATTCCCAATTCACACACAGAGTCAGATGCAAGCTTTGTGTGAAATCGTTTATCGTCAACATGGGGGAGAAGGTGATTCTGAGCCACATGAAAGGAAAAAAACACCAACATCTCTTTACTGCATCGCTTGCACCCAGAGTCCCAACCTTTTTGCCTCAGCCCAGACATTGAACTTACCTGAGTTTTTATTTGCATACCATTATGGTATTTGGCTATAATCGGCCATTAAGATTAATTAAATGTGATGTGAAATATGATACACTGATATATTTACTCAGATGTCGCATATTCTCTGGAAAAAAAACAACAAAACAACGCAGAGAAGTCTGGAAATTAGGGTATGGAAAAGTATGGAATTTTGAAATTCCAAATGTGTAGGAACCCTGATGACACTATATTGATGTATTAAAATGCTGCACTGATTCCCATCTTTCTATTGAAGCTGCGAGGGTTTATCGCTTTCCTGTGTTTGAGAAGAGCTTCTGTGAGGAGCTGATGGAGGAGCTGGAGCACTTTGAGCAGTCCTCCGCCCCTAAAGGAAGACCCAACACCATGAACCATTATGGGGTAATGTCTGCGCTCCTACAGGCTGAAACCCCTTAAAGTGCCATTTAATCACTGCTCATTCATATTTCATCTTTATTGTGCCATGACATTTGTATCCTCAGCCTACTGTGCTCCTCAGTCATGAAATATGTAGAACTCTGAAATATGTGAGAGTTGTATTCCAGGCAGGTATATGCAGGGACTTTGATGGATTCTCTGAGAAAGCAAGGCTCATTTTACAGTAACGTGAAATTTAAAAATTCAATGCATGGTATATTTTTTAGCCAAGATCGAAGCCTTCAGCTAAAACCCTTACTTAGGAAAATATAAAATGTCAAAGCCATGAAAGAGCTTTATAGTCATAAGGTCAGGGAATCAAACATGAGGGTTGAGTTCTTTTATTCATGATGTTCTTCTCATTTTCTCTCTCTTTCAGATCCTCCTGAATGAATTGGGCTTTGACGAGGGCTTCATCACGCCCCTCCGTGAGCTCTACTTGCATCCGCTCACCTCCTTGCTGTACCCGGACTGTGGGGGGCGCTGTCTGGACAGCCACAAGGCATTTGTTGTTAAATATGACATGAATGAAGACTTGGACCTGAGCTACCACTACGACAACGCAGAGGTCACCCTTAATGTTTCCCTGGGCAAGGACTTCACAGAGGGCAACCTGTATTTTGGTGATATGAGACAGGTGAAGATAATGCTTATAATACTATTACACTCACAGTATTACCACTGTTTTTTTTTTTTTTTTGTTTTTGTTTTAAATACAACATTGCTTGTGTCAGATCTATGTTATCTAATGGCAAGTTCCAAAAAGATTTTCCTGCTGGTAAGATTATATTATGATGCTGAAGATTTTTTTCTAAATGCCTATTTGTGCATTATAAATCCTTAATTTCTATTTCACCAATTATTGGTCAGTGTGCCTGCAGGAATGGCCTGCAGAACAAAGCTATCTTTTGTCTTTTATCAGAGAGGACATACCTCTGAGAAATTTTTCATGTAAATTTATTCATGACAATTTTCTTCTCAGAAACAAGAAGTGTGACCTTTCAATCCAGTTATTTTTTACTTATGGCTAATGATATTATTATTGTTGCTCCAGAAATTGCCCTTTGGTAGTGAACATGACATTATTTCTTTAGCCGCATTGATCAGTACTTCCTAAGAAGTCAGTCAAGTCAGTCGGATGAAGTCCAGCAGCAGGTAGAAAACCAAAGTTCGCAGGATATCAATAACGCTGCCACTGAGGAGGAGAAGGGGGTATTAAGAGAGGATGCAGGTGACACTGAGGCCAGTATGCCAGTCAGAGGGAGAACCATGGAGCAAAAGGTTAGAGTTAGATGGCCTAGAGCAAATGACAGTAAAGCATGGGAGATAGTTAATAGAGATTTGTCAGTAATCTTGAGTAGGCTTTGAAGAAATGCAATAGAAAGGTTAGAAAAGATGGGAGATATAATGTACTCATATGGTGTAGAGAGGTTTGGGGTGCATGAGAGAAAGAGGAGTGAGAGGGTACAGTCAGGTAAGTCTAGGCGGCAAAGAGAAATAGAGAAGTTAGTCAAGGAAAGGAGACAGTCAAGAAAGCAGTGGGAAAAGGCTACAGAAGAAAAAAGGGAGGGAATTAAGGTGTTGCAAGAGGAGTGAGAAGCAGGCTAGCGGTTCTTAGAAGGGCAGAGCATCTCAGGAAAAAGAGGAGGAAGAAGGAATATGCTAGGACCGTTTTTTTCAAGGACCCTTTTAAGTTTGTTAAAGGATTGTTCAGCCAGGAAAAAGGAGGGCAGCTGAAAGCAGAAAGGTTAGAGGTTGAAGAATATTTGAGAAATACATATTCAGATTTAGAGAAGAATAGGATAGTAGGTTTCCCACCCGATATCCCTCCATTAGGAGGGATAGAGCATGAGATGGATGTCAGGCCACCTAGGTGGAAGGAAGTTCAGGAGGTGATCAGGCGTGCAAAGGCTTCCTCGGCCCCAGGGCCTAATGGAGTCCCCTACCTGGTTTATAAAAGTGCGCCTGATACCCTTAAATTTTTGTGGAAACAACTAAGAATAGTTTGGGAAAAACAAATTATACCGAGAAAGAGTCTGTGGACTTTAGCCAGTTCTGAATGATTTCTCTCTTGAATGTGGAGGGGAAGATTTTCTTCAGTGTAGATGCGCAGAGATTAGCTAGCTACTTAGAAAGGAATAGCTTAATTGATACCATGGTGCAGAAGGCAGGAATACCAGGATTTTTCAGGGTGTTTAGAGCATACTAGCATGATCTGGCACCAGATACAGGCAGTCAAGATTAACAAAAGGGACCTACATGTAATATTTTTAGATCTTGCAAATGCGTTTGGTTCAGTACCCCACAGCCTCATTTGGAGTGCGTTTGACTATTTCAAAGTGCCACAGGTAGTTGTCAACTTACTGAAAGCATACTTTCAGGATATTAGGTTGTGTCTAAGTACAGCAGGCTTCACAACAGGAAATAGGCATCATGGCAGGGTGTACAATTTCTCCATTAGCATTTACTATGGCGATGGAAGTAATCATCAGGGCTTCTAGGCGGGTGGTAGGTGGGGAGAGACGGCAGAACGGGTAGCATCTTCCACCAGTTAGGGCTTACATGGATGATATGACACTGGTGACCACAACAATGCCATGTACAAAGAGGCTACTAGAGAAGGTAAATAAGAACCCGAAGTGGGCCAGCATGAAGATCAAGCTGAGTAAGTCTAGAAGCATCTCGATACGTAGAGGGAAGTTAAGTGATAGGAAGTTTGCCATAGATGATGAGGAGACCCCAACAATTAGGGAAAAGTCAGTAAAGAGCTTAGGTAGGTGGTACAATGTAGAGTTGAATTATAAGGAACAGGTGGTGAAATTTAGAAAAGAGGTGGCTGAAGGATTGGATAGAATAGATAAAGCAGAGCTTCCAGGAAAATTGAAGTTGTGGTGTTTACAATTTGGGCTATATCCTAGGTTAATGTGGCCATTATCAGTTTATGAAATTCCAATATCCGTTGTGGAGAGAATTGAAAGGCTGGTTATCTCCTATATTAAGAAGTGGTTGGGCACTCCTAGGTGCCTAAGTAGTGTTGTATTGTATTGAAAAGGGATACTTCAGCTGCCAGTATCTAGTTTAACAGAGGAATTTAAATGTACCAAGGTCAGGACAGAGCTCTTGTTATCTGGGAGTAAGGACGTAGTAGTCAGGAGTGTGGCTCCAAATCCAACCAAGGGGAGGAAATGGAACCCAAGAACGGCAGTTCAGGAAGCAGCTCTTAGGCCTGCAGAGATTGTAGGTAATGTTCAGTTTGGCCGGGGAGGCCTGGGGCTTGGCTCAGGCAAACCGGTATGGAATACAGCAGGTCTCAAAGATAAACGAAAGCTGGTTGTGGAACAGATACGCAGACAGGAGGAGATAGTAAGGGGTGCAAAGGTAGTGGCCCAGGCTGAACAGGGACAGTGGTTGAATTGGGAAAGTGTAGAGAAGAGGAAGTTTAGTTGGAGGGACCTTTGGAGTTTGGAGGAGAATCTTATTAGATTCCTGGAAAGGGCTACATACGATGTGTTACCAACCCCCCAGAACCTAAAACTGTGGGTAAATGAGGACCCATCATGCCCATTGTGTTCACGTACTGCAACCTAAAGCATATTTTGTCAGGCTGTAAAGTTAGATTGTCACAAGGCTGATATACATGGCGACATAACCAGGTGTTGAAATGTTTAATCGAAGGGAAACAAAGACAGGTGAATTCAGAAGGTGTTAGGGATAGGAGTTTAGCAATTCAGTTTGTCCGTGAGGGAGAGAAATACAGAAGGGATAAGTTAATAAGGAGGCAAGGGTGTGGCCGCCTAGTAGGTGCTTGTGATTGGGAAATGCAAGTAGATTTAGGGGGAAAGCTTGTTGTTCCCCAGGAAATAGTTTGTACCAAGCAGAGGCCTGACATAGTGTTGTGGTCATTGAGTCAACGGATAGTTTATTTCATTGAGCTGACAGTTCCTTGGGAAGACTCAGTGGAAGAAGCCTATGAAAGAAAAAAGCTTAGATATGCAGATTTAGGAGCAGAAGCTGAGCAGTGAGGATGGAAAACTAGGATTTGTCCAGTGGAAGTGGGGTGGAGGGGATTCATAGCAAGATCAGCGGTCTCGCTCCTGGGGGAACTCGGAGTGCAGGGACAGAGTTTGAAGAAGACAGTAAGGGAAATGTCAGATGAAGCAACAAGAACAGCCAGCTCATCTACTACAGAAGAAATAATGTCAGTTGGGGGCCAGCAGGGGGAACTACTAAGCAGGGCACATAACTCCTTGAGATCTGGTGGAGAGATCCACTTCCTCTCAGGAGGAAATCCAGGAAGAGGAAGGTTATTTAAGTGTGGGAGTGGCCTATTTGAAACCCTTTTGTTTGAGACCTTGCTGCAAGGTGAGTGTGTTTGCTTATCCTGTAAGTTTATTTATCTCTTTTAACTTTAGCTTATATTGTAGTTATGCTATGTAGCGTGTGAAATAGAGTATGGTGAATGTGCTAGGAAAGGTAGTATCAGCAATACTTCTGCCTAGAGCTCGCATGTACGGAGCCTGGGTTTGTTGAAGGTGGCAGTGCTGTTTGGGCTGAGAAAGCTATATGTAAGTAAGGTTAAGGAGGTTATTGTGTTGCTGCGGAGAGCAGTGAGACCTGGCATTAGGGGAGTGTCTCTGGGACACCAGAGATCACTGTCTAGCCTCCTGGAGGTGTCGTGGGACCAACTAGACGAAACATTGGCGAAAGAAGGTTCCCACCCGATGACCCCAAAGACATGTTAGTTATCACTGCTCATTGGTCTGTATAGTTAAGCCTTGCCGTAATAGCTTATCATAGGGCTTAGGAGGTTATTCACTGAGTGCTGATCCTTTTCTAGAGCACAAACTTCTTGTGTTTATTTGAATTCTAAGATGAGAAAGACTGCTGATGAAACTTGAACTTCTCTGGCAGATTAGAAATACTGAACAAACTACACTGTAAAATTTGACATGTTGATCTTACTTTAACTTTTTTTTTTATAATGTTAACAAAACTTAAGCTTAAGTTGTAGTTACTTACCTTTTTGACCCATCACTTTCTAGATTTTTTTAACAACAGATTTTACAGTGTAAACTATGTATTTCTGGGAATATAATACTGTAGCTGTGATGGCATCAGATTTATGATGTCATTTCCCTACAAAAATGCTAAATCATGTCTAAAGGTAGTGGTTGTGTTTCCCCCGGCAGGTGCCTTTAAGCGAGACAGAGTGTTCAGAGGTTGAACACAGGGTGACCGAGGGGCTTCTCCATCGGGGCCAACACATGCACGGGGCCCTGCCCATCTCCTCTGGCCAGCGCTGGAACCTTATCATCTGGATGAGAGCCTCACAGGAACGCAACAAACTTTGCCCCATGTGCAACAGGAGGCCGACGCTGGTGGAAGGGGAGGGCTTTGCTGACGGGTTCACCAAAACCTCCGAGCCACTGCTGAACACTTCATGTGTGTTGACATGAAGTATCATGCTGCTGTCAGCCTTTAATAAAGCCACTGTGTGTAGGATTTAAAATTTTGCCGAAGGACTAAATGATTCTGAAAATGATTTCAGCTTGTCCAATATATATTCTCTGTCAACAGACAGATATTCTAAAGTTTGGATGTTGTTGAGATAATCACGACTACACTGGGTCACTGTATTGACACATTTTGACTGTATTCCAAATTGGAATGATGAATATTTGTAATTAATACTATTAGTAATAGTAAAGGTACTATAACTCTGTGTTTCAGATGTTTGGTGTAGTATCTCATTTTGTAACAAGTGTATATGTATGACTTTACTGTCTTAAATATCAGTCCAATAAGATCAGTGAAGCCCAAGCCCCAATATTTATATACAGTGTGACTGTACTGTCATATTTCGTGCCAAAGAATTAAAAATAAGGGATAAACCACTCTGACAGTTTCTCTTTATTGACTGGATGATAAACACTGAAGGCAAGCATTCTCTTTGTTTCCAAACAAACTTCAAATTTTATTGGATTGGTCACATCTGGCTGATCCACTTCACAGGCTGTAGTTGGTAACTTTTATAAGAATAAACATTTGTCATATTTGCTGAAACTCACTATATGCTGACAGTAGTACATGAGACAGATAATCTGTGAGAGAAATATCTCATGTCCTCGTCCTTGTACTGCTTCAAATGGCATTTGTAAGAATCCACCACACATGAATGAAAACAACCAATCAGAGCAGAGGAGTCTCTAATGCAGCTGTCAGTTATGTCGAACTAGTGGAACTAGGCAGCACTGATGATCAAATATGACTCAAGATTTTGTCACTGCATTGCCTATTTCACTCTTAAATATCTTAGAAACATATTTTAGTGTACTGTTTTCTTGTAATATGAGAAAGTTTGTGACCTGGCTGCCATGTTGCAAACAGTTGAGCAAAAACCAAGCACCACCCAACGTCTGGAGCCATTAGACACACTACGAGGAGGAGGATCATGATATTATTTTTTTGACAGATTATCTGTCTCATGTACAACTGTTAGGATATAATGAAAGTTTCATTTAAAGTTCACAACTGTAGCTTCAAGAGAGTCACTTTTGGTGTTGGTTATCTAATGCAGGGGTAGGTAACCTGTGGCTCCAGAGCTTCATGCAGCTCTCGAGTCCCTCTGCAATGGCTCCCTGTGGCTTTGACCAAAAATTAGGCTACATGAAAATGAATCACAGTTATTTTTGAACATTTTAATTTTCATTTATCATTGTTGTTGGCCTTAAGTGATTCTTACACTATCCACTTGTAAAAATGTGTAACCTATAGGCCTGAAACAATTAAAAAATGTTCTAAAATATGAGTCACAGCTATGTTAATGGACTGGCGATTTTTCTCTAAATTTTGACAGACATCATGAGCGATGGCTTGTCTTCAGTCTCCTTAGCAAAGCTAACTGTGGATACTAAATCCAGGAAGGAACAGTCTTGAAGAGAAATATTGAATTTAATAGGGGACAGATTTGTTTACTTCGCTGCAAGGTACCAAAGATTCATGCAGAGTAGCCACCTAATGGTAAAACATGTTATTGATTAGACCTATTAGTAGTGCTGATAAGCTAATTTAGACTTAATAAGGCTGTGTAAACTTCATGATAAGGCTCAAATATATTTTGTGGCTCCAGACAGATTTAATTAATTATTTTGGACCCAAAGGTTGCTGACCCCTGATCTATTATATCATCCCGATTAGGAATACATTCAGTACACCATCTTTTCCGACACGTTTTGCCTGTCAGTGACTGTTAACTGATTTCTGTCCTTGTTTGAAAGTCCAGAAGTCAGTTGTTCATCTGCCACTGCCAGTATAATGTGCTTGTTTTTATCATATTTTTGTTTGGCTGTCTGTATTTTGCTGTTTCCTATTGACCAACTGACATTGACTGACTCAGTTATGTTATAGATTTAAGGGGGGAAAGCAACAGAAGACAAACCACATGCTTTGGAATAATAACATTTTAATTACATGACTTATATCTGTCCATTTCTTGTTATTGTCATATGCATGTAGAGTCGCGGTGGGAGATGGAGATGGTCTCATACAGAGTCTTTGAAAGTAAAAACACAAATATAAACCGGTACGCACAACTTGCAAAATAAATCGATCCTTTTCAGCAACATCAGGACTGTTTGGTTGTTTCTTTTTGTTCCAGGTTAATGTGCCAAGTATGGAGTGTTGAAGAGGAGGGATACAGGGGAAGGAGAGATGGTTCTCTGGGATCAGAGGCACAAACAAACACCAAAACACAAATATGCAAAGGCTAACATATAATAGACCACAGTAGACTTTGCAGCCACGTGGTAAATAGTTCTGTCACTAAAATGCTGCTTGTTTCACATGTCCTGCCTCAACATCAAAATCTGTGGACACAGGCTGATGTGAAATTATTGCACAATAATTTTTGACATACTGGTTTCACGATTAGTTTGGAATTGGACCCATTATATTAATAGTAAAATATACTGTAGCTAGTATGTATAAAGATAAATATTTTCACATCAAATATATAATCCTATACAGCACATACAGATAAATATTTCCTCTGTTATTATGGACATTTACATCATAAGGAAATAAATTTAGTATTTTATATATAATTCAAAGCAAAATCTGTCAAAACTGCACCAATTTCAAAGCAGATGCATCTTAAAACTTCTCCTGCCGCATTGATAGGTCTGTGCTATTTCAGCCAGTCTGTTCAGGTGTCAGTGTGCTCACAGCCGCCAGTCTGTGCCACCTTGTGCTGTCCGTGGGTCAGCACTGGCTACATCGAGTAGTTTGCCCACACTATGGTGTGCGTTGCTCTGTCGACAGGAGTCTCAGCTTTATAATGTGGTCTCACTGCTCATGTCTCGAGGGCGATGGTGGTCGATGTCCGAGTCGTAGTCTGACTCCATCTCGATCTTGACCTGGGGCACAGGGCAGGCCATCCCTCGGCCCATAGGCATGGCCGGAGACGACGGGCAGGAGATCTTCAGGTGGAGGGTGATGCTGAGGAAGGGCAAGTTCCAGTTACCATACACACCCACAGCCAAGAACACTGAAGGGCTGAGGGGGGAGGCTGGGGAGGGGAGAGGGGCTCAGCCGTGTGACATCATGACCCCCAGCCAAACACTACAACATCTTACGTCAGTGATGAGCAAGACAAGAGAAACAGATGGGTGAAATAAGCTGCTGTAGTGGTTGTCTGTGGCTACAGTGCCTCATGGTGAAGGCTGGGACTGGTGACTAGGAAAGGTAACTTTTAGGGATGCACATTAATATTGGCACATCATCGGTATCAGCCGAAATCGGCTTTAAAATCGGAATCGGCCAACATGCCGCTAATGTCGGTACATTTTCATTATTGGCCAATATTGAACTATTAGAATCAGCTAACGCATTTTTCTCTAATTTTACACGATGAATGCATATCACATAGATTGAAAAGCACTGTATTTCATGTCTCCATCTGCTGGTGGCCCACCACGATGAGAGTATGCATGCATTGTATGATGTTAATTCCACTACAGATGATCACTAAAATTAGGTTGGGAAAAAAAGTGGATATATCAACATCAGTATCGATTATCAGCCAAAAAATGTTATTATATATCGGCGTATTGGATATCGGCAAAAAATCCAATATTGTGCATCCCTAGTAACTTTGAGGCTGGGGAAGGTTTTAAACTATTAACAAGGCAATCAGTCTGTTGTGGCCTTTTGTGAACCTTCACCCCAAAAGAGACAGTTTTAATATTCCAGTGAAGAGACATTTTCTATCCTTTTCTGGTGGTATTTTAATAGTAGGTAGTCCATGGCTACTTTATGAAAAATAATAGTTATGTTTTTTATTTACAAAGTATAAAGGAAGAGATGTGGTGCTAAAAGTGAATAAAGGACCTTTATTACCAAGAACATGTAACTAGTGATAATAGGAAAATGCAGCCTACAGTATATCTTGACTTAAAGCCGGGCTAGACAGTTTCATTTTGGTGTCATCAGGCAAAAGTCCCACAATAAACTTTGAGGACATTGCAATTCAGCCACCGTCTCCCAAGCTGCTGCCCGCTCTCCTCCCAGGGAAGCAGTCCACATCGGCAGGGAGCAAGGTGGAGGGATCTGGTGGGAGAGGCTTAGGACAGAAAAGGGAGAGCTGCAGGAGGGGGATGAATTTCAAAATCTTTTTGTCTTTTTCTTTGCCTTTTCCAGGTTTCTGCCTACCCCAACTTTAATAGCTATACATTATTAAATGGGCAAATGCTGCCTTTATTAATATGTTAACTGTTTAACTTATGTATAAGTTTTCAGTTGTTCACAAGTTGAACTACAGTTTTGTTTTGACTTTGAATCTGACAACCAATGAAACTTTGAATTTTCTTATTATACCTTTTGTAATGTTGATGTCAATACATGTTGTAACTTTATTTGTTCAATGAATGACTGAACGCAAACCTTTATTTGGAGGCTGTATCTTTGAAAATAAAAGTAGCTGTATTTTACCAAACAAACAGGTTTGTATGGTTTGGTTCCAGAGAAACATTCTAGGCAGACATAAAAGCCTACAAAAAAATCACAAAGCAAATTTTTCTTAGTATAAATCCACAGTTGGCAACATCTTGCAAAACAAATTCATATCAATCAATAATCATTTACACTTTCAATTCCAAACCATGCCTCTTTCAAAGCAATGCAGACATGATGGGCAATTTTGAAATTCTGAATTCTGAGCCTCATCACCTGCACTTTCCATATAAACACTCAAACTGCTGCAGCTCCAGGTGAGGGTCATTCAGAGAGCATAAAGCTTCATTTCACATGCAGGTGTGAGCATCACAGACGGATTTGCTAAAGAGATTCAGCACATGGAGGAAAAAGAAACAACCAAAACAACAATGCTTGTTGCACGTGGATGATGTTACAGTTGTACACAAACTGGCCTACAATAAATACTCTGTAAGTACCAGATATACAACTTAATATACCACACATTATTTTTGTTCATCTATCTAAATTCCATACACGTTGTACTAAACATTGAACCCTGACTAATTTGAGACACAGATCAGACTATACAGCGTGCATTTCAGGTCATCACCCCTCACCTCAAAATCACTGCCTTTCAGAGAACTTAAAAACTAACAACACATATTCAGTGAGAAATTACAATATGCTGAGTTGTGTGTACAAAGGGCAGCACAGTGCACATACTGTGAGACATTTAGCACATGACACGGGAAGAGTAGCAGCAGGATTATACAGTTAATTACATCACAATGATCTGCATTGCCTTAAAGTGCATGGAGAGGAGTCTGAGCCCAAATGTGACAATGAGGGGAAACTGGACAATGAGGACAATGTTACACATGTCCACCCACAAAAGTGACCACGTGTAATATTGACATTTATTCTGAGTATTGGAAAATGAATAAATTAATTTAAACAGCTGATCATAAAAAAAAACTAATGAAGAAAAGTTTTACTTTTAGAGGACTTGTGATTAAACAATAAATACATTTTAAGGTAAACAACACAAGTTGCAACACAATAGGGCTAATAGTTTGTTTTTTGTTGTTATAATGCAATGCAATGCACAATGCAGAGCATTATGTCAGAAGAAGGGCTTTTATGGACCACTTTCAAGTTACTGTGTCTGCCCTGCAATTTGTGTTTGCTGTGACCATTTAAAGAAATACTTCATCTGGAAAATGGTCATTTGTATATCAGCTATTTACCCCATGTTACATTGAATTTGTGAAGAAAACTCTTTTTTTTCTCGCATGCCTGAACAGGGAATGAAGAATCCAAAAACAGAGAACATTTTTGATGAATTGGAATAAATGGGGGCCATGTTTAATGATAGCAATACACTAAAACCATACAATTTAAAACACTTCTGTGTATGAGAAGCGTGCCTGGGCCCATGCTAAGGTTGCAGCAGTGTACTGGTTTTGAGGTGATATTAAAATTGAGGCTGGACAGAGAATCTCAATTTTGTTTGAGTTATTTTTAAAAAGGAGACTTTTTACACAAACTTCCATTTTTAAAAAAAATGGTTTTAAGTAGGGTTGCAGTGGTCAGTCTCAACCTACTTTTTACACCAACTTTCATTTTTTAAAAAATGGCTTCAAGTTTCAATTATAGTAATAAAAAGTTTGTTCAACCCAAAATAACCCCTCTGTTTTCATTCCTTGTTAAGGCTCATTTTGACTTAATAATGATAATAATAATAATAATGATAATAATAATAATTCTGTAATACTATGATACCGTGAAAATACCTTGAAAATCTCTACCATTGCAACCCTAGCACATGTATGAGTTTATACTCTATACTCATGCAGTTCCAACAATGCACTTGTCCAGGTGTGCTACTTCTAGGCTGAAGTATTTGAAATAGTAAAGTTAAACAACCCAATCGCCATGAAAAAAGGCTGGCATACATTTCTGAAAATCATGGATACATTACATTGGTGTGTTATTTTGTAGAGGATACGTTTTTAACTTAATGTTCCATTACATCTCAACACTGCTGTGGTTAACGTGTGGTTTGGTTTAGTCACAAAAACCATTTGGTCATGGCTGGGAAAGGATCATGTTTTGGCTTAAAATACGCAGTTTTGGGCAAATGTACAAAACCAATATTTTCTTCTGGGACTGGGCTGTTGGGAATCACTGAGCATATGACTGGATAAATGGGACTTGGATTATACTGATTACACTGAGTTGCGTAAAGGGTTTGTAACAGGACATTTTATCGTTTACCGTGAACCCTTTTACTTCAATTCATCAAGAATTTTCTCTGTATATGGACTCTTCATTCACCATGGAGGCATGCCAGAAACACAAAGTTTTCTTTGCAAATTCAATGTAACATGGGGTGAGTAATTGACATACAAAGTGAGTTTTGTGGGTGAAGTATTCCTTTAACTGTTTAAACCTTTTGATGAGCCACTTACTTAAAATGTACAGAATTGTGAATATACAAAAAACAAACTGAAAAACAACAGCAGCAGTGTGTCTTCCCTGGAACAGTGTACCAGTTACTCTGGAGACGCTGAATATCTATATATAGGTCTATTATACATTCATATAATATTGGACTGACTGACATGTAACTGAAACTCAGTGGCCATGTACCAGGAGAAGTAAGAGAGAAAATATATTTGCTTTTTGTAGTTTTTGTGAACTGACCCTTTAATATGTGCATATTTACTGTGTATGGCTAAATTACACACAACCTGTATAATAGAGGATGTGTGTGCATGTGTGTTAGAGAGCACTGTGTGTGGCAGCACGCTGGCAATAAGCTCCCCACTGAGACTGTACATCATCAGGATAGACGAGGTCTTTGTAAGGGATGTGCAGTTTGAGGACACAGTACCTGCGATCCAAGTCGGACTCTGGGCTGGGTGAGTGGTTGGAGTAGGAGTGGCATTTGTCCTGCAAACAAACATAAACACATAATAGGTACAATGATCATCATCATCATTCCTGCAGGGGGCAGCAGAAGCTCGAGCTTCTCACCTCCTCCTCGCTGTCGTCTTGTTTGGGCTTCTTCTTCTCCTTCTCCTTCCCCTTCTTCTTATCATCATCTTTCTTCTTCTTCTCTTTCTCAGGAAGAAGGTCGTCCAGCCAGGCCAGGTCGTGCTGGGAGAAGACCATGTCCAGCATCTTTCGGACGACCATCAGACCCAGGATCTGAAGGGTTCAACACAGACACACAAGCCTTGCTTTAACTCCCATTAACATTCATCTCATATCTGAGTTATGGTCTGAACATGATTTAGCTGGATGACATTTGTAAATGACATTAAGATGAATCACTGATATACAAAGTGAAATTAAATCACTTTATCTCTTAACATTTACACTCATTAATATTGATATT
This sequence comes from Epinephelus cyanopodus, assembly GCA_026686955.1. Taxonomy (NCBI): domain Eukaryota; kingdom Metazoa; phylum Chordata; class Actinopteri; order Perciformes; family Serranidae; genus Epinephelus; species Epinephelus cyanopodus. The sequence continues at coordinate 9,211,581 of CM048921.1, forward strand.
AAAGCTACAGTTGGTAACTTCTATGAAAATATCTTTTTGTCATACTTGTTGAAACTGTTGAATTAGATCCACACAGTAAGATATGAGACAGACCGAGAATTACCACCTCACAGTTGTATGTCTCCGCAAACGTGTCAAGTTACAGTTACAGTTTAATCCATATCTGTCCAGACTCATAAATAGCTATGACAGCTAACAGTGGTTCAGATATGGATGTTGCTGCAAAGAAGCTACAAATTCTAAATAGTTGATGCTTCACACACATCTTACACCCAGCTGCACAGATCTCTACAATCAGCACAGTTTCAAAGTGAACACACAAGATTAGTGTCATCAATTCAGTATCTGATCAAATGTCTCCCGTCCTGTTCCTCAGTTATGGTCTTGAATAATGGCCAGAAAGTGGTTTTGCAGAACATTATGATGTCACACTGAAGCTGACCTTTGGCCTCTTGGATATAAAATGTCACCACTTCATCATTTTATTCTATTAGACTTTTACGGAAATTTTTGTCACAATTAGCATATGAATTCTTGAGTTAAGGCCAAAACCATGTTTTGTGAGGTCGCAGTGACATTTGACCCTGACTACCAAAATCTAATCAGTTCAGTCTTGACTCCAAGTGGATGTTTGTGCCAAATTTGAAGATATTCCCTCAAGGCGTTTGTAAGGTATGGATGGACGGGCAGATGGAGGACAACCCAAAAAACACAATGCCTCCAGCTACAGCTGTGGCTGGCATGGACATAAAAATCATATTCCTCCACCTCATAGTACTACTAATGGCATTTGCTGGAATAACCCGTGGCTTTTGAAAAACAACAAATCAGAGTTGCAGAGTCACTTACACAGCTGTCAATCATGTCTACGACTGAAAATGTTTACTCTGGCCAGTGGGTGGTGCTTGGCACCCCACTCAACTATTTCCATCTCGGTGGCTGGGTCACAAACGTTCTCATTTTACAGCTAAACAGTACACTAAAATATGCTCCTGAAAACATTTGAGGAAAGACATAGGCAATGCAATAACAGAATCTTGAGTCATATTTGATCAGCACTGCCTAGTTTTACAGTTTGACCACGGTTTACCAGCAGTGACTGATATAACGGACAGCTGTTAGCAACTCCTCGGCTCGGATTGCTTGTTTCCTTCACCTGCAGTGGATTCTTGCAAATGCCATTAGAAGCACTACAAGGAGGCAGAGAATCATGATTTCTTTTCAGATTATCTGTCTCATGTGTGTCTGAAGCAAATATGACAACATTTAATTTTTTTATGAAAATTACCAACTGTAGCTGTAAACCTCATGTGTCTTTACATTTACTCTCATCCAAGCATTCAATATTGATACGGATATTTCATTTAAAATACAAGACAGATTATGTCTGTTTCTATGGTTTCCACTCATGGATTGGATACACAGTGTTTTAGCAGTAGCACATCTCTGACCACCTCTGGAGAATCTTCAAAGCATCCTCCTGGGTGCTTAAATACAGCCTTAATTTCATGCTACCAAATTAGATCAAATTCTCTGATCATACAGGAAGCATGTTTAAACCACCCACAATACAACAACACAGCGTTCATTAAAAATCTGTGTTGTTGCAAATGTATTTTACCGCATACCATAACGGGGAAGATGATGGCCAAGAAGGTGGATTTGAGGGTCCAGAGCACAGCCAGACATGCGATCTGGATCAGTGTGAACAGGTGTACCCTCCTCAGAGGAACATGACGAAGGTAGGAGAAATCGGGCTGGTGCTTAGATGGCATCATGTACAGCTTAATCCTGTCCCAGAACTGTAGAAGGCCATGAGACAAGGTGGCAAATGGAAGAGAAGAGAAGAATGTCTGAGTGACGCAGGCTTCTCACACACAGACCTCGATGAATGATTAATCCAAAAGTATTTGGGGGATTTGTATGCATCACAGCTCAGCTTGCCTGTGCAGTGTGTTGGAGGACAGTTACCGAAGAGCACCTGCTCTAGCACAAACTGAGCCCCAAGTTAAATATTTTTGAACTCATCTAAAAGTGTCTGTAAAACTGTTACTTTGGATATTGGTTATTATAATGAGACACCTGGCCATCACAGGTACAGTTTATGTATTCAGCCCAGAGTGTAATATCTCCTGTTTCTCCATTCCACATAATATACACATACAAAATTTGGGAGCGTATAACAAATCCCCCAGAGTTATTATGTCTTTGTCTTTTTTCATGCGATTGTGTTGTCTCTGCTGTCTCTAAGGACACTATCAGATCATGTCTGCTGCTTCCCACCTGCTGTCAGAAATGCAATAAGTAAGATCTCCAGCCATGATAACTCAATTTATTATGAAAAAAAAACATCAACAGCTGGCACACAGCGTACCTGGATTCCACTGAGGGAAGCTACGCCCATGTAGAGGAAGACACCGTACAGCACAGGCATGGGGATGAACTACAATCAGCAGATAGGCCAGAAAACATGTTAGTTATTTACACAGTTAGCAACATATTGACGTTTCTACATTGCCAACACTATATGCAGTAATGTATGGAGACCCAGTGTGCTCAATATTAAATAAAGAAATAATTCTGAAATAACTTATCCAATGAATAAATTTCTATAACATGTATGAATGAACCAAAAAATGGTAAAATCATATAAGAATGATTATATCTTAACTCAACTATTATATTACAAAATGTTTTTTCATCGCTCTCAAATTTCTATTAGAGTTCATTTCTTATTTAATCAAGATGCTCTTTATTAAACATCAGTCACATTTTATTTCATAATGTCACCTCTCAATCATTTATGTGCCCCTTTTAAAGGGACAGTTCACCCCAAAACCAAAATTACATATTTTTCTTCTTACCTGTAGTGCTATTTATTAGATTGTTTTGGTGTGAGTTGCTGAGTGTGGATGTACTCATGGACGAAAGGCTCGCTCAAGACAGCCAAGCAGCAATCACCAGGGCTGAAGTGTAAGTGTAAAAATGTGCGGTTCTTCAAATGACCTCTTGAGGCTGCCTCCACAAGCCAGTCAGTCCCCATAGACCCCCATGTTAAAATGCTCAGCTTTACAGCAGAAATAATCATGATTACATCCTGGTACAAAAATTGTGTTTTGTCTCTTTAGCTAATTTCCCTTTCTTAAGACAACTTTGTGGGAGTGAATTTTTAAATAATGTACCTATTAATATTTTGTTAAGGCTTAAAATGACACATGATTAAGGGCGTGGCCACGATGAGTGACAGGCTGTCTGACAATAGTATCTTCAGCTTCTCAGTCAGATCCACCCCTCACTACTCCACAGCTCCAGCCTCTTGTCCAAATATGGTCACTTCTGGCTCCAAAAAACAAAATGGCAAGAATCAAAAAGCTGAACTTGCCAGAAGCCACTTACAGTATTGCAGCGAAAATAAAATCCCCTGCGGCCCATAAACCACTACTATAAAAGAGATGTCCATAAAACTGTTGACAGGACACCTTGAACTGCTGCAAACAAGGTCAGTTATGACTCTTTCTATTATGAATTGTTGATCCATGGAAGTTTTATATCTTTAAAACTTTTTTGGAGCCAAGAAAAGTGATTTAAAAATCTGAGACATCATCACAATGTAAAGTCTTGTGGATGGGGCAAGCAGGAGAAACACTATTGTGAATATTCAGTGGGCTGCTTAAGTAAAGTAAACCCAGAAGTTAAAAACCGTTTGCGCCAGGCGAGCAACTACATTAGAATAATAGGCACCAGCTTGCCATCCAGTTCCCAGGTATTAGGCTATTAAATTCTATACATCAAAACAGGAGTCCACAAACCAGTGGTAACTTTATGGTAGCTACATCCATTATTTTATACAGTGATGGTGTGACATTCTTCAAGACTGATGTTAGCAAGCTCAGTGGTGCTAGGTGAGCTAGCAGTAGATGCACGCTTCTTTCTGCACAGTGATACAGTTGGCAGGTGCCGTTAAACTTTTCAAATGTAAGGCCTATATTTTGCCACTTTGAGAGCCACAAACTGAGTGCCATCTAGTTCCACTGTATTGGAGAGAAGGTAGAAACCTCTATGGCTGTTTTCTCCAACACTCGGCCACTCACACCAAAGCAGTCTAGACTAATGAATAGCACTACAGGTAAGAGGAAAAATAGTTGTGTGGATTTTGAGGTGAACTGTCCCTTTAATCTGGCAAGCTCAACAAATGCTACTAAGAAAGTTAGCTAGAGCTACAACGATACCAAAGTATGTCTGGCTGCCGCTGTTAATACAGCACACAGACAAAAAATACTTATAATGAAATAACATTTAGTTTTAATAAGTTTCATTTTCACAATTTGTCCATTCATTTTTATATTTTACTCTATCGATTCATATGATTATTTATTTCATTTATTTGATACTGAACACTTTGGGATTTCATAGTGGTGTGGTGGAAATAATAGCACTGTGGATCGACTTGACCACTAGTAAAAGATCATAAGTAAACGACTACACATATTAACAACAACAATCAGTTCTATTGTCAGGAAAGCATTTAAGGTTTTAATCCCGCCATTCTCAAGAGTTAATAACCTGGATTTAGATGGCTTTGATTTCAAGCAATAGAAAACACGGCCATGTTTTGTGCATGCTGGTGTAAAAAAACGGAGCAAACACATGTGATTCATCCACCAACACTTCATACCTTAAGTACTGGAGCGAGGAAGATGGAGACTCCAGTGAGGGCAAACACCAGAATGCCTGTCATTCTTTGTTCTCTGTATATTGGATATTGATGAAATATACACAAGAGACTGTCAAGTCAATTTCACAAAGCTTCTCTCTATTTCAACTACAAAGGGCTTAACACAGCGTGTCTCTCTGGCAGTAGAAACCTGAAGGGATTAAGTTATACAATTCTCTCTTTATTTCTGTGTTTTTATCATATTGTGGACCGACCTGACCCCGAGGAACTGAGGCTGCTCTCCAGGTGCGCTCGACGCGCTCTCCATCTTGAGGGAGTCGATGTGGGCGATGGAGATGACGGTGGCTGCGACATACCAGGGCAGGCCCATGAAGGAGCAGGCTGCCATCAGGACACCCACCCAGAACAGATCCAGGTGATAGCCACAGCCTTTCTGTCAGGGACATGTGTTTTTGTTGTCGTTTGAATGTTACTCTGGTTGTAATGCTTCATTCTTTAAGAAATACATTTTATTGATAAACTGATTCAAAGTGCCGTATGTCAGACGAGACAGCATGCAATAATACCATATTGTGGTTATTATGAAAGATCTGTATCCTCCATAAATATAATAAAATTGAACTCAAATGCAAACTGAAAGTCTAACTGACTTACAGGGACAATTCACCCCCAAAAGCAAAAATACGTATTTTTACTCTTAACATTAGTGCTATCTGTCAGTCTAGATTGTTTTGGTGAAAGTTGCAGAGTGTTGGAGATAACGGCCGTCTCTCCAATGTAATGGAACAGCATTGTCTCTTTCCATAAATCATAACCCAGTTACTAAAGATAATCCACAGACCTTTTCACACGTCATTCCTTTCTACTGAACTACACCTGCCAACAGTATCATCGAGCAGAAGGATCATCTTGCACCTCTGAGCTAACTAATGTTACAGCTCAGCCGAGGAGGATGCCATTGAAATTTACATCTCATGCCGTCATGAGCACGGGCCTCTCATCAGTGAGTAAATGCACACTTCCTGCGCGGTAATACGGTTGGTGGCTGTGGTTAATGGAAAAAAAAGAGTTCCGACATGAAACTGCTCATAACAAGGTCTGTGGATTATCTAGAGTAACCAAATGTATTTCTTCCATAGTTCCATTATACTGAAGAGAAGGCAGACATCACTATGGCCAATATCTCCAACACTCAGCAGCTCACACCAAAACAATCTAGATGGATAAATAGAACTACAGATAAGAGGAAAAATATTTATTTTTGATTCTGGGGTGTACCATTCCTTTAATATGAGCTTTAATGATTATTTTTCACATTTTTCCATAGTAATCAATATAAAGCAGTAGCACACCTACCTTGAGTTTGTTCTCCTTGCGGTTAACAATGACGGCGCTGATCTGCTGGTCCATGAAGATGAGGATAGTGACGAGGAGGGCAGGGACAAAACTGGCCACATAAACCCACCACGGGTTCTTGCCAAATGGCATCACCAGCCACCCACGATCTGGCCGAGTTGGCTAGTAGTGAGAGATGAGAGGCCACTTATTTTTCCACAACAGCTGAGCAGTGTTGAACATTTTGGACAGAATAGAAAACAATACAAGACATTTTCACTCAGTATCTTTGATGGATCTGTTCAGCAGTTTTGGGGAAACACTTATTGCTATTTTTTTGTAGAGTTAGATGAAAAGATGGATATAACTCTCATATCTATCCAATAAATACAACACTACAGCCAGGAGACGGACAGCTGGAAACAGCTAGAGCCTGGCTCTGTCCACAGACAGAGACGTAGAAAAAGTTTTTCATGCATTTATCTTCTCCAGGCTTGACCCACAGCAACTCTGTCCTCTCTGGCATCAACCAAAAGTCACTCTCTTGCCTCCAGCTAGTTCAGACTGCAGCAGCCAGGCTTCTCACTGATTTAACAGATGACATCACATCAACCTAATCCTGCCTTCTGTTCATTAGCTCTCTGTTGTATTTACAATTGATCTTAAGATTTTAGAGATTACTTCTACAGCACCTCTAGGTCTGTTCCTAAATTACATAGCAGAAATCTTGATCCTATATGAGCCAGCTCACAACCTTAGTTTCTCAGGTAGGTGTTTGAAAGTTAAGACTTCAATCTAAAGGTGGCTGTGCTTTTGCTATGAGGACCCCTCAGCTTTGAAATAACCTGCCTGAAGAGATAAAGCTCACAGAATCAGTGACTTCTTTTAAATCAAAACCCATCTTTACAGACTTGCCTTTATGTGATGTCATTGTTTTTATTATTGTTTTTACTGAGTTTATAGCTTGTACTCTCTCTGTTGTACTTATTTTTTATTGACATTTTCTGTTTTTATTTTTACTTTTTATCTTTTACTGTTCCTATCTTTCATCATCAGCTGTTCTCTTTCTCTCTTGGCTTCTTGTTTTTAATTTTACCTCAGCTTTGTCTTGCTTGTGCTTGGCCATACTGTTGGCTTTCAGTTGTTTTATTGCCTGTGGGGTATCCTGCTTCTTGAGTTTAAAGATGCTATATCAATACAGTCATTATTATTATAATTATAATTATGTACTCATCAAATAACACAATCAGTGGCCAATAGGCACACTATTAAAATCTAAGGCAACCCAATACAACAGCTCAGCCATAGATTATACCTTAAAAAAAAAAATAATGTCAAAAACTGCAAGAGCAGCTAATTACTAACTTATGGGATTTCCATACCTTAAATTCTGTGGGGACAATTAGCTTGGGAGTTTTGAGTCCCATCAACATGTCGAGCCCCACGAACGTCATGATGGACATGAAGATAGAGAAGTCACTGATGAGTTTCCTCAACTGGTGCAACAAACAGAGAAAAACAAACATAAGAAGAATAGAAAAAAGAACATTTCTTTGCAGAACTGAAATCAGAGACACAGTCTGAGGAGGCAACTCATTTATATTGATAAAAAGCTGAGTTGTGCCTGACTTCACTTGTGTCAAAGTATCATCCTTGTGTCTGGAAAAACAAGGGGTCAGTTTCTTTTGTCTGTCTGACTGTCTACTTCCTGTTAGAGATCAGACATAGGACAGATGTGAGCATCCGTGCTATGTTAGGTCTGAAGGTACTGGTCATTGTGCTGCTCAAAGTGCATTGATGATCAAAAGTGACAAAGTTGGAAAAAACTTGCATGAGTCCCAATGTGTTGGACTGGATTTTAACTGATTCTGCAAAGCATTTTATGATCTTGTTTTCATTTAAGAAAATACACAGATACATTGACAGATGGTTGTGTCACCTTGGTGGGGAAATAGCGGCTGAACTTGAACTTCTTGAGGGAGACGGTCATTGAATAGGTGCCAAAGAAGAGGATGAAGGACATGAGGGCCAGATCGGGGACAAACTTGCAGGACTTGCCCACCAAAGAGCCTCCGTACTTGATACACTCCTTCTTGCTCAGCTGACTCCAGTCCAGACCTGTCACATTTAACTGGGATGGTTGGTGGCAGTGGTGGGGAGACAGAAGAGGATGAAGAAGAGTGTTTTGACACAGATGAAGAGAAAAATGGAAACACAGACGGAGTGGAAATTGTTGACACGGATGTGAAGTATTAATTCAGAGAGAAAGAGACAATGATGGGACGGATGTGAGAGACAAAGGAGAGAAAGAGGAGAGCTGAGCGGATTCTTTATCAGAGTTGATACCTGGGGTGGCTGCAAACAAAACATTTAGCTCTTTTCGAACAATGCCGCCATTTGGACTAAAAAAAAACCCTGTAATTCATTCTGGGAAGAGCTGATATTTCTAACCCTTTAAACATTCAACTTGAAATACAATGCACCGAAAAATAAACTGAATGAAAACAAGCACTTACCCCAGAGACACTAGAGCTGTTATCTGGCATTGGAACTAAACCATTGAAGATCATTGCAGCCACTGTGTATGATTGGGAGAGACAGACAGGGGGGTAATGAGACAGAAAATAAAGAAGGGATCGAGGAGGGAAACAAAAGGGAAAGAAAAAAAAATGCATAACATCATGAGAATTCAGCGGCTGGACACTGCAGAGAGCACTCCGAGGCCCATGCAGACAAACAAAGAGGTACTCACTTGCAAGAGACGGCAGCCAAATTGTGCATGGCGAAAGCAAACAAGAGACAAATCAGTTACAGAAATCAATGTCTACAGAAATTACTGCAAATCACTGCCATTTTCAAAAACTGTAAACAGATTAGGGAACATCTAGGAATTGGTACGATGAAGGAAACTAAATTAAATTAGATTTCCATTGAGCCATGCAACCCCACGAAGAATCAAGTTGGGAATCATCATAGATAGCAGCTACAGCTCAACTGATACAGTTCACAGATACTTGATATTCTTGAGGCATAAATCTGACAACAATATATATGAAGATAAACAACTTTTTTTTTTATTTGATTATTCAAGATACGTACTGAATGTTTTATATTTGAAACATTAAGTGTTCTCTGGTGACAAACTATGTAATGGTGAAATCACCTCAAACATGTATTTGGCATCTCTGCTTTATCAGCCAGAATATAAGCCAATATCATATTAATCTGCAAAAAATAATATTAGCCAATACATTATGGTCTGGCCAATTTAGCAGTCAGGCTCTAACACTGACCAAAGATAAAAGCAAAACCCAAATATATATTTTTAGAAAAACACTTAATTGATATTTTTCTTGAAAGGCCCTGACACACCAAGCCAATGGTCGGCTGTCAGTCAAAGTTTAGCCATCAGAAAGCGTCTGTCACCCTAGTCTTTGCGGTGTATCCCACGCCGTTGGCCCTCGTTGGCCCTTGTCGGCCTTTGTCGGCTGTTTTTTTAGCCAATTCAGCATGTTGAATCAGTGTTGGAGACAGTGAAGACTGTCAGTGAATAAAATCATTCTGATAGGCAGTTCAGCTCAGTGCACAAAAAGAGAAACGGAAGTGAGGAAAGTAAACAAACAGCCAAAGTCAAGAGGGAGTGACATCAAAACAAACTTGTTGTATAAGCAGGGGCATAAACATAGACAGTGCAGGGGTGCACTGGGCCCTTGGGCCTGTAGAGAGTGGTTGGAGGGCCCGCTCACTTTAGAGAACGGGCCCTTGCAAGGGCCTCAATCTGCCACCTCAGAATACGCCCATGTTCAAAGAAGAACACACATTTAATACAATACTGTTATCTGCTATAAATGCCCTTGAGAAGGCAAACCCATCTCCATGAATGTTTTTGTCTTTTGTGTTAGTTAGCAGGAATGCATGACAAAATTATATTTCCATTTTAAATAAACTAAACTAATACTAACAAATAAAATAAACTATTTAAAAAATCAATTTAATGAATAATCTCTTATTTTATTTGGTATTTTTACAGATTTGCAGTGATGATTGGAAATATATATGGTGATGTTGTCCGACATCCAGTCTGTATTTGATGATGTGACATTACTATAAAATATACAGTTGCTGTTTCGATGAAAAAATCTGGCACAAGGTCCCATCATAATAGTATGCACTGAGGCATAACCTTACTATCGTACGCCACTGTATATAAGGTAAGCCTGTTTTTCTGTAGCCATTAAGCTCTTTAGCAGAGATGTTTCATGATGGTTTGTTGTATTGTTCACTGGCGCACTGTAAAATGTGCTTTGTCTAACTAGCATCCCTTTTTGAATGACAAATACAGACTACTGCTGACTGCAAGTATGGAGAGTTATTTCCTCTCACACAGATGCTGAACATGAGTGCCGGTTGGCCATCAGCTGTAATTGTAAAGTTGCGTTCATGTGCAGCTTTTTTGGCCAAGACACAGGCGATGTGAGGTGACGCAACAGTCAGCTTTCATCACTGCTAGCGCTTTGTCATCAGTTTGGTGTGTCTGGGCCTTACGGGGAGACACTCCAGGTAAAAACGGCTGTTTTACATCCATAACATGTCTCCTTTCAGACTAGTGGACAGAAAATGTCCAAAACACACCTTTAGGTTTAATTTAGCTCAGATTTCAGTTCTAGAAGTGAATGCAAAAAATGCACACTTAATTAGATAATATCTCATTTGTATATTGGCTGCCTAAAATGGAAGTAAAAATCATCTGTTTGAGATATAATTCAATATACCTCATTATGTGGCACTAACACTACAAGCAGGAATCATTTTTATGGCTTAATAACGTTACGCTAACACTACAACGTTAGCTGCTGTGAAACATTGCATTGAAAAGCTACATCATGATGAAGTCATATCCAGAGGACAAGCAATGAGCGAACCTGGATAATCATGAAAAAGATGTCTGAGATCTCATTTCTTGTATTAAAAAGCTTGTCATTCTGCTGCTGACTGTTAATGCTCTGATTTTTTTTAGCCTTTATTTAACCAGACAAGTCATTGGTCATTTACAATGGCTGCCTGCAAAAGATAAAGTTTCTCAAGGGAAAGGGGTGCAAAGGGCCTAAAAGATGTCGTCCTTGTCCTTGAACACACCAAATGTTTTTTTTCTTGTATTACCAAGTTTAAAGAGAAACATGATGGATTTCAAATGTCTCTGCAAGCTGATTTTATAGGCCATAGTGTAGTGAAATGAGCTGAAACCAATCACAGGAAATTAATTCATAAACGTGTGGCATGCTCTTGAAAATGATCAGTAGCAACTTATGTGCAATTAGCAAATAACTGCCAGCAGAACTTGATATAGAAAAATAAGTTTACCACCCTTCACTAATGAGAACTGAACTCTTTCCTCAGTTTAAGAACTACTCTGCTACTCAGGCTGATAAGAAACAATAAAAGGTTAGGTATCAATCAATCAATCAATCAATCAAACTGAATACAGGTGGTTTTAGTCTCCTCTATAACCTGCCTGTGTCATTAGTCCACTGAGCTCAAAGAGAGCCACTTGTGGACAATCCCCCTGCATTTCCCTGAGCCAAGGGGTGAACTCACTCGGATCTGGGGCCAAGCATTCGCACTTGTAGGTGGTGACGTAGTCGGGCTTAAAGTCGGTGTTGATGGGGTAATACTTGAAGGAGCCCACCATCTTCTTGATGGCGTCAGAGATAAAGATGAAGGAGATGAGACTGGAGAAGCCCTCCTCGGTGAAGCGTGTCATGTATTTAATGATGTAACTGGCGTCCGTAGCTACCAGGATGAAACACTGCAGGCAGGAGTGGATGCCGATCCACAGACGCAGCTCCAAGTAATCTATGCCGTTGTTTCTTTGGGAGTGAGAAGTCAGAGAAGCATGGTGAATGCACTGATGAAGGGAATCATGTATACCACCAACACAAACATATCCAGTGCTGCACATATAATATCTGTATGTGCCATGTAGTTCTTTTGCATGCGGTATAAATGATATTTCCACCTATTGTATTTGAATATATCTGCATATTGCGGTTCCTAAAACACTATTGGAATTGCACAAATTGGGTATAACTGGAAAGCTGAGACTGCTGTGGACTAAATAAGCCCAATTTGATTTATGTGTGATGATGTTTGCCCCCACAGTAGCCATTTCATTATGGTCTACCTTTTTTTTTTTTTAAACCTGACCTTACTGTATAAAATGATCCAATCCAATCGCAGAAAAATGCAATTCTTACAGAAATATCCAAATATCAAAGGTTTTTGATACCAAATCACAGCATAGTTTTTCCTGTGGTGTTCCTTGAGCTGTTGGTGTCTTAATGTGGTGTTTTGGAGGAATGTTTGACTATTTTTATCAATTCTAAAAAAATGCTCAAACTCAGCACTAAAACTGTGTAACAAATGCTGTCAATCCAAAAATTGCTCCATCATATACCTCCATCATAATGTTCTAAGCCAATATACACTTTGACTTTCAAAGTTTGAAGAGGCACCTGACCAAAACACAATGTTTATTACATATTTATGACTAGATCTTAATTATTTATGACTAAAACTTGCCACACAGTGTTGAGCTGTATCTCAAATAATTCTTTAAGTTCCCAGCTTTCAGATGATGTTTACCACTTCTATGTGACATGCATTGTTAAACTGCTATCTCCCCATAATGCTCCCCCTGAAACAGGCAAAAGTGGAAGGGAGGGGTGGAGTAGAAGAGGTTAAACCTATTAGGAATAAAAGCTACAAAAACTGAAGTGTATACACTTTGATAACTACTGCATATATATCCTTTTAAGACAAATATCATCACTCATGCACGAAATCATGAAGCGGAGTCACGCGCTGTAGAGCAGGAGATTCTGTTGTGTTTTCCACTATAATGGGATTATCAAATAATCCTCTAAATGACATTAAAGAGAGTGTCTGAACTACTCAGTATTCTCCCTGTGTCTGTCGACTGCAAGATTATTTGGCTCTAAAGAAGCTCACTTGCTGAATTCAAACAGGAGCTTTTCAAAGATGAGGATGGGTCCAGTGGAGCTGAGGATGATGAGGGGCTGACCGCTGAAGAAACAGAAGACAGAGCCAGCAAGAGCCGTACCAAGGAAACTCTCCATCACACCCTGTTGTAAGAGGGAGAGGAAAGAATTACACACATTTAAACCATGAGGAGTAAGAGAGGAGGTGTTGTGGGATGACTCCCAGACCAATTTGGTGGGGAATAACAGTGTAGCTGTAAACAGATGCAACAGATGGGACGGAATTGAGAAAACATAGCTCAAGCTCCAGATGAGTAGAGAGGAATAATGCTGTAATAAAACAAAGGAGAAGTTTGTGTGTGTGTGTGTGTGTGTGTGTGTGTGTGTGTGTGTGTGTGTGTGTGTGTGTATGCTAGTGTTGGAGCGAAGCTATTGATCACTTATAGAGAAAGGGAGATCTGATGCGGAACCACAATGAACCAAAAATACTCTGACCTCACAGAGGAGCCTGAGAGTTATATATGAAGCAAGACACTCTCAAGGACAAGTTCATATAACAGCGTCAATGACATCACTGTTTTACAACTGAGCAGTGAAGTCGAACGATATGTAGTTTTTTCCCCCAGGTGTTCAGATATGTAAACACATTCAGATGAGTGACATGCTGCAGAGGACAATCGAGCACAAACAAAATTAAAACGAGGAAAACAGTGTCACTTGTATGACAAAGTATTCAAGACTGTAAATATATCTTATCTAACCTGATAAATATGACACACAAATTACACTTGAACTTCCTGAGCAGGCACCAGTTGATTTTAATCTACAGCATCTACTTGCCCATTTGCTGCAGTAATAAGCTAGACATGCTTGTCTCACTGGACACATCGCACCCAGAAACACTATCAGGTATCATGCATTCATCAGTAATGTGTACTGAAAATGGGGAAAAGATATATCTAACTCCTAGGTGTAATAAAATCACGACATCCCAATCTGCTATATCAGTATTTTTCTTGTTTTCTGTTAAAGGAATAGTTTAATGTTTTGTGAAATACGCATATTTGCCTTCTTTGTTGACAGTTGGATGAGAAGATCAACACCACTCTCATATCTGCACAATAAATATGAAGCTAGAGAGAGCAGCGTGTTGGCGTAGCACAAAGACTGGAAGCAGAGGGAAACAGCTACCCTGGCTCTGTCCAGTAGTAACAAAATCTGCCTACCAGCATGTACATCGCTCTCAAATGAAGACATTATATATAAGTTGTATAATCTGTAGAAAAAACTAACTCAGCCAAAGTGGTTTTACAGTGACTATCGTGGATGGACTATGTCTTGGCTGGGAGCAGTGACTTCCTCAAGTGGATGAACCTCATATTGACCACAAAAATCCCATCCAAGAAAAGGTCCCACCAAAATGTCAACAACAGATGCACCCTGGATACCTAGCGTGTCATATGTAGATGTCAGAAGTCCACTTAACAATCAGCAACATCATGTGACAAGCTAGGAGTGAGAACATTGTTGAACATTGTTTTCTATGAAGAGCAGTTTTATATGGAGCCAGTATCTCTTACAGAATTAGTCACAAGATTTTTGAATCCAAATGATATCTTTAAAGAACATAGTTGTTATTTTAAATAACATATTTTCTTTGTTTCCAGGCTTGATAAATAGCAAATAAGCAAATAAAGTCATGGTTTTAGCATCTTTCAGGTCAAGTTCTTTTAAACTCCTTTATTATCATGCCAGGCATTTCTTTAAAAAGACTGTGAAAATGCCATAAAATGTTCTGGGATGGTGTAAAGCTAGACACACACAGCCTAACAGCACCCTCTTTGTTAAGAGTGCATATCCAGCTGATAAACCAAGTTCACATAAAATATCTAAAATAAATTCACTTGTCCTGTTTCTGAAGTTCGGGACTTTTTTACCTGGTAGTTGTCGGTAGCGTCTCCCAGTAGTCCACCAAAGGTGATGGCGTTGGTGATGCAGCCCAAGTAAATGAAGAGCACTGCGGAGATGGACTGAATGTGGAAACCCTCATAGAAATCACTTGGCAGCCATGGTAGTTTCCGCTTTATGTCCAGGTAAAGACCGCCACAAAAGCTAACACACACAGTCACACACAGTGGTTAGGATTCTAAAAAAAAGGGTTACTGCATTAAATCAGGACAAAATCACATTTTATACTACATTTCCTGCTGAAAAAAAAACAAACAAAAGTTGGAAAATTTGGTTTGTTGGTGCTGTCGTTTTAGACACAGTTGAAACTGGCGTCAAACACTGCCAATTTCACAAAAGATTAATCTTTGTATCCTCAGCTAACGTGCTCATTAAGGAGTGTCTGCATCTTTTGGGGACCCAAATAGTTTCCCAGCTTTGCCAGATTTGGATGAATTGATATTGAAATTTAATTTCCATATGCCAGAGTTTGGTTAAATTTGAGCCAAACCTCTCAACAGTTTGCCATGTGGTCTGGGCTACCTACCGTCCAGTGAATGCCAGCTCCTCTCCAAGCTCATGTTGTGCTGGCATCTCTTCGTCCTCAGCCAGGCCTCCTCCTCCTCCAGCTGTACCGTTCATCTGTCCCAGCTCATTTAAGGAAAACACTGACTTCCTGCAGAAAAGAGAAGTACGGCACAGATGGGAGCAAAAATGGGGGGTATATGTTTATTAAAGGACTACTCAATGATGTAATGAATGCAGTTTCACAGGCTTTTCATCCTGAAAATCTGGCTGAGGCCTGTTGACATGGAGGCGTTATTGTGCCCTGCAGAAAGCTCTTACCTCAAGGTTTCAGGAAACAATTTATTTGACTGCGGTCTAAATCTCTGACAAAACAAATTGATTTTTAATGAGGGTTTAACGTCATACAATTGTTGTAGGGATAATGCTTACTGTGCTACAGAGAAATGAGCCGAGAGCTTTAATGTGCCTTACTGAGGTGGATGGTAAAATTCCAACCTTTTGTCAGCTGAGGTGACTTTCTTGGGCGGTTCAATGCGGATTTTAGGATCCCATTCTCCAGGCGGCAGCACAATGACCTCATCCAAAAACTCATCTATGCCCGCGATGAGGTCCTCACGATCTCTGGCCTTGTAGGCTACATCACTGAAAAGCTGAAAGATGGAGAGAGTTCATCAAAGTGATAGTGATCAGTACATACTGCTCTAATAACTGGAATTCGACTCTTTTCCCTCCTCTCTGATGGTCTCTGGAGACTTGTTAAACATAAACTGTAGGAGCTATATCGACATTTTGACCTCAGTTGGATTACATTCAAAAACAACTGTCAGTCAGTAGCTAATCATGCCCTAGAAACACTGTAAGTCAAGTGCGCGGGAGCATAATCAAAGCATTGATTCTAATTGGCAATGACTTTGGCAACGGCCCAGTTCTAGTTTTCTAAATGGTGACTACACGCTGCAAACACTGCGGGTCATTAGGACTGTAAACCAAAAGAAGAGCACAAACTAAAATGAAAAGCGGCAGGTATCTGCAGCCAGGGGAAGGCAGATTTTTTTTCCCCTCAAGAGTGGTGTGTTGTACTGTCATTGATTTTCTCCCTCCCACACAAGCAGTTAAACTTGATTCTGGTCTGTACATCACTGAATATGTTGGAGTCTCGTGCTATACTGCCTAGAGTTAGGTTTTTAAATCCAACTAATAGCTGTATACTTGTAGTGTAGTCTTAGAAGTATTGAATGATCACATTTGAGAGGCAGGCAGGTAAACAGTCCATGTGGAGAGCCAAAGAGGCAGAACACACTGGCTGAAAATCAAACTCTGAGCCCATCCCTTCTCATCTAAATTGGTTAAGCTTCATGTTACCTTTTCAAAAAAAAATTATCTGCTTTCATGTGCAGATACATGTTTATAGAGATTTGCTGAAATGACCGTACACAGAAGAGGAATTCTTGCTTCTGATATCCGCTTGCTTAACCGGAACCCCTGAAATATTTCCTGTTGCCCCCACAGGCTTATTGTCATCAGACCGATAGTGATAGGTTCCAAGATAGTTTTGTGGGCACTCCTGTAAATCAGTGGATAAATTATTTTGAACGTCACAACTTTCTTGAAATGACTAGTTTCACTGTCAGGATATGATCCATCCCATCACTCCTAAAGTCAACAAGAGCTGCACAATTAATTCATTTCATCCCCATTCAAGTTAGCAGGGTGCTAAACTGGAAGTTAGCTGCTAGGCCGGGGAAAGTCTCTGGTGCACTCGCTCTATGGGCCGCAGGATGTGGAAGATCTGGGTAATTTCATACTGCTGAAAAATCCAGCTTTATTTGGCTACGTGTGCCACTGAGCAGCTTTTATAGGAGTGAATAGGGTACAGCCTCTGAAGCTGTATCCAGGCCTCTTTGGTGGGCACATAAAGATGAAGTAAGTGCAGGAGTAAACCCAGTGAGTGTTTTGTCATTGGAAAGGTTAGGAGACATTAGTATACAGCCCTGCTAATACTGTGATGCTGCACTTGAGCTAACAAGCTAACATAATCTTAATGACTTTGATAACATACCAGCAGGCATAATGTTTACCATGTTTTTAGGTTAGCATGTTAGCATGCTAACATCTGCTAAACAGCAGAAACACAAAGTACAGCTGAGGCTGATAGGAATGCACTGCTTTTGCAGGTATTTTATCATGTAGGTCAGGTGGTGCTTGGGGAGGTAGGCGGAGGATTAAACCACTATTAAGATGCCAAATTATAATGAAGGTCAATTTAGGGTTGCTATCCATGAATCTTACTGTCAGTGTTTGATTGTGACTGGTGAACATTTTGTGCACAACTGTGGCAACAGTGCTAACAGCCTATTATTTTTTTACTACTTGCATCTGCTGTTTAAATAGCACATGATGTGGCTTTGTGCTCAGTGATATTGTCAGCAACAACAACTACAATTGCATTCAGGAGCGAGAGTAACGCTCCTATTAGGAAGCCATGGGTGACTCATTATCCCAATAGAAACCCAGCTTCTTACTGCTGCTTTACAATCAGCATCACTTCCAGATGTACTTAAAACACAATCACATAGCACATTTGTTTCAGCTTCAACTCCAGCTCACTGCGTGTGTACAGTAAATGGCACTTTTGGTTCTCACAGTACATTGGTATAATACATTTATTGAGGCAGTGTCAGTGTCAGCATGTGGTGACTACTGAAGAAGGCGTGTCATGGAAACATTTTTCAGAACACAATGACAGATACTCACATCATCCACCATTAGGGTTGCTATGGCTCGACCGATCTCATTGTAGGACCTGGCCTTTCCTTGGGGTCCCAAGAGAATAAACAGGAATCTGTATGGTGATGAGACAAATGTGAGGTATGTGCTGGGATGGCTGGTGTCTGTCAAAAGGGCTTTGTTGAATCAGGGTCAAGAGGACAGTGCAAATCATTTCACCTGGTGGGGACAGGGACCTCAGTAAGACCTCCTAGTGTTGTAGCCTGAGCCAGGCGGACAAAGGCTACGAAGGGTTTGTTAAGGAAATCCACTTCGCCCACCAAGACGTTTGATGCTTCGGCATCTCTGGGGATTTTCTTCATGAATTTATTTTTCAGCTGCAGAAAGTGGAGGGGAAAAGAGAGAACATGGTAAGACAGTACACATTTGCTTTTGGTTTATCTTATTTAATTATTTTTTTCTCTTTGTCCTTTGCAGCATCATTATGTCTCCATGCCAGCGATATTTCTGAGTTGTCCATATGATCGTATGTTCTCCATCCCTTTCTTGTGAACATAATATCTCAAGACTGCCTTAAGGGAATTTCTTTAAATTAGGCGCAATTGTCCACTGGGACTCAACAAAGTGGTGATTCAAATTTGGTGGTCAAAGTCACCATGACCTTTCATCTGTCTCGTTCTCATGAATGTGATATCTCAAGAGCGCCTTCAGGGAATTTCTTCAAATTTGGCACAAACTTCCACTATGAGTCAAGGATGAACTGATTGGAATTTGTTGCTCTCAGGTTAAAGGTGAACATCACTGGGCCCTCGTCCGTGGCATTCTTGTGAACGCAGCATTTCAAGAACACCTTGAATTTCTTGAGATCTGACAAAAACATCGACTTGGACTCAAGGATTAAATGATTAGAATTTGGTGGTTGAATGTCAAAGGTCACTGTGACATTGCACCTCATTTTGTGAACACAGTATTTCAAGAACGCCATCAGGGAATTTCCTGGTACTTGGCACAAACATCGACTTGGCCTCAAGAATGAACTGGTTGGAATTTGGTGGTCAAAGGTCAAGGTCACTGTGACCTCACAAAACATGTTTTTGGCCATAACTTAAGAATTCATACACTTATTATAATAAAATTTCACATAAATTTCAAATAGGTCAAAGGTCAACTTCACTGTGACATCATAATGTTCTGCAAAAACACATTACTCTGGAACACGAGGGGAGACATTTCATCAGATACTGAACTGGTGACACTGATCCTGGATGTCCACCTAGAAACTTTGCTGATTTTTTAGATCTCCTATGCTGTTCTGTTGTATATGTGTGTGAAGCATCCATGTTTTCACAGACATGAATGTAAACTGTAACTGCAACTTGATAGGTTCACAGGTATACAACCACGAGGTGGTAACTCTAGTTTTCCTTTTATATTTATAATTTTTCCTGAAAAAATTGGCAAAACATCCTCGGTTTCAGCTTTCAAGATTTGCTGCTTTTCTTTGTAAAACATGCCAGTGAATACACTGGCACTGCAATAATAAAAAAAATACTTTGAAAGTGTTGCCTTAGGCTCTAGGAAGTTATAATAAAAATGTTTTACTATTTTCTGACATTGTGTAGAAAAAATCACTTAACTGAGAAAATAATTGGGCAATAAATTGATCGTGAAAATAATTGTTGGTTGTAGCCCTATTCTTGCGGCTGCAATAAGTGGATCTCCCCACAGGGATCATTAAAGTTTCATCTTCTTATCATTTGTTACTAACAGTCTCTCTGAACCTGGCAGATAAGTCTGGGAGGGCGTCGTTAAATCAGCAGACGTCTCTGAGATAACAACCCTGTGTTGTTCTGTGACCATTAAACCTCAAGAAACCGAGAGGCAAAACAAATGTAAGCCGACACAGCTGTGACTGAAAGAGGGATGGCGAGCTAACCTGACCTGTCTGATTGCATGTAAAGGTGTGGCAGGAAATTGGATGGCAGCACAATAACACTCAGTGATGGAGAGCCTTGCCAATAACCCACAGCCTCAATCTGCAGCTACATGTGAGGGCCGAGCACGCGGACTGGACAACAAGGTCTATGTTTTTCCTGATGTGAGTTCAATATTGACACAGACAATGTGGCACACACACGCAGTAACAAACTATCACTTGTCCATTGTCACATGTGACCTACTGTCAGCCTGTAAAGACAATTTGTACATCCAGCCAACCACTCATAACTGGGGTACTTGGAACTAGACGGCCAGTGCTCGTCCTCATAGTTGCACTAACAAATAAAGTTCACAGTCCACATCACACACTCCTAAACAAATTCATCATTCATCTCATTCATTTAATTTTGTATATTAGTCATTGCTGTGAATGACACTTAATCCTGACCTGTCTGTAGCCTAATCCAAGCAACAACAGCACGCCCTTGCATCGGTCCAAGCGTGTGTTAAAGCATTTATTGCATCGGCCCCACAAATGAGTAAGTTATGTGTTTGCATGTTCCTCTATCACTGGCTGTCACCTTCGCTAGCAACAGCTATGAAAGATTGATGGCACTTAGGACAGAGCTGGCTCCCACCACTTCAGTGAAACATCAATTCAACACAACACGACGCCTTACTGAGACATGTGATAGGTAATCTCTGCAATAATGGAAAGCAATAAAGTGGAAAATGAGTACAGACTCCAGTGACAGCTTCCATGCAGATAAAGAGACATTTTGCCATTACAAAAGATAGGAACAAGAATTCAATGATAAAGCCAAACCGCTGCGAATATAGAACATGCTATCTTTGAGGAAATGTTGATTTTGAGGTTGTAAAGCCAAATGATGCTTATAACCTCAATAATTTAACCCTCTAATGTGTTAGAATGCAAAGCTTAAGTATGTGCAGAAGATGGAAATGGTCACCTGGTCTGTGCTGGGAGTATCTGCAATATCATTCATACTCCGGCTCTGGGCGTGACCTGGAGTGCGAAACAACAGCAATAGTTATAATATCTTAATAATTACATGCTATATATCGTATATCATGCATGAGTGGACATTGCTCAGCAAACACTGGTTGGATGGTGATGTTGGGTTCCCGGCAAAAAATGGCTCTGGTCAAATGCCAAAAACTGAAATGGGGTTATGAAGCAGACAGCCAGATTGTGATGTTGTTTCCTCATCCAATAATGTCAACATTTTATTGACAGTTTATTTGTTTGGTTGTGAAACAGCTGTAATCAGACAGCTAAACTGTAGTTCACCCTACATTTTATTAAGGCTTAAAGTTACGCATGATTAACAGTGGGCTGCTTTGAGTAAATGACCCGTGCCTGATTTTTGTCAGATCCATCCCTCACTCCTCCACACCTCAACTCTCTCTTCCAAATATAATCACTTCTGGCTCTGAAGAGACCAACATGGTGACAGCTGAAATCCCAAACTCAAGGCTTCAGAACGGGAGTCCACATACTAATGGGTGATGTCACAGCAGCTACATTCATTATTTTACACACTCTATGCATCTGCGTCACATCCAAGGACCAGTATTCCTCCACATTCATTTTTTTAAATATAAAAAAGATGTTTATACCATTTTTGTATGTCTATATTCAAATCATACTCCTGTCTCTTCATTTGAAGCCTGTGGTGTTTGTAAGAGCCAGAAAAAAACAATTTCCCCCCGGGGATTAATAAGGTATTCTGAATCTGAAGTCTTTATCCAAGCTGTCTTTGATTACACATGGGCTGATGTAGTATAAACAGTGACAAAGTCAACATAGATAAGAAGTCATGGTGGATGAATGGATACAGCACTGGGCTTCTGATGCTGCTAGGACAGTCAGGAAGGATGTCCAGATGACAGACAGATAACGTTGCAAACGTTGGCATAACTTTCATTCAGTCACAGTGTTTGCTGGGTAATGGTAAAAAAGATACACAATGCACTTACACAATAACAATAACTACACTTAGAGTTACCATTTATGACAAAGAGAGAGCAAGGTTAAGAAATATGACAAAAGATAGAAAGTGCTTTTACCTCTCCCCTTTTTCATTTTAACCACATTGGGCATGATATGTAAGACAATTTACAACTGAGCAGTTAGGGAGCAATGCCTCCAGATGGATACTTAAAAAGAAAATAAATCAGAAAAGCAACAAGAGGGAAATTGGTCCCCCTAATACAGGATACAAGTTAATGCACAAATCACCCGCTTAGTTTTAAGATGCTAGCTGAGGATGAGAAAGCTCCAGGAAAACAGTTTTATAACTATAATTTGGTGAGATGAGAGATCTTGTCTTGTTGAATGCCAAACCACGAGTTGTTTCTTCAAATGCATTATTTTGCCTCACTAAAAGAGTGAGCACTACTTTCATAACTCTTGTAAATTGGGGTCAGTAAACGAATATTTGTTTGCTTGTTTGTGTGCTGGAATAAATGTGTGAAGGAGTTGAGTCCAGCAGTCTCTGTATGAAAGGCTCACTTTAACACAGCAGTCTGGCTGATACTGGCCTTTGAATAAGCAAGTACATAGATTTGATTTTGGGCAGTGAATGCCATCCATCTCTGACAAGATGGAGGTTTGTTCTTGGCTATGGTTAGTCAATATATCTCTGTGGCTTTTATATTAAATATCTAACTATAAAGTTATTACACAGATGATTGAGTCACTGTTTAGAAGCCCACAAACACAAGCAAACAAATTAGGATTTGCCTTTAAAAAACTTTGTTTTCCTGAATTAACCCTAACCAAATACTGTTAAACCTTGAAAAAAAAGACATAGGTGGATCTGGCTGTAATGCACAGCCATGCATGTAAATTGAAACCACAAACTGTGAACCCATAGACTCACGCAGGCGGCCATAGTTGGCAGACTGCTGTTTCACTCGGAGGTCCTCTGTGGATCGATTGAAGTTGGTCATCGGTCCCATACCCGGCCCTGGACCCGCAGCACCTCGGGACCCTGCATTACGACCTGGCAGGGGAGGGGAAACATAAACAGACACAAACAGTAACAGAGCAGTAGGAGGTGACGCTTTACGATTTGTCTAACAGTATGTGTCCTGCCCAGATGAGATGAGGAAATGCTACAGCGGTAATTAACTCATCAAACATTAATACCTCCCTTGTGGAGGATATGAGCCTTGTTGACTGCAGGAGTGCGTTCATTCATTTACCAAGTGAGTCGAAGATATGCATAATGAATTTCTCGGAGGCTGCAGAATTATACGTGGGACCAGAATGGACTAATCATTGATAACACAAAGGAACTGCTATATCTCAGGGACACAGAGTGTTATTTTATGTGATGGCATGTCATAATATATGCTGTCCGAAATTGTATGTAGGATTATTAATCATGGAAATAGAGGTCCCTAATGTATTTCGTTTTTCTCAGATAAAGCCAGACGACCATCTCCAATAACTGGACACTCACTGGTAGAAGAGCTGGACTTGCCGATGTCGGCCAGTGAGCGGTGGATTGGCTTCTTGGTCTGGTGTCGATGTTTCCTCAGCAGGACGAAACTGATCTTCTCTCTTAGCTCAGGAGATATCATGCCCTCCTCTATCTGTCTCTCAATGATGTCATCTGGCAAAGGACACATTCATATGAGGACATGTGGCATAGGTACCCAGCACTCCCATTTTGAAGCATTTATACATTGTATTATTGTAGTTTGTTACCATATAATATAAGTTTAAGTAGCACTAAAGCACTGTTTGGTGTTCAGCGTGAAGAATGACTGTGCTGGTGGATTTCTATCCTGAGATCAAGGGACGCACATCCCCCAGACTGCCTTAAGAGCAATAGACAATGTTTGTGCATCTCATATGAATAAACTTAGATTGTTTTGTGTGTTATTATCATCATGATTTGCTGGAGAACTCTCCACAGCAAACAGGCTCTTTCTAAGAGCAGACAATAACCAAGACTAGTAGAAGAAGCTAGCCAGTCATTAACAGCTCAATTAAAATCAGATTTCACCATACCTAAAGCATTGATGACAAAGCACAACTATTGTATAGGACACATTTTTTACAGATGCATGTTTCATGATAATACCCTAGACTACAGAGCCAAATGTGACCTATTTTCCTGCATAAGTGGTTTTGGTTTATTGGTTTTCAATAAATAGAGAAACTAAGGTATAAGCAGAAACAGTGAAGTCTGCCCATGCACATAAAAACTGTGCTATATGGAGCTATCATGCCATGAACACTACCATTGGTTGTTTGATTTCGGTGCACTGGGAAACACCATAACTGTTGTCATTGATTCTCTTTCTATTGATGATTAAATTGATTTACTGACCACTCCATACTAATGCATTTGCAGCTTCCACTTTGCCATGTGGTGAGTAATATGGGGAAAATAGGAAAAGCACGAGTTGGCAGCTGTATGTTTCCCAACAGGGAAAGTTAAAAGAGCTTGTTGTGGTATAGGGATACAGTATAAAGAGAGGTAGATAGAGGTAGTTTTAGATTACAATTTAGCCTGCTGTGAAAAAGTAGTATACAGTCTCTAGACCAGTTTTGCATCATTGCCAATTCATAAACTTAAATCTTTGGAGACCCATGTCCCATTTACAAAGGGGTCAGTCTATGACCTTCAGATCTAGCTACAAGGTAAATGCAAACTATACAATCATCCTAGCAAATGGGAAGTAAATGCACTATGTAAATGTTGACAAAAAGTTTGCTAATCATACGTATCTTTCAAAGATGACTGACTTGCTGTTGATGGTACGTTCCCATTCCCGATAGCTCAATTGATTAAAAAGGGTAAGGATGACCCCTGGCCAAGGCCAAGGGGGGGCCCATGAAAAGTTCTGTGGTAAGTGACCCTTAAGTGGGCTCAAGTACAAAAGTTTACTCACTGACAGAACAAGTTATGTGTATTTACATGATAAATAAATATATTTTTATAATTAAAACACATTCGGTGGCTGACATATAAAACAGAACATATATAAACAGTGACACACAATGATGCAGTCATTAGAAAGGAAACTAAATCCCAAACATCTTACCAATTATCTGAGGCAGTGAGTAGCCTTCCAGGTCCAGCAACACCGTTCCTGTCTGGAGACATGTCCTGAGCTCAAAAAGACTATGGAGGGACAGCGTGGACACGTGTGGTTTACTCCATCTTTCTCCTCCCTCTTCCACCTTCTCTTCGAACTTCACCCACCTGAAGGCAGAAAAAAACACACGGAAGGAGGGAACAGGTGAGGAATACACAACCGTTGATATGTCTTTGAGCTCGGTGCCTCGGCTCTGCTGGTGGTGCCCAGTAGATGTCTGTAGTTTGAGAATGCCGCTCCCAGGCGTGACACTATATGAATGTGAAGTGGGGTGTTTGTGGGAATAAGCAGAGATCTCAGTTCACTCACGGAGGAAATGCCCTGAGGTGAAGCTTGTGCTGCTGCTTATGTCAAAGAATCACTTTTATGGCTTGTCCCAAAGTTTCCCACTCAGTTTGATCTTCTCACTGCACAGTCTTACAATATTGTCAGTAACAGTGTCCGTGCTACAATTTTCTGACTGTTAATTTTGCATTAATATCAGCCAGACTACATTTTGAGTAGCCTGTGCAATACAAGGCTCACAGTGCTCCCAACAATGTTGATTGATTATACAAACGCACCATTTGACCTTGGCCTTTATTTCCCATTTTCAAAACAGATCACGTTGGCAGCTCCTCTGGAAACATCAAAGTCCATCCAAACAATCAAGCAAAAGCAGTTTCTCACTTAATTTGGGAAGAGATTAGCCATACAGATGTGAAATAATGCTATATCTGCAATCAACCTTTTTTGTAGCAGCCATTTTGATTTGTCAAAGCAAGGACAAACCGAGCAGTAACTTTTAGGACTGAAAAATTGAGCCATTGCAGGAGTGCCAAAAACTGCAGTTCTTTGAATGGCCACTTGAGGCTGGCTCCAAGGCCAGTCAGTCCCCTCAGACCCCATGTTAAAATGCCCAACTTTACAATAGAAATAAACATGTTTAAAACATTGTACAGTTTTTGGTCTCTTTAGCTAATCTCCTAATTCATGACAACTGTACAGGGGGTGAATTTTTATATAGGATAAGTCACCTGTTTGATATTATTAAGGCTCAACGTTACACATATTTAAGGGCATAGGCACTTTGAGTGGAGTCTGTAAGTCAGTTGTTGTGTCACATCATATTTTGAACAGAGTTTGCTGCACACTGTGATATGTATTTTTGACAGACTGAGTCATATGTGGACATACCCCAGATTTAAATCTTGAAGCAAAAGCAAAGCAACATCATACAGGGGCAATTGCCATGCTGGAGCATGATTGTGCCAGAATTTGAGTGTGCATGTGATTGTGAGTCACCTGGCAGACTCCTTCCACTCCAGCTCGTCTCCTTCCCGCTGCAGAGTGTCCATCTCAGTGAAGAGCGTCGGCGTGGGCATGTCATCATCTTCACTCAGGATGTAACGTAGCCGCTCCGCTGCTGGAGACACTTGATGGAATGAAAGAATGTTTTTCACATTTTTACTCGTTGTAATTTCACTTCATAGAGTTTTGACCGGCTTTAAAGCTGCATTAGGTAACTTTTATAAGGAAAACGTTTTGTCACATTTACTGAAACCTACACTACTCTGATTCACGCACAGCAGATTTTTACAAATGCCATTAGGAGCACTAGGATGAGCCAAAAGAACGTAGTTTTTTTTTTTTTTTTTTTATAGATTATCTGTCTCGTGCTCTAACTTCAAGATATACTGACAATTTGAGCAAATATGACAGAAGTTATTTTTTATAAAAGTTACCTACTGTAGCTTTAAGGGCCCAACAATTATAAATTGTAACCTAAAATACAATGTTAAAAAAAGGTGTTTCTCAGAGCTGCAGCCTTTTAAGTCTACAGCTTCTCAACCAGATAAACAGAATGTCCCTTCTCCATTGCTGCTCCATCAACTGACTTATGAATGTAAACAGTGATCTCCAATATGAATCAACAGATGAAGAATTTCTAACTATATTTTTTTCATTTACACCTTATTTACAACCAGCTGCAGGCTGCTAGATGTATTTCCTCTACTGCACCAGCAGTAATGATGACTGCTGTATTGAAGCCTACATCACACATTTCTACCTGATTATAGTTATTCAATCATAAGCCTACTGTACTAACAATCCATTTTATTGTATGGAGGGTGAATTGGACCTCGTGCTCATGAGTGGCGCTGCAGGGTAATGAGCTGTGAGGTGACCATATCAGCTGCTGCTAACCTATGGACTGAGCTGTATGGTAATTACAGTACACGGGGTGAGTCAATTATATTGAAGCACTTTATTGACAACAACTAACAGTGCATTCTATTTATATGTTGTTTTATCTGAATGGCAAGCAAAAGAAATTAATCAACGTTTGCCATTTACTTTGGCTGCTAAATAGAGCCCAACTTAATTCACCCTCACTCTCAGAATGAGGATCATCAGAGTCTGTTGTCCCTCCTGTTCTCTTTAAATTACTTTCCCAACACCAGGCCCCATTCTCTCCTGTTGTTGTCTTGTCCTTGCTATATATCCTCTTACTGGTAATGGCACCATATGCATTACTGATATTCATGGACAGAGGCCCACACACATTCAAAAAGACTATAGTTGTGTGTGGATACAGTCCAGACAAAGTAAATCACCTCCACAGCACTTGCCACTGATTGCACCACATCGATTTCGTAAGGTTGACAACCTTCGTAGCCAAAGTCTGAAAGCCAAAGCAACAATGTTGTGCCATTCTACTCATTACTCCAACCTGAAACAGAAGCTACACACTCTCGGGCTGTGTCTCAGACTCCTGCTGTTCACTGTTAAAACTGCTGGAAGGAGGCAAAATCTAATCAAAAGCACGAGGTAGAAGAGTGCAACAAAATTGTAATACATGACAGTCTGTTTCACGTCTGTGCCAATGCTTTGGAAAGCTTTTAAATATTTTAAGTAAAAGCCACCATGACAGCTGTGAGCAGGAAACTTGTTAAACCCCAGACTTCACTGGAGCTTTTTCTACAAGACTTACTTCCTTGCTTCCCCATATTTGCAGAAGTTGTATAAGAGGCCATTATTTTCCTTTATTCTACAGTCACAAATGTGGGTTTTATATAGTGAATAACTGTATGACAGGTGCATAGCAACACACTGTCAGCCCAAATAGTCCATTGACCACATCCGTCCCCCGCAGTCCTCAGGGGGGCATTTCAGCAGCGCAGTTTTGCAAATACATAAAATTGGGCAACTTGTAAGATGCAACTTTATAACACAGTGGTCAAAATCAATAAAGCACATGTCAAGGCCCAAAAACATTCAATCTTGTCTTTTGTTAGACTTTCAATGCCTTCTAAATAAACACATCTTCAAACTCAACATGTGAAAGGTTTGCTGTTAAAATTATGTAGCCTGTGGTGCCATAACAATGACATCATCAGGATTATTTTCTCACAGGAATGTGCACAGACATTTTAAGGGGACTGGTATCCTGTCCTCTGGCTTGATGGTTTAGATCAGTGGTTCCCAACTGGTGGGTCACAATCCAAAAATGGGTCATGATGGGCCCATTCTGAATGGACCGCAAGTGACTCACAAACATGTCAGGTTTGTAAAAAACAATAAATTCCCAGCACAGAGCTTTTACTTTGAAGCGCTGTTTTCTGCTGTAAAGTGAATGACTAAATGACAGCTGCTTGACAGAGGCAGCAGACCAGCTTTATGACATGGCCAAATATGATGCTGAATGTATTCATATGTAGGACCTCAAACTTTTGACTAAGGAAAAATCTAGAGACAAAATTTTGCTTTGAGTGTGAGAGGTGGTGAGTTACAATCCCAGATTAGCCCAAGAAATCCTTAACTTGTTATATTGTTAAATTACAATAAAAATTGACAGCATACTGTCATTACTCAGTACCGCCACTTTCTGATAGTCCAATTGTATGTGATGTATCGAATGGCTCACAGTTAGAGTCTCTACATTTTGGAAGCTAGGCCGTTGCATTCCTGCATGCCAAAGTATCCTTGGGCAACTTACTGAAGTCCAAATTGCTTGTGATTGTGTATGAATATGTGCAGCTTTATACTCAAAGAGCATCCAATTGATTATACCATTCATCATTTAACATTTTCATAATTAAAGAAGACCCCACGGGAGCTCTCGACATGCGGCAGTAGAAGTGTCACATGACAGGTGTCATAGGGCATCGCTTTATGTCACAATCATTTTTTGTTTGTTTGTTTGTTTTTAAATTTAGTCTAACTTTAATGATTGAGGGCTATTCATATTCTCTTTCACAACAGCAAAAACAAAACTTACTTTTGATAAAAAATGACTATTTCCTCCAGAGGGGCAGGTCAGCTAATGAGGACATGGTACTGGTTCTACATGGTACTTCTGCACACCCCTGTTTTCTCCTTTTTGATAAAGCTCCTCCAGCACCACAGAAGGCATTGTACAGCTGTTTCAAGGCTGAGCAGTACTAATCAGGATGAGTTAACCACCTTTGACATATAAAATCGGTGGAGTGCCCCTTTAACTTAAGTATCGTGAGCTTGGCTTTATGTAGTCTCCTGAGATGAGATTAAATCGTTAATGTTTAGTCCTTCAAGGCTGATGGCTGATAGAGGTTGGCAACTGACACACAGTGCAGCCAATCAGAATGTTCCAGCACAACAGAAACAGGAAGAGAGGTACATTTGAAAACTGATCAGACCTTATGTCTTGGTAATTTCAGTCCGCCCTTGTGAGATTACTGTTAAAGCTGTTTAAGAGGCTTCTTGCTGTCCTTTATCACCTTATTCATTTATGTCTCTTTTGTCAATGACTTACTTGTGCGGTTGATGTCTTGGAGGCTCTGCTCATTTGAATCCATAAGTCCTTCCTCTATGTCTATGTCTCTGTAGTTGTCGTGCTCTTGGTGTCTGTGGTGGTTGTAGTGTCTGTCCCTGTCCATGTCAGCAGCCTCACGACTGGAGCGCCTTCGCCTGCGTTTGCGTCGGTATCCTCGAGACACTGGGACACCAATGTAGATGGACTGATGGTCTGGGGACAGATATATACAGTTGCTGGATGGTTACATGAATATGCACCATACTGTACAAATGGTTGGACTCAATAAATACAAAACTGAAGCGCCAACATGGGTTTCTGTAGAGGACCAATTTACTGTAAAAACAAACTTTAATGAGACCACACTTTGTCCAAAACAAGCCACTTGAATGAATGTTTCATGAAAGGCCCCAAAATAGCTGAGTGACAGCCAGTAACACTGGCAGATTGTCTAATGAGATCTTTCATTAATTCCTCATACTCAGAGGAGTGTTTTCATGAATGTTCAACCACTTAAACAAACTCTGAATAAATTATGTTTCACACCATGTCTGCTTATTAAAAGCAGCATTCTCTGTTGGCACAGTCACAAATAAAAGTAAATCAAGTCTATTCAGAGTTAGTCCTGTAGCTTTTCTACAACTTAGTGTCTGGCTCATATAATCCCTGTTTTGCAACAAAAAGCTGGATGATGTGAGTT
Source organism: Epinephelus cyanopodus (assembly GCA_026686955.1). NCBI lineage: Eukaryota > Metazoa > Chordata > Actinopteri > Perciformes > Serranidae > Epinephelus > Epinephelus cyanopodus. The sequence continues at coordinate 9,242,342 of CM048921.1, forward strand.
TGATCATCTGCTGGCAATTAAGGCGTTGCTTTAAAACTAATTGCACACTGAACTCCATGTGGAATAACTAAACAACAGGGAGATGCAAACTAATATTGGATCTTTGGAAACCTGCTAACTTGCTGCTCAATGCGAATACAAATCGCAAAAAAACTCGTTCACATGTGCATAATGCAACTTCCCATCCCCAAATATACAGATTCATACAAAAACACAGTCTCATGTCAATCTTCGCTCCTCGTTTGCAGTCCATTAACAGCTTTCACCCACACAAACTCTCAGAGCAAATTAGAACGGTATGATAGTGTGATGAATCAACTGTCCCATGATAATATTACGAGACAAAGTGGGTGTAATGACTTAATTTCCTGTTTCTATTGGCAGAGGGCCACTCCATGATGGATCTACCATAGATATGTGACCCACACAAATGAGGTATGCACACTCACCCTCCTGCTCCTCATAGCGGAGGTGAGAGACACCCATTCCCCGGTCTCCATGGTCCATCCTGGTATAGAGGAGGAAAGACAATTATTGGTCATCTTTTCAAATGATCAAAGTGAAGAGACACTTCAGGTAAGTCTGCCATTAGACTGTGTGTTGTGATATGTTCTTGTTGTGATTACTTGTATATGTCCATGCTGTATACAGTGGAGCCTCCCCAGCAAAAATAATTGGAGGCTGAAATTTCAAGTTCTTTGATGTTGGTTTGGTGTGTCTGGGCCTTAAAGAGGCTGTGAATCACTCATTTTTCTAAGCCAGATAGGGTAGCATGAGAAACCAGACAACATAGGGTATCCATTAGTACCAGCTGTATCTGCATAGCTTATGGAGAAGGGGGCTCAATAATGCTCCAAATTTAGGCAAGGAAACAACTGGCAGTCCCTCGAACTCCCACCTCAAGATATCTAAATAAAAATGGGTTCTTTGGGTGGTAAAGAGTATCCAGTAAACCTGAGAAGGCTTGTCCCCAGTAAATGTTTTGTTCTTTACTATCAGTGTAATCCTCGAAAATAAAGCTATTTGTGCCTATCTGATGAACAATGAATCACCTAACATGTATTTTACTTGTTTGATTGATTGATTGATTGATTGATTGATTGATTGATTGACAGTTTTTAATTAGCCTATATACCTTAACAGCATAATTGAATTCCTGAAGTTCAGTTATGGCTTTAGGTTTTGGTGTGCAACCCCAAGATTTTTTCAGTGACCCCATCTGGCCACCCCTATGAAAAATTCCTGAGGGTGCCACTGGCTGCATAATGTAGAATGGAAATGTGTGTGTGATTGCACCTGTGTAATACTTGTGTGCCCTTCCTCATGTAATCATACATGTATATTGGCATTATATCTGTACACACATGTGCATTTCAGTGATTAATGTATGCATGTGTCATTGCTTTATCTCTGGAATGCGAGCCTCCAGCAGCAGCAGCAGCAGCAGCAGCTGCTCTTGTTCTCTGACCTGCATGTTGGGTTACAGTGCAGATCAATGAGGAAATAATTAAAACGGAGGCCAAGTCGATGGAAATGTACATAATTAAAACAAATGGGAGGATAACTTATCGCACGTGGCACTAATTCATACATTGACTGCCACCAGCAAAGTTTGTGGCCACCCTGTTCCAGCTGATGAGAGGTTAGAGAGACTATATACATACACTCACAGTATTATGTACAGGGCTGTGACTGCAGCCTATGAGCAGTTTGGAAATTGTGTGTCTATAAAATGTGAAAGATGCTTTTAGAAGATAGAAGGTGAAGTCAATCAGGCCAGTGACACAATGTAGAAATTGGCATCCTTTTTTTTGTCAGTGAATAAAGTCACTGCAATGTAAAATACCTTTGCACACATCGGAGACAAAAGCTTGATCACAAAAGTATAGATCCAAAGTGGGCTAATTGGCAAAAGAAGAAAATGTTGTGAGATAATACTATTACTCAGTTTCAACATCCATCAATGCCTTTACAAAAGCATGCCTAACAGGCTGGCCTTATGTTAGCAGCAGTAGCCTAAAATATTTAAAGCTGCATTTATCCATTTTTGCCTGCTATTGAGAAGACGTTTAAAACAAACTAACAGACACGCTTCTGACATGTTATAATCTCTTGCTAACATAGTAGCTAAGTTATTTCAGTGTCAAACACTGACACAAAAAGGCCTCTTTCGAGTCAGTATGATTCCCCATGTGGCAGTGCGAGTTTATATAATGCTGCCGGAGGACATCAGTTTGTTAACGCCACCAGTAACATTGTAAGCTGAGCTGGAAAGTCCCCACAGGGCGGGCAGGAGTGGAGATTACTGGGTCCAACAGACCCCGAACTGTTCCCTTCCCATGTGAATACAAAGCCAAATCATGATGTGTTGTTGTTTTTTTCTCATAACCTTAAACACGTCTTGTTGCACAAGGAAATCATAATAATAACAAGGTGTTTGATGTAATTCGGGCATTTTCAAAAAGACAGCAGAAACTGTACATTTTCCAGTATAAACTCTTTTCAAAGTGTATTTTGAAAAGACACAATACATGCAACAACTGTAAATTGAGGCACCATCCCAAAACATCAACAACAGACATGTTAGGTACGTATTAAGACGTGAAAGTCCACTGACAAAACAGCAAAATTTGATGAGTTGGTATTAGATTGCAAACTAAACCAAATGTGCAGCCATAAAACTGAAATAATAGATTGGTGCAGGAATGAGTCCTAAAACCTGGACATCAGTTAGCATTTTAGCACTTTTGGTTCTCTTGTCTCAAAGTCAATGGGTTTCTTTGAATGGTATTTTTTTGTAAATGCCTTAAAATAGTCTGTGTTCAATACAAGCATGAAAGGCTTTTATATTTTGTTCTACAATATAAAATATGTCAGTTAATATCTCACTGTGAATTTTGAAGAATTTGGGTGTCTAAAAAAAGGCGGTTGCTAACAAGTGGCTAAATGAGACTACAGAACGTCATCACATGGAGATATTACTTTATAGCTTTATTAGCTTTTCCTACTTCTGCTGATTGTCCATTTGTGAGGATTATCTTGATGAAACAAAATGTGTAACTATCATAAATGTTTGTTTGCCACAGAGTTTATTTTCTGTAATAATCAAAATTTCAGTTGAAAAATCCCATTGGCTTTTTGGCAAGAGAACCTATAGAGCAATGCTAACTTTCATGTTGGCTTGCAAAAAAATATCATCTCTGCAGCACTATGTGACCCCCTTTCACATTACACAATCATTTGAATACAGTATTTCAATAAAAATACAGACCTATTTCACAGCAGAGCTTTTTTTTTCTTGTCAAAGCAGTTAAAGCACCAGTATAAGAAATGTTAACAATGCCTTGGAAGGCATCCCACTTAGGCATGCCGGTGAAGTAGAATGCAGAATACAAGGACCTTGAAACTGGCACACATAAATGGTATAATCTGCGCTGCATGTCAGTCATTGTAAAGTGTTCCTGCTTTCTTTTCAAGTTATCAACGTGCACATTGCAGTCATTATGACAGCTGTTCTTTTCCTGCTATGACATTAATAGGTCTATTACATCACATCCCTGTGGCTGATATCTGGTAAACCACCTGATTGGTTACATATGGGCTAACTTAAAGCTGCACTAATAAAGGATTTTAATAGATCACATGACTACAAGCATGTGTAATGTGAAAGGTCTTCTCATTCCTCTGATGAACCTGGACAGAAAAATCACCCAACCCTGCTGTTCCCTTCAGCTCTTTGGAGCTTTTAAGACAGCAAGCAGCTGTTCTCAAAAGAAATAAAAGTGAATTATAAAATTAACTTTTGTCAGGTGGCCAGAAAGAAAGACATGTTGCACTGCTCTCAAAAAAATGTAAATGCAGATTTAAATGAAATTAATAATAATAATAATAAATGAATTGTCGAGACAAAAAACAACAGAGCTCTTAAGCAAATTATAAAGTTGCTTGATTGGTTTTTCAGAAGTCCAGGCCCATATTAAGTTTCAAACAAAGTGGTATTTCTTAACTAGACCCCAGCACACAAATATCTGCCAGTATAGAACAAATCTCCACTTTACTTTTGTACCTAAAGACTTACATACATACTTACAACTGAGGAACAATGAAACCCTAGTCCTACTGTACAAAACAAGTAGATTTTGAATTCTCAGGCAGTTCATTGTTACAGAAAAAATGACGTGTCCAGCATTAGAAATAATTCTGCAAAAGAAAAAAGAAAAAAAAAAAAAATCATTTGAGTTTGTGTTTCTACTGTTGTTTCCTCTGTTTTGAAATTTGTAATAATAATAATTTGTACCAAATTATTAAAGGGACAATGCACCCCAAAATAAAAAATACACATTACCTGTACCTATATATCTATTTAGACTGTTTTAGTGTTAGTTGCTGAGTGCTGGAGATATTGGCCATAAAGATGTCTGCCTCAACAGACTCAAGGAACTATTGTCATGTAGGAACTATTTTCTTTCTACCAAACTACACCCGCCAACCGTATCACTGCGCAGAGGGAAGTGGGATTTTACTGCTAGCTCACCGAGCACCACTGAGCTAGCTCTCTGTGGATAATATCTCAATTTGGGACTGACATTCTTGAAATACAGTCCACCCCACGGGGATGAGAGGTGTAAAGTGGCTGGTGGAGGATGGGTTTAGCCCAGCAGAGCCTGGCTGAACTGATGCTGTGTATGCTTGTAGCGCTGGCTTCCTGCCTCTGTAATTAGTGCTGTCACATCAGTGTCCTTCACACCCAGTGGGCAGCTGGAGCGAGAGCTGCGGGCAACCCCCCCCCCCCATCCCCCACCCCACACACACACGGCCCGATCGATGGGCTCACCCTGCCTCCAAAACCCCCCACACTGCTTGATAGAGATATGTGCACACACTAACACATGCTCACACATAAACATGCACACATGCACACGGGATAATGTGCTCTGCCAGTTTGCATGCAAATGTGCACAAGTCTTTGGCAAACACCAGCAGACAGAAATGTGCATATCAGACAATGGAAACAAAAAACAGGTCATTCTGTTCAGTGAGTTAGTCTGTAATACTGAAAACATCTGCCAGTGTAGTGACATAATTTTCCTCCTTTGACATATAGATCAACGTGTTTACTTTAAAAGAAGAGGCCATTTGTTCTTACTAGTAAAAATGTAGGCCTCTTTTAAAGGCAGTAAAGGAAAAGTGAAACTACGGAGGACACTGATATTTCACTACCAGGACAAATATTTTACCACTTCTAAGCATGGATGGAGTGTCGAGGGCCCCCCTGGCATTCACCTGCAAAATGTCAGTTGAAAAGACACATACTGACCAGGAGGAGACTCAAAATGACCACAAAGAGATGCAAAGTGACTACAAAAAGACACAAAACCACAAATCAATGCATACAAACCATGAAGAGGTGCAAAACAATAAAAAAAGAGGCAAAGCCACCACAAAGTCTGTGCTTATTGTTCCTGTGTCGGAAACGTGGTGGGACCATTGTTATATCTGTGCCCACGTGCCCATTGTCTTAAAATCCACCCATGCTTTTAACACCAACAATTCCCAGATTTTCTTTTTTGTAGTGTACAAATCTCAGCATTCATGCATATTACAAGTATCAATATATATGAGCTCTTCAAACAAGATCACACACACAGCTACATACAGTAGTGTATATAGAAACAGACGTGCACACACACTAGTCCCTTAAAAGTTTGAGACCTTGTGCAGCAAGTTAAAAGTACGTCTGATATATGTGCAGATTTGTGTGTGTGTGTGTGTGTGTGTGTGTGTGTGTGTGTGTTGTGTGTGTGTGTGTGTGTGTGTGTGTGTGTGTGTGTGTGTGTGTGTGTGTGTTCGTGTGTGGAGATAAAGTGAGAGAGAGATTACAGTTATTAGGATAAGTGGTGCTCATTATTGCCTCAGTAAGTTTCAAGAAATTACACTACGTCTCATCGACTTGTCAGAAAGTTTTTAAAAGCCTGTTTAACAAACTGTATTTTCTCCTGAAAGAGGACGGGGTCATATAAAACTGTTAACTACTGGGATTTCAGAAGATTAAAAAAACTGTTTTACAAGAGAATGGCCACAAGGCACGGTGTGCTTTTTAAGCAAGGGAATCAAACCCTTAAAAATCCTGACAAAGTTAGTGCCTCAGACTTAATCCACAAAGATAACAGTGAATCTATTAGATATTTACAGATGGAGATTGACACTTTCAACTCAACAGAGAGTCAGTTGTTAGTTTCAATCAAAAGATATCAGTATAGGCTGTCACAGACCTATGTACATCAGTGGAGTATCAGTCTGCTGTTGACGTTCGAGAGCCCACAATTCTCCAAAGTGCCAAAATGTCTATTAGTGCTTTCTTCACACATTTCTGACTGGGTTACTCTTATCTTCATTTTCTAGGCCCGGTGCTAAGGAAAGAAATCCCGAGGCAATAAATGCAATGTCTGACTCAAAAGGCTGAGAAAATGATATGACACCAGAGAGCTCAAAAACACAGAGAAATCAAGCAATGGTGCAGAGAGACAAAAACAAGTAAAAAGAAAAGACAATAAGACAACAGTAAGACAGCCTACCTGGATTAGTTGTCAGCTTGAATGAGTGTAAGCAGAAAAGGCCTTTGCTGCTTGTAGGGTTGCATCAATGAAAACATGCCAGTGGAGCTTCAGCAAACTATTGAATGGTACAAACTCAGCAAAGAGGAAAGCTCCTTTCTATTTGTCTCTGTCTGTCATTCTGTCTGTCTGTCTGGCTCACGCTCTGTCTCTCTTTCTCTCATGACTGGTTCAATAATGGGCAAAGTAGGACTCAGCAGAGAGCTCCAGGCAGGAAGTTGTTTCAGAATATGGTGACACCAGCCACCGATAGAAATCCTGTCAATATACTGTACCAGCAGGCCAATATATGGCACTGTGGAAAAAGTGATAAAGGATAGGTAGCTACAGGATGCTGCTTGTGTTAGAGTTGGAGTGATTACAGACCATAGCTGATCAGCAAAGATCACCATTTTTGATATCTAGTTTCTACACCTGGCTTTTCAAAAGTCTTTAGCTCTGTAGCTGGAAGCTAACAAAGCATTTGCAAAAAGCACATGATGACATTCCCATGACTGTTGGTAGCTATATGGATATGGAATAAAGAAAGCCAAAAAACTTTTAGTCCACCATGATTGTTGCTATAGCTTTTGACCGTAAGCCTTTTACTCTCCCTTTTCTATGATATAATCACTAAGTATGTCAATCAGACCTGCAATATATTCTTATTTTCAGGCAGCTTAAGTCATCCAGAAATGCCATCACTGCTCTGAGAAATCATTTTTTGTTGAAGAGAGGCTTCTTTAAGGGTTCTTCTTTTAAACTAAGGACTCCTTTCGTCCAATTACCTTTTTTTTTAGGAGAGGGTTCTTTAGAGGTGCTTTGTAAGACTACAAGTTATATTCAAACCCTTTTCATCCGAAGAACCCATTTTTGAAGAAAGAGTTCTTCAAAAATTGTTGACATCATGAGTGTTAAAAGATCATCACCCTGGAATATTCAAATGTTTACTTGGGTTTCACATCGTATATTTAAATGTAGATGTATCTGGAATCCTGCTCAAGTCATTTCACGTGTGTCCTGCCATAGTTGACATCTTTACCATCAATTTATGACATACAATACCACATGGTTTGCTGAAATTTTACAGGTACCTAGCACTTTGTGTTCAGCTCTAATTTGGAACAGAGTTTCAATTCCCAATACTTGGGAGTGGGAGAGAGATCTATGGGTAAACTTTTAGTGGGTTCTAGATGAATCCCTTGGAATATACAGGAGTTCTTGGTAGACCAAATTAGCTGTAGAGACCAAAGCCAATTTTTGTACCAGGCTATACACACATGTTTATCTTTGCTGTAAAATTGAGCATTTTAACATGGGGGTCTATGGGGACTGACTGGCTTCTGGAGCCAGCCTCATGGAGACAAGCCGAAGAACCCCATATGGTTCGAGCTGGCACCTTTATTTGTAAGGGTGTAGGATACTTTTCAGGGATTTCCAAAAGGTTAAACATGGTGGTGGATCAATTATGCGACTGTAGTTTTTTACTGGGAGCCACAATGTCTGATGGTACCATTCATAATAATCAATCCATCTCCCTTCACCTCTCAGTGAACTCAAAGCAAGGGCTCCCTGCTGGAAGACGAGTCCACTACCCATTCATTATATATGGATAACAATGTTTCACTGAAATTAAAAATAATAATAATAATAATCTGAAGGCAACTGTGTGTTGTTGTTTAAATGTCAACAAGATTTTCACTTACTCCTTGTTGTTGTTTAAATGTCAACAAGATTTTAGCAAAGAAAAATTATCTACGTGGTTATTAACTACCACAAGAATGTGTGGAAAATATGCCTGTTTTGTGATTTGTGCGAACTGACCCTTTAACCTCTGAGCCCTCCACCACTGTGAGAGCATCATCATTATTGATCTTCCTCACCACTGAGCACGCTCAAGGCCACTTGCTGCCGTCTTGCAATTAGGAAACAAACTCATCACAGTTCCACTGAAGAGCCCGACTGCAGCTAAGACAAAGGCCACAGTAATATTTTAATGTCTGCTTGCAAAATGAAACATGGCCAAACTAATGCTGCTATTTTTGATCATCAGCACTAGGTCTTTTGCTGGCTTGGGTTTTCAACAAATAAAAAGAATGTCTATATGTTCTAGCTGTAGTTATAGATATTTAAAGGATGTATGGTTATGGTGGAAATTAGCTTTCCAGTCCCATTCTCCAGGGAGGGCTAAACTGTCACTCCTAACTCATCCACATGGTGTCCTTAATGACTGTTAAATGGGCGGCCATTCATCAACCCTGAAGTTGCAGGGACATAAAGCATATAGGAAATGATCTTTTTGTTTTCCAGTGTATACTAAGCAGTATAAGCAATGTTTCTGCATACTCTGTACTTATGAGCATTATTACCTTGCTTATAGGTACTTAGGTAATCTTGATTCATATAATAGAGGAAAATAAAAGCCACTCCATCTTGTGGTCTGGTGATTCACAATCGGGTGGATGAGAGCTTAATTATTGTAATCCATGAAATCCATCATAGTAAGGCAACAGATGATAATGTATTTTGGCCAAGGTGTAGTGCCACAATTACAGTACACTAATAGCTTTAGATGTATTTACATGGTCGTACGCTCATCTTCAACTAAGAGCAGCAACTCACACCCTTCTCTCTGCGTTATCAAAAGGCCTTCTGGGAGAAGATCAGTAACTGTAATGGAGGTAGAGGGGGCACGCTGAGTTAAAATAGCTACACCGAATAGAAAGTGAATAATAGCATTCGATCACAAAGTAACTCACGATATCTATCAAAGACTGGAGACAGATGATTTGCAGTCAGTGTGTGAGAGGGGGGAACCTTTAAGTTTTCAAAATGACGAATGACAGCGACTTTTTGCTCCTAAAAAAACTCCCAGTTCTTAACAATAAATCAGTTGAAGCTTGCTCAGTTGATTGTGTCGATGATAATTCCTCCGCTTCTCCTCACATTGTGCAAATTCACAGTGTGGAGAAGACTAGAGGGAGGCTATTAAAGGTAGTCTGTTAAAAGCTAATGGAGTGGGACTGCAGATCTGAAGAGGTGCAGCTGTAAAGAGCGATGCAACTATAAAGAGGTTAAGCAGGAGGATGAGGCACAGAATACATATGATGAGACTCCCCTGTGTAACCACGCAGTGCAAGATAACTGCAGCCTTAATACCCTGACGGAGAAGCCTCTGGTCAAAGTCTCAAACCTTTGTTTTTAGCTCACAGCACATGGAACATTTAGTGTGAAATTGACTGCAGATTGCTTGGTAGAGCTTTCCTTGTAACTGATGCCAGATACCCAAGTAATTCAATCAAGGGCACACACAGACATGGACATTTGCCTGTCCTGCACAAAAGATAGGAGTTGGAGCTTTCTCACAGACATGCCAGAGCCTGATGATAGTGCATATTAGTATGTTCTTTACACACAAGAAAAGCCATTACAACAGGAAAAGAGGTAGCTGTAAAAAACTGTCTCTCTCAGAGGGGACATTTTGTCAGACTCACATATCACACTATTACAGGGATTATAGAACACTGTAATGTGTGTCACTTTGATAGGCTTTTATTGATTTACTGTATTTATTCCCCCTTACCCACAGTCTGACCCCTAGTAGTCATAAAGAGGTCTTTCACTGTTCATAGCAGTGGTGGAAAATAATTCAGAATATTTACTCATGTTCCATTCTGAAGTACAGATTTGGAGTACATGAGAATTTCCATGCCACTTTATATGTCCACTGTGCCACATTTCAGACATAAACATTGTGCTTTTTACTCCATCACAGATATATCTGCACTAGTTACATGTATATAAAGCAGCTTAACCCTGTCTACTAGAAATTACGTGTGTATATTACTAAACAGCCTTCTTAAGCGTTTGTTACCACAGTGTTATTGTTGCCTGGATGAAGGTCAGAGACATCACATTCATGTAAGATGCAGGAGGAGGCAGTTGGAGTTGGGTGTATAAAATGAATCAGGACTTTGACACCAGAACCTTGGGTTCACAGTCAGATTGTTGTCTTAGGTTTAGCCAACAAATGTACTTTTCTTGAGGCTAGGAAAAGACCTTGATTTCACTTACATTTTATTAAAAAAGGTAATAAAAAATAAGGCTGTAGGCACTACAAGTTGATACCGTGTTGTTGTCTGGGGCTCCAGCACTTAATGTTTTCTATGCTACCCCCTAAAGAAATTAATTGTAATTGAGTAAATGTTCCTCTGTTGGCTGAATATTGAATTCAGAGTACTGCAGAGCTTGTTCACTTGGTCTTGTTGGGCATCCTTGATTTGCAGTCCAGCCCAGATTGCCACAGCAGAGATTCAAGTGTTGCAGATTTGTTGCAGATAGCGAAACATTCATTTTGTGAACTCGACTCCAGCATAGTAAAACAAAAAAATAGATTTTAAGATTAGTAATGTTGTTTATGCCAAGTGCCTGCTCTACTTTATGTTATGTAACTGAAAATAGTACCATCAGACAATTATTGCCTCTTTTTGTGGCAGCTGGAGTGAAAATTAGTCATTCTCAACATTTGTTGTGTTTTTGGTTTCAGAATGATGAAGACAGTATGAGAAGAATTAGATATAAAATATGATGTAGGTTCTACAGGATTTTTAGGCATTGTATTATCTCAAATGGCTTGAAAAATACTGCATACAGCTGCCAGAAATTTGAGGGACTCTCCCTGGGAGCTCATGCCCGCCGAGCCCCCAAAGGTTACCATGTCTGGATCCGTAACTGTGATAATAAAAAGGCTGAAGAGAGCAATTTTGCACTGTTGTCATTTTTTAGCGTAATGGCACTAATACCGGTAATGACAATGAAAATGATGTAATGATCACAACAAAATGACAGAGTCTCTCTGTAATTCTGCTTCTCACCAGCTCTCTCCACCATATGGCTGTAGGCTGTTGACAGTATGTGCTGCTCTGCTGCACTGACAGAGTCATTTCGCAAACTTGAATTCCCAGAATCCAGGACATTGTATATTATTATCTGAGCTCAATGGATGTGCAACAAGCCATATTGATACTGAGCCTGAAAATACCCAAGCCTGTTCCCTGACAGATAAGGGTGTGGACACTGTGTGAATGTGTCTATTTTCCCTCCTGATTCTAACAACAACTCATGTCCATATTATCATAATCACAGCTTGTTTGGATGTGCGCACATCCTGCTCTCAGGCTGTTGAGTGTTTGTGGTTTTTTTAGCTGATGCAGTTCACCTCCTTGCCATAATTATTTCACCCACTGTTTCTTGATCCTCATGATGATGATGTCTGTGAATTGAATTAACACAGCTGGTGCATCTCATCCAGATAAAGGGCTTTAAGGGTGCTGTGTGTGAAACAGGGGAGGGGGGAACACAAGAATAGGGAGAGATTAGCTCATTAGCTTACTCTGGCACATTTTCATTGAGGTGGAAAGTGAAATGGTGATTCATGTGCATTTAAATAAATAAATAAGTAGATCAGCTTTTGTCAAACATTTTATTTTAGCCTTTTTAAGTTTTGAACAGTGAGAACAGTGCTGCTGACATTAAGAGAAAATTCACTGGGCATGAATTAGGTGCAAAATGATATACTGACAATAGTTTTGTTGAGGACAATAGACTGTAAAAATGATGATTGACGTAGCTTACATTTCGTCACCATGGATGCCACCCATTGGTTTGCAGACTCCCATTTGAAGCCTCAACTTCAGCACTGCGGCCGTCAACATCATGTTTTATTGGAGCCTGAAATGACAATGCTTGGGCGAGAGGCTGGTGCTGCATAGGAGTGAAGGGGCGGATCTGACTGAGACACGGAGGACACTACCAGCAGACAAACTCTCACTCAAAGTCGCCCTTAATTCTGTGTAACTTTAGGCCTCAATAAAATGTAAATGGGTGAGTTATAAAAAGAATTGCCTCCCTTGTGCAGTTGTCATGAAGGGGAAAATTAGCAACAGAGACCTAACCTGTTTTTTGTACCAGGCTGTAAATATGTTTATTTCTACTGTAAAGTTGAGCATTTTAACATGGGGGTCTGGTTAACTGGTTTCTTGAGCCAGCCTCAAGTGGCACAGACCTATCTCAGTATCAGTACAGTATCACACTATCACCATCATATTTAAACGAAAAATTATATTCAGCCACAAAATAAGCCTGAAAAGCTAAAAATCAGAATGGAAGAAAAACTCAAATTTACAACACTGTCTTGTTAATTCAGAAAATTAGCAGATTTTTTCCCCATGAAAACATTTCTCATAATTCTGATAAAATAATTTGTTAATTCAGAAACACAGAGTTATTTAATTATGCCTCTATTGAATAATCCATACAAAAACCAATTTAGAAAGTTTTAAAAAATTTTTTTGCCGTTTTACAGGAGATTTCGAGTCGGCAGTGTTGGGGAGTAAACTACATGTAATTAACAGTTTTACATTTTGCAGTTGCTTGCTAGTGTTCCACATTCATGTTTGCATAGTGATTCATGGAATTAAATTACTTTATTGCCACCTTTGTGTAGTCAACTACTGAAACTACAAACAATTTTGGGCCATAAAAGGACAGATTTCTTTTTTTAATTTTAGTTTTTCCTTAACCATTGTTTCTCTACTGTAATTGAACCCATTTTGACCAGCCTTTTTTTCTTTCATCTTGACCACTTTGAAGACATGCACAGGCAATGCATTTGTCAGGCAGAATTTGTAAAATCTTCAAAATATTAGTTGTCAACGTGTCATATGTATTAATTATTTATATTTATTAACATATGGAGATAAGATGTTGCATGCTATTTTAGAAGTTACCTGGCTAACTGAGTAATCCTGCTTGGTGCAGGGGTCTGACTGATGGAAATTGTATACAAAACCAAAGCAAGACAGTTCTTGTACTTTCCCATCACCAGTGGGTTATTTATTTTATTCTGTTATATGGTATATGTATGAGCTGTGGACACGTGTCAAGTTATTTTTCCTTGTAGTGAAGTATTTTTTTGTTGTTGCATTTTTTGCTGGCATGGGACTTTTTTGTATTATGTTGTTATAATTTCAAATTACAAGAACATTGATATCTTTTTTATGAAGTAGTTTGAACAACTTTCTCTAAAAACATATTTTCCACGGTCATGGAAAACCTGGAAAAGTCATGGAATTACTACAAAATTATAAGTTATAGAAAAGTCATGGATTTATTACATTTTTTGTTAATTTCATTGTGCAGGAACCTTGTGAGAGTAAGTGGCTTTATATCATCAAACTAGATTCCTCCCTAGCGTAGCTTTCCTGTTGTTCAACTCCCTCCAGTGTGAAATAATTGGTAGTTTGTAAAGCTATGCTTGCAAAGTAGCTTCCCCAACACTGAATTTTGTTGACACTGAATATACTAAAACTTGTTTACAAGAAAACTCCACTGTGCACCTTTCCATTGAGTGAGAACTGCCAAGTGACAAATAATCTCTAAAGGCAAGACAATGTTTTAGTTTGCATATGGAATCTTCATTATGTTTACATGCGGAGCAACTCGACACAAAAATCAGTAGACAAATTCAGCTTTATTGACAAGAACAGTAGTGCTGATACAAGGCAGGAGCTAGGGGGAAGCTCAAAACAGTGCATAACTCAGATACAAAAAACCATCATAGAGTAGCCTGTCATTGGATTTGTAGTCTGGATAATCCCTTTAGTTGTTCCATTAAAAGATGGAATAAAAAGTTAAGTTTAGAAATGGAATAGACTGAAGCCCCCCTGATGAGAGCCTAAGGCTGAGTGTCCACATAGCGCTCTTTTTCTGAGCACCAGCATCTTTTTTTTTAATTGTTACCAATGAGGAGAGAGCGTATGTGGCTGCATGCAGTGGCCTGAAAAAACAACAAAGCACCCAGCGATTTTCTTTCCTTCTTCCTTTTTTTAAATTTCAGATTACTCCTAGTTTTTGTGTGGCCACTCCAGATAATCCCATTTGTGGGAGCTGATGGACCGGACACTGATGTTGCGGATTAGTGTTGTGCTTCTATCACTGTATGTGTTGTAAGCTTGTTAGAAGCTGTGTAGTGAACCCTCTGTTTATGTAGTGTCATCAAAAAAGATGCTGGAGGCACTTTTTGATGATGTGCCTTTCTGTCAGAAACAAACGGCATATGGACACACACCTTAACATGTAAACTGAAGTTTTGTTTTGTTTTTTTTTTCTTTTAACTTACTTTATATACAGTACAAAACATGCATCCCATGTTATTCCACATCTACCAGTCTTACAATGTACACTGATTGCACAAAATCAAATTAAAATAATAATAAAAACAAATAATGCACAAACTGTATACATCCGTCACAGACGCTACACGCAAGACATACTTGGCTATTCCTATTTCTCTGACACTGAAAAACGTCTTTTCAAGCTACCATAAATTTACACACCAAATAGTACTGTCCTCTGACTACTGGGCTATTTTCAAAACAGCCTGAGGTAAGCTTTAGCACATGAGACATAGCTCAATTTCAAAGGCTAAAAAAACGAAATAAAATGTGATAATAATGCCATAAATCTTTGAGTATCAACGGCCACAAACAAGACAAAAGAAACGTTTTTTGAAAAGCCAATGTTGCATGTTGTACCTTCAATTTTTGTTGTAAACAAATTCATTGACAAAGTGCCAAAGTACTTCTGATCCCTTTAACTGACCAAATTCCTCTTGATCCAATGACTGACAGGTTCAACCATTACGTAGTGCAACACAACTTCAACAAATGCAATGATTACAATGACAGAAAAAAAGGCAAAAACCCAAAAGGCAAGAAAGGGTTAAAAAGACCGCTCAGTGTTCCCTTTTCTGCTTCCGGCCAACGTCGACCTCGTCCAGCCCAGTGGCCGATCTGGACTGCTGCAGTTCTCGGAGCTGGGAATGTGTGCGAGGCGGCTGCTTCTTGAGCTTCTCCAGGTGAACATCGATGGGGTCAAGATCAGGCTCAGCAGCAGGGACGGGCAGGTAGCCGCCGTCCCTCGGCAGACACATACACCAACCGGCACCGGCCAGGTCCAGCTGGCTGTAATCAACCTCTGCCTTCTTCAGCTTGAAGTCCACCATGTCGGCCGACTCACTCATGTCCACCAGCAGGTTCCAGAAGACGCAGCTCAGGATGATGCCCAGCAGCTGCAGGGAGACATGGGACCTTGTTAATGCACATATTCTCAATTAGGGATGGATACTGAAACCTGGTATGAAATGGGCCCCAGTTCTGCTATCAGTATTGGAAATTCAGAAGATTTTGTTTATTTAAGTCACATAAATGTTATCTTGTACAGATTTTTATCTCATCAACTCTGTTTCAAATTTGCAATAATAGTAAGACATTTGTCCATGATGCATTTTCGCTATTTAATCAAGGGGAGAATTCTCTGTGTCAGAGCCTCACAGCCTGCTGCATGTGCGAGGGGCGGGGCCAGCTCTGTCACTCTTTGTCACACACACAGAGGCTCTGCTCTCAGTGACATTGGCAGAGAGAGCAAAACACTGTGAAATATGGTTACACTTCACAAGAGTTCATGCTGACACTGCTTCAACAAGTTCAAGTTCAACAACTCCTGTGCGTGTGAGGGCAGAAACACGAGCTATCTGTCAAAACATGTAGCAACAGTGCATCACATACAGACAGAGAAATGTACTGTTTTCGACCGCTTAGCTTGTAGTTCATCTCCTGCTACCCTGTCCAACTCAGATATGTTGTAATAGTCTGTAATAGTAACTAGTCCATACCCATTGGTAGCTTTGTCACCTTCTACCTATGCCAATCCTCAATGTCTATGTGCAGTTTCACATAGACTGACCACGTAGAAAAATGTGGGACAGACAGAATGACTGACTGACAGTTTCCGTGATTATACAGCATACCATACCATGACTTAGTCATACCAAAAATTTGGGAAAAAAACACACCAAAACATTGGGCCACAGGGGGAGCCACAGCGATCGGTCGCATTCTAGCCATTTTTAAGCATTTTTCTGTTGTTATAGCGTCACCCAGTTGCCAATTACAGTTAAATTTCTCCAGTCACCTTGAGGCATCCTGTTCTACATATCTACCAAGATTAGTAAAAATCCATATGGCGGTTAGGCCTAGATAAGAAATTAGGTCTCTAGCGCCCCCATTTTGTTTGATGGGGTCAATAATGGAGGGGTCCCCTCAGATTATGTGTGGTCATATGCCTACAAAGTTGTGTGGTGATCGGTGAAACCTTGAGATGTTATACACCTTTATGTGAGATGCCCTCTGGCAATATTCATTGCCTTATAGAAGCTCAGTTTTAGTAAGTTTTCCAACTTTTGCCAAGAGGGAACTTTAGATATTGGTCCCTAGATTATGTTCACCGAGTTTCATGCAGATCGGTCAAACTTCCTAGGAAAAGATCGATTTTAAGTGTTTTTCTAAAAATTCAAAATGGTGGAAAATCTATAAACCGGAAGTTATGGGTTTTTGAGGCAAATGTGTTCCTCATGAGGAGAGGCGTCTCTGTGCAAAGTTTCATGTCTCTACGACATACGGGGCATGAGATATGCCCATTCAAAGTTTGCAATTTCAATCGGTTGCTATAGCGCCCTCCTTTGGCCAATTGATGTAATATTGCTTCATTCGCATCCTCCCATGACCCTCTACCACTGTGCCAAATTTCACATGGATTGACTGAGTCAGTGAGGAGAAAAACGTGGAATAAACTGTAATAACTGCTTCGCAGCTGAATGCCTCTGTAAAACAGTCAAATTGCTCCTACAGTTCACGTGCATGTCTGTAAAAACATGGATGCCTTACACACATCTTCCCCACCACAGCACAGAGGATTTATACAATCAACACAGTTGCAAAGGTGAGGACCCAAGACTAGAATCACTTATTTAGTATCTGACCAAATATTTCCCCTTCTGTTCCTTAGTTATGATGTTGAGTAATGGCCAAAATTTTTTTTTTGCATAACATTATGATGTCACAGTGAAGGTGGCCTTTGACCTTTTGGATATAAAATGTCATCACTTCATCATCATGTCCTATTAGACATTAGTGTGAAATTTTGTCATGATTAGCATATGCATTCTTGAGTTATGGCCTAAAACTTGTTTTGTGAGGTCGTAATGATGTTGACCTTTGACCTCCAACCACCAAATTTTAATCAGTTCATTCTTGAGAAGAAACCCCCTCAAGGCCTTCTTGAGATAATGCATTCACAAGAATGAGGCATATACAAGGTCACAGTGACCTTGACCTTTAACCACCAAATTCTAATAAGTTCATTGTTAAGTCCAAGTGAAAGCTTGTGCCAAATTTGAAGAAATTCCCTCAAGGTGTTCTTGATATATATTCTTGAGATATATGTTCACAGGAATAAGAGGGGAGCAGTAATATAATAATAATCAAATAATAAATAAATATAGTGTACTCTTCAACTGATATTAGGTGTTTTCTTTTCAGAAGGCTGAGATGCATTTTGCTGCGGCCCCCGTCCACAGCCACTAGACTCCTTTTGACAGAAACAGCAATTTTACCTTACAGAACACAAGGAACTGCTTTTAAAAAGCTGTCTCAATCACTTAGTTTATTTATGTTACTGTGAAACTTTCAGGACCAAACTTGATATTCTTATCTGCTTTTTCAAACTGGCGGCATGCTGGCTGTAGGTAATACACCGACTATGGGTATTTAAATGTGTTCATACAGTGCAAATGCAGTGTACAAAACATCAGCTTCTCCTTTTCAGCCTGCACAGACACTGGTGTTCACAGGTTAAAATAGCAGCAGCAGATCATATCAGCTGTCACTTTTTAACATTAATTCCACGAGTAACTTAATGGCAAGCCAACACTAAACTTTAATGTTGTCTGGTATGTATGCTCTCTGTAGGCCGGTGTCTGCACTCACCCAAAGACTGTTTATGAGGTATAAAAAAAAAAAAAAGAAAAAAGAAAAAGCATCACTATGTTGGAGTTAACTTGCGGTTGCACAGCAGTGTTACAGAGTGACAGGTTTCTCTCTAGCGGACTGCTCCAAATCAATCTCAGGAGTCACGATTTCCGAGTTAATCTTTCAATCATATCAGATCAATACTTCAAGCTTATAATATAATAGGTCTGAACCAGAATCTTCAGTATTTGGATCATGTAGCTTGTAAAAAATAGGATGCATCAGACTGAGTAGCTGCAGCTGTTAATTCAATGTGTCAGATATATGTTTAATCATCTTTCAAATAAATCTTAGTATCTGATTGGACTCTGTTTTGGCAAGATGCCCACTGCTAAAGGACTCAGATCTGTGCCAGAAAAAACTTGATCAGGACATCCCTAATAATAGTGCCGCTGCAGTTTTTCCCCTTGTGATTGATGGTGTATTTTGTGTGTGTAATAATTTTTTATGATGTTATTGAAGATGTTTTTCATTTTAGGTGCTATATAGCATTGCAGGAAACCCAGCTGTTAGAGTGTTGATAACTGCTATAAAATCTTGACCTTCTCTCACAGCCAATGGGATGAGAACTCACAGTCTGAAACTGCACGGTCTAATAACCTGTTTCAAGTGATTCAGACCTTTACATGGTCCACAGTAGCTCAATATCCCCAACAATCAAACCGTGGTATCTGTAAAGGGACATCAGGGTTTCCCGCATTTGACGTCACATATTGGTTTTCTATTTTTGGAGCTGGAGCGTCAATTCAGAGCACTGTTGGAATATATATATACTGTTCCGTTATGCAAAGTGTACTCTGGACACAGACAGAGCAGCTGAATGCCAGGTGCAGTGACAGTGAAATCTAACCGTTAATGACTTCATATGGAAACAGAGCGCTCTATTTTTTAGAACAATAGCGCTCTCATTTGGGCATTGTCCATCGTTTTTCCAAACTACTTTAAATTAAACCAGCTGCACTTCCATGGAAACCATGCACCCCAAGGTCCAGTGCTGGGTCCTAAAATTTGCTTTCAGTGACCTCTGCAGGAGCTCTTCCTCTATCAGTACATGTTAGGCCAAGACTCTTCTTTTTTAAGTTAGCTACTAACTGCTATCAGCTGCTTTTTAAATCCCCAGCAGTGGGTGGCACACATAACACATCACCCAAAGGTCTCAACTGCCCCGTCAGTGGTCTGTCCTGCTGACTGTGCCTTCTACACAGATGCTGATTTGGCACTGTTACTACCTCCACTGTCCTCTGTCCTCCCATCCCGCAATTATATATATATTATTTTATTATTTAAGAATGGTGGGGCAGAATAACGCCATGAAATTCCCGCCTTGAACAGGTGTGAACAGTGTTAAAGAGGTTACAGATTCTAATTCTCTAATTCTGTGGGAAACACTGAACACCTACAGGATCAACACAATGACAGAAATCAGACCCGAGAGTACACAGGCCATAGCAATTTAAAGGAACGGAAAGTTCTTTCTGTAACAAAGTTAAGAGTAGACCTGGCAAAAAGTAAAAACCTTGGATTTCAGTGCGAGGACACTATCAACTGCAAGAGAGTAGGTGTTTTTTTCAACTGGACAAAATGTACGAGCTACAATTTATTCTGGAAATGTGGTGCTGGAGAGAACCAATGCTATTTATGCAGCTGTTTAGAAAGGTAATGATTGTAATTACTCCTTTCTGAGGCGGCTGCCACAAGTCCCAATGTATGCATGGGAAGATTTGTGGACATTGTAAAGTGTGGGAGAGAAATTCAGATTTACCACAAAGTATAAAGAAATGAAACTGTCAAAAAGTTTTGAAAACTTGGGAGTTACACAACAATCAATATAGTTTTTGCTACCAATGTGAAGTATTCTGGCAGCGTTAAATCAACTCTTTTTAATGCAGCTGAGAAAATTATTTGCCAGACAGTGTTGTGAGGAAAATTAAAACATTAGAAACTTTCACAGGAAGTGAGGAGTTTACGGTTCAGATATTGAGGCTAAGTTGGAGAGGTGCATTTGGTTGGAAAGAGGGCTTCAAAACCAGTTCGGTGTCAGTGAGTCAGTGCTATGAGTTTTAAATTACCTGGGGCAGCCCAATGGCGCAGCAGAGTGCAATGGTTATTCCAATGTTGTCACTCATCCAGAGGTTGACTGCATGGATACAGCCTCGCACATGGATCAACTCATGCAGGGTTTCACGCTGATGCACAGACCGGGGGAAGACAACAAAAGGAAAGTTTCAATTTCAGACTCAAACTCAACAGTCGCTGCCTTTGAAAAAAAGAAGAAAACTAGCAAGTTAAATCAGTGGAGTTTAAACACTCCAAAGCCGTCACACGCAGTTGGATGTATTTCAATTTAAGATGTTTGCCGTTGAAACTAGATGCTGAAGGATGGAAAAACAGACAAACAAGTCAATTAGCATCACAGACTCTGTTCTATCTAGGGTTTCATGGCTGTAAAGGAAAATTCAAGCTCTTGAGTAAAGCTGATCACCACAATTTAAGTTTTACTAGCTTATTGTCATCTCAAACGAATGTATTAGACTCCATAATGTACTTGTTCCTCACCAACACATGTATTTGTCTCAAAACCTTAGAGTACTTGTCAATTACATTTTTACAGCTATGAAACACTAGATAACTAATGAAAAACATCACATGCTACAGTATCACAGTTTATAACAGGGAACCTTGACCCTATGTTAATCTAGGAGGACCACCTTTCCAAATGAATGATGAAAAAACATGACAAGAAAAATAACATAAAAAGTTGGAAAAACTAAACTGTGGTATAAATATGTTATGCCACTGTCAGCTGTTAATGTTATGCCTGAAGTGCCTTTTTCATGAAATATTGTTATGGCTTCCTAATATATCTCAGGAGTTTTGTGTGAAGTGTCTGTGGAGCTTTGATGGTTTTAGCGCCTCATTTGACAGGATTTCACCACATCCAGCACACTGTGCTTTGAGCTCAGCATCACTGCCTGCCATTATGAATCCAAATTTAACGTATTTAGAATCATGTTTCCTCACCAAATGCTTTAGGGCTATTACTGGCACAGGGTTGTCTCCCACATCACTCTTATGTTTAAAAAAAAATACGATTCGTTCTTGTCACTGCACCCAGGGAAATGTTAGCTAGCTAACAGTACGAAAGCATGTTTGTCTCGACCTGATGATGTGTCAGGACTGGTGGGGCGATATTCAAATGTAAATGTCTAATCACTGAACTTCTGCATTTTAATTAGACTTTTTTTTTTTTTTTTTTTTAAAAAGTGAATTCTCAAGTACATTTAGATTAAAAAAAAAAAAAAAAAAAATCTAGCTTTGTAATTTTATCAGTATCTCCACTGTCCACTAGATGGCACGGCATGATGGTTGAGAATCGTTTGTTTATAGTGTTACTGAATAGTCTCCTGATGAATGAAAATGTGTCGAAAGTGTGTCTTGTTGGTTTTACTGCACAAACAGACTGGGACTGAATCATTACCTATGTTTTAACAAAGTTAAAAAGTTACTCGTCTTAAGTATTTAAAGCCATTTGATTTCAATTATTATTTTTAGGGCCTCCACTCTTTTGAAACAACCTCCCTGAGGACATTAGCTCGCCAAGTTTCCTCTTTAAATCACATTTTTATGAATGTACTTTCACAGGGTTTACGGCCTGATCTCACTTTTATATTAAAGTCACTTCCCATATTATATTTTTAATCAAAGTTATTGTCTTAACTTGTATTTTATTGAGTGTTTTATTTAATTTTCCTTTTGTTACTCCCGCGACCCGGACCTGGATAAGCGGAGTATGACGACGACAACAACGACGACTCTCTCTCTCTCATGTGTAGCTCCTTTTGTCCCATTCTGTATCACTTTTAAACTGCTTTTAATGGTTTTTTTTTGTTTTTTAAATTTTGTCTATTGCTTTTTATTTTTTGTAAAGCACTTTGTACATTTGCTTTATAAATAAATATCATCATTTAAGCAGCACATATGCTGATCAGTATATATCATTTGTTTTCTCCTAATCTTCCACCTCAGCACTTGCATGTTATTACCTCCGCCAAGGAGGTTATGTTTTTGCCAGCGTTGGTCTGTTTGTCTGTTTGTTTGTCTGCAAAACAACTCAAAAAGTTATGAACGGATTTTGATGAAATTCAGGAAAGGTAGATAATGGGACAAAGAACAGATGACAAAATTTTGGTGGTGATTGGTTGACGCAAAGTGGATAAAATAATAAAATAGCGCTAAATAACATAGTATTCACCGAGTTTTAGAACAGACTCATTCCATGACCAGACGTTTGCCACCAGTTGGCAGTGGCGTGTAGTCCTACTTGGGCTTGTCAGGAATACATAAAGTCTATCGTCTGAGTAAATGGCGGAGGTCTGCACTCTCTGAGTGCTATTCTAGTTTTAGTACTCTTTTTAAAGGGTTTTGCATCAATGTGATTTAAGTGCCTTGATGCACAGGTATTTAATCCTGCATTCCAGGCAAGTTTCTGAGCCCGTAAGTCACCACTTCAAGTCATGACTCACAACTTAATAGCATTCCAGGCAAGTCACGCCAAACTCTCAAAGCAACATAGCGGACAGTGCGGGGTTTATGTTTGTTTATGATCACTTCTGTCACCAAAGGTGCTGGTTCCTTCCTCATTTGACCAAATGGGAGGAGGGGAAACAGCGCATAAGGTCATAGATGCTATTTTACTTCTTAGTTTACATTATCTGTGTGTTTGGAAACGTATTTTGTATTGATTTATTCTTGCACTGGAAACTAGCTGTTAGATTGGCTGCCAATAATGCGTTAACATTAGGGTTATTTTCTGTCCATTTCTCACCGTGTATCACCTGCATCAACACCGCATCCATAGGGCTGCCATTGATGTTTAGAGGAGTAAGGTAATAGGTTTAGAGGGATGTGTGACGTCAGAAAGCGTAACTGGTAGCACACTGATCTGGTGCAAGTTCACGGGTGGTAAGTTACAGGTTTGACTGCAATTCCAGTGCACTTTCACGGGTAGAATGTTGTAAAAACATGAGTTACAGGTTGCCTGGAATATGTAATAATAATATATAATAATATAATAATAATAATAATAATAATAATAATAATAATAATAATAATGATAATGATATATGTATATCAAAGTAGATGTTTGTGTTAACCTTGGTCAGCATTGTTGTCCTTGTTTTTAGCTGTACGTGTATTCTGTGTATGTACACTGAGAGCAACAAATGACTGGAGTCAAATTCCTTGTACTGTATGTTACACATACTTGGCCAGTAAAGCTGATTCTGATTAAATATATTGAAACATATTGCTATATTGTAAGCAAGAGATATATTGTGTCTTTTTATATCTCATTTTAGTATAAAGAACACACAACTACACACACATAAAAAAAGTCAACTTAGCAAAGTAATTATCATTAACCTTTATCAGTAAAAACATTAAAATACAATAAAAGTGCTTGCAGTATTCTTTAGGTAAACAAATTAAGAAAAAAAGGAAAAAATTTAAAAATTAGCAGTGCTTTTGAGAATCGATATAGTACCACAAAATATAGCACTGTGATACTTTAGTGGTTCACTACTATTTTAGATCACTACTATAAAAAAACTGTTACAATATCAGATAATTAACATTAGGTTTTATCTTTATTTCCCTTTCCTCAACTGCATACTCATTATAGCAACATAAGTTAATGTGATTGAATAAAACCATAGTTTAACATAGTAACAGTGAAGATAGGATGAAACCACTAATTCATTCACTATCAGTTAGCAGTCAATATCAGTTCCTCTCACCTGTTTCTCCAGAGTCTGGTAACCACAGAGAGTGTTGATGACCTCTCCAACCTGTGCAAAGAGTTAAGATATAAAGAGTCAGAGACCCGAATTTAACCCGAGCTGAGATGACCACAGACAACACCATAAGGGACATATGTGGGAGCAAAGTTCCTCACAGGGGGGTGTTCCTGTCCTCTGCTAGCTGAAGCATGAACTTAAGTGCTTTTAAAATGGCTGCAGCACTGACAGGTAGGGACCGATAACAGCGGAAACCCAGCCAATGTTCAGCTTTCCTAATCAACTCTATCTCTACGGTGTGTGTATGAGAGTGAGTACTGGATGATTCTGTCATTAATTTCTCCGGCACAGCTCCACTGCTTCCAGAGACAGTATCAGTGCTTTGAGCCCAGGGACAGGAGAAATACTATGGAGGATGGAGGAGGCCACAGGGGACAAACATTTCATTTAAAGAGACAACTCTCCCAAAAGCTGTATGAGACACTTCTCTCACACAACCAATTTTGTCTCTGATGCCTAGGCAATACATGTCTCTTCCTGCTTTAATAAAACAGGAGACATCGCTAACTCAGAGCAAAGTTTTTTTGGTGTGAATTGTGTATCAGCAGGGACTAGGAATATCAAACAGGATGGCTCTAACATCACTGATACCAGGTCACATGGTTTTAATACTTGCTAATTAACAGGCAGTAAATGTGATTCTCATTCCAGATGACACAAGGCTGATGCTCTGTCTGAAAGTGAATTTAGGCATCATGAGAGCTCACCTGACTTGTCTTTACTTTGTGTTGTGTCAAATGTTAGTGTTTCCTTCCAGAAGCATCATTTTTTATTGGTCTTTTTTCTACTATATTTTTATAATTCCTTTTAAATATATCCTGTTATATGCATTTTAAACCAAGTCTGGTGTGTTTTTCCGTGTGGTTCAGGTCAAGTAGGCTGGTGTAAAAGCTAACAATCGAACTCTGCTTTCAACCTGTTCGCCATTATGATATATTAAGCCCAGTTAACTCGAACCCTGGACGTTGATGTCCCGCCGTTCATGTGCCACTAAAGGTGCAGGATGACAGTAGCCAAAATTGTGCAATCAGTGAGTTACCTGTCAGTTCATACCACTTTATGTTCAATCCTTGTGGTTTATTTGTAATAATGCAGTGAATAAGCCGTGAATCAGACCACAGCAAAACTACAAGGCAATAATTAGGGCTGGGTAATGCATCATTATTACATTAATATCATGATAAGGGTTGGGTATCATTTGTTTTTTTTGTTTTTTAAACAATACTTTTAAAACAATACTGGTGCCTAAACAGTGCCTGAAACAATACTTGGGGAAAGATAAATAAATAAGTCAACAACATCACAGAACAGCTTTTTTATTGCAAAGGCAAAGTTAAACTTGCAACTAAACCATATTAACTCTTAACAGTTTAAAGTATGCTTGAATAACATTACAGTAATAATGGCAATTAATTTTGAGTTGTGGTATAATATAGTAATTGTCTCCCTAGCTCAGGAGAGACTAAGATGCCAAACATTTCTCCATTACCTTTTAAGAAGCAGCTGAGATTGTCACTACAATAAGAATAACTGGTCTAACTTTACAGTCCACCTTCAGTGAGCCTGGGCAGTTTCCAATTGGAGGCCAACTCTGTTTGCCAACATCAGACCTAACCTACTTCACTTTAATCAGCAGGTGACAAACAAGACATGGAAACTTAATTTGGCTCTTGAGGAGTTGTAGCATTTATTCACTGACTAATGGCCTAAACTGTCCACACACAGCACTGCTACATTTAACTTCATACTCTCTGCTCTGGGTGCCGCAGCCTCTCTGTCACATGTCACCGTCACAAACCCACTCTCTTTCTCTCTCTTTCAACTGCACACTTGCTACGTGAACAATTTAGCACTGACATGAAGCACCTAAATCTGCATTGTTATTTGTGCAGTAGGTACCTGTTGTACAAGAACAAATGCCATATTGGCTCCGGGTTTCGTTACTCAACCTTAATTGTGATATGAGACTAGATATCATCATAGATTTTGGATATCGTAATACTGACAGTGTTCTCTTTTCCTGGCTTTACAGGCTGCATTACAGTAAACTGATGTAATTTTTTCCTAACTTACCAGATTCTACTTTTTTTTTTTTACATACTCAGTCATTACATCCACATTACAGATGATTATTTATCAAAAAACTCATTGTGTGAATATATTGTGAAAGCACCAGTATAAAAGCCTACATTTAGCGATATTTCATTTCTCTGTATCACCCACCACGACCGACTGAACTGAAATACAGGTGTGAAGGCATATACAGGAAGCACTACAAAGAGCTGGTACAGTCATTTTATAAGATTTCTATGTCAAGGTCCGCGTGTACTGTATGTGTTGCCAGCACTCACCTTTCGGCGAACACAACAGGTATATGGAACCCCACAAGCTAGTGGACCAGTACCATTGCAGAAATGGTACTGGTTGACTCCCCAGTCCTTATACTCATCCCCTCCACAACATGAAAACTGGAAGACAAAACGGTACAAAGACAAGGCGGTTAGGAACAAAGCATGCCATCAAAACAAAGGCTCATCTGCAATTAAAATTTGAAACGACAACAAGCTTGAGCTCTTTAGAATCTTTGGGATGAAACAACCCACTGCATTACAGCCTCTGCTGTGTAATCTACACCTCTGTTTCACCTCAGAGCTCACTCACCATGCTGCCTTCTTACCACGCAGATAAACAAATAATCTCTCTGTACATCTAATTCCCACGGCAAACTTCAGTCAGTGTGGAAATGTCAGGAGCAGAAAACAGGTGTTCATGTGAAGACTGCAGAGTTCCTGACAATCAATTAAGGGCTTGGGCTAGCATTTTAAAGTACTTCACAGAGAAGATTCAAGTGTCCAACATGTTGAGACCTTTTGAAGATGATGAAGGACATCTCTATCTCTGTGATAACCTGACCTCAGCTGCATGCTGCCAGGGGCCACCCTGGCTGTGTGAAGAAGACATTTTTACAAGCAGTGGGAAAAGAAACAAAAGAAAGGACGATGACAAGCAGGAAGTGGGATTTACTGCACTCTCTGCTGACGTAGGTGATGAAAAAACAGTGTGAATCCCCTAACAGAAGGGCTCCAAACTGTGAGGATAGTAGTTCCAAGGCAAGAGACTATTTTCTGAGTTGTGGCCAAAGATTTAACACCCAACTACAGCCAATTTGTTATGAAGTTCAAGTTCAAAGAAGCCGTACTATATGGCCACTGAAGTCATATAGTATGTGCTTCAGTGGAGACAATACTGATGTTGGTTCTACTGTTATTGCTTAGATGACAGATGTATCTCAACCAGAAGGCACTTGAAACATTTCCAAAATACCCACTTGCAGCATTTTCCTTTTATTCATTCTTTCCCCCTGCATTATTTGCAGCTCCACCCAGTCCTCTGGGTTAGACAAATACACACTGGTTTATCTTTTTGCTGTTCTAAAAGTTACATTTATATTTCCTTATATGTTTTTTTAGATAAGCAAAATGATGTAGAGTTGTCTGTCTTTCAATCTGATCAAGCTACATGTACCAAAATGAATAATCACATTGTAGGTCCTGTTACTCTACCTGACACCACGTTTTTTTTTTTTTATAATTAAGTAAAGCAAAAATAAAAACTAACTGAAATGATAAAGTGCACTTGCAAAACTAAGCTTACATTAAATATATACAGAAAAGTCAATTGTCAGTTTGGTCAAATTTATCAACACAACGAGCATGGTATGGTTGTATATGTTTATTAAGACAGGAATGTCTACATGACTGTGAGTCAGTTGCATTTGCTAAATTATGTTTTTGTACTATAACTTCATTTTCTGAACTTAAATCCTGCTCCTGACAAACAGCACCATACTGCAAACAAAACAGATTAATACTGGCACTAATAACAACCGGTACCGGTTGGCCAGAAGGGCTGCAGCTGTGGCGGTCACTGAAGCAAAATCCCGGGTGTGGGAGGAGTTCGGGGAGGCTATGGAGAAGGACTCTCGGTTGGCCTCAAGGAAGTTCTGGCAGACCGTTAACTGACTCAGGAAGGATAAGCAGGGCTTGTCTCAGGCTGTGCTCAGCAGAGAGGGAGAACTGCTGACCCGAACTGGGGACATCGTTGGGGGGTGGAAGGAGCACCTTGAGGATCTCCTGAACCCGCTTATCACATCCACTGAGAACGAGGCAGAACTTGAGGACTCAGGGGAACTCTCGCCCAGGGGCAAGGCTCCGGGTGTGGATGAGATTCGCCCTGAGATGCTGAGGGCTCTGGGCACTGTTGGGCTGTCTTGGCTGACACGCCTGTTCAGTGTTGCGTGGAGGTCGGGTACAGTGCCTGCAGAGTGGCAGACCAGGGTGGTGGTCCCCATCTTCAAAAAAGGGGACCAGCGGGTGTGCTCCATCTATCGTGGTATCACACTGCTCAGCTTCCCGGATAAAGTTTACTCCAGGGTGCTGAAAAGGAGGCTCCGACCAATTGTCAAACCTCAGAGTCAGGAGGAGCAATGCGGATTCCGTCCTGGCTGTGGAACAGTGGACCAGCTCTGTGCCCTTGCAAGGCTGCTGGAGGGGGCGTGGGAGTTTGCCTATCCAGTCTACATGTGCTTTGTGGACCTGGAGAAGGCTTATGACCATGTCCCGTGGGGGGTCTTGTTGAGGGTACTACGGGAGTATGGGGTTCCATGCTCGCTGCTACCAGACATTCGGTCCCTGTATGACCAAAGTGAGAGCTGTGTCCGCATGTGAAGTCGACTACGTTCTCGGTGGGTGTTGGCCTCTGCCAAGGTTGTCCCTTGTCACCAATCCTGTTTGTGATCTTCATGGACAGGATCTCGAGGCACAGCCGGGGGGAGGAAGTGGTTCTGTTGGCTCCATCACACCGTGACCTCCAGCATGCACTGGAGCATATTGCTGCTGAGTGTGAAGCAGCTGGGATGAGAGTCAGCCTTGGGGTCCCCCAGGAGGAGCTGGGAAGTGTTGCCGGGGAGAGGGATGTCTGGGGTGCTTTGCTTGGCCTGCTGCCCCCGCGACCCGGCCCCGGATAAGCGGATGAAAATGGATGGATGGATGGATGGATGGACTAATAACAACTAAACTAAAACTAATCATTTATAAACAGTAAAAACTACTACCTTGGGTTGTATGCCTCCGCAAACCTGCTGAGTTGTAGTTACAGTTCACATCTGTCTGTGGAAACATGGATGCTTCACACACATCATCCCCCGATGGCAATCTGACTTAGAATCTGACTTAATATCTGTCCTTTTGTTCCTGAGATACAACGTTGAATAATGGCCAATAAATGATGTCACAGTGAAGTTGACCTTTGACCTTTTGGATATAAAATGACATCACTTCATCATTTTATCCAATTAGATGGTTGTGTGAAATTTTATTATAACTGGAGTCTAAATTCCTTCATCATAGCCAAAGACATGTTTTGTGAGGTCATACTGACCTTGACATTTCATCTCTAACCATCGAATTCTACATTTGTGCCAAATTTGAGAAAATGTCCTTCAGGTGTTGAAATATTGTGTTTACAAAATGAGATGGACAAGGTCACATTGACCTTTACCTTTTACCAAATTTTAATCAGTTCATCTTTGACTCAAAGTGGATGTTTGTGCCAAATTTGAAGAAATTTCCCCAAGTTGTTCTACTTCTCTACTAATTCCATTAGTAGAGAAGTATGTCCATGGTTATACACTTTATTTTGAAATTCTATTGTACTTTCATAGGAAACCATGCCACCATGGTGAGAAAATGTGAAAGCAAACTTACTATTCCAACAGAGTAACAGTTACTACTAAATATAATACTAAATTAACAATCATGTCATCTGTGATATGAAATGACCAGCTTGGTGCTTAACTGGCTGGGTTAAAATGCAGGATAACAAACATGTGTGCCCATCTGACTTCTACTGAGGACAACTCACAAATCTATGAGCCTTAAAGCTCTGAATAATGTACAATGAATTCTTGTGAGAGCATCAAGCTGTAGATAATAAGCCCTTTTATCCTCCATCTCCGTATCACAACAGTATCAAACACTTCCTTTTTACCATTCTCATATTTAAATTTTTGTCATTATACTGTCTACAAATATAAGAAATGTATCTTACAATCACATTCCCTCTCTTTTCATCTCTTCTGGAGAAAATATCAAAGTACCTTCTGTTGCACATAGTCCAAGATGTTTTTGAAGTCCAGATCATCGTAGTAGTGTTTAATTCCTTCTCGTATACTGCTCTGAAACAAGGCAGACGTCTAGATAAAATGGAGGGGGGGTAGAGACACAGAGGAGAGGTACTCATTATTATGAGCACTGAAAAAGGATAATGCCAGTCAGAAAGAGCAGTGAGGAGGTAGTGACCAGACTGTGGCTAGAGACTGTCATTAGGGGTAATATATGGGTATGTAAAGGGTGTGTGAACACGTGACACAAACAAGTTTACCTTGTTTTCAAAGATGAGAGCTGTGATGAGCCCGATCGCCTGGAGAAGTAGCAACACACACAGAACACAAAGGAACTGTGGAGGGACAAGGATGACAGATACAGACAGCAATCAGGGCAAATATAAAGAAGTAAATATTAAGCACCCAAAAAACGTTTAACATCACTAGCAAAGACAAATTAATATTGCAGTTGCTCCTTTTTAAAACAACAAGGACACAAAGCATAATTTACTTGTAAAATAGAGGTAGTGCTCTCCTAAAGATTGTTTTCTGGGCAGATCCTGGAATAATGGATCAGTTTTGTCTAAAATAAACCCGATCAATCATCATTTTTTTTTACCATCTCATATCATATCATATCATATCAATAACTTAACAGTATTGAGCCAGGGCCTACCAACTAGCTTGTAAAAAATAGGGCAAGCCAAATTTAGCAAGATTACACCTGTTATTTAAGAAGGAAGACACATATCTAACTAAAACTGTATATCTTCTGTTGCTATGTATACAATTATTTTTATTATGTATAGGGAGCATCTTTGGTATAAAAATTTTTGGGATGAATGAAGTTCTATCTTATTACATTTTCAGGTTTTAGTTTGAATGTGCATTGTGTCATTTAGGGCAAATACAGACGAATCTGGGTAAGACCAAAGGTAAACAAGTTGCCATTACTGCGATGGAATCCCCCTACAATACATGCACATTTGAATGCAAGCTGTCCAAAGGAGTGCTCAATTTTCTCCTTTTACCTTTACTTTCTATGTAATGTTACTTTTGACAACATGGGTAGGAACCTGTGCAGTTCTCGACTGCTTCAACAGTTGTGTCAAACTTCAACTTTGGATAAAAACTGATGGTGACTCAACTAACGTCAATTACGTTAAGACTGCTTAACTAATGTAGCTAACATGAATTAACGTCATGAATGAATTAACTCCATCCATTAACTATGGTGGAATTGTAAAATATAATGTTAGCTGCTCTAAATGGCGCAATGACCACAAAGAATACATCATTTGTCTGGACTATGTGGTCTGATGTTTCAGTCTGACAAGTTAGTGTTAACCAACTGGTGACTCTCAGCCAAATGCTTTATGCTTGATGGTACTTACCGTAACCAATACCTAGAATTACCATCTTGCAGTTGTATGGCTCTGCTAACCAGTCAAGTCGCACTTTCTAGAGTTTATACCCATGACTGTGAAAACCTGGGTGCTTACTACACATCTTTCCCCGACAGCACCGATCAATACAATCACCACAATTTCAAGATGGACACCCAAAATTAGTGTCACTAATTCAATATCTGACCAAATGTCTCCCCTTATGTTCCTCAATGCTTGAGTTGTTGAATAATGGCTAGAAAAGTGTTTTAGTAGAACACTGTGATGCCACAGTGAAGTTGACCTTTTGGATATAAAATGTCATCACTTCATCCTTTTAAACATTTGTGTTGTGTTGTCATAAGTGTTGTCATAATTAAAGTAGGAATTATTGAGTTACAGCCAAAAACATGTTTTGGGAGGTCACAATGATCTTTGATCAGCAAAATCTAATCAGTTCATTGTTCAAGTCCAAGTCCAAGTGGGCATTTATGCCAAATTTCTGCTATTGCTAGCAGGGAGGCATAAAAACAAGAACAGAGCATGTAGGTGTCCTTGTAAAGCCTTCAGTTTTACTTTAGTCCTTGTAAAAGCCTTCAGTGTCACTTTAATTCTAAATACATACTCATCTGTTTATTATCTATGCCAACCATTCACTTAAGTTACTACAAGGAAGCACAGACACATTCAGATGAAAGTCATCAGTTAACACAGTCTTTAAACTGAAAAACTGGCAGCTCTATTAAGTAGGAGTGATTATGGAAAGGTTAACTGTTGCTTAGCAGACAGTCAATAATACAATAATATCTACATTCTATGGCCAAGTTTGTCATCAATTAGCTCAGATAATTTTTAAAAAAATTGATAACCTTTGCTGCTGTCACTGTGATGGTGGAACACACATAGTATAATGTGCTGAATAGAGTATTGAATTTGATCTATAATAAAGGACTGAAATTGAGGCCAAAAATGAGACATCCCTGGATAAAACTGCCATTATGTATTAGATATTTTCTGACATTTTTTTAAAACACTGGCACGGTGGAAAAGTATTTGCATTGTCACGTCACAGCCCTTCCTTGGGGGAGCCCTTCTGTGTGGAGTTTGCATGTTCTCTGTATGTGTCAGCGTGGGTTTTCTCCAGCTTCCTCCAACAGTCCAAAGACACACAGGTTAATTGGTGACTTTGCCCGTAGGTGTAAATGTGACCATGAATGGTTGCCTGTCTCTATGTGTCAGCCCTGTTATAGTCTGGCAACCTGTCCAGGGTGTACCCATCCTCTCACCTCAACCCAGCTACCCCCCACAGGATAAGTGATTCAGATATTGAATTAATGAATTATTTTTTTCAAAATTATAGAAAATTTGACTTAAAAGCTTAGTTTCACCAACCTACAAGCAATCATCAGAAGCAAAAAAAATCAGCGCATAAAGGAACATAATGCCTCAGTGAGTAACATTAGCTTCATGGATTCCTCAGTATGAAATGAGCTGCTCATCCTCTTCATCAAAGCATAAGCAGAGAAATCACTGACTTCCTTTTTTATTGCTAACTTTTAATCCCCTTTTTCAGTTCAGCTTATTTAGCTAAAGCTAATTAGATAGTTGCATAGCAACCATAATAATATATCCCTGCTTCCTTTGAGCTATTTTTCTGTTATTGGCAAAACCAACAGCTGTGCCTTTACATTTGAGGTGAAAAAAGAGATCCCAGATTTACATGTTTTATGAACTGCTGCTGTTGGGCAAACTTTGAACACAGTTTATATTTCTCAGTTTTGTGTGTGTAATTTACACACATATATGTTTATGAATAAATGACTTATTTTATTCCCATTACCTTCCTGGTTTTAACAGCAACAACCCAAAGTGTTCACAACCCTGAAAATTTAAATCCTAGCCTTAAACAAAACGGTTGCGCACACACACACACACACACACACGCACACACACACACACACAAGAAAACAAACATTAAAAGAAATGCCCACACCCCCTCCTCATGCTCTATCTGCCCTACCATGTGCAGAAGAGTCTTGTTGTCCCTGAGGGATCCAACCATGCCCACCACCGACACTGTAAACATCACCAGGCCCAGCAGGATGAGCACCACGGCAGGGGCCAGGAAAAGGCCCTCCAGGGTTCGATTCTTCTGCCTTTCCACTTCGGCATACACCCCCACACACAGCACGCAAAGACCCATCAGCTAAAGGGAGAGAGAGAGAGAGGGGGCTCATGAGACAAAACCTTTGACAATCCTCCTTATGAAGAACAAAAAGCGTTGAGCTTTTTGAACTATATATAATTTCCATTCATCTTTTGAAATGTAGTAGTAGGGTTAAGACTGTGTCTGACATTACAGACAAAGGTAACTTTAAATGATTTTAAACTCAAGACTGAGTTGTTTAATTTATAGATTTTGTGGGGAAAAACAGCTGTATTTTTGAGCACGTCTATGTCTTTTCTTATCCCTTGTATCCTACACTCCCCTACTCCACCATCTGTTTTAGCAGCCAAACTATGGTTTGACATACAAATTCGAAGGCTGATACTAGACATTTTATTTTAAATTAACGAAAGCCAATACACAGGCATTTTTTACATGTTCATTCTTTTGTTTTTGTAAATCACTAAAACTCTGAAATCCAGACAAATGAAATTCTTTTTAAGTGGATTTGTTGCTTCTTAAGGCAGGATAAGGCTCCAGCCCACATAAACTGCAACTATATCCACTTAGTGGAATTATGCAGTGAATGAAGACAATAGATGGGACAAGCCCTCTTATGGAAGGAGATTCAGACAGGATAAGTCCAAGATGCCTGATTGGATGTGCATCAAACCTGTGATGACATCATCACAGTAAGCAACAAGCCAACAACAAATGGTGGCACCATGGGGTTAAGCAAGTTGGCCATTAAATGGGTCAATTCTTACCTCTCAAGAAGGGCACAGATAATGGGTATCAACAATGCAACATGTCACTAAGGTAAAACTTGGAGGTGTAGGGTCCCTCAAGGGAGTGTCCTAGGGACCCTTTTATCCCTCTATATATTAATGACATGAAGGTAGCCTGTTGATCTTACCTGTTTTTCTATGCAGATGATTCAGATATTTTTGTGTCGCATACACATTAAGCAGTTGTGGGAAAGGGTTTGAGTGGAGAGCTTTCAAGTACTGGGACTTGGCTGTCTGATAACAAACTGTCTCTTCATTTAGGGATACAGAGGCCATCTGTTTTGGTTCCAGATTTAAACTAGGGAGGACCCCAGAAATGAAAGTAAAAATACTGTAAGACACAGTGAAATATTTAGGATGAACATTAGATAAACATCTATCAGGGGAGGCCATAGCGATAAAAGCCCCCATCAAAGTCTGCCAAAAGACTACATTTTTGCCAAGAAAAAAAAGTTTGTTAGATAAATTAACACTAAAAACATTAGCTGGAGCATGACTTCAATGTCATTTTGACTGTGCTGCCAACTCTTGATTTGACAATCCACCACATCACATTAATAATAAACTCCACACTACCCAAAACAAGTTAATCAGGGTTGTGTTAAAGTAACCTCCTTGTACTTTTAAATTTTCTACAACTTAATAAGATAGACAATAAAAACTACTCAACAAAATATAGCTCAACATGCTTTATTCTTTTTAGATGTGAAAATGGGGAAAAAATAACTTTTTAATTACGGCTGCAATTCAAACTTGTAATATCTCTGAAACTAACTGACGCAGAGAAAAATTTTAAGCAGGCTTTGAAGAAATGGCAAGCAAACTGTGTTTCATTGTTGCCACTTGATTTTGAGTCACTTTGGTTTAACAACACTGCCAAACAGATGAAGACAGTCACATCAGTACATCAGCTAGCCCCGTTTTGATTTCAGTTGTCATTCTCTGATTCAATTCAAATCACAATTGAATTAAATCGTTGCACCTGTAACACATGGCAGGAAATGTTCTGTTCAGATATTTATGGTCTGCATTATGTAATACTAATGCCCTGATTTTATAGCTGATTCTATCCTGCCTAGTGCTGATTCAGGGGTCATTCCTACCACATCACAGTATTTCACAAGAATTCCTGAAGTAAGTGATCTTCCAGGCATGAAAAATATTTCAATCATACGCTCAGGTTTAAATGTGTTTTTTCCTGGTACACAAAGCTCAAAATGTGCTGAAGCTAACCTGAGTGCTCACATCATGTTTGGTAAAGGCTATAAATGTGAAAGGATGATTAGGCCCACAGAAAATAGAAAAATTGGGGTAAAATGGGGTGTTGGTGTAATATGACTTTATCATCACAACCATGATCAGCTCCAAAGTGCACCCAGTACAGCCTTGCTTTACACTCACACTGGCATCTGTGCCAGCAGCAAAAGAAATACCCATATCCTTCAACTAAGTACATGTATCAATACAACCACAGATTGTTTAAACTGATGCATCCTTACTTAAGTAGGATTTAACTATTGCAGCTTGTCGAGTTGGAGCTAGTTTAACTATGTTATACTACTACACTATACTACTTTATAACCTCCTCATCTGCCTAATCCAAAGGATCACCACATAAATGTGGGGGTCAACTGATGATTAATGGGACAGGAAATAATAACAACAACAACAACAAAAAGTTCTGCTACACATATCTGTCCTCATTTTTTTTTTTAAACCTTTCTCTGATCTGTACTTTTTTGGTGAAATACTGGAAAAGGCACCTTCTTGGGCCCTTTAACAGTTATTTAACCTAACTAAACTATCTGAGAAGTTTTGAGTAGGAATGTCGTTTTGGTGGAAATACAAGCTACTCATGACATCTGAAACGTGACTCACTGCCCCAACCTGTAACAGTCTTTATGTAAGGGCTCACGATTCAAAAAGGTTGGGAATCAAAGGTTTTATCTTTAACCAAGCATTGCTTCTAATAAGCTTATCATATGTTTTTTTTATTATTATTAATGTTAAATCTTAATCAGTACAGTAACTAGTACTTATAACTGTTAGATAAATGTAGTTGAGTAAAACATACAATATCCCTCTGACATGGAATGTAGTTGAGTGAATTTACTGTACTTAGATTCTTTCCACCACTGCATCTAGCTGGTCAGTGTGATGGATCATCTTGCCTCACAGTGAATCACTGTAAAGGGCATTACATTAAAATGATTAGCAAGACTAACAAGGTCTAACTCTTTGTGTATGCTGAAAACTGTAAAATATCTTTAGAGTATATGTTGGCAAATTTTTTAAATGGCGATCATTGGAGCACTGTTCATATTTAACTTAAGTGAGGGCTACATAAAGAGAAATAACAAACTGCGTGTTCTTCCCTGATATTGATTTTCAATTGGAAACAGAACCAATCTGCCTTAAGAGTAGGGTCCCTCTACTTCAGCTCCATTTACTGCTCACAACCCTCCATAAAGCACTGGCAGATACATTTGGCAGCAGATACATCTGGCTTGGATCCTGCATCCAAAGTCAGCCTCCCTACCATCACTGCTGTAGTAATGAAGATAAGAATGAGTAGCAGACTTTGCAAAAAGAGATCTGATATCGTCCTGAAATTTAAAATAAATAAATAAAAAAAATAACACAAAACCTGGAATTGCTAACATTACATCAGACATCCTAGACAGATGGGATGGGATGCCTTGCAGTTTAAGGACAATGAGTTTGACACAGTGCAAAGACACATAAGAAAAAGCCTGTGCTGCGTGTATTAACACCTGCTTTACAGTAACACACTGTTACACCACTTAAGTATTTTTTGGAGTATCTGTGCTTCATTTGAGTTTTTATATTTGTGTCACCTTTGACTTTTACTCCACTACATTTCCTAAATAAAATGTATATTTTTACTCCAATATATTTCCCCTACGTATCTTCATCATTGCTGCAAATGAGGGCAAGGGGAGAGGAATGAAGGTGGGAGGGAGGAGGACGCACAGACAAATGAAGGAAACTGGATTTTGTTCTTTAAATCCTTGAAGTTGTGAAAAGGACCATTTTTTCAAGTGTAATTTAGGCTCCATTTTTTAGGTGGTGTACTTGTTAAGAAGAGAAAACTTCATAATTCTTAAAATTCTGAGCACTTTTTATTACCAGAATTTACTTGTGCTTTTACTTTCAATACTTCAGTACATATAGGTGACTTAACTTTGACCAAAGTCATTTTCTGGTAAGATATCTGTCCTTTCACTCAAGTATGGCTTTCAGGTACTTCATCCATTACTGATTTTAACTAACTTTGAGTGAAAAAGAGAAAATAAAATCAACCAAACCTATTCAAATTTCACCGGATGAGGCAGAGTCATCCCTACTTGACATCTGCAGTTTTGTTCCTCTCAAAAAAATCCCACGTAAATTAAATTAAACAAATGAAACTTCACAACAGCTACGATAGCTTTATCAAGCCTACATGATTAGCTTGGGGCTAGAGCAGGGCTGAACGATATGTAAAAACTAGAGTAGTTGTGATTTATTTTTTATTTTTTTTTTTTTTTTACATCATTTTGTCGTATGACCAAGACAACACTGGATATATCAGCATATATACTGTTCTTTTACGTAGGCTGGCAACTCTTACAACAATCAGATATGTTAACATCTGAATTGCATTTAAACCCAGCCTTGGCCATTTTCATACCACAGCACTTCAAGCATCACAACCTGCACATGGTGTGGCATTTTACAAGTTGTTTACTTCATCTGCTCTCATATGCAAAGATTACACAGAGCGTAGGGCAGCATATGTGCATGTGATGCTCATGGTCAGGACAGGCCAGGTGTTTCTGACCCTCTGATTGGTTAGACTGTGTAGCATTGAAGAAATTATTATTATTATTTTTTATTTATTTATTTTTTTTATTTTTTATTTTTTTGAAGTCGCAGCTTTTGCAAATTGAAAATTGCATTCCATTCCACTGCGATGGGGGTCTGAATTCGGTTAATCGCACAGCCCCTAGGCTAGACATGCTTTTGTCTGTTGAGCTAAGCTGGGCCACACTGTCCTAACTCACAGCAGTATGAGGGAGAGATAGTAGAGGGGAGCGACAGATCATATGAAGGGACTCTGGGGTGCTAATGGAATCAAACTACTGATGTTTTGGAGTCATACTCAATAATGTGCTTTAGGGTGTATGTTTGACAAACAGAGACAGTCGGGCAGATTGGTGGTGGTGCATATTGAACATTATTTCAACAATGGTTCTGCAGATAAAAGCAGTGTGGGGGTGAGATGGAGGAGCAAAACACAGGGGTTTGTAAGTGGGCCGATAAAGGCTGAGGATCACTCATCTAGGGCAGCAACTAACAAATATTTTCATTGTTAATAAATCTGTTATTACTTTCTCAAATCATTAGTTAGCTGTGTGGGTCTATAAAAAGTCAGAAAAAGGTGAAAAAATGTTAATTTGTCTTTCCCAAAGATGCTGGAATCAGAGATTTTTTTCTTTCTTAAAAAAAAAGGATCAAACCAATTAATCACATATCAAATTACTTGGCAATTAATTTAATAGTTGAGAGCTAATCGATTAATCATTGCAGCAAAAATACAATCAAAGTTCTGTCTATGGGTAGCTCATCTTCTTAGCTGCCAAAGTGCCTCTTGGAATCAAAACAACCTCTCAAAACACAAACTAAGTTTACTACATTGATTTACTTGAGTTTTCTTAAATAAGTGTTGCTTAATAAAAAACAAAAAAAACAAAAAAACAAAACGGTGCTATGAAGTACTGAAATACAAAGCTTGATGGAACCCGTGCTTGCTCTGTGCCTCACATTGACCATACCATTCAAAATGGCTTCAAAACACCTTTGCATATTTGGATGAAAACTAAAATTTAATTTGTTAATCTGCCACAGTCTTGTGTTGCCATCAAATCAAAACAGAGTGGGCAGTGGTGAGAAGTAAAACTTCACTGAAATAACTGTAGGCTTGTTGGCTCAACTGATTTCAAATGAACCAGACTGCTCTGAACTTGGCACTACCAGACTGTTATACTGAGATTGGAGTGATATTTTCTATGTAAAACCTTACATGTTAAGATAACAATTCAGACAGGTGGGCAGTATATGCGTGAACTATATAAATAACTATATAAATGAGCAATATATAATTTATTTGATTGGTTTGAACACCAACAAAAGCGCCTTTCAGCCTCTCCTGTTTTCTGTCGGCAAAACTATTTTCCCACATTATCGTCCCTTTAACTGGATCCAACGCCCTGCACCACCGTGCCGATCGCTTGTCAGTGATCGCTGTGTATTGTGTCAATACCAGATACAATGACTAACGTTAATACCTCAGGATAATATTTTTATCATTAAACTGCAAACAATTCTTGCATCAACAACAGATTAAAATTTAGCAGGATCCACGGTGTCTTAAATGCTAATGTCTGTCTAGCAAGCTAACCATTCATCAGCTAGCTAGTATCCAGAGAATTCCAAACCAAATCCCTTTAGAAAATATGGCAACTTAATGCTGCCTTACATAACAACAAAAACACAACGCTGTTATCATAACTCATAACTTCTTTTCTTATCACCGTTGTCATCTGGTAAATACGGAAATGTCATTTGCAACAAATAGCAATCAATTTCAATAGAAATTTCGCGTATACCCCGTCTCACGCTGTAACGCTACTTAAGTGGACATTCGTTACGAGTTTGACAGAAATCCGTGTTTTAGATTGAAATTGTGTTTCGTAGAGTCGTGTTCGCTATTCGGTATATTTGCCGGCTTGTAAATTAGATCATATGGATTCGCAAAACACCTGATGTTGTTACCTTAAGCGTGTGTGTGCCTAGAGCAGAAGGTACATTTAAACGCCTATGTTTTGAATGAAGTTTGGTGAGATGACTCACTGATGCTACTGGGTGGCTCGCGTCTACTGCGATTAGCAGACACTGCAGCTCAGACCTACTATGGGGCATAGGATGCTGATGCCAGTAAATATACCAGAAACTTACCGAGAAGAGCATAGAGTAGATATTTAAGGTAAATTTGATGAAGTAGTAGAAGTGGTTGGTTTTCCTCAGTTCAGAGTAGGACGGCATGGCTGCTTGCTTTAGTAAAGCTAGCCAACAAGCTAGCTAGCTATCCTTCGTTTAGTTCAAGCAATATCAAAATAATGATAATAAGACATTAAATATTGTCAATGATTGGAACAAAACGCATTTAGGAAAACTAACTGAATTTTATATACGTAGCAGCCCTCATTTCTCACATACTATTGTGGGCAGCCACCGAAACAAAACCACTTCCGTACGGCCGGCCAGTCCACGCTTTGTTTTGACTACATTCTTAAAGGGGCAGTGCGCACACTTTCATCATTTAATTGGATTGAGCCGGTACAGCTCATTTGAAACATCACTTTCTGTTTAGTTTGAGCTACTATACTGTTGCATTTCAATTTAAGAAGTCGAAGCAAAATAATAGATTACAGATATACAATGAGGCTTGTTCTTGTTGCATTACTTTTTCCTTGATGTGAACTGACTTGAGAAGCTATTCAAATTAATGTGAGCAGAACAGAAACAGAAAAACATGCCTTTGCCAAGCACAGCACAAGTAGAATTGTTGTAATGCATTACTTCCAGACTTAGTGCACAGCTAATCCCTCTTGCTTCAGGTTGCATCAGTTGTTGCCACCACTTGTTGGATATATTTGGCACGCTTGTGACATTACTGATGCATTTACAAATAGGTTTAGACCCTTACAAAGCTGGTCATGTGTTCACCCAAGTGATTATCAGCGCAAGTGTTTATTCTTCTGAGATTCCCTTCTGCTGAGGATGGGTTGTGTTCTTATTTGTAATACTTAATCAGTAGTATCATTTCCTCCCGATTTGCTCAGTCCCGGAGTGAGGTACATTTATGAAGTCGTGGTGCATCGGTGATAATGCAACCAGATCTGCTGTGTACAATCCACAGCGTGTGTTGCAGAGAGAAACATGAGCTGGCTATGAGTTACATCAGTCATCAGGTTACATTACAGAAATT
The DNA here is from genome assembly GCA_026686955.1 of Epinephelus cyanopodus. NCBI lineage: Eukaryota > Metazoa > Chordata > Actinopteri > Perciformes > Serranidae > Epinephelus > Epinephelus cyanopodus. Next base: position 9,284,274 of record CM048921.1, read on the forward strand.
CATGGAGTCCTTCAAGTAAGGTTATCCTTCTTTGTGTAAACAACCTCACTTACTGTATTAAGTCTCCTTGAGCAAGATGCATTTGTTCTGGAGCTGACCTGATCTCTGACCTTGCAATGAAGAAGACTAATCAAAAAACCATCAACAGAATATCCATCCACAGCCCTGAGATGGAAGGATATTGGACCTCCAGTACATATTGAGATTGCATCTATTCCCATCTGTATCAGCATCAGAATCAGAAATGGTTTACTGCCATGCAAAGAATTTGACTATGTGATTTAGTGTACAACAATTAACACAGTGCAAACATTTAAAGTTACAAATTTAGAAAAAAGTAGAACGTATACAAGAGATTATGCCAAAAATGTAAGAATAAGTTTAAAAGAATATCTGTTAAATCTGTTTTCAAAGTGCACAGTCTGCAGGAGTGTGCAACTTACTTCCCAGGGGATGTAAAAGTTCACAGTATATGTAAAACTACAAAGATATATGTAAGAGGGACATAGTAAGGATGTACGTTAAAGCAAGACATAACATCAGGAGTGGATAGAGTCTGAGTCAGTGGGAGTCCAGGCCCTTGTGGATGAGGTCAGCTGCAGTCAGGAAGAAACTATTGTGACGGGAGGCTTTGGTCCTGATGGACCGCAGCCTCTCGCCACAGGGGAGTGTTTCAGAGAGTTTGTGTCCAGGTTGGGAGTAGTCAGTCTCAATCTTTAATGCCCACCCCAGGGTGCTGGAGGCACGCGGGTCCTGGAGAGACAGCAGATTGCAGCCAATCACCTTCCCCGCAGAGGAGAGTGGGAAATAAATAAGATGGAGTTGTTTCCCTGATGTTCATGACTCATGAGCTCATCTCTGGTGAAAGAGCTCCAGGTACGACTGCAGAAAACTGAACTGACAATAAAAACAACACAAAACAATGCGCACCAACACACCAAGACAGCCATCCGCAGCACCACCTTGATAGAAAAGATGATGAAAGGTGATCGTGAGCAAGAAAAAGTGGACAGAGAAAGGAATGAATGATCGTGCACTGCTCAGTAAGATCCACAAACCTCATCCTTCTAAAGGCCAACTCATCAGCATATTCATTGATCTTTGCTGAAGGAATTAAATCTGTCCCCGCTACTCACACTCTGAGGGTCATTAGGTCAGGGGCAGCTCATCAAAGGCAACACACAGTGTCTCCCATCTTTCAGATATAATTGAGTTTAAATTTTCATCAAGAGGTAGGGCAACGTTTAGGGCAAGCCACTGAAAGCCAATCAATCAAAAGGTCAGAAATAACATTTGAAATTCAGAAATGTTTTAATGTCTCTAAGTCCCTCAGGATCATGGGCCAGCCTGGGAGACAGTTTGCATGGATTGAAATGACTTTAAATTCAGAAACCCAGCTCTTTTCTTGTGTTAAGCCATCTGAATCCAGCACATCCTCTGCCAGCACTTCTTTCCACACTCCAAACCACACACGCACACACACACACACACACACACACACACACACACACACACACACACACACACACACACACAGACTGACTGCATTTTGTAAACACCACACACTGTAGGGGGCATATATACAGTATGTTAATTGTATGTTAATAAATACATACCTATAAGCAGTTCTACACAGTGATGCACATCAGTGGTCCAATTTGACAAAACTGGTATAGTTCTGCTATTTTATTGAGTATATTGCTTTGTTCCCATTGCAGACAGAAATGCAAAGACTTCTATATAACCCCTTCTGGACTGTGCCACCCCTTAAAGCTCCAGTAGGCAACAGTGTTTTGGTATAATTGAGTAAAAATTTTATAATATCCTCTAAGCGTAATGTAAATCAAGTGGTCTGAGACAAACAATAGGTTTCTGCACCTCACCATGGCTCTGTGTTCAGCCTCTAAAGAATCAGTATTGTGCCAATGTACATCAACCAATGAAAAGTCCGAACTCGGTTCCCCGGAATCCCAGAGGGAGGGGAAGGGTGAGGTGGGGCCAGGCCCGGCCGGAGGGCGCGAGGGTCGGCTGTGGGAGCGGAGCCGAGGGCTCTCCGCAGAGAGCGAGAGCCAAGCCTCGGGAGTATGTGCCGGGCCGCGAGGGAGGGATGGGGCCAGAGAGAGAGAAAAATAACCAAGTAGGATAAAATACTCTCGTGCTCATCTGGTAGGAGGGGCTCAGGGCGCAGACAAACTTTCAGGCTTTCTACCTACTGCGGCTTTAATTACTGTCATGACACAAAGCTTCGAAAGATGATTTTTTTCCTTACCTGAGATGTGATGCCAGCAGCTGGCTGACTAACCCAGAATGGCACAGGTAGTCAGTGATTAAAGGTTCAGCATGTAGGATTTAAGGGAATCTACTGGCAGAAATTGAATGTAATATAATAAGTATGTTTCCCTTAGAGTAGAATCACCTGAAAATAAGAATAGTTGTTATTCCGAAACACAAAAAAGGTTCTATTTTTTCTTCTTCTTCTTTTTGGTTGAATGGGGAACATAGAACCCTGAAAACATAGAACCTTTTTGGGTGGTAGGTGGGGAACATAGAACTGGAGAAACAAAGGGATGACCGCATTATTTTAAGGTGAAAATGCTTTATTCACTGGTTTTATCAGAACACTAGTTCCATTTGTTTCAGAGAGGAAGAGATCTCTGTGGATAATCTGGCTCCAGCTAAAAACCTCCTGAATGTCTGGATCTTAAGTTAGTAGAAAAGAAATGAGCACACAAGTGCTGGGCTAGCAATTTGTCTGAGACATGCCAGACTTACTTATTTGCAGAGTTACAAAGTAACGCGTTAGAGTGCTTTGATTAATTGTTGCAGTAACGAGTAACCTGACACGTTAGTTTGCTGTTTGAGTAATCAAATACTTGAGTACATTTTCTACAAGACATCAGTTACATCTACATCAGTTACTTCTGTTACTTTTGGAACGCTGGTTCTTCAGCTCTGAAACAGCAACAACTGTCTTTTGGTCCTAATAACGGAGATAACGTTAAACCTATCAGTCTGAAAGAAGCCATGAAGTTTGTGGCTTGCTACGTGGTAGAAGAAATGCTGCCGTTGTCTACGGTGGAGTCTAAAAAAGGTGGAGGAGGACTCACTGACAGACAGGTCAGACTCAGGACTTGTATTATGCCTGGTACACACTACACGACTTTTCTGCCCCTTCTGAAAGTCACTATGTCACATTACATGATTGTGGAGTCATAAAATCGTGCCATGACTTGGCCGACAGACATGACACACTACATGATGGTACTCACCAATTATCCCTGGTTGTCTATCACGGGTTATTCTTGTCCTGTTTTTATTACTTTTGCTATTATTTGAGTCACTGTGTCTGTTCATGTGTGAGGCTGAAATGTTGCTCTAGTCACCGAAAAGCATCAGCAGATGGCAGGAGCTACATTTGAAGTACTGTACATAAACATTCAAGCTACTGTATCCTCCACAGAAAGTGCTGACAAATGTTTCCCAATAAAAGCCTATTTAGAAAATGGAGGGATTCTCTCAGCCAAGGTTATCAGGGGTTTTTCATTTGAAACACGTGTTGAGTTTGAAATGATGGCACAATATGTTAACTTTACAAAGACAACGGAGCGGATAAAAAGTAAATATATAAACACACAGAGGGATTAATAAATAACGGACTGTCTATAATGTAGTTTGTTTCAAATGAAGCTGGGAGCCTCTGCAGTTGTGGTGAGTAAAAGCCCCTCCGCTATTTGTTAATGTTATTACTTTATGTCCGACCGTGAGGATGTAGCATTGTTTGCTAGCTTGATGCTAATGACAGTAACGTTAACTCAGCGGGTTGACAAAGTGCCTCTGCTGTTTCACACCATCGTTTCCCCCTTTTACTCTGTGTGGTAACATCCCGAGAGGAAATATTAAAAATGCTGGGGTGTTGTTGTCATACAGTGTCTACGGCAGCAGATCGTTCTGTGTTTCTACTGGTCAGAGTGACGGCTGTGATGGAAGAATTGGATCTCAGTGAAGGGCAAGTGGTCCATAACTTTAATTTTGGAGACAAAAAATGTAGGCTGTGGTCCATTGCCCAGTAGGAAATGTACTGAGTAAATGAACTTACTCAAGGAGTAATGCAGTAAAATAACTGGTTACTTTAAAAACAAGTAGTGCAGTAAAGTACTTTGATTACTTTTAAAGTAACCCTTACCCAGCTCTGCTTATTTGTAACATGATCAATGTGTTTCAAGCAATGTGACCATTTGTTTTGGAGAGGAAGATACCTCTGTGTATAATTCAGCTCATGGCAAAAACCTTCTGAACAATGAACACTGAAGGAATTCTAAGCAGGAGAAAGTACAGCTGGTTGTAGTCATTGTCAGAAGAGGACGAAGGGAAGGAGAGAAGCTTGGATACATAACTTCAAACCTCCAGGTGCTCTCATGTAAAATCAGCCAATGTTGCTACGTACTTTCTGATCAATCTGTTATACTCACTGGAATCACACATGCCAACAAAGCGACTGTCAATGGACTCTTATTTCACTGGTTGCACAATAAGTGGAAACAAACAGATACATGTACATGTACATTTGGTTGTGTGTAGACCAGAATGGTCAAACATACAGCCTGTGGGCCAGAACCGGCCCGCCAAAGGGTTAGCTCTGGTCCACTGGATGACTTTGCACTCCTAATATTGCTGCACTTTGTGCCAGCTTTCAGGATCAGGTTAAACAGTGAGTAGCTTCTTCATGTTAATTGCTGCTTAAGAGGGTTTTCACCCTGACCAGAATCCAGCTTTCTGGTCATATTTAAAGACATTAAAGTATGAAAAATATTGTCAATCAGCAGCTTCAGTAAAAACAAATCTGTATCAGACTTCTATCTTCAAAAAATATTAGAGGAACCCATTGCTGAAGCACTGCCAAAACGTTTGATTTGTCAGTGGCTTGTGAGGCAGGAGACAACTTCACTGCTTCCTCAAAACTATTGTATAGAAGCAATACCACGAGTGAGCACAATGCTGTGCTGATATTATATAGACCAGCACTTCCCCTTGCGTGATATTGCTATCACCTACACTTTACACATTGTACACACAAAGAGCAGCATTTCATCAGGATGCCCTGACTTGTGTCGCAGCAGCACTACGTAACGGACGACTTCTTCTGAGCCATGGCCATCTGGAGGCTCAGCAGCCTGCAAAGTGGACTTCATGGCTTTCTTAATTGCAGCCATTGTGACGCCCAGCATCATGAATGCTCTGCAGAGGGAGCAGCCAACAAAGCCTCTAAGTCTCACCTTTGTAGGTATGCAGTGACCTCTCTATCCCTCATTATACCTGGCCCTCTTCCTCCTCATAATCACTGACTTTGATCACCTGTTTTGAGGCTTCAAAGAGCAGGACCTCAGAGATGTAACAGTGTCAGGGAACTTAAGCTGCTTACCCAGGTTTACACACAGCTGCTAGTTTGTCACTTGACCTGTGATGTTCACAGGAATATTATGTGTTCACAGCAAGGCTGTAGCCATGGAGTCACCATTGCATTTATTTCCCCCCATTTTTTAATACAGAGACAGTGCAGTGTTTGACATTGATTGAACAAACAGAACAGGACTGCAGTTCATGTAATACTAGAATCGCTGGTGACAATGATTACAATTTGTTATGATTATGAATATAGGGATGAATTATTGAAGACACAAAGAAGATAGCCAGGGCAAGTTCTGGCATCCTGTTTTCTCATCTCACTCTAGAGGGGTTATGGTGTTGATTCATAAGTCTGTCCCATTCTAGGTGAATAATACTATTTCAGATAAAGCAGGTAATACCTGGTGGTTCAAGGAACACTACTGAAAGAAAACATCAATCTGGTTTATGTATATGGCCTGAATGATGATAATCCCTAGTTTTTTTGAGGATTTATTTTTGTTGATTGCTCCTTATTGGGTAAAGAAATTATGGCAGGAGATTTTAACTGCACTCTGGACCCACTACTTGATTGCTAATCAGGCAGAGACACCTCACACCTCATAGTAGAAAGAAAATTTCAACATTTCACCTCAACCTATATATTCTGGCTGTATATATGATAGCCTTGTTTTGTCAGCTCAGTCACCCATCTCATTACTATACAATGATTCGAAGTTACCTGAAGGTTCTTTTAAGTGGTGCTTGCACCCTAAATGGCTACAAGATTCATTCATATTTATTTGTCCAGTAAGACTTGAAAAGATAGCTATTATTTTACGAGTTGATTTTTCTAATACAGAAGAGACGCTATTTCTATCATTATTTCATTCCAGAGATTTTACATTTATTTTACATTTATATTTATTTTTGTACAATTCAAACTTGTAAAAAGATGATTATTTTAGGCATAATAAAAGCAAGCTGAGTAACCTCTGAGAAGCCTATCTAAATTTCTGTCTTTGAGAGATATTATTTTGTAATATAACTAAATTTTCTATCCATAAATATAAACTTTAAATATATTAAAATTATAAGGCATCTTTGTGTAAACTGCAAGTATCATTTAAGTAGGATATCTCGTGGCCGGGGCGAGTGTCCTCTTTTTTGGAAATCAAAATATGGTCACCCTACCATAGTAAAATACTTTAGCGAACGTTAACTCTAATCTACTAACATTTATATAATATTTATTTAATATCTTACCGAGAAAATAGTAACCTCTTTGAAAGTTACTTGGTTTACCTTGACATGGAAAGTGAACTAGCAGGGCCGAACGAGACCTTGACAGAGACCTGCATAGACAGAGTGAAGATGGGGTTGAGTTATGACGTGTCACGTGCCGGTGTACAGAGACTACTGTCAATTATACTGTAAATTCACAGATGATGACCCAACTGACGAGTGATCATTATCACGACAGACAGGCTCTCATACAAAATGTCTGTTTCTGATCTTGCAAACAATTAATTCAGCTCTCGTTTTTTTTTCCCAGTAAAGGGGTTTTTTTTGGGAGTTTTTCCTTATCTACTGTGAGGGTCTAAAGGACAGAGGGATGTCGTATGCAGCCCTGTGAGGCAAATTGTGATTTGTGATATTGGGCTTTATAAATAAAATTGAGTGATTGATTGATTGATTGATTGATTGATTGATTGATTGATTGATTGATTGATTAATTGATTGAAGTCTCAGTTTCTAAATTCAGAATAATCGAACCAAATGTTTTAATTTACAATTGAGTATAACTAACGTTAGTCTAACGTTGCGAGCTACCGTTAGTGCTAGCTAGCAAACATAAACGTGATATCTGAGTCGTATTTTACTCATCATGACTACCCCAGAATATAACTTTTCGAGCTCCTTTAGACCTACAGTACTGTTAATAAAACAGTTGCTTTATTATTGATTGATTTTTACTGTATTATTATTACCATAATTAATTAAAGTTTTGGTTGGTTTGGAGATCAAAATCCCATAATGCAATTCGGGATGTAAATTTACGGAAACAAAACTGTGAATCTCGTATATGAACAATATCTGTTAAAATGTACAATCATTCAACTATACACAGATTTTTCTTACAGTGAAGCATAGGTATTTCTAGACCTTTTTTTTTTTTTTTACTGTATGTCCCTTTTTAACAAGCTAGAGAAGTGTCAAAACCATACAGTACTTGGTTGCAACGTAATATTTTAACAACAAAAATAAAGCAGGTCGTAGGTTAATCGAAGGTCACTGTTAATGTTATTAGGCAGGAGTTAGCTGACGTTTTTTCTAGCTAGGAAACGTTACAGGTGGTCAGTACCACTGTCCTCTGTTTGAATTGGAATAAGAGAAGCTAGCTGTTGTGTTATGTGGATGTGTTAATATTAAAGCCAAGGTGCTACAGCCTAGCTAACTGACTGGATGCCCATTAACATTATAACTCCTATTGTGTGCATTTATTATTATTATTATTGTTATATTTGTAGATTTCAAGCCCTTTTCTTTGTTGAAGCGTATTTTTATTTACGTATTTGTATTACATAAGACAGACAAGAAGGAAAAAGGCAGAGGCATACACTGAAAAAGTCAATTACTGTTAATGTGTTAATGTCACATGTTGTGCATTGCATTTCAAATAAAAGTCCAAAAAAATAAGTCCAAGGTCCATTTTTGGTATTTTTGGTACTCACTATAGGGTGTTGGTTTACTCCAGAAATATACATACTGTTTATGTGTATGTTGAGGAGCTGCTGTATCAAATTGAGTTGTCTTCCCCCAGAAATTAGGGTTACGATATGTTTCTTTTATGATTCCAATCCATTCCGCTTTTGCTGTGGCTCAGCATTTAAATAACCTTTATCAAATTTGATGGTTTAGTCACAGACTTTCCCAAAAAGTGTTGTGCTTTTCTCTCACAAATGTGAGAATGAAATTGCATTAAAATGTACAAAACAGTGAAATTTATCTTGCCTGGCCAGGCAGCTCTCTGGGTGCTCAGCACCCCTAAACCTCTGATCCTAGAATCGCCCCTGCAGTGAAGTTAAAACTAGTATGTTGAAGAACACTGTAATGTACAGAGTGGTTAGATGGAACTCTCTGCCTGAGTGTTGTTCAGGAACAGTAAAGTTTGCTTTAAAATATCACTAAAACAACATCTCCTAACTAAACAACTCTCCTCATCTAATGATAGTTAGCGAGCAACTAGATAAGTTTGAAAGAGTATGCAATCTAGAGGATCCTATCATATAGTACAAGAGTGTTAATACTGTAGCTAAATTATATGTCTTATTATGTAATATTGGTGTAGGACACTATAATGAATAATGGATGATAAGAACGATGTTAGCATCATGAAACCTTTTTGAGATTTCTGAAGCACTTGGAGGCTTTTTAGTAAACCCATTTTGATTTTGGTTTTCATTTATAATGCCTTGTGCAATAATCTAAATATGAATCATTTGTACTTTATACCTCTGTAGAAGAATTTTGTTTATTTTCCAATGAGTAGAGCTAAGTCCTGTCTTGTGTTGTAATGTGTTTTGTTTATTGTTGTTGTGATTGGTGTTGTTTTTGTGGTGGTGGGATGGTCTTAGTGATTATGTACTGTCATGTATGTAGTACTGTGTTTGGTGTGGACCCCAAGAAGAGTAGCTGCAGTTTAGGCTGCAGCTAACAGGGATCCCAATAAATGAAATGAAATTAAATCACACATACACTAAATTAGCAATGACGATTATTCACCTCCTGTTCACTTACATTCAGTGTGAGCAAAGGGGAGAATAAATCATGTGATACTGGTGGCAAAGCACATTTGCATCTTTGCATTGTGTGGAGTTCAACTTAGACCAGCAGAGTTGCAGCCTCAACCAGTGTCAAAGAAATATGTGTGGAAGAGATATAATTGTTGCCAATATTGTATGATATTGGCCATGAAAAAAACAGGCCCACAATTTAGGACTAGGTACAGCCCCCTATCCTCAAATTAGTATGTGTCCTTATTCTAAGCATTACATTTTCAAGTCATCTTCAATGTCACCATTTTTTTTACAAATTCCAAAAACATTTCCCAAATACCAATCAACTCTGAAGCCCTACTTCTCATTAGGTGAGTTTTTTGAGAGCCAAACTCGCTGTTAAATCCCTCAGCCAATGGCCAAGAGAGGGCCACCACACATTCTTCCAGCAGTGTGCAATTGAAGGCCTTGCCTGAAGTAAATATAATTCAAACATCGTTTTCTCTTTCCTAGGCAGAATAAAACTGTCTGAAAATATGCCTAACAAGCAGAGCCTAAGACTTAAAGGTAATGGAGATGAGGTCATCCAAGACACAAATTGCAGCACCGACCTCCTTTTTTTTTTTTAATCTCAGCACACTCCCATAATTAGTAGTGATACAAGGTCTCTTGATGTGTGCTGCACTTAAAGCATTGGCCAGGATTATTTGAATTAAATTTGTTCAGTTTCACTGGTGTGGTGTATGTTCTTATAAACCAGTTTCGTAGTAATATCAGTCAAGCATTGATGGTTTGAGTTTGAGCCTTTGCACATATTGTATCCCATTCACTCTCTAAAATGTTTTCTTGTAAGTCTTCCATTCCATTTCATTCTCTTACTTTGTGTGGCAAGTAATATTTCAACCTCAACTTATCAAATGACATTTGCACATTAGCCCTCACTTGGCCATATTTTAAAGCCCATGCCATTTTTAGCCTGAGTAAGTTGATCATCACCTCATATTGGTGAAAAACATGAAAGTGAAGGGGAGTCACCCAAATATTTCTGTACTTCAGGTCAGACAATAATGATTTAAAAAGGATTAACTGTAATTTCCAGAAATTATTAAGGGGAGCTGAATATAAAAGGCTGCCCAAAACTAAACCTTTTGCAGATAACAATTCAGGTTGTAACCGAGGAAAATCAACCTCTTTTTGGAAAAAAAAAAAAAAACATGGAAGAACTGTACTTGGGTCACCCAATAATACCACTGAAAATGTGTAGCTCACCCCTGTTGTCGGTAAGTACAGAAGTGAAAGTCTAAGCCCTGGCTTCCTACTATTACAAGCAAAAATTTGAAAGCAGCTTTCTGATTTTTGGAAAAATGAAGGTGGTAACGACAGGGGAATCGATTAAAAGAGATATAGAAATTTAGAAATGTATTTATTATTCATTCTTGTCACATCATCAGACAAGCTAAAAGAGGTTCATAGTTAACTGAGCTGAGGGTGTTTATTCATTATGTTTATTCAGTGATCATAATGCCTAAGTATTTAAAACCTTTAATGCCATTTTGAAATGGATGTTGTAACACTGGCTTTTTTCTCTCATGCTCATTTAAAAACATAATATATAGTTTGTGCTTGGTTTACCTTAAAACCTGAGAAGGCACCAAATTGACTGATTAAACCTAAGCGAGTTGGTATGGATTTTCCAAGATCAGTAAGGAACAAGATGGCATCATCTACAAATAATGTGGTTCGATTCTCCAGGTCATAAAGGATAGGGCCATTCAACACGATCAAACGCCTTTTCAGCGTCAAGTTATAGCATTGTAGTATCAGTGGAGCCTTTACATACATGGACCAACATTCTGTTGGGGTTTATCTAGTTTTAAAATGAATGCGATCATGACAGTTCCTATCAATGAGTAAAGATAACCCATTTTGAAGGATTACAAATACATCTAACAATGGGCCAATTAGTTTTTCTCTGAATTATTTATAAATATATATTAGGAGCCCAATTGGTTCTATAACCTTACCCCCTTTTATATTCAAAATGGCATTGGGACTATCTTTTGCATCATCTTGGATTTAGGGAATGACCAACCTATCTAGAAATATTGCCTGGATTCCTAAATTCTTTGGGTATTCAGATTGATAGAGGGTATTATGCTTCACTGCATTTTAAATGACTTCTGTGACCGAGTTAAAAAAAAAAAAAAAAAAAAGTCGGCTAAAATTTTAAAAAAGCAAATGGAATTGTATGAGCATTAACTACGTACCATGACACAATAACAATAGTAGCCTATTACACTCTATGACAACCTGGCAGCTAGCTCTGATGGAGACATATGAGCTCTAAGAACAAACTCACATTTATGGGACGCACACTAAAAGAAATGTCGCCATGGTCCGAGAGAGGTGACGTCATGCTGTTATCCCTGTCTCTATAGGCAGTGAGCGAGTTAGATCGTCACTTTTTAAGCATGACAGGCTTTGTCATAGTGTGCACGGTTGTGTAGACTGTAATGTGGCACTGAATATGTTTGTAGACTCGTGGAAAAAGAACAAGAAACATTAATAAATATGTTTGGATATTTTCAAGGCAAGCCGAGGGTAACCAGTTGTCTCAGGTCAGCCCAAATCAAAATGTTACCTGGATGCTCACGCAATTTACTAAGACCTGAGGAAAGCCGTGTGTTCTGTGAGTCTCAGTGGCTCACACAGGTAGACTTGTGGTTTGTGTTATATTGTCTTTTTGTTGACGTGAAATTGAGTCCAGCTTGACGCAAATTTGTGTATATCATATTTTCTTTACTTTCTTTTTTTAATGTCATTGGTACGTAGAGCTCATTTACAGAAGCATATTCGCCGTGGTAGATGTGGCATGCGACTTTAAAATCGCCAATAATATGTTGTGTATATTTGTGAATTTGTGACAAATCTGCTGACGGAAGTGCAGCACATCTGCAGCTGTTCGGTAAGCAAACCAGTTAAATGGAAACCAGTAGAGATATAGCACCGGTAAGGTAAGACAACACATTTACATGTCGTTTTCTATATGTTCTCTGACATTTATCCTAATGATATAAGGCGGTCTTTGTGGAAAAAAAAGCTTGTTTAGTGGACTAACTTTGCACTTGAAGTATGCCCGTCACTTCTGACGCTACTATGCGCCCCTGGCTGTATCTAGGCCAACGGCTAACATGCTAACTATTATTTTTATGTCACTAGTCACTTGAAACAAATTTAGGATGATAGGAGACAGGTTGAAATGAACCGAAATTTCCCTTTAAAGCGATCTGTAGTGTTCTCTAGACAGATTTACTATTCAATAGTCGTTTATTAGTGGGAACTTCTACCATAGATGTAGCATCTGGGAGGATTCAGACCTGTATTTTTGTGTGTTCATATAGGCACGCTTTTTAACCTCTACTCACTAGTGATGATTTAAGCTTCTGCTCATTTGTAAATGTTACAGTTTTACTGGTACATGTTTTCAAATTATCTTCAGTGTTAGTGTAATACAGTTTTAAAACATTCAATCTACACTAACTCGTTTACTGTTCAATTGCCATTCTTCAACTGACCTGTAAGTATGTGTTCATAGGCAGGCTATTTTATGTACACTGCTGCTGTGATGATTTGGATGATGATTTATTTGAAAAATAAACCATTAAATAACAGATGGCTTCCTGTTTTTTTACCGTAGGATAAAGCCCATTTAATACCAGATAATGTCCTGTTTTTTCCACTGTAAATGCCCTTTAAATTACTGAAATTAGATTACAGACAATGTTTTATTTCACTATAGATACAGTACACCATTTAATAACAGAAAATGACCTGTTTTTCCACTATAAGAACACCATTAAATGACCGCAAATATCTTGCTATTTCACAAGAGATATATACCATTAAATAACTGTCCTGTTATTTTGCCTGTAGTTTATTGTTAATTGACAGCAAAATTCCGTTTTTTAATTAACGGACAAAGTCCTGTGTAATGAGCTGCCAGTACTTTTACTGTTATTTTACATACAGATTTCTGACAGTGTTTGAGTAATATAAATCTACCTCCAATAGCATACCTAGTATGGTAGCTATGCACATCTGGGGTTCGTTTCACAAAGCAGGTTCAACAAACTCTGAGTCTAATCCTGAACTCTGAGTTGATCTACTCTGAGATAGGAAAAGGAAGGAGATAGGAAGTTTCTGGTTCCAGAACAGCTGATTTGAATCAGTTTAATCAACTCGGAGTAGTTTCACCTGGAGTTAAGCATGTGCACCACAACTATAAAAAGCCAGCATCAATGGAGCCCCGTTTCGACGAGACACCATGGCAACGGGGAAGAGGAGGGCTGCGTTTTTCACCCCACTAGAATTAGAAATCTTAATGCGCTCATACTGAGAGTTTGCACATGTTTTCACAAAGAAGAGCAACACCGCTGCAGCTGCAAAAGAGAGGGAGACGGTGTGGGAGAACATTGCTGCTCGGGTCAGTGCGTAAGTTTAAATGTAGTCTTTTGCAATCACAATAATATTGCAGGGGAAAACTGCTTGAATGGTAGCCTGTTAATTTATTTCATTTAGGTGCCATCCTGTGGGGGAAAAGCGCACTTGGCAGCAGTTTAGGATGAAATATAAAGACATTGTTCAAACAGGTAAGACCTCGGCATAATCTCATGGGGGTACCTCATTTTGATCACGTTTTACATTGTAAAGTAAATATTAAGTGGCTGTTTGACTGTGCAGTTGTTTTATCCCCAATATAATGCTGTTTTCACACATATAAATGTCTTCATACTTTTACTCAGCCAACAGAAAGAAGGCAGTTGCCTGTAAAACAAGCACACTTTTCTGACCGCCCTGCATACAGTTGCCTTACTCAAGTGCTCAGCATCTCCGACATTGTACAAAAAACTTTGCAAAGAAACGCAGCGCAACACACAATATCTGCAGGGATGAGAGAGCATGACTAGACTAGCTAGACTTTGAGTTTTCACTTAACCTGCTTTGTGAAAAGGACCCCTGAGCTCAGGCATGGCTGTTTATATAATACTCTTGGCAATTTGGTTAAGATATTCACAGCAAAGAAGTTGTAAATCTGTCTTCTACCTTTAGTCATGATAAACACTTATGCATTGTATTTACATTAGTTCTGTATGAACATCTAAGTATACAGTGTGCTGCTTTATTCTGAGCAATTTGCATTTTTTCTTTTATGTATAATTTTAATTTAAAGTATGTCCTTAATTGATGACTTGTCCCGAGTGCAATGCTTTTTGTTTCGGGCAGTTTCTGTGGAGATTATCTCCCCTGGATGGTTTGTCTTTACATCCAGATAACAACTTTTCCACATAACTCACAGTAACTTTGGTAAATTCAATCCTACAATTTGGATGATGCCCTAATGAAGAAGCATGTCACCCAGTGCAACACTGCAGCTCAGCTGATGTGTTTTAATAACGTTTGGACAACACTGGGAGTCTATGGAACAGAGAAATAACAAGTCTCATGTAAGACCCACTATTTTTCCAAGCCCACTATATAATGCCAGGTGAATTCTGATGATCTCTGTCTTGCCATGTTCAAAAATTACTTGTCTCGTGTATGTTCTTTAGATTGCCCCAGTGAGGGAACTCCTGATGCTTCATGCTGAAGACATGATCAATGCTTTTTTTGTTGCAGAGTAAAAGTACTTGGGAGAGAAGAGTAAGGCACATAAAAATCGTCCATCGCTAAACCTTGAACTCTCCTCATGTCACACTAATATAACGTTAATAATTGATAGTAAATAAGTAGATGCACCGCACACAAGGGGGCTGAATTGCTTCTTCTTTTAACTTAATCATCATTTGAAACGTTACAAACAATGTGTTTCACACATGGCTTCATCAGGTTTATTTTGATGAAAAGAAAGCCAAAACTCTGCTGATGTTGATAAAACAAGTAGCCACAGAAGACATACAGTAATTTGGAGTAAATTTAAAACTTTTATTTTATCTTTGAAATATGTCAAAACTGCACTTTATATCTAATTCATTGTTTCACAGTAATTGTCAGCAACAAAATGAGGGACGTTGAGTTTGAAGCCCGGATGCTCCTCAACTCCCCAGAGGCCTTACCTTCTAATTTTCAGTGAGTGTTTCACGTCATGTCAGGAACATCAGGCCACTTTCTCCCGCTCCATCAGAGATGACATGATCCTGTCTATTCTTACAAAGATCGGACAGACACCTCTACATGATGTCCTGGTGAACAGGATCAGGAGCTTGGCATCAGTGCTGCTGAGTGAAATTGCTGATATTTTGCAATAGGACAGATTTTTGGATTGTTTCAGCCCTAGAGTGGGTGTTGGCTCATCTGACACCCGCTGCTGAACCTCTTGCCACCACTCCTGTCAATATGGCTTTAAGTGAGGAGTCACCAACACTCAGTCCAGAGATTAAACTCTCTTGTGGTGTTACCTTCACCAGCTTCTCTGTCATCCCCTGCTGAGCCTCCATACATTAATGATGTTAAGGCAAGGGTGGATGAAAGTGAGCCACCAACCTGCAGTCCGAGACAACTCTACTGAGGTATCACCTCCAACAGTTCAGCTCAGACATTCCCCCTGTTACTAATGTCTAGGACAGGGAGGATACCAATGCAAAGCCAAGCAAAGAGGAGAACGCCAAACCCATCAAAGAACTGGCCTCTGCTCTTCCAGCTTCATCGTCTCCTCTGACCCCTCTTCAGGGGCGGACTGGGACTAAAAAACAGCCCTGGACTTTGACTCGGCCCAGCCCACAACAACCGGTGCGCGGAAACTCATCAGCCCCAAACACGCGTGTCAAAATACTTAAATCTTAACACGATACCATACCTTCCAAATTATAGCAAAAGCACCGATGTTGGCTAGATGTTGTGTTAAGAGCAGAGTGTAGAATACTCACTGAGAAATAAACGACCTGAAACACACAACAAGACATGGTATGAGTCTCATACCATGTCTTGTTGTGTTTCAGGCAGTCACCTGCATTGTATTGTTCAGCAGAGAGACGTCTGGACTGTGTCGTTTATTTCTCAGCGAGTATTCAAGTTAAACTGTATAATTACAGCCTCTTAACACTGTGATTTATCATAACTCATAGAGGCTTCACTGTCTAATCGCCTTTGTTTTTTCCCTCACCTTCTCAGCCCCACCCTTTTCTTTCCGTTTTTTTTGGATTAATACCAGTATCCACAGGGCTGCCCCTGACCAAATTGGGGCCCTAAGCGAAATTATATTTGGAGGCCCCCATCCCAAATGTATCATAGGAACAAAATGACTGTACAACAACTTGCCATTTAACTTGACAACCTTTATTGGCAATAACAAATAAACTGTAGATACAGTAGTTTGGCTTTATGAGTCAAATAAAATAAAAAATTCAACCTGAAATAAATAAATAAATATTAAATAAAAATAACTTCAAACTCAAATAAATAAACAAATCTGAGTCACAAATAGCCATCAATTACTCATCAAAAGAAAGTAACTTCCACCACCTCAACCCCCCACCCTTGATTAAACACTGAAAATAAAATAAAAGAGAGAGACAGGTTTTTCCTATTTAATCTTATTTTGTTATATTTCCCCCTCCCCTCTCTGGAGGCGTCCGATCTCCCTCAGCCCTCCGCCTCTCCCACCTTAATTAAACACTGAAAACAGAAATAAAATACAGAGACATTTTTAGCTTATTTAGCTATATTTCTCCCACTCCCCTCTCTGGAAGCGTCCGACCTCCCGGCCCGGCACATACCCCCGAGGCTCTTTTGGACGACTCTTCACCTGCTGCAGCTCTGCCGGCGCACACCTCTGATTGTTCAGATGTCGAGTGCTGTCAATCATTGCAGCGACGCATGGGCGGTCAGGTCTCTCCTCTCCTTCCTCGAGCTGATTCTGCGCGCGGCTCACGGTAGCGCATGTGTGTATCCATTGCGCATATGCGCAAATGCGTCCCCTCGCGCAAAGTGTGGCCCCCCATGGAAGATGAGGCCCTACGCACAGCGCGTGTTCTGCGTTTAGGGAGGGGCGGCCCTGAGTATCCATATTGTTATCTTGCACGCGGTCCCTCCCATCTGCACCTGCTGCACACGGCCGCTCGATTTGCGTGACATATGTGCTTCCTTCTTCTTCAATTTGATTGGCGGCCGGCCAGCTCATAGATATCTATGGGCCGACTGGCATCTAATTTAAAGGCTGCCACCTAGCGGACTGGACGTGGAACAGTAGATTATCAGGGAGAAAAAGAAAAAAGACAAAAAATAAAGAGAAAACAGTGATGACTGCGTGGCGGCCGCCGGCCGTCCTGCAGTACCGGCCGTTCTGTGATTCTCCAGAACCTCCAGATGGCCAGTCCGCCCCTGCCCCTCTTTAATCTGCAGTCATTGTTACAGTAAACCCAGAAGTGAAAGAGGAGAGAGCGCAGGGTTTCTTCGGCTGGCTTTTTAAACCACTATGCTGTTGCTTTGTAGCCTGTGACACAGACACTGGGTGACTGTCTCAGTGTATTTAACAAATTCACATTTAAAAAGAATACAGTTCTGGTCATGTATGAAATTATTTAAATGTGTGAACACTGTTTTATAATTGGGAATATTTTTTCATTTACAGTTAAATGCTCAGATGTGAATGAAACATTTTCCAGTATAGTCCCAGATTTCATGTGTTGTTGTTATTGTATAGAAACAGATGGTGTCTAAACAGCATTAGAAGCGAAGTGTGCACAGCGTCTCCGTATGTTTTCTTTGTAAAAAGTCCGAGGGCTGCTGTGAAGGCACTGATGATAGTCAAGGACTGAAACATTTGCTGCTGTTTTTACTCATTCTATATCATTTTGTAGCACTTTAGTGGCTTTTTGTGGCTTTCCAGCCCAGTTACATTGGTGTGCGGTTATCTCCTCCATTGTCATTTCTTTTTAAAGAGCAAATATTCAGAATCCTTAACGAAATATAGTGATATCAAAAAGCAAAACTACTCAATTACAACCAAGGATGCTGCATTCAAATTTAATTTAAGTATTAACCGCAAAATGTCATTATCATAAGCACTGAATGGCCACTTACAGTTATATCTAATAATGAAAGGTTCAGCTACATATAAATTCATGTAGTATATATCTGTTCATTAATTAGTTACTATGGGAAACTCCATATATGTTGAATTGTTTGCTTGCCTTTAGGCAAATTTCACATTTTTGTTTCTCTTCAGCTCTTCAGGCTTGACTTTTCATTTACATGATGGCCTGCAGTGCACTGAGCACAAGACTCTCAAGGTTTTACTAGCAATTAATTGGAATTAATTAACTGTAGGTGCACCATCAGAACAGTTTATCTGCTTTCCATTTAATTAGTACCTAATTCTTTACATAACACCTGGAAATGTGTATGAAATTACAGTCCTTTAAAAGAGAGCATATATAATTTTTGATAATATGGATTTTTTAATTTGTAGAAGTACAAATAAAAACTGAATAACAAGTGCTTGAAATTGTGTTCAAGTACAGTGCTTGAATACAGTATGTCGGTGAAGATTCTCAGTCATCCAGGTCATGGTAATAATAAATGCTACAAACTGGACATGCCTGCATTTTACCTCTCATCCAAGAAGCTTCTTCAGTTTTAACTCTTGCAGTCTCACATCCACTCAGGGTTTAAAGCCTGCAACTCTTAGAACTGAAGAAGCTTCTTGGATGAGAGGTGAAACCAGCCTATGATATAGCACTTATGAGTAGTAAATATACTTAGTTACTTTCCATCCTCTGGAGCAGCTGGGTCTTTTTCAAACACATGTTCCAAAATGTGCAAAAAAATTGAAATGGTAGATGTGGTCAAGATGGATAGATAGATAGCTAAATGTGAACTGCTGCAACAGGTTGCCACTTGGCATGGCTCCATCTTGCAAGATAGTAGGTTTGTAACCTGAACTGTAAGACAACTCTGTCTCCCTAACCGTAACTACCTAGGCATTTCAGCTCCAGTTATTGCTTTGGAGCTGCTGCACAGTTTAATAATAATAGTTTAGTAATACAATTTTACCAGGTAACTTCATCTCATCCCTACTCATTGATTCTGATGCTTGGGCAGAACCTTATGCATTGCATCATAATGCAGGGGGTCGGCAGTTAGCATAGTAGTCATGTACTTCCAAAAATCATCCAGGGCAGGTGCTGGACCAATAAAAGACAGCTAGAAACAACAAGAAAATGGTCTGCACACTGTAGCTCCCTTAAGTGCACTTCATTATTAGTCTGAAGAGGAGCATTAGTTCCAAGTGACTTGTGGATGTGCTAATAAATTGCACTCATGGGAGTTACAGTGTGCACACCTATTTCATGTTGTTTATTAGGAAAAGAAACATGGTTGGGCGTCTTTAGGTTTACTCAAGTAAAGTTACAAAGATAAGGTAGAAAAAGACACATGATGACGATGTACCTTAAAATAACTCAGATTTCCCTCGATTTCATAGGGTTCCAAATTTAAGTCTCCTGGGGAAATGTCTTTTTTGTTTCGGCCTCTACTTACATCTTTACTCTCTTTCGAGAATTGTTCACGTGATTGCAGCCTTCCCCATCATGTAGGTAATATAAGAATTTCTGGCTCATGATTACATGGGTCATATACAAATTGTGGTGCATCACTTTTCATAGGTATACTTACAAACAGTGCACAAGAACAGCCTAGGAAATGAGTGTGAATAGGTCTTAAGCTCTTCTACTTCTGAGTCCTCTCACTACCATTCCTTTGAGGCAACGTGGCACATTGTCTAAAAGCTATAGCAGCAATTATTTCTGCTATACTTTCTCCCTGCTACTGATACTAAGATTAGATCTGTCCTACTCATTGCAATTTCACACCTTCATGATATGTAATAATTACAAGAGAAACAGCAGTGGTGCGGACAGACCTGGATATAGCTTGTTCACACATGGTGAGAGGAGTGGGGTTGTGCTTGACAAGTAGATTTGAGAAACAGACTAGAACTGTTTTTATCGCCATCTGCACTCTGCACTTGAGATTCTGTGGCATTGTTGAAGCCTCCAAACACAGCCATCACTTCAGTGGTCAATATAAAGGTGGGCCAACATGTTAAAACTCTTCCACAATCTTTCACATCCTTCAAATCAAATCAAATCAAAATGAGATGAGACATGAGACACCTGACTACGTAAAAAGGCGAGGCAAATGTCTGTGTGCAATAATGAATTTCTACAGCATAGACGTTCTGAATGTTCATATCAGTCATCACTTTCTTTGTATTTCTTTCTTCAACGCCCTCCTGCTTATAAAGGCTATTGTACATTTTGACTCTCATTAAACTTCATTGAAATCTATTCAACGGATAAATTCAAGAATCTCTGTCTGGTTTTGGTGTGAGCTCCTGCAGACTCACAGGTCAAAGCTCACTTTTGTTGCAAGAATGAACTGCATTCAAAAGGAATCATTTACAGCCATGGGAATCAGATGACCCCCTGCTGGTGTCTCCAACCAGGGACACTGTAGTGAGGTGAATACTGGAGGCAACTTGGGAAGGCTGTAAATCAAAAATCTGTTTTTCTCTGCAATCTGCAGTCTCAGTAGTAAACTCAAAGGGCACTTGGAGAGCACAGACCTTCACTAAGGCCAGTAGTCCAGTACAACATGATATCGATCCCGATTCAGGTCCCGATTTCTGATTTTCTGTTTAAATGGAAAATGGAAAAAACGGATAGCAGGCCGGATGAAGACGACACTTCTACACCACGTCGGCACTATCCACTAAGCTACCGATGCCCCTATTGCTGCCAGTTCATCACCTGGTCAGGAGTGTAGTCTGTATGCAGCATGCACAGACCCCACACACAGAGGCACTGCCTTGCCGCAACAGTCACGGGTTTGATTTCAGCCTGTGGCCCGTGTCATTCCCCCCATTCTCTATTTCCCCACTTCATGCTGTCCTAAAGCAACAGGCCAAATAGATATAAATAATCCCCAGCAGTAATAATGCTATAATTTAGTGTAGAGTTTCAGCTTGTTGCAGTTTACACATGGCATATGTTTGTGAATATAACTGCCACCTGCAGTAGCCTGGGTGGCAGTTGTCGCGAGGTTAGTGTCAACAGCGGGTCTGGTTGGCAAGTGGTTATTTTAGATTTCCTGTATACCCAGGGACGGGTTTTGCTATGGGCAATGTGGGCGAATCTATGTGAGGGCGCTCATCCAAAAAAAAAACAAACAAACAAAACAAAACTCGCCAGTTTTCTAGACTACCGCTCATTTCCACATCAAGTTAGTGGAGTGGGCACTGGGGTGCCCCTATTATCATGTTTCAACCAACAGCAGTTGGTGTTCTGCGGCACAAGATAACGATTACCGGCGACACAGAAGTCCAACTCCAGGTCCAGTAATTTCTTCTTTCATTGGTGTCATGACTGCTCAGTAGTACCTGGACAACCGAGCTGTGGCGGCACACAGGTATGTGGCATGTCAGAGGAGAAACCAGCCGTTCCCATTTCTCTCTTGTGGCAGGTAACGGTCCACAAACCTCACCGCACTTTAGGGACTGTTCTTTACTTATGGAGGGACTGTTCTTTACTTATGGAGGGACTTGTCAGGGGAGGAGGGTGGCTGGTTGATTTTTATTCTATTATTTTATTTCAATCCCCCCTATGTTAATCACTTATTGATGCTCACGGTTATGGCAGCATATTTAGACATGTCATTTTAACATTTTTCATCAATATTTCAGGGGTAGCATATTTTGATATCCAATACCACCCTATCAAATAATGCTCCCACTACACAATGCATTCATGTAAGACTACTAATCACCTCACTGCCACTGTAGGATTATGGCAGCATATTTAGACATGCATTTCAACATTTTTAATCAATATTTCAGGGGTAGCATATTTTGATAGTCCAATACCACCCTATCAAATAATGCTCCTACTCATAGTTGTCAAGTCTCCCGTTTTGGCAGGGAAACTACCGTATTTTACCCCCTAACTAGGAAGTACGAGCACATTAGTCCTGTGCTCAGGTCTCTACAATGGCTTCCTGTGGCTCAGAGAATAGACTTTAAAGCAGCTCTGCTTGTGTACAAGTCTCTCCACAGGCCTAGCACCAAAGTACATCTCTGACATGTTAGTGCCATATGAACCATCTCGGACTCTGAGGACCTCAGGGACCGGCCTCCTGCTGGTGCCCAGAGTCAGGACTAAACATGGGGAATCAGGGTTCCAGTTTTATGCAGCTAAAATCTGGAACAGTCTTTCTGAAGATGTGAGACAGGCCTCTACTCTGACAATGTTCAAATCTAGGCTCAAAACAGCTCTATTTCACTGTGCATATGACTGAAAGGATCTTATCTGCACTCTTCTCTTTTAAAGTTCATTTTATAATTATTATTTATGTTTTTACTTTGTATTGTGATTTTAATGCATTTTCTTCTTCTGTAAAGCACTTTGGAATTACTTTGTGTACGAATTGTGCTCTACAAATAAACTTGCCTTGCCTTGCCTTGCCTCCTATATTAGTATTTTCCCGTAAATCTCCCGTATTATAATATCATTTTAAAAAAACAAAAACAAAAAAACATTCCTCTGCCTCTCCAAACTGAACTCTGTCACTAGCCTCACGAGAGCTGCCACCTGCAGTAGCCTGGGTGGCAGTTGTCGCGAGGTTAGTGTCGACAGCGGGTCTGTTGACAAGTGATTATTTTAGATTTCCTGTATACCCAGGGACGGGTTTTGCTATGGGCAATGTGGGCAACCGCCCAGGGCAATCTATGTGAGGGCGCTCGTCCAACAAAAAAACAAACAAAACAAAACTCGCCAGTTTTCTAGAGTACCGCTCATTTCCACGTCAAGTTATCATGTTTCAACCAGCAGCAGAAGGAACGCTAATACTGGAGGTTGTGGGTTGAACGGGGATCACAGAGAGGAATAACATCATGGCGGAGGTTCATAGTGCTCTGCGGCACAAGATAACACCTTACCGACACAGAAGTCCAACTCCAGGTCCAGCAATTTCCTCTTTCGTTGGTGTCATGACTGCTCAGTAGTACCTGGACAACCGAGCTGTGGCGGCACACAGGTATGTGGCATGTCAGAGGAGAAATGAGCCATTCACATTTTCTATTGTGGCAGGTAACGGCCACAAACCTTACTGCACTTTAGGGACCGTTCTTTACTTATGAAGGGACTGTTCTTTACTTATGGAGGGACATGTCAGGGGAGGAGGGTGGCTGGTTGATTTTTATTCTATTTTTTTATTTCAAAAATTTCTTGCGGTGGGCGCCGAAAATTTTCCCTCATTTTCAAATCCAAAACTTGACAAGTATGCCAATTATCCCCGATCATCTCTCATGCCGTATGGACGATGTTATTCTTGTCCTATTTTTATTACTTTCACTATTATTTGAGTCACTGCCAGAACTGTCTGTTCATGTGCCAGCCAACATGTTGTTGTAGTCACCTAAAAGCGTTAGCAAATGGCAGGAGCTACATTTAAGCGCCACATGTAAACTATCAAGCTACTCTATTTTCCACAGGTTCTGACAAATGTTTCAGAATAAAAGCCTATTTAGAAAATGGAGGGATTCTCTCAGCGAGGTTATAAGGGGCTTTTAATTTGAAACAAGTGCATGAGGTCTGTGCATGCTGCGTACAGACTACACTCCTGACCAGGTGATGAAACCGGCAGCAATAGGGGCATCGGTAGCTTAGTGGATAATGCCGACGTGGTGTAGAGTGTAGTCTTCATCACTATCCCCACTGTTAAGACAGCTGTCGTCACTTTCGACTGGTGGAACCCTGGTTTGAAGTCCACCTGGTCACTTCCCATTGAACATTGATGCATTCATTTTGTTCTGTGTTGTGGAAAAATACAAAAAATGCATTTATATCCCATGCTACTTTTATAATGTTTATAGAAATTAACTAGAGTGGCATTTCCCAAAGAAAATGCATGTGAGTGCTGAAATCCACCTAAATACAGCATTATTTTATACGCCGTTATGGTTGAATGTGGCAAATTTGCAAGTCGCGACAAACATAAATCTTCAAATAACGTAAAAATTACTCACCACATGAAGTCTGTTCCAATATGCCAGCTGTAGAAGCAAACAGTAAGCTGGCACTCATATTGAACAATTTCTCCAAATTTGTAGCCTCCACATGCAGCGGTTGTTAGCCAAAGTGTTAGCTTCCATGAACCGGATGTAGTTGTCACTCCGACCGGTCCAACAAGAAACCAGTGCTTGCAAAAGAAAAAAACTTGGCTTCTGGAGAGATGAAAATATTGAAAGTGAATGAAAGGCCCAAATCTGGCCCATTATCCATTTTTTCCATTCAAACGGAAAATCAGAAATTGGAAAACGAGTCGTTATCCGTTTTTCATTTTGGTTCTGAAAACAAATTTGGAAAAAACAAGTCATTATTTTGTTTTGTTTTTTTCATATTTGGTTTATTTTGAAAAACGAATGAACGAATGATACAGGATTCTTCTCCCATCAAACTACCAGCCATGGCCACCCTGATACAGTTGCTAATTGGTCACCACTGGCTCCCCTCCTGGTGAAAATAATTGGAGGGCATCATTATTGTCATTACGATGCTGTTGCATACTCAATTCTAAAGGCATCCCTTGGTACCATCCATGTTGACATAGCTTGTTGGGAAGGTGACTGGGTGCTCTATATTTGAAAGAGGGAACAAATATCATGGAAATTTTCATAGGGGTCCCTTTAATTCTGACTGAAAGACATCTGAATGAAAATGGGTTCATTGGTACCCATGAGTCTTCCCTAAACTGGCCTGTTCTCCGTAAATGTCATGCTCCTTAAAATAAATGTACTTGTTTAAATTAAAGCTGTATGTTGTTTTTTTTTTAATAAAAAGAACAACCAGCCACCTATATTCACTGGAAGAAACCAAACTCTATACTGACATAGTTTTCAACTAGCCTTTATACTACAACAGCATAATAAAATTCATGAAATTCAGATATAGCTTTTGGCTTTGGTGTGCCAGCCCAAGATTTTCAGTGGTCCCATCTGGCCACCCCTATGAGAGCACTTCAGAAGTACCACTGGAAACCACTGTCTTTGACTTCTTTATTACAACTGTTCTCTGTATGAAGTTTAAGCAGCTTTGTGTGGGCTACCCCAGGGGATTGCTGGTACCCATGATTGTGGATTGTGATATGGAGTCATTGTTTTTCTACAATTGTCTATGTTTTATCCCTCCTGAACTTTACTACCATCCACTGCATTTTAAGATAATGTAGCATTTATTCCACCAAAGTCAAATGTCCTTCCTGCAATTTTAACAAAAGTGCAAAACAATTTGCTCTGTAATTCGCTCCAAAATTTAATGGGTTCTTCCTTGCCTCGTGCTACAGCCGTCTACGTCAAATTTTTATCGTAATTCTGCTGTAAAATAAACATCGAGTGAACACAGCTAGGTCATGCTGTG
The DNA here is from genome assembly GCA_026686955.1 of Epinephelus cyanopodus. Classification (NCBI taxonomy): domain Eukaryota; kingdom Metazoa; phylum Chordata; class Actinopteri; order Perciformes; family Serranidae; genus Epinephelus; species Epinephelus cyanopodus. Next base: position 9,309,904 of record CM048921.1, read on the forward strand.
AAACAAGAGTAGTAAAATCTTGTTGGGTTGTCTTTTATTTTGAAATATAGCAATTCTGGTCAGGACGTTAAGGTACTGGCCTTGAACTGCAACATCCCCAGTTAAAGTGTGGTTGAAGACCTTCCTCCATCTCTGACTCCTCTCATTTTACTGTCATCTCTCTACTGTCCGCTATAATAAAGCCATAACATGCCCATGATGTTTCTCTGTGATGAAATACACAGCTGAATGAATGATGCCATTTTAAAGCTATCATCATTATGACCTATCAGAACGAACATGCGCTGCCATATTTTGCCTTTTTACTGCTCTCCTACAGAACTGTTCCCCTTTCACTGTGACTGCCTGGTGTTACTGTAGCCACCTCAGACACATACAGCGGCCCTTTCCATCACAGTTGGTGAGAAAGTGCCAGAAGCCATGAAGATATGCTCAGTATCAGTCACAGTAAGCTGAGAGAAAATAGCTTTCCTTTAACTTTGAAAAACAGATATGACTGATTAATGTGTTTCCTGATAGTCTGGGAAAGTAGTTTCAGTATCTGATGACAAAAGGAGCAAAAATGGCTCCATCAATTTCAGCAGCTTGGGCACATGCTGATTGGGCTGGATTATATCATCAGAAGTGTCGAAGTAAACAACTTGTCATCATATCATCCTCATTTGCATCACCTGCGACTAGCTTGTTTTTCTGTTTGCTGAGATTGGATCTAGCAAAGCCCTTAAATTACAAAGATGACTGGCAAATATAAATAACTAGCAGCTACAGAGCGCAATCATAATTATCTCCTTCAAGTAGGTCATGTGTGCGGTTTGGTTTTTCTGTCTGTCAGCAGGATAACAGTAAAAATATTGGCCCCATTTTCATTGAAATTTGGTGGAAGGCTGAAGCATGAGCCAAGGAAGAACACATTAAAATTTGGAGATTAGACTCACAGGGTAGAAACATGAATTATTTTTCACTTTTATTTACATTGTAAGATATGGCATTTGGCCATGCTGGAATAAATATAGAACATCTTAAAACCCAGTAGATGACAGTAAAGCTCAGCAAGGACAAAACATACCCAATTAGTCTTTGTCAATTACATGTGAGTATTGTCTGTGACATTTCAGAGATGCCGTTGTGAAGGTATAGCTTCAGGGAGGATACAATGAACAACATAAGTAAGTTATCCAACCCAATAAATTGTCAAATTGGAGGAGCAGAACCGAACTGAGAGAATACCATGCTGAGACAAACTCAGCCGGGATTCCAGAGAAGGTTATTTGGCTGAATTGTTATCTGTTAACAATGATACACATGACCTGACAGCAAAAAGTTGCCCCCACAGCTGACCCCACAGTGCTGCCTCCAACCTCTAAATTGAATACCACCACATGAAGAGAAGTAGCTGAAGATATTAATACTACTACTACTTTATAGTCGTGATATTTCTGAGGTCTTCTGTTAAATTCAGCCTCATGTTTGACTCAGTGGTGATAAAAATGTGTAAACTACATCGATAAGGCAGCCAAGCGTTATCTTAGAGAAATCAGTTATTTAAAACTAAAATGAATACGAATTACTTTAAATGTCCTCAGAATGAGTTAGTGACTGTTTATGAGTCATAAGAAATCATAAATCATTTTCTAAAGGAGTAGATGTTTACCATAAGGATCAACTTGGTTAGTTTTAACAATATGCTGATGGAGCAACTCAATGTAATTGCTAATACAACTGGTTAAAAAGAGATGGTTCCTGTGATCTAATTTGGGTTGTCGGCTGAATACAGCCAACTACTCTGGCTCTTCCTCAATCGCTAAAGCAAAATGAACTAACATTTTGGTGTATTTTTTTATCAATTTTGTCATAGAATAAAAATTCTTGACAAAGTTAACACTGTGATAACACATCACCACATGTTCCTACCTCCTTTTTTCATACCATATGATTACTTAACCTCCTGAAACCCTGCGTCTTCATATAAGGACAATACATTTTGGGTTTGCTGTATCATACACTCCATTTTGCTTTGTCCTTGTTCGTGCACTTTTTTGTGCCATCTAGTGGGACAGAAACTACACACTCGTCCATGTAAAAAAGAGATGGCAGCCATCTCTGCCCAGTTTACAGCTGATCCCCACACAAAAGTGGACAAGGTCAAAAAATCCAAAATGGATGCCAGCCACAACTGTTTTTAGATCAAATTCCATATTAACTATTAATATTATGTGATTGAAAAATCAAATTTGGTACAGTTATAGCCAAAGATATGTAGAAAAAATTAGCCATCATGAATTTTCAATATGGCAGCCAATTTTTAACAAGGCCTCCATTAACAACTATTTTTATATCAAACTTCATATTAATGATAGATATTATGTGATAGAAGCATCACATTTGGTACAGTTATAGCCAAAGACATGTAGAAAAAAATAAGATGTGGAGCCATCATGAATTTTCAATATGGCGGCCATTCAAAATAGCCACCAGTGACAACTTTTTTAGATCAATTTTCATTTTTTCTTTGAGTCAATTCATATATTTTTTTATTATTCTGAATACAAATTAATTAACTTCAGAGTTGCTCAGAAGCTACAATTCAAGACTCAAAATATGTGATAACAATACATTTTTTCAAGATGGCAGCCATGACTGGCAGCCTATGAGAATTAGACTAGCAATACAGTTGCATAGATTTATCTGATTTGGATATCTCAGTTAGGGTTAGGGTAGAGTGTGTAGTGTAGTGTCCATTCACATTTTTATGAAATAAAATTGCCTAGAATAGAGTGGATGTCACAGCACAACCAGGGCACACTGGTGACACCACTGCTGTGAAACTCAGCATGGGGTTCAGTGGCAGCTACACTCCGCTTTATAATGATTTACTCAGTGATAGTTTAGTGGTAGTGTAGTTTAGTTTCCTAAATGCTATCTAATGTTAGCCCCACATCTAGTTGATATGCACATTAAGATGTAGTTAGATAGCCGCACCTGAATTGACAGGATGTGCCTGGACATGTGACCAGGCTTGATCTGGTGTGGGACCACTACAGTCCTTGAAAGCTGCCACAAGAGCAAAGCGTGGGGAAGGCGTGCAGAGACGTGTGGTAGGCTCTGCACGCCTTCCCAGGAAGTGGCCAAGCTTTCTTAGAGTTGACAGCAATAAGACTGAGATGTTCACCTTACTCTCAGATGCTCTGCTTGAGGAGTTTGTGCAGGACAGTAAACAGTTTGTTGTCACAAATGGCGCCACCACTTCAAGATCTGTCCTCAATTGCTCCATGTGCACACGAGGAAGCTGATAGTCGCATGTTATTACATGTGGCCCGTGCAGCAAGAAATGGCCATCAGAAAATAACAATACAAACTGTATCAACAGTGATGTTGTGGTGCTGGCTGCAGCAGTTGCTCAGGGTCTCCAGCCAGAATAATAGTAACTTTATAATAACTTTATTTATATAGCAGCTTTAAAAACAAAAGTTTACAAAGTGCTTTGACAAACAAAGCAAACGCAGAAGACGAGCTTTGGTTGGCATTTGGAACTGGAAAGGCTTTTCGATACCTTGCAGCCCATGAAACTGCAGCAGGGCTGGGGCCTGAGAAGGCACACGCACTTCCAGTGTTCCATGCATTGACGGGCTGTGACACTGTATCAAGCGTTGCTGGCAATGGAAAGAAGACTGCCAGGGCTGTATGGACTTTCTTTCCAGAGCTTACACATGCCCTGTTAAAACTGTCCTCTGCCCCAGATGACATACCACAGGAGGCAATGGCTACGATCGGGAGGTTTGTTATACTGCTCTATGACTGAACCAGCCCATGCACAGAAATAGACACTGCAAGGAGGAAGTTATTTGTGAAGAGGCACAATGTGCTGTCAATCCCTCTGACAAAGGCTGCCCTAGAGGAGCATGTGAAGAGAGCAGTTTACCAAGGAGGGCATGTGTGGGGCCAGATGCTGATGTCCACACCAGAACTACCTTCACCATGTAGATGGGGCTGGTATAAGACATCTGAGGGCTACTATGCATCCTTCTGGACATGCCTACCAGATGCAGGCCAGGTCAGCTATGAACTTGTCTCCTGCCAATGTAAGAAGGGTTGTGTTAGGAAGTGCAAGTGCAAAAAAGCTGCCTTAGAGTGCACAGCTCTCTGTTACTGTGAAGGGGAGTGCTGAATAGACTTTACCGCACTGGACCTACTTAGACAGTTATTGTTATCACATATTTTGAGTCTTGAATTGCAGCTTCTTAACAATTCTGAAGTTCATAATTTGAATTCAGATTAATAAAAAATATATGAACTCACACAAAGATCATCCAAATCAGACGAGTCTATGCAGCTGTATTGCAGCTACCATTTTGCGGGAGTTGGCTGCCAAAAATGTCTTATCCAAATGATAGTTCCCAAGTGCTTTGTATGGTAGATAAGCAGGGCTGCCCCTGACCAAATTGGGGCCCTATCTGGAAATGTATCATAGATACAAAATGACCATGCAACAACTTGCCATTTAACTTGACAACCTTTATTGGCAATAACAAATGAACTGTAGATACAGTAGTTTGGCTGTGTGAGTCAAATAAAATAAAAAATTCAACCTGAAATAAATAAATAAATATTAAATAAAAATAACTTCAAACTGAAATAAATAAATAAACAAATCTGAGTCACAAATTGCCATCAATTACTCATCAAAAGAAAGTAACTTCCACCACCTCAATCCCCCACCCTTGATTAAACACTGAAAATAAAATAAAAGAGGGAGACAGGTTTTTCCCATTTAATCTTATTTTGTTATATTTCTCCCTCTTCCCTCTGTGGGAGCGTCCGACCTCCCAGCCCCGCACATACCCCCGAGGCTTGGGTCTCCCCCTCCGTGGAGCCCGCCCGCCCGAACGCGCATACTCCTGAGGCTCTTTTGGACGACATGTTGACAACTCTTCACCTGCTGCAGCTCTGCAAGTGCCTGCCGGCGCACACCTCTGACTGTTCAGATGTCCAGTGCTGTCAATCATTGCAGCGACGCATGGGCGGTCAGGTCTCTTCTTCCTCTTCTCCTTCCTCGAGCTGATTCTATGCGCGCCTCATGGTAGCGCACATGCGCATCCATTGCGCACATGCGCAAATGCGTCCCCTCGTGCAAAGTGTGGCTCCCCATGGAAGATGAGGCCCTACGCACAGCGCGTGTTCTGCGTATAGGGAGGGGCGGCCCTGTAGATAAGTTCAACTAATATCCTCAATATCACATAATATCCATTGTTAATACAAAAACTGATCTAAAAACAAATTCTTAGCATGGACTAATTAGATAGATAGATAGATAGATAGATAGATAGATAGATAGATAGATAGATAGATAGCCTTTATTGTTCCATGGGGAAATTTGATTGAAATGCAAAGGAAGTGGTTTTACATGAAAAAGGAAGCAAAAAAACACATTGTCCAAGCCAAGAGGCCCTCCATGATGACAACTGGAGGAGGACAGGAGGAGTTGGCAGTCTTGTGGGCAGACAAATATTTCAGGAAATAATTGGAGAGGTGGCACTGACAGGTGTCCTGTCTGACGTTCCAGTTGACAGCTGTGCTGCTCCAGTTGCATCAGTTTCTGAAGCCCCCAGGTGCAGACAGTGATCTACTGCCAGGTACATCAGGGACTCAAGCCCCAACTAGTCATGCATTTACAGACACACCACCTGATGAAGGTACATCTTGCATGTTCATGTTGGCAGTGACAGACCTAGCTTTGAAGCTTTCCACCAGCAGAATCAAGGCATGTCCACCTGGCCTTCAGCACTCCAACTGTGCACTCACCTCAGAGCAAGTGTGTGCTGTTGGTAGTTGTAAAAGTGCTTCTGTTTGGTCTGGCATTACAAGTGGGGTCATGAGCCATGGAGTGAGGGCATAGCCTCAGTCATCAATGGAACTTTTTTTTTTATAGTTTAGTTTTTAAAAAGTTAAGAAGGATAATATTTTCCATAATTACAAAACACTTAACAATCAGTCGCCCATCCCCACTGGCTCCTTGCGGTAGATGTGCCCCTAGGGAGTTGTTCTGCAGCACACAGGAGTCGTGTGCTCCCCCTGGCCAACAGGACACGACATTCAGAAGGTGGCACGTTCCATCTGATATTATCTCATCAGCAACGGAGTGGTACATTTTGGCATTTTGATGCGTATGTGGGTGCAGTCTACAGCGCCAGTGATATTTGGAGTCCAACTAGAGCAACAAAGGCATTCTTCATCTCTGTCTGTTGGTTAGTGCTGTGCGAAAATGATATGTGCTGGGGCATAAATGATATAATAGCTTTCAGTACTCTGGGACGACTCAGTGAAGACTGTGAAGTGCCTGACCTGTCTCCTCTCCCTCTCTCTGAAAGGATCCTGTGGCTGAAACTCCAAGTGCGCTGAATACCTGCAGGCATGGAGACACAGGATTTGAGTGGTGCATGTTTTGCCTAAATTGGGGCCCAGGGTATTGCACAAATCTGAAAGCAGAACTCTTGGCAAATTGAAATGGGTCAGCAGCCATTCAGCTGTCTCCTCAAATAGGTCTGTGTGATCTCTACAAATGTTTCCTCTGTTTGAGGCCTGGATGGCCAAAGCACCTAAGAGCAGTATGTACGTTGTTCAGAAGCTGAACACAGGCAGTATCACCCAATTGTTTTACAGTTTTAGTTGAAACCAGTGAACCAATAGTATTTCTTTAGCCAGAATTTAAAATTTCTCTCATACAGAAAATAATCTAATCTAAATTTGATTACATAATATTCATGTCTCTTTTTCTGTTCCTAAATCTTTGAACTTGTGTTTCCCTGTGTTGGACATTTTATAGTTTGTGAAAACGGGATGTTTTGCTCCCTCTAAGAAAAGTGAGCATGTTATGTACTGATAAAATTCTCTCTTAATTAACAATCCTAGAAATCAACCGGTACTAACAAAATAAGAACAAATTGTGGATACAAACAAATATAATTGAACATTTGCCTGTATGTCACTTATGTCTGCTTATTTCCAAATAGAATGTTATATAAATCTATTTCACACATATAATTTTCAGAGTAAATCCTAGTTTATCATTCAAATTTAAATTTGTGAAAATAATCTGCTGTCAAACGTGGATTATTGAACTATCATAGATCATGCCCACAGAAATTTGACGGGATATTTCAATTGAACCATGTCAGTCCTTGACTTGACATACTAATGCACGCTGTCAAAACCCAGTCGGTTTCAGGAAACTGGATGTAGAACTGAATTGACATCAGTGTAATTTGGTTTGAGTCACACTGACCTTGAAAAGATGAATGTGTTAACAGTTAATGCATCTGACAGAGCAGTATTGTACATGGCGTGCCTTAACCTTATTTTAGAGGGAAAAATAACTTAAAATATACTTGCTATGCTTTTCTGCAGTCAGTCTTTCTGCAAAAACTGTATGCATTTTTTTATGCTGTCTCATTTAAGACAAATCTGCAGTTGTGGTGGCCCTCTGGTTGCTCTGGTCGAAGACACATACCAGGCAACCACAAAACATCCAGTCATTGAATCTGGGAAGGTGATAGCATGTCAACTCCCACTTGGTCCAATTTGTCCTGTCAGTCTCCACTATCAAATAAAGGCAACAATACCAATCTTCCCCAAATAAAAGTTCACATGTATCTGAGGAACTGTAAAAAGTTGTTGACATTTGGTCTGTTGTTGTTGCTGATATTTGTAGTTTTATGTAAAATGTCTCAACAACACACCCGTAAAGTATACCCCCGCAATCCCCACAAGGTGGGGGGTCCTCAGAGTCCAAGGGGCATCTCCCCCTTTCAGTCAACAACTATGTTTTTTTTTGTTTGTTTGTTTGTTTTTACAATTACATGGGAGCACATTGTGATCCTTTTGTCTGTGTGTCCAGAGTAGATCTCGGCATAACAATAAAGCAAACATATATTTCAATCCTCGTACTCGTCGTCCTCCGCTTATCCGGGTCCGGGTCGCGGGGGCAGCAGCCTCAGCAAAGAAGCCCAGACAGTCCTCTCCCCAGCCACTTCCGTCAGCTCCTCCGCGGGAACCCCGAGGCGTTCCCAGGCCAGCCAGGCGATGTAATCCCTCCAGCGTGTCCTGGGGCAGCCCCAAGGTCTCCTCCCGGTTGGACATGCCCGAAAACGTCCAGGTGGCATCCTTACTAGATGCCCGAACCACCTCAACTGGCTCCTCTCGATGTGGAGGAGCAGCGGCTCTACTCTGAGTCCCTCCCAGATGTCCGAGCTCCTCACCCTATCTCTAAGGCTGAGCCCAGCCACCCTGCGGAGGAAACTCATTTTGGCCGCTTGTACTCACGATCTCATTCTTTTGGTCACTACCCAGAGCTCGTGACCATAGGTGAGGATTGGAACGTAGATCGACCGGTAAATTGAGAGCCTCGCTTTTTGGCTAAGCTCCCTCTTCACCACAACGGACCGGTTAAGCGCCTGCATCACTGCTGACGCCGCCCCAATCTGCCTGTCAATCTCCTGCTCCATCCTACCCTCACTCGTGAACAAGATCCCAAGATACTTAAACTCCTCCACCTGAGGAAGGACCTACCCCCCAACCTGGAGTGGGCAATCCACCCTTTTCCGGCTGAGGACCATGGTCTCAGACTTGGAGGTACTGATTCTCATCCCAGCCGCTTCACACTCGGCTGTGGCTATTTTAATCCTGTTTTTTTGTTTTGTTTTCTCACTCGGGTTAGCTGCGAGGGGGCCTCACGTGTTTCTGTTATGGCATTGCTCAACAACTAGCTAATGGTTGGATCAGATGTTATAGAAAAGGAAAAAAGCCTGCGTTTCGTTCCCTTCTGGATCTTCGACGTCTGACCTGACGAAGATCCAGAAGGGAACCAAACATTGTCCTAATAAACCGCAGTTGTGACTTGGAGTAGTGTGCAGGCTTTTTTTCTTTTCTTTGATGCTTGTTGACAGCCTTGCACCTACCGGTGATGTGCGTATATCTCCTCCTCCTCCTCTACTTCTGGATCAGTTGTCATGACATTTGTGGTCCCAACGGATAACCTTTGGTGATTGTCACTGTAAAAATGCTGGGATAAAGACACTAGCATTTAGCACACAGAGCCTTACTGAGCCGTTAGCATAACTGTACATTAGTTTGGTTTGGGCTGTACCTTGAATTAAAGCAGCAAAAAGTTTATGTTAAATTTTATACAATAGTCATGGTACATTCATGGCATAATTGTACAGATTATTGTGACCAACCTGATCATTTCTTGGCTATTGCAACTCAGATGCAGCTGGAAATAGTGTGAAATGAGGAGGAATATCTAATTAGTGTGTGTGCTAGAGGGTAATATTGTTCACCTCTTTTGCTTCTCCTGCCAAGCAATTCAGACTCTATCATGGAGCTTTGACACATGTGATGGAGAGGACAGTCCAGAGTGGATCGAAGCTTCTCCCAAGAGAGGAGCAATGTCCTTGTCCTACAGGAATAGAATCACCATGACTGGACGCCATCTATAATGGTATTGTCTTGAAGTGATGACCTGGGTAGAATGCAGCTCACTGACAGTATGTGAAAAGTGGACATTTTCAGAAATGTACAGAAGAAAGAAGAACATCCAACACCTGGTTCTTGATATCTGCAGAGAATGAAATTACTGTCACAACCCCCAACGCGGCATATACATTTCTGTCACACATAATTGAACAATATTTTATCTGCATTAAGGGTTACAAACCCTGTGACCTACGGCTATGTTACAACCCAGCTCGCAGGGGAAAGGGAAGCAACACAAAAACCCAGATGTTAAAAGGTAAAGCAGTTTATTGTAACGTAAATTAAGGAAAACTGGTTAACAATAAAGAGTACAAACCAAGGAAGAGGGCCGGTGGGCGTTGTTTAACTCAAAAACAAAATATAACAAAAACAGGACTCACTTGGAGCTTAACCTACACTGTGACTAATCAAAATACAAGGAAAACAAATTCTGATTATCTAATCCATCTTTTAAAACAAACAACAACAAAACAGCACCCGTGCACCTAGTGACTCTAATACAGCCTCGTTTATATGACAATTTCAACTGAAAACGGTAAACTTAAGTTGCGTTTTGGCCGATCATTTACACGACAGCAGCGTTTTGGGTGCCTGAACACGCAACGTTTTGAAAACGGGTTCCAGAGTGCAACTTTTTGGAAACAGCAGCGTCTCGGTTGTCATGTAATCTTGCGATATGCTGTTCCTCTGAAAACGGAAACTTTTCGCACCTGCACATTACGGTTCCAGTCACTAGGCACGCCGACCATGCAAACAACAATGCCGAGCTCTGTTTGTGCTGCTCACCCTGTTAATTTGAAGTGAAGTGTAGATCTGTTACTGTAGCAACTCCACCTCGTCGTCCATCCAGACAAAGTTATCTGTGCATGCTTGCGCCATTGTGTCGTCTTTGTTTTGGTTTGTAATCACCGCGTTGTAGAAGAGGCGCTTCAGCGGAGACGCATGGCATCATGCCGTGGTGTTGCTTTGCAAATGTACACTGCCACCCATTGGCTTGGTGTGCATACTACAGTGTTTCCAGTAGATTTTGCGGCTCCGTGTGAACATACGTACGTATTTTTAAAACGTAAAGGACATAGGATATATATATATATATATATGTATAATTCTCAAGACTGAAGAGTTGGACAGATGGAGAAATGATAATTACATTAGTACATAAAATTGCTTCCTACTTTTTCCAGTGGGCCTTAGTCAAGACGGCAGCCCACACAAGGATCCTACAAGAGGTACATGAAATTCTGGGTACTCTGGCATAAACACAGAACAAGTCTGACAAGTCTGCATGAAAGCAATAGCATGCAGTGCAATGAATATGAGAGCTGTGAAGAGAGAAGTAGAGAAGAGTGGAGTGTCGAAGATGGGAATTGCATGAATTTCTGTGCCCTGTGAATTTGATGTAGTAGTTATGGCCTCAGTGCATTACAAAAAAAAAAAAAGAAATGAAAACCTCAGGAAAAACTGTTCTGTTTTCCTATATTATTCCAATAGAGCCCCACAATGTGTCTGGTTCTCTGTGTAGGTTTATTGAGAGGCTGCAGTGTTTCTACCAGTGAGTTTACAGTATATTTTTCCAACTGCATAGTAGTTCTTAGTTATTGTGGCTCTAATTATACGTAAGGGATAATGTGTAATGAGCTGGTGAACAGAACCCCTCTGCTGCGTGTCAGGGTTCTATTCCTCTGTCCGGAGTTATTTTCCCAGTATTCACCAGCTCATTATACATTATGTCGCTTATTACGTGGCTACTTATCAGTTAAAAAAATAATTTGAGACAGAATATTGATTAATTATACGATTTTTATTGATTTATAAATTAAATCAGGAACGCAATGCTGGGCTACATAGCAACGGTCATTACACAGTAATATCAGACCTCTGAATGCCGCGACTAACCAATCAGAATACAGCATTTAATAGAGCCGTGTAATAAAACTCGGTAATGTAACAACTTCATTGATGTATTCATGAGAATACTGTTCTGGTAATCAGCAGCTTGCCTGTGTGGCTAAGATTGGTGTGAAAAACTCTGCATTAAATAGACTAGATAGAGTCTATTTACATGTGGGAGATACAGGGTGTTCAGAGAATCCTTTTAGAATTTATAAATTAGTCTCAGTGACACATGGGGTCTAAGGCCATGTACATTAGAGTGTGGATACCCAACCTGACCCCAACAGGACTTGACAAATTGGGTAGGGTTTGGACAAATATTGATGAATGATGTTCCGGTTCAGGTTAGATTTGACCTACTTAACATGGTGCTTGCAACCTCATGTAGGCAGAAGTACGTACACATTTGCACACCCTGGCACCATTTAGATAAATACAGACACATTGCAAGTGCATCAAACATCTTGAGTGATTTGGTTTGTCTGGAACATGCAAAGGACTACAGCCTGTCTGGACAGTTTTGATTTTTTGCCTGCACACCAGGGTCTTTCTATACTTTTTCTCTTCTTTCTTTTCTTTTACTGAAGTTAGAGTGATGGGGCTGCCTATGGTCAAGTGCCCTGTGAACAGTTCAGGGTTCTGTTCCTCAAGGACACCTCGGCAGTGCCCTGGAGGTGAACTGGGACCTCTTAAGCTACCAGTCCACATACGTAGTCTGTGTGGGACTTGAACCGCTCACCTTCCAGTTCCCAAGCCAAGTTCCCACTGACTGACCCAAAGACACGGGGTTTCATTCTTTGGAACTATGAATATCTGCACAAATTTTGTTGCAATCCATCTGACCATCAGATTGATATTGTCATTAATAGAGCCATGCTGCTGGCTTCCCTTAAAAAGTGACAGCAGGTTAAAATATCATACCACAGTATCAATAAAATCACACCTCTGAGATTCACAGCACCAAAACCTGTGGCTATTAAAGCTCCTTTATTTGACAATCACACAGAGAAAGTCTGTGAATAAAGGTTCACTCAGCTTTTCACTCTCCAGTTTTTCAGAGTCCAGTGGCAAGCCTGGGAGAAGCCCTCCTAATGAGTTCATTCATCCTCTCACATTGCTCTTCTGGGTAGACTCCTGCAAATGCAGAAATGAAGAATGGATCCAGGAACAAGGATCTGGTACAATAAATAAAGCTTGGTATAATAAACTTTTCCTGACAAACCAATACCAGCAAAAATGTTGGCACTTTACATTTCTGCAAACCATGAGTATTTTACATTTTCATGTTAAAATGTAGCAGATACATTAAAACTTTATTAACAACACTGTGATTAACATGTGGTTAGGTTTAGGCACAAAAAACACTTGATTATCGTTAGGAGAGGGTCAGGCAGTTGAGCAGTGACTTGAGGTGTCAGAAGCCAATGAAAAAGGCATCCTTTAACGTTGGGATGATACACAGCCAGTTGCTGTTACAGTTTAACGGCACCCGGCAGCATCAGGGGTAAAAGCAGGGCGCTAAAAGAACTAAGATTAAGGCAGCAAAAGTCTGAGCGGAGCAAGCCAGAGGGGTGCTGGATGGGTCCCACAAACACAGACTTTCATCAACAAACACTGACTTTCACCCGAGAAAGCAGTGTTCGTGTCCCAAAAGATTCTAAAGCCAAACCATGTTGTTTCTCCGAAACCTAACCACATGCTTTTGTTGCCTAAACCCAAACACATTTGTTGTTGAAGGAAAAAAAATGACAATTTGTGGTGTTGTATTAACATAGTGTTTATTTTGAAAGAGACTGTATGTGAACATTAAATTTCCTATGAAAAAGGAAGAACAAGAGAACTTGACACAGTGTCCCAGAATGTCTACAAAGCACCCAGGGTATCTTCCATTTCGTATGTGGAAGTGGAAAGTCCATGACCAAAACGGCAATATGTGACAAGATCGGAGTGGGAATGCGTTGCTGAAACACAACCTGTTGCGTTGTTTGTTTCTCTCAAACAGTGGTCTGCAGCTTAGCCGGGATCTATCAATCAATCAATCAATCAATCAATCAATCAATTTTATTTATAAAGCCCAATATCACAAATCACAATTTGCCTCACAGGGCTTTACAGCATACAACATCCCTCTGTCCTTTAGACCCTCACAGCGGATAAGGAAAAACTCCCCAAAAAAAACCTTTACCGGGGAAAAAAAAAATGGTAGAAACCTCAGGAAGAGCAACTGCACTGAAAAAAGGGGAAAAGGGGGATTGTTCAATTTACAAATATATAGTTTGTATATATGACACAATTCATTTATGTTCCTTTTCTGAACATATGTCAGTCTTGTAGAAGTCTTGTAATCTAGAGGGATGTAAAATCAACAAGTCAAAGTCATGTTAAGAGAGAAAGAAGTAGTTATGTTTTGTCTGGAAACTCCGCCTCCTGGGAACACGTCCCATGGGAGGGAAAACTTTACAGTGAAGCAGTTAGCGACGTTGTCGGTGTTGGAAGAAGAATTGTGAATTTGGACAGCTCTCAACAAGGTAAGGATAAATTAAACTTTGTAAAATGTCGGTCAGAATTAGAGGTAATCACTTTGCGCATTGTTTTTAATGAGCCAAGGTTTTTATATGCCAGTTATATCGAGCAACATGAACAAGTCAATGTCAATGCTAAGGTTTTAGCTTACTATTACACACTAGTTAGCTACGCGAATGCCCGCGAATATCATTTTGTGTGAGGTAATATTTGTCGAATTGTATGCACAGCATGTGTTTTTGTTGTGTGAAAATGTACAGCACATAACGCTAAGTCTGCTAGTCTCCGCTCTCCAGAGAGTTGTTCAGAACAATGAAGTTAACAGTTAGCAGTTAGCTTAATTCAGTGGGGGGAAGGGGGATCTGACAACCGGCGCAATGGCTCGCCGTGGCATGTCCGCCAGAGTCCTGCACCAGGTCCGCAAAAAAGCTATGCAACAGGTGGGCACGTACAAAAACTTTGAATGCCAGCGGCAGAGTCTTTGGTATTCAGAAGTAATCAGAAATTTATTTAAACATCTAGGTCGCTAATATTACCAAGCCTAAATAGGCGCAATTATTTAATTTTGTTTTATTGTGAAAGTCAACACAGCCTTTGACCCCTTGACGTCTGGCCAAAACGTCACAGACACGACAGCAATGTAGGCTGGCTGCTAGCCAGGAGCGACGTAATATGTGCAACCGATGTACATATTTTTTTCATGTAAATCGAACATACTTTTTTTTTCAGTGTGAGGAGGGATCCCTCTTCCAGGACGGACAGACGTGCAATAGATGTCGTACAGAACAGATCAACATAACAAATTAACAGTAATCTGTATGACACAATACAGTAATCTGTGTGACATCCTCGGTAATGACAGTAGCTTACAACAACATTCATGAAAGTAATAATATTGTCGTTATAGTTCTGGCTACTGTGGTACAATATGTTGAAAGTATATATTAGTATCTGGCAGTATACATCTAACACTGGTGTAATGCCATCCCCATTTCTGCCACCTCCAGATGACAAAATCAGCTCATATACGACACAGAGGTGCAGAGGTACTAACTATAAATGTATTCATGGTTTGCAGAAATGTACAATACCAACATTTTCTTGTGGCAACTGGGCTGCTACTAAGTCCCCTGGACAGCCAACTATTGTAAAGAATTTCTGTTGCAGTGATACAGTAATGCTCAGTGTGACAGGACGATGTGTACAGTAGGCTTCGCCTGTCTCCTTGTCATTAAATGCTGTAAAGCTACATTATCATACTTTACATTATGTTATGTTTTCTCTCTGGTCATTTCATTAGTATTGAATGATTACACTGCAGAGAGTATTATAACAACATAGAGACTTTCACTTCAATACACATTTCCCTTCCTGTGAAATGTGTGTAGAGGCCTCCTAAAGCATGTTGCAATACTTCAGTCTCTGTCATCAGTATGTTCACATCCTCTGAAGCAGCTGATCTCTGAATAGGCAACACAGTCCAGACTGTGAGTCCACAAGAGGGGGCAGTGAGTGGGCAGATGCATATTCAAACAGTGAGGCACCTTACCACATTAAGTACACACCGCATTCAGAAAAAAAAAAAGATTTCTTAAATTGTATGTAGAGATGAAATCTGTTCAAGATTAATGTTATCATTGCCACTGCTGTGTTGGCTACCAGTACACAATTACAACCATTACTCCTGCGATTAGTAGTAGTGTCATTAATATTGTTAGTTGTATTATTACTCATGTGCCTGTTCATTTATTGTCCTGCTTGTGTGCTGTTTGCTATTGCCCACAGAGGAATTATTAGCAAATTTAATCAGATAAGAGGTATTTAGGCATGATAATCCCGTTGGCTTGCCCGTGCGGTCTGAGTCTGAGGGAATAAATAACTTACCTGGGCTCATCCATAATCATAATTACAGAGACTGCCTATTGGACGTGCGCGCAGCGGCTCGTTTCATAAGCTGGTGTGCAGCCGCTCAGTTCAAGCAAAGAAGCAGGAGAGAGCTCAGAGCGGCTGAGGGAGCAGGGAGCTCAGATATGTGTGAGCAGTTAGAGGAACACAGACTTGTTTCGCTGCTGCAATGCGCGTAAAAGGCGCGTTTTCTTTTTTACGCACAGCGAAAAGTGTTAAAGAGTAATAGATAGTGATAGATTGCTATCGTTAAGTCCACGTGAATGACTTAAACCGTATTCCTATGTTTATTATTTCAAAGACAGCGGAGTCTTTAGGTGAGCATTCCAACAGATTGTGCGGCGGTCGGGCTTTGCTGAAGCTTTCCTTTGTTCAGTTTGCGTTTGGAACTAGGATCTTTAACTTTGTTACACAATGATATAGGATTATATCAGTAGTTTTAAAGTGATTTCCGATCTTAAACAGCAAAATGGATCCTTTATATAATATCACCAATGCGTCAAATTGGACCACCGGCTCCAACGACACTAATAACGGGACCGAGTACTGGAACCAGTTTGTGCAGCCAGTCTGGAGAATTGTGCTCTGGGCCATTGCGTACAGCTGTATAGTTATCGTGTCCGTGGTAGGCAATCTGACAGTGATCTGGATTATTATGGCGCACAAACGCATGAGGACCGTCACCAATTATTTTCTGCTGAACCTGGCGTTCGCCGAAGCCTCCATGTCCGCCTTCAACACCGTGATCAACTTCACCTACGCCGTGCACAATGAGTGGTACTTCGGACTGGTCTACTGCCGCTTCCACAACTTCTTCCCGATCGCAGCTGTGTTTGCCAGCATCTACTCAATGACTGCCATCGCTCTGGACAGGTAAGCTGCGGACTAATGTCTCTCCGTGCAGCGCACTGTTAAACCATTCACTTGATGATTGATCACATTCTTTGCCATTTCTCCTGAATCAATGACACCAAAACACATGGATATTATGCTTAAATGTTACAGTCGATGCGAAAGTAAAGTGAAATGGTCACTCATATAGTAACGGAGAAAAACTAGTCATTTTTCAATTTGCTACAGGTGGTAGAGAACACGCTGTAACATTACTGCGCTTCTCTGGTTAAAATGATAAAAGTTGAGTGCTCTCTGATCAAAAAAATGAATGAAAAAGTTTTCTCTATGCTTGCTTTTCATCTTTTTGCAATTGATAACACATTCCTCTGAGTTACATTAAATATGCATCACTAGTATCTTTTATTAATGGATTTATTTAGCATAAATCAAGATTATATTACCACAAAAATAACTCTTCTTTATTGCATATATTGAGCTATCTTTCAGTAAATGTCACAGAAATTAATCAGAAATGCTGCAGTTTGCTTCAGCATGCTTTGTTTGTCTTCTTTTTTTGTAGAGAGCAAAGCGGTTGCAAGTGCTCAAAATTAAACTACTTTTTTTTAACAATCATTCAGCTGTACTTGAGATACCTTTTCTAAACCCGTAACACAGTAACACACCTACATCACACAATGAGCCAAATTGTTGATTTTCAGCTCAAAACCACATTTTTTACTCTGCATACACTAACTCTGTCAAAGCACAGCAAACTGGACACAATATCAAATCATTCCTACCAAGCACAAGCACATGATTTCTGTCCAAGAGGAACATATATTCTGGCACAGCCACTTTTGAAATACAATGGTTGATGGGATGACAAAAACTGCATTACCCTTCATATGTCAGTTCTACCTGCATACAGTAGACAATATCAAGTCCATTATTTTGCTGCAGTAAAGCTTGAAACATGAAATCACTGCCAGTGATCAACAAAAGAAGTCCATCATACATGGCCTTCTGGTTCCAAATGAGTGTGTAAAAATAAAATGTACAAACACAGTTTCTTGGTATATGGTATTTCTGCAAATTTGGATACACCAACAAACTGATTAGATTTTGGTGGCCATAGATCAAAGGTCAATTTCTATGTGACCTCATCTGTCTCAATCTTGTGAACATGATATCTTAATACCTAAAGGGAATTTCTACAAATTGGCGCAAACATTCACTTGGACTCAGTGATGAACTGATTTTTTGGTCGTCAAAGGTCAAGATCACTGTGACCTTGTCTGTCTCATTCTTGTGAATGTGATATCTCAAGAACCCCCCAAACAAATTTTTTTTAAGTGATGTCTGTAAGAAAAAAAAAACTGCTTTTCCAGTCACTATCCCCAGTGGGAAAACATGCGACAGGTCACTAAACAGCCACATTTGCTGCCAAAAAGCCGCTGGGAACACAGTGATCATAGCTGCAGCCTGGCAGGTGTCTGGCTGAGGTGTCAGGTTATCCACCTCTACGCCACCTCCTGATGACAAAGTCAGCTTATATATGAAGTTGCTTTGGAAATGCTGATAAGTTTTGTATAAAATGTACAGCTTCAACAACTGGTTTGCAGAAATGTACAAAGCCAAAATTTCCCCCTGCTGACTGGGCTGCGCTGTGGAAGCTCTGTGTAGCTCAGTGAGTGAAATAACCCATCACCACAGTCCTGGTAAATGGTTCATTGCCCTTTGGATCAAGTCTGAGTCGTAAAGCCTTTGCTAAAAGCAGCCAATAACTTAACTGTGCATACTGTAGGCTATGTTAGGTTTTTATCTGCTCTTGCCAGACTTTATACTGTGGTGACTCTGCTGGGGAAATATGGGTTTTGAGAGTTTTATGTTTTTAAATCTGTGGCTTGTCTTTCTCACAACATTCATGTGTGAAGGAACCCTATTCATCAGTGGTGACGGCTTCTTGTGACAATGAGGCTGAATGGAAGTTAGTTTCATAAAAAGCCCCGTGTGTGTGTAAGAGTGCCTCAGTATGGGCATGTGTGTCTGTGTGTGCCTTCTCATGTTCATGTGTTTCGGCATGTGCATCTGTGTATGCAGGGCTGTTTCAAGACAGATACCAGTGAAAGTACGATACCAGTGAAAGTATCACGGTTGTGAGTAGTATCACGATACCACAGCAAAATTGAGGCAGATGTGCCTTTTGTCATTTATAAAAAGATAAATCACTTTTCTATAATACATCAATGATATTTCAATGAAATAAATTACTTATTCATACTTGAAATAAAATAAAAATCAACCAGCCACCCTCCTCCCCTGACAAGTCCCTTCATAAGTAAAGAACAATCACTAAAGTGCGGTGAGGTTTGTGGACCGTTACCTGCCACACAGAGAGAAATGTGAACAGTATGTGTGCCACCACGGCTCGGCTGTTCAGGTATTTCTGGGCAGTCATGACATCAACAAAGAGGAAATGATTGGACCTGGAGCTGGATTTCCCTGTCGCCGGTAAGCCTTATCTTGCGGCATATTTGACAGGAATACGGCATCTGTGATCCCCACTCAACCCACGACTGGCAGGATTCGCCTTTTGTTTCTGCTGCTGGTTGAAATCTGTACTTGCATAGTGTGCTGAATGATTTGTTTTGCTTGCCCAAGAGGGTGAGTGTCCATGTGCAATGGCGCGTGGGCACTCACCCTCTTGCAATTGGACTTTGAACTTATCCCACAGTAGTGGTACCGTGAGGTACCGTAGTACTACGGTACTCCAACAATGTTAGTGCGGGTGGCAACCAATCATGCGGGACATGGTCTCAATTTGCGTGACACGTGAAAAGAGACCGAAATGCTGTACAGTCCCAGTGCGGGACGTCAGGTCACCTTACTTAGCCACTCGCAAGCAGCAGCTAGTAGGGGGCCCCATTAGGGGGGATTCCAATGTGTTGTCATCGTTGCAGTGTCTATAGGGGTTCCATCATATTGTCATTGATATGGACCAATGTCAGTCGTCTCTGGGGGCCCCCTTCCAGCTCGGGGCCCTAGGCAGTTTGCCTGTCCGGTTACGACGGCCCTGTGTGTGTGTGTGTGTATGGTTGTGTCCATGTACTTACTGTATGCGTGTGTATCTGTATCCATTAATGTTACATGAATGTTTTATTTACATTGTGTGTTTGCATGTGTATCTCTAATCCTGTTTCTTTTTGTGCGTATGGGCAAACATGTATCCATGTATTTATTCAGATCCGTACTGATACTGTTTCTATTGTAACCACGCTGCATCCACTCTGCCTTAAGCTTATTAACTCTGCATCTGTGTCTTTCCTCTGCATTTCAGGTGATAATGGCCTGTAATTCCTCAGTATATCTCTCATTCACCAAGAAAGCCATGAACTTGACCTTTTCCAAAATGAAGTTAGACCTTCAGAGCTAGAGGAAATGAGAATGAAAAGGCAGATTAAGATGGCAACAGGCTGCACATTTCAGGCATATTTACCATTCAGGAGATGTAGAAATCTTGTTACTTTCCCCTGACCCGTGTCCATGCAACACAATGATGCTATTAAAAACCTGGTAGAGAAGCATTTATTTCACACTGACAGCATCATACTTTCTCTTTCTGTGGTGGGAAAAGGTATTTCAATAATGAGAGACTGAAGAGTGAAATGAATGTATTGACAAGGTGCACAATAAAATGTATAAATGTGAAGAGGCTTTTGTGATCAGACCTTATTGTAACTTCATCAATTTTTCAGGGGTTAGAGACAGGAATATTTCCTGATGGAGTCTCAACACCAGTGGTGGTGGTGAAGGGATGAAGAGGAATGCTTGACGATCTGGGTGGATGTGATGTGGGCTAGGGTGGAAGGAACCCTGCATGCTGGATGTAATGAGAACTGAAAGCAAATGGGTGGAGGAAGTTGCATTGATTTCACACTGAAATGACAACTATTGGCAGCAGAGAGCAGAGCGGTTTGAAGGTTCGACAGCAACAATGTGATTGGCTCGTGTGTTGTAGTCCGAGCTTCTCTCTTCGTCCTTGTGGTAGACAGTCTGGGTGCACATGCATGTTGGTCCATGCGAGCCCCTGTGTGTTTCCCACTGCCTAGCTAGCAGTGATTGCATGACATTTGTATGTACAACAGTAATATGTCATGTTACTGTTCTTAAATTCAGTAATCACACAATCTAGAAATCCATCAGTTAAAACAAACAAAAAACAAACAAACAATCTTTTTCTTCCTTTACCTCTGGAGGCAGGTAGTTTTTCGACTAAAGGAAGAGCAGGGGCCTTGGGGATCGCTTACCCCCTTCACTTCCGGCAGTGCCCCCAATGTTACACTCCTACCCACAACTCGAACCAAATGACGGTAAAAACGTTGCCGCTAATGATCCTTTTTTTCCTGTCGTGAGGAGTGAAAGGTGTGCTGGTTTATGCACAACGCTTGTAAGTTGTGCTGTTGTCCATGTTTTTCACGCTGACAAGATGGCATTTTGGGTGGAGTGGTTGCCATGGACGCAGAGCTTGCCGTTTCTGTAAGTACACATTTCCTGGGGACACCTGCGCGTCTCTGCCCCGCCCCCTTCAGTGTGATTGGCTAAAGCGCAGTAACGTTCAACCTCAACCTCAACCTCAACTTATTTTTGGCCAGGTTTTAAACGGTGCGCAGCATGCAGTAAAAAGTTACTTTTCTCAGTAACACATTACTTTTTGGTTTAAGTAATTGAGTTACTAACTGAGTTACTTTTTAATGAAGTAACTAGTAACGGTAACTAGTTACTATTTTTCAGTAACTAGCACAACACTGGTGCTCACTCAGAGGAGGAACAGGTTGTCTGACCAATTATTTAAAAGACTCTTCCTCTTGAGGTAAAACAACACCTTCTCATCCCAACTCGTCAAATACCAAAGCTTTGCCAGTGGACCTACTCATCTAAATATGTCACATCAGGTACCCTCCTATGTCTGTCATGAACGGTGTGGTAATTTACGCTTGTTACATGCATTTTATGTTTTTTTTAAGTACACCTTAGATTTCACAGGAAATATTCAGTTTCTGATGATTACATTTGTCAAAACACACTTACAAATTAGGTAAAACACTTTGTTTTTTAGTTTATTTCCTTAGGTTCAAGCAACAAAAGCACATGGTTAGGTTTAGAAAAAAACATCATGGTTTGGCCTAAAATTCTCATGGGAAATAAACAGCTGGCACTCAGGTGAAAGTCCAGAGAGTGTTTGACCCATCCACCACTCCCCCCTGCCATCACTATATGGACTGACTCACTCTGCAATAGTTGCTGGCAGCAAAACAAACTGCCGCCAACCAGTGTAAATTATACCATCGTGAAGAGTGCCTCTGTGTATCCGTGTCTGATGCTTATATCCCCCTACTGCTGTGTTAAGTGCCTATGTGTGTTGGTGTCTGACGCCAACATCACAGACAACGGCAGTTTATATGCCATTCCCTTTAAGCCTGTCCTGATTTAATGGTGTTAGGAATGCTGGCCACTTATACTATTTTATTTAGGCCCATTGATTTATTGTTTATTGAAGCAGTGATTGCCTACTGCAGTGCCGTCTTGATTCTCTTGAGCCTTGTGTTTTGTTGTTATTTCGGCATGTGCAAGGGTTAATGTTATGTTGTTAATTGGCAGTTACATGAGGTGCATCTCACTTTACTGAATCTTTTCCCAAGAGCACATAGCATGCATTGAACACACACTGCTTTGCATTGATTGCACTGAATGTTGCATTGCATTGAATGTTTTGGAGTAACACAAAAGTAATAGTAAAAGTAATAAGTAATAAGTAAATATTCACTTGCACTAAATATGTCCACTGTAATCCATTGCTCACTTTTTTTATCCACTGCTTATTATTTATTGCGGTTTCTTGTATCTTTTGTACTTTTTTCTGCATGCCTAGTTTTTAAAGTTTTTAAATATTGAAATCTTTAATTGACTCTTTACACTTGACTGCTGTAACACTGGAATTTCTCAATTGTGGGATCAATAAAGGTATATCTTATCTTATCTTATCTTATCTTATCTTAATGTCATGAATTGTGTAATGAATTATTTTTTTATGGGGAGTAAACAAAGTAATGTATTACTTTTTTTAAAGAGGAACAAGTAATGTGTATTACATGATTTTTCTTTTTGAGTAATGCCCCCAACACTGTTTTTTCATCTCCATTATTGCAACAATCACTCCTGCACAACCCATAGAGCACCAGCACAGCTGAGTGCTGCTGCCAGTGTGCTGGCTTACATGCTGCTGATTGTAGTGAAGTATTGAGAGAAACCCCTTCCTTATAGAAATATGCACCTGAGCCACACACAGGTTCATACAGCCCCTCTGAAATGCTATATTTCTTTTCCCTTGAATTTTCTGTTTATGAAATTTGGTTTTGTAAAGTCAGTACTTAATACAATGATACATGTGGGGGGTGAAAGACAAAATAAATGAAACAACAAAAATAAAAAGTCGCTTTATGGCTTCCCTCAATAAAGACAATTAAATCATATATTAGAGTGATGTTTATTTTGAGCTAAATGCTATGTCTCTGTGTGTGTGTGTGTGTGTGTGTGTGTGTGTGTGTGTGTGTGTGTGTGTGTGTGTGTGTGTGTGTGTGTGTGTGTGTGTGTGTGTGTGTGTGTGTGTGTGTGTTTGTTATGGGTGAGAAGAAACATAATCATTGATCGGTGTCCAAGATGCCTGTGTGGACACAGTTACTTGATACAGATACTGTATGTGGATTGATGATTACTGCAAAATTGATTATCTCTATGCCACTTTGAATTACATCAACAAAAAGTGGAAAAGTGGAAGCTGACTGAGCAAGTGCTTTGCAAATCTGAATGGCACAGACAGTAGGCTACAGTACGTGAAATGGCATGCTGAACCCTATGGGCCCTGGGCCTTTTTGGGATATTTTTACTGCCTTTACTTTTAATCAATCAATCAATCAATTTTATTTATAAAGCCCAATATCACAAATACAATTTGCCTCACAGGGCTTTACAGCATACGACATCCCTCTGTCCTTTAGACCCTCACAGCGGATAAGGAAAAACTCCCCCAAAAAACCCCTTTACCGGGAGAAAAAAAATGGTAGAAACCTCAGGAAGAGCAACTGAGGAGGGATCCCTCTTCCAGGACGGACAGACGTGCTTTTAAGCTCATATTACAGTCATTCTAAAGGCTACATAGACACGGCCATCATTCCATGTCCTTCTATGTGCCTGTATTTTATATGAATTTTTATATCAATGAAAAAAACAAATCTGTGTGACTAAATTCTTACATTTTTACATGTATCTCACCATAGCAAGTTGGAAAATGGCATATTCTGCCATATATGAAGAGGACAGACTCTCTGGAATCTGGCAATATAATAACCATGATGCTGGGACATTCTGTCACTTCACAGTTGTCCAAAACATGTGGTTTGTGCCAGGCGGACATGATTGCCAGTATTTTTTCATTATGGCAGATAAGAAATTCCATTGACTCATTCACACGTCAAAAATGTGTTTTATCTGAAAGAAACATGCAAAAATTGGGGCATGTCCCCCTCAATGTATATGGTGACTACAGCCCTGTCAGCATGCATAATTAGGCCTCAGTTGTCTGGGTGCGCAAAGGTGAAGTGGCTGGTCTTGTCATACAAAGTTTGATGGAGTGTCAACTGGACAATATGGAAATATTTGCATCTTGAAAGCTGGACTACAAATGTGGATAGACAGGGAGAAACACACGCAAGCCTAAGACGTGGTAAGATACGATATTCCTCACTGTATGATGTGGCTGATAACAAGATGTTATCATGGGTTGTAAAGAAATTTGTCAGATTTTAATTTTGTAGACAATTGATCTGGATTTATAGCATGATGGGATGACAGCACAATGATGTGTGGTATCACTGGAAAGCTCTGCTCCTGCACTTTCATGTGATATGCATGGCATTTCTGTGCGAGCCTGCATTCGCGAGTAATCCATCCAAGAGTAGTGTGTGTGCAGAGCTGTATGAAAGCTCTGATATACATCTTTTTACTGTAACTATCATTTTTCGGTGTGAAAACATTGGACTACGAAAGCAACAATCCCGCTGTTATCACGTGATATGCGGGGCTTCTCGCTATGACGCACGGTCGCGGAGAAAATCTGCGGAGAAAATCCACAGAGAAGAACGGGTGTAAATTTGGACGCACTATGCGTCGTTCAGGCCCATAGGGTCAGGATGCAGGAGTTCTATTAACAATCAGGGCGGGTCCAGATTTGACTTGGAGATAATTAATAATTAATAATTAATAATTAATAATTAATAATTAATAATTAATTAAATGAGGTAATGGGCCAGTTCCTGTACTGAGCTTTGTGGGCATGGTCGGGTTTACAAAACTAGACTTGTGAAGGATTCTGCCCTTGTGCTTACTTCTGGTGGCACTAGAGAAAAGTCTAGAGATCACCAAAGTCACCATCCTCCAGTAAACATGAAAGTTTCAATATATGACAATCCAGTCAAGCTGTGAGATATTTTAGTCTGGACCAAACTGGTCGACCAACTGACCGATAGACCGAATGTGCCATTTGCCAATTGGCTGAGACATTACGAGGCCACTCAGTTTAGAAACTCACCAGTTAATAGTTAAAAACTATTATGTAAAGCTGGCACAACCCAATCCAAGAGCTCTCTCTCTCTCTGTCTGTCTAAACCACTCTGGTCCACAAACATGTGACTTAAGCGTAATGACAGCTCTAAATTGTTCATACAGTGTGTGTTAATATAATTGTCTAGAATGACAGAAAACATTGGCCCTGAATAGATTGGTCACCTGTTCAGTATATCTCTCAGCCTTGTGCTGAAGGAGTCCAGGCAGAGGCTTCAGCTCCCAGGGGTTAGGGAGTATGGAGAATGAATTGAAGGATATTGTTTAATAGTTACAATGTATCAGTGTGCTCAGTGAAGTGTGGAGGGTATGACCAAATTCATTATTGTCTTGTTCAGCGAGGCTAATTTCGCTTCCATTTAGTTCCAGTCTTTTGTGTGGCCTCTACTGATAGCTGCTCTAAGCTCTTGTATGCATCACTGATGATCACTTTCCCTCATGCTTAGTCTGTAGCAATGTTTGAACTTTTTAGTTCCTGGTTTACTTGGCGGGGACAGTTAGTCTGTAGCAATGTTTGAACTTTTTAGTTCCTGGTTTACTTGGCGGGGACAGTTAGTCTGTAGCAATGTTTGAACTTTTTAGTTCCTGGTTTACTTGGCGGGGACAGTTTGAGATTACAGACACTGATAATGTAGAATGAGCTAGCAGGGAGGCAGTGTGAATTTTTTAAAGAGTCAACATAACTTAAGATACTCTTGATTGGAGAGGATCAGTAAGACATGTATGCAAAGTAGCGTATATGTTGTGTATCTGCAGTACAGGCAAGTTCGCATTGTTATCCAGTCTATGTAATAACAGCAACGTTTGGACCAGCTAAAAGGTTTTTGGTGAAACAGAGTTGACAGCACTGCTGCTCAACACAACCAAAATCCAGTCAAAAAAGCCAAAGTTTTGTCATTATTAGTGTATGAATTCTTGCGTTATGGCCAAAAATGTTACGTTTTGTGAGGTTACAGTGACCATGACATTTTACCATTGACCACAAAATTCTGATCAGCTCATCCAGTGATGAGCCGGCCAGTGCCTGAATTAAACCAAAACACATAGTGTACTGTAGTTCAGCAGTTACACAACATGATCATAGCATGTGTCTAAGATATATTTGTCCTCATTTCTTGGTTATACACATTGTATGCATTTCATTATATAGACTAACCTTACATACAACATACAGTACATTTCCAGTTTTTACATAAATGTATATTTGGTTAAGAGAAACCTTTTTGTGTAGCTGTTGATATGAATGACATTCTACACAAGTTTAATATTGCATATATCCTAACCAGCTGTTTACTCCCAGATTGCTCATCATTCACAATGAGCCAATCATTTGCCTTGCAGAAATCATCAACTTGGTCCCTCGTCCACCAGTTTTCCCAGCAGTAAGCAGAGTGTTTACACAGAGACATGGCTATGCATGTGTTTAGGGGTGCATACACACCTAGACTCACAAACTTAGGAGGTGGCTGTACGCAATAAGAAGTGAGGGCACTCGTGTGGACAAAAATCATAAGTGCCGGTAAGTACTGGCCCATTTCAGGCCCTGCCTCCAGCCACAGCTTAAAAATATATCAGATTGTAGCTCCTCTGTGAAGATATTTTTGTTGCTCACATGTCAACAACATTTGTGGCACCTGCTATTTCATTTCAAAGGTGCTTTGGTGGAGCTAAACTGTGTGAAGTGCTGCAGTTTTGACAGTATATAAAAGGGAAGGATATTGTAGCTCATACAACCACTGACACCTTCCCGATTTTACATTGCCATGTTTTAAGCCAAAAGGACAGCACCACTGAAACACGCTGACATGATCACAGCTATGAAAATCAACACCACACAGAATGTGGCAGCCTGCTATGGAGAAGTCTGCTCAATATGACAGCAGGGGAAAAAGATTGTAACAGACATCAAGTCTGGCCCCACACTAAAGACTTCCAGTCATACTTTGGGTTAACTTGAAATCCTAAACATTTTTATTCATGGTTTTGCTGTGATAGCCATTTAGTATATTTAAACAAAATAATTTTCTCTTTAGTAGTGGCAGAGTTCACGATTCTAAATGAAAAGGGGCATTCCCAGAAAAACAATGCATATACCAACCGGGTGCCCTATGCATAACTGTTTTGTGGACGGTCTGATCTCACAGAAATACGTGAGATGACCACAACCTCTTAACACTGCATTCGGTGGTGGCAGCACGTAATGAGTTGAAATTACGTACCGGTACCACGGAAACAATGCCAATGTAAAGTCAGTTAGGATCCATTGTCGTGGTGGACACAGATTCCCTGATTCAATAACGTCACGTCAACCTTGTTTTCCTCAGTGATATCTTTAACATTCCTGTATACACACAAAACCACGGAAGTGTCCTTGATGACTCAACAACATGACAGGTTAATGTCAAGGCCATAAAATAAAATAAATGTATTTTGCCAGCTTTTGATAGCGTAGGGCTTTAAGAGCATTGTGCTGCGGGTGGATGGGGTGCGTTCCACTACTGTTTTTAGCTACTGTCTGCCATCTGTGGGCTTCATTCCATTTCAGACTGCTGTCCGTCTGCCTCAACCGAATCCAAACGCCACTGATAAATAAATAATTAAAAAAAAAAAAGGCTGAGCACGGAAGAACCAGAGAGGAAACACCATCACGTGGAGGGAGGCAGCTGCCGCGGTAACCTGGCCACCCAGGGCCCTCCCTAAACGCAGAACACGCGCTGTGCGTAGGGCCTCATCTTCCATGGGGGGCCACACTTTGCGCAAGGGGACGCGAGGGGAATGGATGCGCACATGCGTTACCGTGAGGCGCGCGTAGAATCAGGGAGAGAAGAGACCTGACTGCCCATGCGTCGCTGCAATGATTAACAGCACTCGACATCTGAACAGTCAGAGGTGTGCGCCGGCAGGCACTTGCAGAGCTGCAGCAGGTGAAGAGTTGTCAACATGTCGTCCAAAAGAGCCTCAGGAGGGGGAGACCCGAGCCTCGGGGGTATGTGCGGGCCGGGAGCTCAGACGCTCCCAAAGAGGGGAGAGGGAGAAATATAGCTAAATAAGGTTAAATAGGAAAAACCTGTCTCCATCTTTTATTTTATTTTCAGTGTTTAATCAAGGGTGGGGGATTGAGGTAGTGGAAGTTACTTTCTTTTGATGAGTAATTGATGGCTATCTGTGACTCAGATTTGTTTATTTATTTATTTCAGTTTGAAGTTATTTTTATTTAATATTTATTTATTTATTTCAGGTTGAATTTTTTATTTTATTTGACTCATAAAGCCAAACTACTGTATCTACAGTTTATTTGTTATTGCCAATAAAGGTTGTCAAGTTAAATGGCAAGTTGTTGTATGGTCATTTTGTACCTATGATACATTTGGGATGGGGCCCTCCAGATAAAATTTTCACTTAGGGCCCCAATTTGGTCAGGGGCAGCCCCGTGGCCACCCTCCACTCCACCAGGGGAGAGCGGACGCCAAGCCAGCGCCACAGAACCAGCGGCCACCCCCCGGCGCACATGGCTCCAGCTGAGGGACACTGGAGTTAAGAACTAAACTGTGATAAATGACATAAAATATTAAGATGTAGGCCTAACATAAAATAAACTCATCATTAAATAAATTAAAACATATAGCCTACAGTAGATAAAAGTAGAACATGCTAAAAGTAAATACAATAATAGGCTAAATAGTATCTATGCAATAATAAAAAATGAAAAAATCAAAACTTTGTCGCAGAGCTAAACCAAATACGTCATTGAAAAGGTCTCAACATGGAGAGTAACATATGTCAGTATGAAGATTCTACATGGCTCCTGCTTTCAGACATTGACCATTGAACTTTGACCTCAGTGCATGTTTGAGGGCTTATAACTCAGCAAGGAAAGGGGGTACAGACATGGGACTAACTGTCATAGAGAGTTCTTGACCTCAACTATCATGTGAGTGTAGTCAACCACTGGGGGTGCTGTCAGATATGGGTAAAATATGGATAAAATTAATTTTCACCCATTTAGAAACTAGATGTTTAAAATCTGATTACACGTGTATTTACCATCCCCTTAAAGTCCACAGTGTACTCTCAATTCAGTATTTACAACTTCCAAATCTAGGAAAATTACTTATATTTATTAAAAACTACAATTCCCTGGGACCGTGCCATGCAGCTTGATACATGACAGCAACATAGTTGTAGTTCTTCTGATTTGCAAAGTAGGGTTCTAAATAGGGTTGTAAAAAGATATATCTACCCAATATATCTAATATCTAGTAAAGCCGAAATAGTAAATACACTGCACCTAGATCAACTATGTTAAGAAAAAGTAAAGATGTCGGCTAATTTTAGATATTTTAGCAAGTTCTCTAGAAATAGCGCTTTTGGGACTTCGGTTGTAAAGTTGTCAAATAGTGTCGTAAAAAAGTAAATCTACTGAACATGTTAAATATCTAGTACAGCTGAACTATCATGTTATTAACATTATTATTATTATTATTATTATTATTGGTATTGTTGTTGGTGGGAAATTATAACAGAGTAATATATCAAGAACACTTTCGTGTTTGTGTGTGTATACAGACGTTATTGAATCAGGGAATCTGTGTGTCCACCACGACAATGGATCCTAACTGATTTTACATCGGCATTGTTTCCGTGGTACCGGCACGTAATTTCAACCCATTACGTGCTGCCACCACAGAATCCGGTGTTAAGAGGTCCTGGTCATTTCATGTATTTCTGTGAGATCAGGTTGTTTGTGGAGCCCCAGGGACCAGGACTGAGCACTGTGTGTATGTGTGTTTGATTTGGAGAGACAGAGTGACAGAGGGGAAGAGCAGGTTCAACATAGACTATTGCACTCATTTTTTTTGGTAAGTTATTAATAACCTACTCGGAACGCCGCTTTGTCACTTTTCACCCACCCACCAGAAACACTGCCCCATTGCCAAATGAAGCAGAGGAGAAATAGACATAACGTGTCAAGTTGGTTCAACCTTGCTTGTTTTCTGTGATCGTAATGCAACTTTCTTTTTGTCGCAATCCATATAATTACGACAGGGAAGTGAAGTAAAGTGAAGTTAACAAAGGAGAAAAAGAAAGAGAGAGCAAAGTAGTGCTTGGTAGAGTATGGGGAGTTTGAGTTTTTGAATATGTTGCACTGCAGTTGAGATCCTCCTGTCAAGCAGTATTAGTAACCATTTACAGGCCCTCAAAATATAGTGCACACTTTGTTGATGACTTTTCTAAACTGTTGCCTGTTGTTTGTATTGATTTTGACTGTGTTGTTATAGTCGGTGATTTTAATATTCATATTGATAATCCCAAAGATGGCAGTGTGAAAGAACTTTTCTACATCCTGGACAACTTTGAACTTTCCCAGCATGTAACAGAGCCAACACACAATAAGGGACATATTTTAGATCTATTTATCTCCAAAGGGCTCAACATTTCTGAGGTTGTGGTGACTGATGTTGCCTTTTCTGATCATTACTGTGTTTTCTTTAAAATGGCCATCTCCGCTGACACCAGTAAAAATACAACTGAGGTAATCAGAAAATGCTATATCAAAGAAAACACCTTTACAGTACACTATTCATCCAGGATTTTACACCCACACCAGCTCTGCCCTCAGTCTCTGTCAATGATCTGGTTCATAGTTTCAGCTCTAAAGCTTTGAATATTATGAACAATATTGCCCTCATGAAGGTCAAAGTTGTTCTTGGTAAGAAAAAACCACCATGGAGGAACGCCACACGGGTAAAAGCTCAAAAAAGAGAATGTAGAAAAGCAGAATACAGGTTCATTATGACATCTATTAAGAAAGTCTGCACATCTATAACTTGGAGCTAAAAAGGGCACGGCAGTCCTTTTTCTCTGAGATTATCAACAAAAATAACAACAATGCACAGACTTTATTTACTGTTGTTGACAGACTGACAAACCCATCAGCATCAGTCCCTCCTGAACTGCTATCCACCAAGGCATGCGATGACTTTGCTTCTTTTTTCACAGACAAGGTTTTAAAGATAAGACTGACAGTCTGTAACTCCAACACAGTGGCTATTTCACCTGTGCCTCATAAGACTACTCAAGTTAATTTGGCACTTTTTCACCCATTAAATTATGCTACTTTGACAGACATTCATTGCAGTCATTAAACCTCTCTTTAAAAAACCTAATCTGGATGCTTCAGTAATAAATAACTACAGGTCATATCAAACCTACCATTTTTTGGAAAGATCATTGAAAAGGTTGTTTTTCAGCAACTCAGCACCTTCTTAGAGCAAAACAATTCCTTTGATGCCTTTCAGTCTAGATTTCGAGCAAATCACAGCACTGAGACTGCATTTGTAAAAGTTTTAAATGACATTCATCTGAGCAGTGATGCATCAAAGATTTCGGTTCCAGTATTACTGGACCTCAGTGCTGCATTCGACACAGTTGACCATAAGATACTGCTCGACTAGAAAACTTTGTGGGACTTTCTGGCACTGTGCTAAAATGGTTTAAATCTTATTTCCAAGACAGGGATTTCTTTGTGTCACTTGGCAATTATGAATCTGTGCTAACAAAAATTACATGTGGAGTTCCTCAAGGGTCCATTCTTGGGCCTTTTCTGTTCAACATCTGTATGCTCTCTCTTGCTCAGATTATGGAATATCATAATATCTCCTACCATACTTATGCAGATGACACACAACTTTACATAACAGTGTCACCAGATGACTACAGTCCCCTACATCTGCTAAAAAAGTGCACTGACGAAATCAATACATGGATGTGCCAGAATTTTCTACAACTAAACACAGACAAAACTTGGCCCCAAAGAACAAAGATCAATAGTCAGTGCTCACTTTGACGCCATGACACTAAAATCTACAAATCAAGCCAGAAATCTTGGTGTAGTTCTGGACTCAGACCTAAATTTAAATACTCACATTAAGGCAATTACTAAATCAGCCTACTACCACCTTAAAAACATAGTAAGAATAAAAGAATTTCTGTCTAAACAAGATACAGAATCACTTGTTCATGCTTTCATTTTCAGCAGGCTGGACTATTGTAACAGTGTCTTCACAGGCCTGAGTAAAAAAGTCAATCAGACAACTGCAGCTCATCCAGAACACTGCTGCCAGAGTCCTCACCAACACCAAGAGAATGGAGCACATTACACCAGTGCTTAAGTCACTGCACTGGCTTCCTGTGTGTCAAAGGATAGACTTTAAAATCTCATTACTTGTCTATAAAGTACTAAATGGTTTCAGGCCTAAATACATCTCTGATATACTTGTACGTTATGAAGCATCCAGACCCCTCAGATCATCTGGAACAGGTTTACTCAGTGTTCCCAGGATCAAAACCCAACAAGGTGAAGCAGCCTTTAGTTTCTATGCTGCCCGCCTGTGGAACAAACTTCCAGAATATCTGGGGTTGGCTGAAACTGTCAACTCATTTAAATTAGGGCTTAAAGCATTACTATTTACCGCAGCTTACCAGTGAACTAGATATGTAAGTTACTGTTAGGATAATCTGTAGCTATTGTTTTTATATTTGTCTGCTGTTTTGCTTTTGCTTTATCTTTGCTTTTTAAATGCATTTTCTGCACTGTTTTTAACTATTTATTGTCTTGCTTTTAGCTTTTGTTTTTAATGATCTTTTGTTCCTTTAATGTTTTATTTTAATGTATTTCTCTTGTAAAGCACATTGCCTTGCCTTGCCTTGCCTTGCCTTGCCTTGCCTAGAGCTGCATGGCATGAGCAGAAAGACAAAAGACAAAGACAAAAGCATCTGATTATCTTTATTTATTACATAATAACCCTTATCCATCATTCATTTTGTTATTTCAAGCAATTACATATATCATACTGCTTACAATGGTGTAATGGCCTCTATTGTAGTTGTACTTTATCTTACATGTAAAGAGGTCATCATTATGATTATGATTATGATTGATGATCATCAGCTGTTTTTGTGCCCCCCACCCCAGATCTTGATGCCTTAAGCACAGTGCAGGATGCAGGATATATAAAATATATTTCTGCTGCTCAAGGAGTCTTTTCTGTAATATTAAAACCCATGAGAAGTTGTCACGGTAACCAAAAGTGTCACTAAATGAGCAAAGTATAAGATTTTAAGGATAACAATTTGTGATAATCAATATTTTCTATAAATGAAACAAAAGGTATATAAAGAATGGGTTCACTTGTGAAAAAATTACAAAAATCCATGGTTCCTCTCAGCTATACAGAGCACTTTAGTCATAATAACTTTTATCATTTTATTACTATTATGATGATTATAGTGCTAGCTACAAGCTGGTATATAGGGAAGCATTTTCATCATGGTAAATCACTTTTGGTTGCGATGCACTACACCTGTGTCAGGAGATCAAAGGTCAAGTGTAGAGGCTCTGCTTTATCAATTAAAGAGCTAAACAGACAAAGCAAGTTTGATGAACCAGCCACAACCTGGCAAACCAATGGTTATGTTTATAAGGGATATCTTAAAGAAGATAATAAATGATCTTCTAACCATTAGGCTAATAGAGCCACAATGTATAAAGCCTTTGTTAGAAAGTGGTACACAAGTATTTATGATCTCAGTACCTTTTTATTTATTTATTTAACCTTTACGTAACCAGGAATAGTCCCATAAAGATTCAAAATATTCTTCAAGGAAGTCCTTTTTGTCCTTTGAAATCTCCCATTCTTATGACAGAATCTAGTTTAAGGTGACCCTGTGGCTGACACCAAAACGAGGGAGCAAAAACTTAAAAAGCACAGTCATCAAAGACAGTGCAGGTTCGGGGAATGAAATACATAAGTTATCCAAGTGACCGGAGGCTGCAGCTACTGACAGTTTTAGGAGTCAGAAGAGAACATAAAAGGTGAGGCTGTTCATGTAATATGGCCTTATAAAGAAAAGTGTACCAGTGTTCTACAGTTGTATAGTGAAGACAAACCAACTTTCTCACACAAACTGCAATTATGTGTGCAGAAACCTGTATCAGTGAGAAATTGCAGCGCAGCATAGTACACTGACTCCAGCATTATCAGGCAAGACGAATTTGCATGCATGTATAAAATGTCAACATAATCAATTACTGACAAAAGCATTGCGTGAACCATTTTTTCCTTGCACCAAAAGAGGAACAGCATTTGTTTCTATAATAGAAACCCAACCTCACCCCAGGGTTTTTTCTGTAAGACACTTATGATGTTTAAAAGACAGATTGTCTTCTAAGGACGAAAATCAGCTATTTGTAAGTTAAAGCAACACTTACCTTTCTGGAAATTTTATACTTTCCTTTGTTTAGGTTAAATGCTATTAATAAGCTGATGGCACACTAATACGTAAGTCAATTCCACCAGAAATAAAAATTCTTAATTATACCATTCTCATATGGTTCTAAGAAAACTCTAAGAAAGACCTTTCTCCTGTCCTGTCTGTCTTCCCCACATCGACTGACATAACTGCTCGCGGAACCTTTGCAGAAAAAGCTAACACTAAGAAAGAACTTGATGCTGGAAGAGCCAAAACTTGGGTCAACATCCGCTCCGCTTTCAAGCGATGGTGAAGACTGATGCAGCTTCATCCTGAGCTAAAAAGGGATGAGATGGTTGCAGAGTTTCTGCTGGACAGTTATTTTTAGTTTGCCTCTAAGTTTGGCGATGGCGGCATGACCAATGCTCGCAGCAGCCCCTGTGTACACCAGCGAAGTAAACACAGTGCAACAAGAAGTAAATTCTTCAGTGCAATACAGTTTCTAACAGACATTAGGAACCGCTGAAGAGATCTAGCGCTACAACTGAGAGAGCTCAGGATGTGTAGCAAGCTTAGCCTGCTACGTCGAGATGGCCCTGAGATGATCATGGTTTCGCCTGGAGCTGTCTCGACGGGGAGACGCCGGCAGCGCTGTGACAGGATGCGGAAGGGGGGAAGCGCTCAGGCTAAGAGCTAACCCCATCAAACCAGCTGTTCCCAGCATCCTTCTGGTGAATGTTTGTTCGCTGGACACGAAAACGGATTACATCTGACTGGGAGATCCACTCACCGAGGAGTGAGGGACTGCTGCGTCCTTGTGTTCACTGAGACATGGATGAATGGTAACATATCAGACTCTGGTGTTGAGCTAACGGTGCTAACACTACATAGAGCAGACAGGGAGGCTGCATCATCTGGTGAGCTGCGTGGTGTATACACAAACATATAATGGTGCTGTGATGTGAAGGGGGTCTCCCAGTTCTGGTCTCAGGATGTGGAGTTTTTGACTGTGAAATGTCGACCCTTTTCATCTTACTATTGCACTATATGTTCTCTCTTATATGTTGCACAAATTGTTTTCAAATGTTTTGTTTCTTTTTGCTTGGGGTAGGCGAAATGTCATTTCGTTTTTGAGAGGAGAAGTTCCGTTCCGTTCATAACATTATATATGACAACACAGCATCCAGTTGCTAATGGCTAACATTAGCCTACTGTAGCGTAGACTCTGAAACATTTACGTTATCTTCCTTGTGTGTTTCCACTTACTAGTAACGTTAACGCTACTATCTAACATTAGCACTGTAACCTTATTCTAAAACTCATCAGTCATCACTGACTCCGGCTGAGTTTTAAAACTCTGGGGTTGCGTTTGACTGTCTTGGTTGTAATGTTACACTCACTCTCCTCTTCCATGTATCTAACGTTACCTTGCCAACGCCTACGTCTATCATAGACGTACTGAGGACGTAATGGAGGAGGGGGATGTGACTTTGGAGGGAGGCAGGAGTTGTGGATGTTCAAATTTTTTCAAAGTGCCGTGTGAAATGCAAGAAAGGTAAGAGTAGCTTTAAGACTCATTTAATCACCCTATTATTTGAAGTAACAATCTGATTTACATCATTACCTGTTATCACTGACCCAGAAAAGCACATCATTTAAGTTTTGTCAGGATTTAGTACAAGTCCCAATTAAAGATTCCTCTGAACAACATTAAGAGCAGACTGCAGCTCCTTAATCACACTCACTAAAGTGGGCAGAAGTATAGATAATAGTGTCGTCCGCATAAAAATGAAATTTTATATTGACAACATTGCAAACAAATTACTGATATAAATTGTAAATAAAATATGGACCATGGAGGGATACCATTTTGTATATTCAAAAAGCTAGAAATCCATCATCATCTTGGACACCTTGCATTCTACCACCCAAGTAGTCTCTCTAACAAAACGGCTTGGTCACCTGCCTCAAAAGCTTTAGAAATGTCTAAGAATAGTGCAACACAGTATTCATTCGAGTCAGTTGCACTTATGATGTCATTTAAAACCTCACTGTAGCAGTGACCGGCTTGAATGCAATTGTAAAAACACATGCTCTTGTCTCCGAAATGCACTCTGGGAAACACCTTAGTATAATGTACAGTGCTTTGTGCACAGCTTGGCAGTGTCTGACTGATGATAAAGTGCAAGTGAGCTCCCGGGTGGATTGTTTCTTTAAGGGCACTTCAGTGGGAGTTGTTTAGAGAATAAAGAGTGTTACTCATTCACAACCTGCCAGCTTTGTGACCACTCGCCAGCCTCTTTGACTTTGGAGCCACTACATGCTGCCTTTCACACGGCCAAGGAGCTAATACAGTAACAAATGCGAGAGTGATTGAAAGAGACTGGACGTCAGCTGAACTTTCACAGAGCTGGACCCATTATACTCACCTGCTGTGGCTGAAGCACACAGCCAGCTTGTACTAGACAGACCTGGTCACGACAGCAGATGACTTGGCGCACAACGTATCAACACCATCATCTTACCCTGGCCTCCTCTCCAGCTCTCTCACCTCTCTCCTTCAATTTCCACTTTCTCTATTTCCTCCCCCGTCTTTTGTCCCCAGAGGGATCATTTCGGGAAGTTATTCTGCTCAGTGCCCACCTTTCTCTTTCTGGCTCTCTGTGCATGAAAAGTGGGAACAATGTGTTTTTCCTCCACAAAAGGACTAGGTGACATGACTAGAAATAGGCGTGACATAGATATCACAACGAAGATGATGTCAGTGCCTGCATGAATTAACCTCAACTCTAGCTGGCATCAGTTTCCAAATTATACAATTTACATTTCTACTGTGAGTGAAATTTTCCTTTGTAGATTTTTTTTCCTAATTGATCCCTGAATTCACAAACCATGAGCACAAATATTTCATTTTATTGAAACTACACATGGATCTGTGGTCTTTATGGATGGGTTGTTTGTTTATTTACAGGGGACACTGCACGTTAACACTGACATTTAACACCGCTCATGTAAGTGTGTTGGGTTAGCTCAACCGCTAATTTTCAACAGTAGTACAGGCACAGTAAAACAAATTAAGTTACTGGGTAGAGAACTTCAAAAAAAGATAAAAGATGTGGTGTTTGAAATACACTGAACAAAAACTGATATGCAACACTTTCTTTTTCCCCATTCTTTTTTATCACAAAAGATTTATTTTTCACACACATTGATCTTAAACTTGTTAAAATTCACGTCACTAAATACTTCTTTTCCAAGACAGTGCATCCACCTCACAGGTGTGGAATATCAAGATGCTGATTAAACAGTATCATTACTACACAGGTGTGCCTCGGAATGGTCACAATAGAAGTCCACACAACACAATGCCACAGATGTCGCAAGTTTTGAGGGAGTGTGCCATGCTCATGAACCGAATGTTCATTTCACTACCATAAGCTGTCTTCAGTGTTGTTTCTGTGAATTTGGCAGGACATCCAATCATCCTCACAACCGCACATAGAGTGTAACCACGTCAGCCCAGGACCTTCACATTCTGTGTCATTACTTGCAAGATTGACTGAGATCAGCCACCCAGACAGCTAATGCAACAATATGTTTGCACAACTGAGAATTTTTTTTTGCACAAAGCATCAGAAACTGTGTCAGGAAAGTTCATCTGCATGCTTGTCATCCTTACCAAGGTCTTGACTTGACAGCAGTTAGTCACTGTAAATGACTTGAGTGGGCAAATGCTCAACTTTGAGTGCGACTGGCACTTTGGAGAAGTGTTCTCTTCACAGATGAATACTGGTTTACATTGTACTAGGCAGATGGCAACGTGCAGGCAAGTGGTTTGCTAATGCCAGAAC
Organism: Epinephelus cyanopodus; assembly: GCA_026686955.1. Taxonomy (NCBI): domain Eukaryota; kingdom Metazoa; phylum Chordata; class Actinopteri; order Perciformes; family Serranidae; genus Epinephelus; species Epinephelus cyanopodus. The sequence goes on from CM048921.1 coordinate 9,348,366, forward strand.
AGAGTGCTCCGTGGTGGCGGTGGGGTTATGTATAGGCTGGCATTAGCAATGGACAACCAACATGTGGATTTTATTGATGGAAGCTTTAATGTAAAGACATGAGATCCCAAGGTGATTGTCATGTCATTCATTTGCATTCATTTGCATTTCTGGAGTGCACGTCATGTGAAACCCAAATAATTGCATTTTTAAAGATAACGTTGTACATGTTAGAGTGCCCTTTTATTGTAACTATCCCAAGGTACACCTGTGTAGTAATGAAGCTGTTTCATCAGTATCTGTGCAACCACATTTTAGAAAAGCATATCTATTTGGTGCATTAATGGGAGCAAACACCAAAGTGTTTGTTTATATTTAGGTTGAGTTTAAGTGAACATGTAGGAGGCAGGTGGACTTTAAAGTGAAATATATCCCACATGGTCCCAACATGTTAAAAGACAGACAAAAATCTGATGTAAAATAAAAATGTAGCAAGACTAGAAGTCTATGCAAGCGGCTCTGTGATGCTCCATAGTTGTCCTTTGAGCTAAATGCCAATGCCAATATGTTGCAACGTTCGCCATGTCTATCATCCTATTCAGCATGTTAGCATGCTTTGTCTTCTAATTAATGCTGCGCTCCATTTACCTCGGAAGTCAGAAGCAAGAGTTGGGAATGACATCACGCCCGATTTAACCAGTATAGCAAGTTGGAAAACCATTATTTGGCAGTAGAGTTTGCTCTGGCCAGGTTAGGATATCAATGCATAATGTGATATTTTTTCCACATACAAACACTGTGGCAGCATGTCCAAAGATAGAGGTTGGACAGTCCTGTGTGTTTGACTGATTTAATGAAACACAAATACAACAGAAGTGCTAATACACAGCATATTAACCTACAACTGCTTTCACTACTGTTGATACCTGAAACTGCCATCTTGGATTTTGAGGTCAGAGTTGGTGAGGTACTCCTTACTTTTCATTCATTCATTTTCCGTAACTGCTTATCCAGTTTGGGGTTGTGGGTGTGCTGGAGCCTATCCCAGCTAAGATTGGGCGAAAGGCAGGGTACACCTTGGACAGGTCCCCAGACTATTGCAGGGCTAATATATAGAGACAGACAACTATTCATACTTACATTCATACCCACAGGCAATTTAGAGTCACCAATTAACTTGCATGTCTTTGGACTGTGGGAGTGGGAGTCCCCGGAGAGAACTCACAGTGACATGCAAACTCCGCACAGAAGAGTTCCCCACCCTGGGAACCTTCTTGCTGTGAGGCGACAAAGCTAACCACTGCACCACCGTGACTTTCCGAGTAAAAAAATCTAACTATAAGAGGCATTCTAGATGACATTTTCGACTGGGAACTCGTAAATTAAATCTTCCCAGAACAGACAGAATGCTTCGTAACACTTAACACAAGTACAGCTAAGGATGATGTTGATAGTTGTTGGGCATTTCTTTCAATACAATAAATGTGAACATCTTGGTGGCGTCAGGGGATCACCAAAGTCAGTAGGATCCAGATAACATGGATTGATTGTACATGTGATGCAGCTTCTGTCGGTTTACTCTGAGCTGTACAGGCAGCAGTCCCACACTTCTAAATTTATCACTGCCAGCATGAGATGAAGGACAAGCATTTTGTAAATACTGAATAATTTTGCATGATACGCATTTTGTTCCTATATTTAGAAGCCACTGCACCAACAGAAACTCATGTTCACTGTCAGTCTAAGATGATATTCTAGCAATTAGCAGAGACACACTGACACGAGAGTGACTGGTGCTGTTTGATTCCTAAATATATAACACATGTCTGAGATACAATTTCACTTTGAGTTTTTCCTGATCTCAACATTTTATGTCACAGGAGGATGGAATTTGTGTTTCAAAGATATGTAGTTGTTTCTGTCCCTCCTATTTTAAGGCTGTATGTGTTTGTGTGTGCTGGTCAGCTCACTGTGCACACAGGACATTTTGCATCAGGATTTCTTGCCCTAAGTGAGCAGGATCACATCCACTGTTTTTTTGTCTGTGAAAGAAAGTGTCAGTGCTTCTACAAATCCACATCCATCAGAGTCAGTGTCACACATTTAGATAATTTTGAACAGCTGCCTCAGAGTCATGTCACCTCTGAGTGAATAAACAACACTCCAATCAACACTTGTCATCTCCTGTCACAGAAAAAATCTGTTCCCATTAGAGCTTGAAAAATGGCTTTGAGGCTGGTAGTGCCCTGCTTAAGGGCACATCGTCGACTGGTGCATGTTTTATTATGGATGTGATGTTATCTTTCATTTGGTGTTCTTGACTGTTTTAATTGTTTATGAAAATTAATTCAGTGACAGTTTAAGTACAGTGACCCTGAAAGCTTAATGCACCGCAGCTTAGCAACACATGCAAAGAGACAAAACACAAGCAAAAAAAAAAGTTCACAGAGGAAAAAATAGTTAAATACAGAAAACACAATAAATACAGAAATGCTGCAGGTAGCACAGAGGATAACATAAACTTTTTTCAGGGTTCCTACAGTTTAAGACAGGTTAGATTTAAGACTTCAAAACTTTTTTAATGCCACACACAAAATAAATCTAAGACCAATTTAACATCCTAACATCATTACTTAGGATTAGTGACATTTTGCCCAAATGTTTATTACAACATAGATAATGGTTATTTTTGATCCAGAGATGGGGATGGAGGCGTGTTGGAGACAAGGGTAGAACAGAACTAGGAATTAAGTGGCATTTGTTGTCATGTTTTCTTGGCAGTTTTGTGTTGCTATCTGTGTATGTGGGATTCAATTACCTTGATCCACATCATGCCGAGTTTTAAGAACTTTTTGCATAAAAAACACTATATGCATTGCTTTATACTGGTTTCAGTTGTGAAATCTTAGTTGCATTTTTTTGACTTTGCACTTCCACATGGTTAGAGCACTCCATGCAGAAGGTCCAGGGTTCAAATCCCGCTAGGGTCAACATTAGCAAAGGCATGCGATCGCAAGTGGTTCCCACCGCCAAATCAAACGGGATCAGATTAATCTGAGCAAAGTCCCCAACAAAGGCGCATATGCATCGTGGACAGGAGGTTCAAGACACAAAAGTGGATTTACAATGCAATATTAGAAAAAACAATTCACAAAATTCTACTTACCATGTCAAAGCATTCTTATGATTAATTCACAACATTTTATTATCAATAAGGTGTTATTTTTAGATTATGCATTTTTAGACTAAACCTGGTTTCCAAGGAAAAGTGATGTGCACATCCAAAACATCTGGAAGAAGTTTACTGCCATGGTTCTAACTTTGTGAGTGCAAAATTCAGATATTATTGCAGATACCTAGGTTTACCCTGCTTTAATTGCTACATATAGTAGTATTTGTCTATTACTATTATATTGATCTATTTATGTATTCATTTATTTATATTATATTATTTAATAAGAACTAAACTAAACTAAAATAAAATAAATAAAATAATAATTTTACCCCAAATTGTTTTCTAACTCTTTTCTGTTGCACTTTCTGTATTTGCAGGCTGTTTCTGCATATGGTTGTTTTTGTCACTTTGCAGCACTTTTACTAAATGCAGAGAGGATCGGATTTTCTAGATTATGCCTACCTCAACAAGCAAGCTCATCTTCTACCTCAGTGGACACACACTGCTTACCAAGAGAATTTCTCTGTGCACACACCACATAGGCTAAGAACACTCAACCAGGGAAAAGGTGATGCTATGGTGTGCGGCTGGATATTAGTTTTGCACAGGACCCAGGAGGTGTCTGCTGGTTAGTGATGAGACCGAGGTGGCTGAAGGAGTTATATGTATGCATGTGGACAGTAATGGAAACAACGGTGACAATCCTTCAAATTACCCACCACCCACGACCCAACACACACTTATGCACACACACACACACACACACACACACACACACACACACACACACTGCAGGCTCTGCCACCTTCACCCAGCTTATCTCTGATGGGAGGGTTGTCTTTTTTTTCTTTTTTTATGTAACCTTCTGCAAAACAACAACAACAACAACCCCCTGAGAGGCCAATAATCTAGAGGAAGCAAATTCATGATCAAATTTCCACAGCCTATTTTCAAATGCAATTTGGAAAAAGGACAAAAAATCACTGGCAGGCTTGAAGGCAGGCAATTTCATCTGTCGCTTTCGCTGCTTCCCTCTTAATCACTTCCGTTTCTTCAAGAAAACAGCGTAGCAGCCTCATGTTGTTTATATCGAACTGTTGCATTGCCATGGCAGTTTAGGTGCTATTTGTGGATAATTGGAGGTGTATGTCATCCATGCTACTGAGAAGGTATCCTATTGAGAGGAATGTGATTTTGCCCACAGACAGATATTTGGAAAGCAAAGTCTCAAAGGTGTGCTCTCCAAGATTTGAAATGAAAGGGAGTGAGAGCAGAGGTCTCTTTTGACAAATCAATAAAAGTGAAAGACCTCTGCACTGTAGCAGTGGTTGTTGGGCCTTTTTTCAGGTAAATAAAGAGTGTTCATGTTGCGATATGCTGGAGGTGCTGGAGTTCAGATCATTCTCTATTTAGTAGAAAAAGAATTAAACTGAACTGAGATACTAAAATTGAAACATATTTAAATTAGATGAAACGTGGCATAGTGTGTAAAAGTGTGCATGCAGCGGATGGTTACAAAGCTCCTTTGCAGATTGATTTTCTCACTGTTGCCCTGAAGGAGTTTGAATTTATGACTTTCCATTTGTCTTCCATAAAATCCACTCTTAATGGGCAGAGTACTATAAAATGCCATGAATGTTTAAAGTAAGACATGAAATATACTCTGAAGTATTCATGTTAAATGACTCCCCTGATATTGCCTGACCAACCCTTTCTCCTATAAATTAACTTCTTTTACATTTTTGACATTCTCGGAACCCATCGCTTGTATTCGGCGTCTGTGCAGACAGCGATACAGCCTCTGGGTGCAGACCCCCGATTTTTTGGCATCCCAGTTTGATTTGGGCGGAGGAGGCAAATTTCCGTTTCCGACTTCCATTTATATATAAGTAAATATGCTGAACCATTGCGATGGATTCAGAGTTTCTTCTGAAACATATCTCTTTGAATCCATTTAAAACCCACACAAACAGTCTAGATTCCTTCATTTTTCTTGATAAACTCTCCAGTCATGGCAGATTGAAAGCCCATTACAATGACTGAACCTTTTCTGTTGTCTGCTCTGGTGACCAGGAGAGAACTGTTTGTGTGTGGGATTTCATTGTATTTTCAGTTTGCAGTGTGTGTTTTCTCTTTTTTTGACTCAATTAAAATCCACCAGAGCAAATCATGCCTCCTGGGCCTGGAGGAACCCCCCCCCAGCTCAGAACTTGTGGCACTTCACCTTTTCCTCTCCCTGAGGTGGACACCAAGCTGACTTGCCAGCTGACCAGACTGAATCGGCATGCTGTGTACTACCGGCCGCACTGGAGGAGCTGGACAGCGCACAAGGCCAGGGCCGTAACCACGCCATCCATGCTCCTTAGCCACCCCAGCCTTCTCACCCTTCTGGACTTCGCCTCTTAAAGCCTGATTTATGGTCGTGCGTTGAATCGACGTCGTAGGGTACGGGGCTACGCAGAAGGCTCGCCGTAGCCCCCGGCGTAACCTGACGTGCACCTCCCCAAAAATGTAACTACGCGTCACGGCGACGCAGACCCAGCGCAGACCGGCACGGCTGTGATTGGTTTGCTTGGTAACAACACATTTCCGGTTTCGTATTTCCAGATTCCGGCAGCCCCGCCGTCTTTAAACATCTTTTGTTGCGATGTAGATGTTCCAGTGTTTTAAGGCTCATATATATATGCCATTATGCTCAATGTTCAATACGGATATGGATACCCGGCCGGAGCTGTCTGTCCGTGCTCCGCGTTCATTTCTCTGTGACCGGAAAAGCCGGAAGCTAAACGAAGAATCAACTAGAGACCCACTCAGGAAATGAATGTAGCCTCCTACCACTCTGGCGGTGAATTGCACCGCGACGAAACTGAGTGATTGAGAAGTTCGAAGGGTTCACGACGGCGTCACGGCAGCCACGTAGCGACGTCGTCGATTCAACGCACGACCATAAATCAGGCTTAACTGTTTTCAAAGAAAAATTGTTGCTGTAGTAATTAAACTGTTTTTTTAGAAACTGAACTTGGACTCACTGAGCACAGTGTTTGCATGCATGCCAGCAGGGGTAATGATGATTTGGGCTGTGAAGCAAGCAAAGCACGATTCTCTGCAGGTGTGTGTTTGATTCTGACATTAACAGCCCGACTGTGACTCACCTACAAGAAGAAAAGCCACATGGCTGCCAGCACTGTTTGAAGCGGAGCCAAAGTAAAGCCAAGGCTGTGCTCTCCAATTTTCAGCAGACTGCTGGGAGTGTTTGATTTCAAAGGCCTCCTCTTGTCTCTGATATAATTAGAGGGAGAACGTCCATTTAGCAGATTCATTTGGGTTATTAGCAGGATTAAGCCTTTAATTAGACCTCTATGGCTCAGGATGGCATTTCACTGAATAGTTTTGCTTTAAGGGAAGCCAACAAAAATATTAACACTGATGTGACTGCAGTATACAGTACATGTTCTCAGATTGTATACAGTCGAGCATGACAGCAAGTTCAGTGCTTTTCATATACACATATAGAAATGGAAAATGTGTCCTTAAGAAATGATGTTAAATCAGACAGCACTTTACAGGATATATAGCTTCCAGGTTATTGTGTAAATAGGAAGAACAAATAATGTTTAAAGAATTTAAATGAGAGTAAATCAATACAGACAAATTTCTGTTAAACTTAAATAAAAAAAAATCTGCTGTTAGTAACAAAGGCACTTAGGTGAAGTACTGCATTTTCTCCTCACACCCTGAAGTATTGTATTATTACTGAGGAAATGGATTCAACTAGCCAAAGTGTTTTAAATCCATTTCCTGATCAGACTCTGCGTTAATGGTGTACAAGATCATTTTAAGTTATTCATGCCTTGGGTCACCTCTCTGATTAGGAGCCTGATTATGACAATGTGATATGATTACTCGAACACCGATGGGAATCATTTGATCATAGAAGTCTACTTCATAGCACACACTCTTTGTAATATAAAGTTGTTGGTTTATCTCACGTTTATCTAAATAATCAATTTTCCACTCCTCTATGACTTTTGGAAAACCAAAGCTTACCATGTTGTCTGAGCTGTAAACTTTAAAAAACAAGCCTCCTTTTAAATGTTTCAGATGCACGGGTGAATGTGTGTGAATTCTCATATCCTGCAGGTTGTGTTTCAGTGTGAAGTTTGAGTCACACTGCAGGGGCTCTATTTTCAGTTTCTGAGTCTTACACAAATGATCACTGTTTACACTTTGCCTACATCAAGGACCAAAATAACTTGTGATCGCACACTGAACAATAAATCCTCCATATGTACAACGTGTTATCCTCTCCTCCAGTCTGCCTTTAAGTGAACAATCAAACACACTAACACAAATTAGATTTATTTGGTTAGAGATTTATAATGTGTACTTTTGGCTTGTAGATTTCATTTTTCAATATAATGGATTTGTGAGCAGTCCAAGTGCGATCTGGCAACAGTTCCCTCAAAGCTGCAGTTATTGTAACATATTGGAGTCATATTTTTCAAATCAGATGACTAATATCCGTGTGAATGTAACATTGTCTACTGTAAAGTGAGTAAGCCAATGACCACCATAAGGAAAAAAATACACTCAAGAAAACAAATTCTGTCTCTCTGAACAGCATTAATTAATGCTATATTTAAAGACTGTTGGCATGTACAATGCAGTGAGAGATCATTTAAACAATCACACAATTTGTTGTGTTGGCTTTGTACTGAAACTGTGACAATATGGTTAAATTGTTGTCTGGGGGTGTTGACATTCATGCCAGAGAAAAGTCCTTATTTATTATCTCTGCATTTTAGGGGACACAAGGTTAATAGTCAAGTTTTAATAAATTTGAATAAGACATCATATTTAATATTTGGTGTCAAATCCTTTACAGTCAGTGAGGACCTGAGGGCTCTGAGTCACAGACATGAGCAGACCCTTGGTATCTTCACTGTTTGTTTTGCCAGACCTGCACTGCAGACAGCCAAACAGCATCCTCGCTTTCATAGGATTTTGATTTTAGTCTGGTCTTCAACTGCAGCGATTGACCAGGACATGGTCAATCCCTGCAGCCATTGCCTTGCTTCATCATCCTAAATGTGTTCACCAAATATGGATGTAAGCACCATGAAGCTAAAAGTCATCATTTTAAGCTTAAATGGTCAATGCCAAATATTGCCATAATACCATCACATATAGTAAGTCAACATTTGTCAGATGAGAGGATCGATATCACTTTCATGCCTGTGCAACGAATGTAATGCTACTAGAAGCACCCATTTAGATTAGTTTAGCTCAAGACAAAAAAAATGAGGGAAACAGCTAGCATGGCTTTGTTGAAGAGTAACAAAATCTACAAGCATCTCTTAAGCTCAACAATTTATTAGACTATATCTCATTTGTTAAATACACACAAAAACAAGACCATGATATAACACTACCACCAGCAGCCAATTAGATCAGCTTAGCATAGAATAAAGACAGGAAACGGGGGGGAAACAGCTGGCTCTGTTGAAAGGTAACAAAATCTAGTAGTGCCTCTAAAGGTCATGTCTGCTTTGTTTAGACAGGAGCATAAAATGGACTCTTCCTTGGTCGGGTGCATTGTACTATTGGGGAGAGCCAGGCTAGATGTTTCCCTGTCTCCAGTCTTTATGTTACACTAAGCTAACCAGCTGCTGGCTGTAGCTACATGCATGAAAAAGTTTTTAAGCCTCCACGCCGTTGATAGCCTTGGCTGGAGGTATTATGTTGTTGGGTTGTCCGTCCATATGTACCTGCCCCATCCTTGTGAACAAGATATCTCAAGAACGCCTCAAGGGAATTTTCTCAAGTTTGACACGAAGGTCACTTGGACTCAGCAATACACTGATACGTTTTTGGTGGTCATAGGTCAAGGTCACTGTGACCTTGTCTATCTCATTCTCATGAACACAATAAACAAAGAACACTTAAAGGGAATTTCTTTCAGTTTGACACAAAGGTCCACTTGGACTCAACAATGAGCTGATTGGATTTTGGTGGTCAAAGGTCAACATCAGTGTGATCCTGCATCTGTCTCATTCTCATGAACACGATATCTCAAGAACACCCTGAGGGAACTTCTTCAAATTTGGCACAAATGTCAACTTGGACTGAAGAATAAACTGATTAGAATTCTGTGGCCAAAGGTCATAGGTCAAGGTTAGTGTGACCTCATACGCTAGTTAAGACAAAACTTTACACAAATGTCTAATAGGATAAAATAATGAAGTGATGACATTTTGTGTCCAGAAGGTCAAAATTAATTCCAGACATTTTCATTGGTATGAAGTCAGCCTACCGCTTACCATGGCAAGCAGTGAAGTGCTAATAAACCATAGAGCAAAAGGTGATCATACAAACTGCAGTACAGCAAAGGTGATGTGACTAATATGTAACTGATACTGGAATCAGTACTCAGCTGTTGTTTATTATTATCATATCTTCTCCCCTTTGCCCCTGCAGGTACATGGCCATCATCCACCCTCTGCAACAGCGCATGTCGTCCACAGAGACCAAGGTGGTGGTGGGAGTGATCTGGGTGCTGGCTCTCCTCCTGGCCTTCCCTCAGTACTACTTCTCCAACACGGACCAGCTTCCCGGCCGGTAGTGTGCTACATCGACTGGCCCGAATACACTGTGTGTGACTTCAAAAAGATGTGAGTCTCTCTGTGGAATAGCTATTCAAATAGTCAACAAGCCCCGTTAATTACTTTTGAATTGACAGCAAATGTGGGAGGATGTTGTTTGTATCAAGTGTAAATGAGAGAGCATAGCGAAAAAGCACGGAAGCTTTCTGTGCTTTGTAGTGAATAAATTGAAGCCACATCATAGGGGATTTGTGTTCTCCCTCAACTGAAAGGCAAACAAATCGAGCTGGATGGGAGAAAAGAACTGTTAGATTTGAATGAAGCGTTACTCCACCATTCATTTTCAATTTGTAATTTGTCATTGTTTCCACTATTACAACTACTAAGCTAAAAGAGAACAGTTTACCAGGTGCTTTACAGAGCACAACTGAATACACAACTGAAAAAACAGGAACAGAGAATGGGTTTTGAAAAATCGGTTTTAAAATCTATTTTAAAGAATGAAAACAGTATTTGCAGGTTTAAGCACACGTCTTCAAAAACAATTTTAGTTTTCAGCTTTTTATCATACATGCCTAAATTTGAAGTCTGAGCACAACTTTCAATTGCTAAAAGTGGATTAACCACATGACCCTTTGTCTATTCAATTCTTACTCAGTGCCCTAGGTTAAAGCTGAGAACTTTGATTCCCAAAGTTCAGCTTTCACACTCATGTTAGCTCACAGGCACGTGTCCATGGCTTTCATCAGTACCATGGGGTCCATAAGGGGTGCTGGGGTGTCACTCGTCCTGCAATTCCAATTGTGAAATGCATATTTTAATGAAAAATCTTTTTTTTTTATTATTGTGTGAAAATCATTTCACATAAATCATGCATACAGAAAGGGGTTATTTTTCTAATGATGGTATGTGTGTTATGTGTAGGGATTTTTCTGGCGGCCCCTGACTGGTTGATACCACTTGCAAAGTAACTGGATCTGGGGCGGTACATTTTACGTTCTCTGTGCAGTTGAGTGGCTTTGGGATGGATTATGTAAAAAATAACTTGGGTAGGTTGACAAAATTTTAGCCTGGCTTAAAGTACAGACATTTTTCTTATTCAAAAATGTTTTTTTCAATATTCATATCAGTGGCTAATAGTGATGTTTTAAAAGCTACTTGGCAACACTTCAGTAACTAGAGGGCTATCTGACCAGAGGTGCGCCTGTCGGTTTATAGCTGGTCAGACCAGCTAGTAGTCAGTTTCAGTTAGTGCTTGTCATGTGTCACATAGACAGTGCCCATCAGGTTCAGGAACACCTTTACAACCTCACTCTCATATACCATCATGACAGCTCCCCAGAAATGAAGCAAAAACATTTCAATCATCCCCTGGTGACTGGCTTAAGTATACGTCATAAAGCGCACCCTCTTTATGTTAGCAAATGGAACATGGGCCAAACAAAAAAATCAAAGTACATGTCAACTGAATTTACAAGGTTAAATTCTGTCTTTCTAATAACTTTTAATTAGTTATTTGATACTACAAAAGAGGATTTGATGTCATGACAGATAGCTACATGACAGACACCACAATTGGTGTGCTTGTGATTAATGGCCCTGCTTGTGATTGGTTGGACGGGTAAATGGGTGGGAACTCTATTCTGCGAAGGTCACTGCTGCGCAGACTCTGGCTCAAAATGTCACATCACTGGTGCAAGATGACAGCATCCATATCCAGAAAAGTTTGTCTTAATTTTTGTACAGTGGAAGGAAGCGGAGACAGTTCATCCATCTTCATGTACAGTCTATGAAACACACTCTCAATGTAGAGACTGTTGCTACATCTTTTCTTGACCTGTTAGAAGAAATTTTGCCAGCAGAGGAGATATGACAAACTAATAGCCCAGACGTATGACGGCGGAGTGTGATGAGATAAGAATCCATTGGTGTGCATGAGGCCATACCAGATGTGAATAATTTGCCCAGTATGGTCATGTGCACCAATTAAATCTAGTCATACAGCAAGTAGCTCACCAGATCGAAAGAGTGTGCTGTTTTTTTTTCCCACCAAATTGAGTTAATTCTCTGCCTTTTTTCCTTACTCCTTCAAGAGGACAACTGGGCTGGACATTGCAGACTTCCTAAAGCAGCTCCAACTTGCTTACTTCCAGTCCAGGCTGTCAATGATGTTCATGAAGACAGAGAAGATTTAATTAAGTCCTTTCTACAGTATGAATACTGGGCAGCTGCAGTTCGATGCGAATACTGAGCGAGAGCTGGATAGATTACTGCAATTCTTAGAAGACTGGGAATTTATCTTCTTCTTGGCTTTGTTTCACTCTGTTTCTGCCAGCTGCGGAAAATAGATATTGACATGGTGTACATCCCAGGTGTGCTGAAAACCTTGTTGACATCATACAGTGTGTGTGTGTGAAGAATTTGTTCCAGCCTTGTGCAAAGAGAGCACGCAGCATCCCTCATAGTGGCCTCCTCACTGTGAAGATGGCCTGACCTGGAAACCTATGGCCAGACAGCCACTGAGGTGTACAACATTGTTATGGCCCATATCAGAGAGCAATTTGGGTTCACAGGACATCTTCAAAGAGCCACTTTGTTGAAAGTGAGACTCAAAAAGCAGCTCCCACAGCTCTCAGTTGCACAGCTGATGCATATCCAGTGATAACCAAGGTGAAACTGCACACAGAGCTCTCTCTTATCTTCGACAGAGAGGAGTTCAGTGTCTATAGTGGAGCTCTACTCTACCTCATAGTGGAGAACAACCTCCAGCTAACCTTCTTAGAGACAATCCACCTCCTTCAAATTCAGATCACAACCCCCATGACAACATTGGAGGCTGAGAGAGGTTTCTCTGCCTTGAAAAGGATAAAAGCATTTCTCCGAACCTTTATGTCCAACAAACAAATTAATACGCTCACCATTTTGTCAATTGAAAAGAGACTCTTAATATGTATTCACAGTTTTTAGAACAAGGTCATAGACAGATTTGCATCCTTGAAACAATTACAGGCCAAGTTGAATTATGAGTGAGCTGTATGCTATATGAAAAGAAACATACTGATAGCTAAGAAAGAAAATGAACCTGTGAGAAAAACAATCAGACTGGATATTGACAACTATGATCGTTTTGTATGTGATAACACAGCACGGCAATTAGGTTTTGATGCTAATTTTTGTGTTCAATTCAATGATGTGCTGTTGCCATAGAGTGTCTAAGGTAATGGATGTAGCCAGTATGATGTCACCCACTGGCATGTGGACTCCTGTTTTGAGGCTGAGTTTGGACTTTCAGGCATCACTGTGTTGTTTTTATTTTGGGGCAAGAAGTGCCCATAATTTGATGCGAGGGGGAGCTGTGGAGAAGAATCTGACTATAGAATGGTGATGCCTCATAGATGGCTGTTCTCTATTATGCAGTGACACTGCATTGTATTTTATCTTTAAATTGCCCAGATTTCTGCGTGATCAAACAAATTGTGTGGGCCCTAATGACATAGATGCCCCAGATACTATGCCTTTTTTATTTATGTAGTTTCTATCATTATTATTATTATCATTATTATTACCACTATTATTATTGTGTTTATTTTTTACAACCTAATGATGCCTAAATCATAGCAAACGACCTGATTTCTCGGTTTGGATTCATACTTTTATAGGCTAATTAAATGGTGTATTCTGTTTAAACTTAAATGACAATGTAAATGATAGAAAACTGGATTAAATGACAAATAGGACTACATCTATAAAAAAAAGAAAATAGCATCTAACAAATGCAAAAAAAAAATTATTGGAAATAATAAACATGACTATTTACTAGTTTTGTTGTAAGATATATTGTAGTTCTCATGTTAACACCTGAATTTACGAACCAAATATGGTCATCTTAAATGGTAACACACTTTCCAATTGTTGTAGGCGTTTGTAAGTGGTGCAATGTAACTAATTACTCTTACTTTACTCGAGTATTTCCATTTTCATACTTTATACTCCTAATCAACCATATTGCCGGCAAATATTGTACATTTTTGTCACTACATCTATAGTTACTTTGCAGATTAACACAAGAAGTAATTCAGATAATAAATGATGATGTATTATTGTAGATTAAGCCACCTGGCAGTTTAGTGGGTGATCAAGATCACCTTTACCAGCTGTCACATTAAAGTGATGAATATCATGTCATGAATCATGTTAATTCATTCATTCATCCATCTTCTAACCACTTCATCCTCTTGGGGGTTGTGGGGGGGCTGGAGCTTGGTTGCCAGACTATCGCATGGCTGACACAGAGACAGCCCTTCATGCTTCAATCTCACATTAACACCTACAGACAGACCTTTAGAGTCATCAATTAACCTAGCTCCCAATCTGCATGTCTTTGGACTGAAGGGAACCCACGCTGACACGGGGAGAACATGCAAATGCAGCACAGAAGGGCTCCCACACCCGGGATCGAACCGGCAACCATCTTGCTATGAGGCGACAGTGCTAACCACCACACCACCGTGCCGCCCAATCATATTAATAATAATAAATTAAAAACAGATGAAACAAACCATTTGTATGATAAATACATTTTTACTTTCATATTTTGATGCCAATTGTTTTGTTCCTTTACTAATGTTACAGGTCATCTGGTTTCCCTGTTAACATGTGACAGCAGACGTTGTGGCGTAGTGGCTGTGGGTCAGGAGGTAGAGCGAGCCGTACACTTATTGGCATTTCGATCCCCGGCTCATCCAGTTTGCGTGTCCAAAAGAAAGATACTGAACCCAAGAGTGTGAGTGTGTGCGCATGTGAATGGTTAACTGAGTGGTAGCCTCAGCCGCCTGTGTATGAATGTGTGTGTGAGTGGGTGAAAGTGCTGTGAGAGGTCAGAGGACTAGACAGATAAAAATCCATTTACTATCCTCAAGATGACAGGAATGTCTGTAATGTTTGTGAATTTGGGGAACATTTTATGAAACTAAAAACATATGGTTATATTTTACCTGCAGCCCCTGGCGACCCCTGTCTTGCCAACAATGCTGACACTGCTGTCTTTGCCAGGGAACAGCGGGCAGGCAGGTGTCAGATCTGTGCAGACCACCACAACAAAAACACTGACGCATCAAGAACAGTATGATAATAACATCCAAAACACGACAAGATTCAGTGACATGAGAAATGCTTTAAAAAATGGGCCATCTAATGTTTTGAAATACAAAAATGACCAAAAAATAAATAAATAAATCAGAGCTGCCTATTGGATTGTTACCATAGCCCCACCTAGTGGAAAATTACTCTCATTTTTAATCATGCTGCATAAAAAACGAAAAACAAAAAGACAGTACTCAGGCAAACCTCTTGCCTCATGTAACACCAGAGCAGAACCTAATCTGAAAAACCTAATGTGAACAGAGACCTACATGCCCACCTGGCCCGACAGTAGTTGTTTATCAACCCAAAACAGATTGAGGTCAGTTTTGGAGGAATGTCCCCCATGCACTATGCAACTTCGCTAAAAGCCCACTTTGCAATTTTGCCTTGATTCTATAAATGAAAGAGCTTGTTCAAGCATCCCCTTAGGTAGCCGAATACAAACCTGATTTTACATTGTTAGTCTTTTGAATTGCAGCAGATTTTGAGAGCTTAGCCAGAGGGCTGCACGGAATGCAAATTATTAAACAACAACGGACAGTCGGGGGATTTTTCTCCCAAGGCGGAGAGTTTCTCTGATTCAGAGTCATGCAGGGTCAAAATCTGATCTTCAGCTGTGTATTCAGTAGCTCAATTTCTCCCTAAGTTTACAGCATTATGATCAGCTTTGTGTTTGATTGTGGTTATTTTCCTTCATGCAGCAAACACTGTATTTCTGTGATTCGTTTTTTATATGCTCTCTCTAATGGGCCATTTAGAGGAAACATCTGAGAGAGCTAGCAGTTATCTAGCGCAGCACAATAATAAATTATATGTTTGTGTATTTTTTTGTCTCAAAAGGGGGAATCTGGGGGGGATCTGTGAATATGCAATATTGTTCATTCCAGTTTAACAACTTGACACTTTGCTGTGAAGTCCATTCTCAGTGTTTGTGCACTTGAGGTTTCATGTTTCTGCAACACATAAGTCACATGCTGGATCATGTAGGGACCACTAGAACTCCATGGATAAATTCATTCATTTGTGCGACTTAAACTGAATTTTTACTGTGAAATGTAAGCCACAACGTGGATTTTTCACAACTCCACTTGAGCTCCACCCATGACCTTAGTGTCCACAGTGACCATAGGTTACTGTAGCCAATGACCTATGAAGTCATCTTATCAACAACAACAGCAACAACAAAAAAACAGGTCGCCCCGTTATTCTTTCTCTCTCCAAAGCAGCCGAGGTCGCCCAAGGAGCCGCAAAGCAGGTTACTGGCTGGAGCACAGCACCTTTTCTCGGCTGCCCAGCCCCAAAAGCTAGGCTACATAAGTTAAGACATTTGGTCAATGAAAACAGAATACAACTACTAAATTGGCCTACATTAAACACTCACATGAAACAAGAGAGATTAGCATGCTAGGCGTTATATTAGCATGGATGTATTCGCCCCTAGTTGAAACATTTTTTTTCCTAATATCAACTCACCAGGCAAGCCAACTTCTTGGGACATGGCTTCCCACACCTGCTCCTTTTGATTTCTGTCCCTAATCATAAAGGACTCAGTGTCCTGCAGTGATTAGCTTCTCTCTCATTTTGAAGTAGGAATGAATGTGTGGTAGGAATTAAAGTTTCCGAGGATGTCCTCTGGGTTTCACACAAGCGATGCACATCAACTTTTTGATTGGTGGCTGGTCATTTGCAGCCGAAATGCATCATAGCTAATTTGCATAAAGTTCACGACTCCCCAACTTTCACCTGACGCTCTGGTCGTCAAAACACAGACGCCTTGCGGCTTTTGCAGCGGTGGTCACCAGTGCCCATTGAAAATGAACTGAATCATCGTCTTTGAAGCTTTTGCAGCTCTTGGTGTGCATGTACAGTAACTCCTTCCACCAGATGGCTCTCCAAACTCCATCGTTTGCACGTTCGTTTTTAATGGCACTAATGCGAGACCTTGCCTGTCCCTGATTAATTCAGTGTGCACCGCTAACCAGGAGTAAATTAGTTGGGGAGTGTTCCGGTCTCAGTGTCTTCCGGCATCAGACGCTGATTAAGAGAAGCCGTTCTTTAACGTTGGTATGATATAGACTTTAATGGCAGCCGGCAGCATCAGGAGGAAATGTGGTGGTACAAGGATGAAAGTTAAGGTGGCGAAAGTACAAGAAGGTTGGGTGGGAGACCAGTGTTCGTATCCCATTTAGATTATATAGCTCAACCCTGTTCTTTTTTCCTAAACCCAACCACATGCAATAGTTGTTAAAGGAAAAAAAAACATCAATTTGCGGTATTGTACTGATGTAGTTCATTTAGCTTGAAAGAGACTGTATGTAAGCGGTACATTTCCTGTGAAAATGGAACTGTATTTTGAAAGAAGGCAATGCATGTAACAGGCAGAAGTTGACATGGTGTCCTACAACTTCAACAACCAACACACCCAGGGCACCTTGCACATCATATGTGGACGTGGAAAATCAATGACCAAACGTCAATATTTGATGAGTTTGGAGTGAGAATGAGTTGGAAATCACCACTTCTCCCAGCCTGGCTCCTAGCAGCCAACAGAATCGGTGCTTAACGAGCAGCACACCAAAGCAGCTCTTCTTTCAGTTCATGGACTCACTGGTAACATTAACTGGGCATAACAGTACACGACCAAGCACAGGACTGTTTAAGTTTTTGTCTATGTACATGTAACATTATTGATTTGGTTTAACACTATTCACTGAGCTGTATTTTAGTGATCTCTTTGTAGTTTGGTTACTTGGTATTTAGCTTCGCCACACCACTGAGTTCATGTTTACGTTAGTGATGCATCTCAGGCACAGGGTCTTGCACGCAAACTAACCATCCTTTTTTCTAACCGAGCACTGTTGTTCTACACAGATCACATGGATACACTGATCTGGTCTTAAACGTACACACTGAGAGGAAACTTACAGGTTCTGTTTTCACACTCATACATGCAGAACATACGGAAGCACAAAAAAAAGTGCAGAAACATTCTTGCTGGCACACACCCAACTCCTGCTCACTCTGGCACATGCCCTCACTCTCATACAAAACAAAATGAATACTCAAGAATCTGTATGCTGATCCGTGTAATATTGTACAACATGAATATGACTGACCTTTACTATCCAGAACTCCAAAAACCTCAGCCTTTACCAGCTTAATTTAATTATTCATCAGAGTTCCAAATTGATAGTTCAGTATTTTTTAAATTCTATCATTCAATTTAGATATTGGTAGCAATTTAAATGCTTTTTAAGCTATTGCACCTACAACCACTGCTGGCTCCCAGATAGTTGTGATTTACCAAAATCCTGCCCGCATGTACATGTCGAACTGAAATTTAAGGTGAGCATAGAGAAACTTCCTTCCTTCAGCAGATGACCATAAAAAACAAACTTGTAGTGTCATACTCTGCACATACATCGTTCTGCACAGTGAAGCTCAAACATACAGCTCAAGTAACAATAGTTGAAACACACTTTGACTGGAGGACGAAGCAGGTAAAACAGCAATTAGAAGAACTTCAGTATTATTAACCCACAGGCTGGTTGGAGCACTTTTTGCATATCATTTTAAACTCTGTGAGTGCCATAGAGGTTTGGCAAAAAGCTTGCCACCATTTGGATTAATGTTATGCAGAGGGCTGAAGATAGTTAGGACAAGCACTAAGAATAATTAACAGGCACAATGTGACCCTGGTCTGCCTGTGCAGTGACAGTCAGGGTTGACTAGTCACCTTTCCTCCACATATCATCTTTCTTTGAGCTGCTAAAATAGAACCAAAGGCCTCTCATATCATACCAGTGACTAAGCATTAATGTGAATCATTTTAACACTGTATTTATGCATTGCTTGGGCAGAGGAAATAGCTAAAGCTGTCATTGCTTCTGAAGCACACCAATTTCATCTCGCCTCACCCCGTGATCTACGACCAAAGAGAAGGCAAGGAAACGTATTGTTGTGCAAATGCTGGTGGTAATCTTCCCCTTGCACACACAGAAACCTTGCTGTGCAAAGCAAACTTCTGAAGCTGCTTTAAAACAGAGGGTAAATGCAGCATGCCTGGAGGTGCTTTATTCACACTTTGCGCCACCCCAGTAACTCCAATTTCTTACATTTGTCTTTTTGTAATCCCACAGGCATAACTAGCCGACACACACATATGAAAGCACAAACACAGGTTCATTTTCACAAATGTGCACACAAGAGTAGCTCAGCGAACACAGAAAAACACCCACGCAATGACGCACATATGCAGGCACTCAGATACACAGCAACACGGCTCCGATCACAGCTCTGCTGATGGCAACCTCTCAGCTCATCAGCAACAGTGTTTACCCTGCTCTGCTGCCAGCCTTCCTATTGCCCTCCCCTTCTACTGCCTCTGTCACATTTCTCTATGGAAATATAGTTTGTTGTGAACAGCGCAACAGCAATTTCATTGTTCATTAAGGGATGCCAACTGCACTTATTACTTTTTTAATGAAACTGTAATCAGTGAAACATAGGAACTGAGTGAGAAGGCAGCAGTCATTCAGCTCAACTGCTGAAGCTGTAAATGATGCATTTGATTAAGGCTGACCCCGGGCAAGATCCTACATGTGTTTCTTTGCGGGTGTTGTCCCATTGCCACTATCGTAGTCACCCTGTCTGCTGCCTTTGCAGTCAGTGGGAATCAGTAAGTATGGCCTCTTGGAGAGTTTTAACAGATGACACTGAATGCACACTCACATAGATAACTGTTGTACATCTCCACCCCCATGACATAATCACACCTACACAGAGAGACACAAACACTTCTACACTGTAAGAAAAAGATAAGAAACCCTCCCATTCCCTCCTTTTACCTTTTTATCTGTCTCTGTTCTGGAGTCTACCCTGGGAACCAGATGAATCTTTGAGCTCACGTTTTATTTGCTCTGGCGGATGTGTCCGTCCCTCCCCTTCATCTCAGATAGCTGAGATTTCTACTCATAACGACAATCTACAATACGTGATAATGTCATTTTTGGCTCAAGCATCCTCGAGCTGAGGACAATAAAGAAAGCATCCAAACACTATCCACGCAGCATAGTAATTGTCATATAAGTGCAGCTAGATAACAGCACCTTGATCACAATCATAATTGGGATGATTGAAATTAATGACTGTTACTCATTGGGGTTACTGTATGAGGCGTGTGCATATGCCAGTGCTCATCTGGTGGGAGAGACATAGGGCAGAGAGGGCAGAAAAGAGAGCTGCAGGATGACGGCTGCTTTTTCAATTTTCAAAATGTATTTATTTTTGGCCTTTTTTTTTTCAGAAAACTGCCTACCCCAGCTTCAACAAAATGAAGTCATTTTGAATTTTCCTCACCTTTTTATACTGCAGAGAATATTTGCTTCTCATGAGAAAAAAAGTACAAGAACATGTCACAAATTAGATCAGTGTTATGCTGAAGAAAGACACACACACACACACTAAATAAATACATACAATACATACGGTATGTAACATTCGGGTTTGTGTTGGTTGGCTCATATGGAGAAGCAGGATGGTGACTTTCTTAAAGGTCCCATATTATGCTCACTTTCAGGTTCATACATTTCATTTGGATTTCTAGAACATGTTAAAAACTATAATGTTAAAATTATAGATGCTGCGCAGCAGTGGTAGGGGCCGGCAATTTTAGGCAAAATTAGGCAATTCTGAGCCACACACACACTAAAACAAAGCATATCACAACATAGAAGTTAGATCATATAATTATGACACGCCCTTCAAATTGTGGATGAGTAGCTGAAGTGATCAGACTCATAATATACAAAGGAAAGAAAAAACTCAAGAACAAGAAAGTAAGAATAACATTAACTGCTAGCAATTATGAACAAACTGGCCTGATGTAGCTTAAAGCTAAACATTATCCATGGTGACAAAGATGAAAACATTTTTTAAAATGTAGATGTAGCTACTGGATAGACTCCACATATTGACAGATAGCTAAGCCAAATAAACAGGGAAAAGAGACAAGGGATAACAGGGAAAAGTGTTGATAAAGAGTATTTGTCTCTCCTTGAAACTGCCTGGATCATAATCATTTTAACCTTAGTAGTCTCTAATTTTTCACATTAGAATGTCTGTTCTGCCTTTGCTGAGGCTTGAGCTCACAACTTCTGAGACTGAGGTCCATCTTCTATCTCACCAAGCCAATTGGCAAGTGACAGTTCGTGTGTGGCTTCACAAATTGACTAAGCCAAGCATCAGGGTGCCAGACATTTTTCAAAGCGAAAGTTCCAAAGCTGTAGCACATATGGTTGATTTGCTATGAATTTGATTTGCTTTGAAGTTTTGAAATTTAGAGGCTTGCTGTAGCACCACCATCAGGACTATTGTCTTATGTTTCCAGTTGAGGACATCTGGCATGGGACTGGACCTTTATGAAAAATTTGGCTAGATTTCTCATGTGGAAATGTTGCACAAGGTGAGGCTTGAACTCACAATCCTCAACACCAAGAACCATCCTCTATCTCACTGAGCTAATTGGCAAACAGAAATGTTGCATGTAGCTTCACAAATTGACTAAGCCAGTCACCTGTGTGCAAGACAGCAGCTGTTAGTGTGTAAAGGCAAATTTCAAACGACTGTCAAAAATTCAGTTATTAAGACAAAAATCTGAAAATACACAAATTGCATCTGGACAGCATGGAGATGTTGGTAAATTGTTTTCAACAATGATTTTTTGGCTCCATAAGTGAAAAACTGTTAAAGAATTCCATTTTTGCATTGACTCCAATTGTTGACATGAGAGCGAAATTCAAAATGCTGTAAAAAAAAAAAAAAAAAAAAATTCAGTTTTTTAGATAAAATTCTGATATTTTCCAAACATCATGTACCATGACTCCAAAATTTTGTCATTTTTTTAATGAACATTGAAAATGTATTTAGCAAGAATTTGCAAGTATATGTTTACAATACTGTTTATAGTCAAACATTTTGATGCACTTGTAGGCTCAGTTTTTGATAAATCAAAAATCTGTGTGGATCGTTTGTGTAGTACAGTCTGCCTGGATAAATGTCTTCACCGTTTTAGCACCTGTCTCTTGAAGTGTTCTGGTGTACTAGTGATAAGAGCACAATACACTAATCAATGTAGCCCATTTTTGGGGGTGCTGAAGCACCCTAAATTGAATCCCAACACCTCTAAAATTTGAGAGATTTTTTTTTTTTTACTGTATGTCCTTTTTTAACAAGCTAGAAAAGTGTCAAAACCATACAGTACTTGGTTGAAACGTAATATTTTAACAACAAAAATACAGCAGCAATGTGTGTGTGTGTGTGTGTGTGTGTGTGCAGACAGACAGACAGACAGACAGCCACATCATGGATTTCAGATTGTTTTTTTTGTTTGTTTGTTTTTTTCGGAAAAAAAGAGCCAGGTTCAGGTAAGTGTGTAAGATCAAATGGTCTGTCTACAGTATCTAGAATGATGTTGTAATTTGGATCAATGTATCAGTTTATCTCTTATTAGATATAAAATGCATTGTTTGGTTATTTGCCTTTTTTGCCCCAAAAAAGTGTTGTGCTTTTCTTTCACAAATGTGGGAATGAAATTGCGTTAAAATGTACAAAACAGTGAAATTTATCTTGCCTGGCCGGGCAGCTCTCTGGGTGCTCAGCACCCCTAAACATCTGATCCTAGAATCGCCCCTGCTGCAGACCTTGTTCTTGACTTACATATCACTGAACTAACCAATCAGAAGCTAGACAACTAAAGGCCAAAACACACAACACAATGTACAACCCCAAACCTGCGGCAGATAGACGCGCGTCAGGGCTCCTGAACATGCCACTCCACGGCATTTCACGCCACTGTCCTATTTTCAGCCTTGCCCCCCTTGAATTAAATGCATTTCCCCACTCACTTTATGCTTGTACATACCAGCTCCTGCAACAGCTTCTTGTCTCTGCTTCAGTGGTAACTTGACTCTTCTCCTCACCATTGATGCGTGAAGAGAACTCTGTAGCTGTTGCTGTGTCATGTGTGACAAAGAATGTATGAGGAGAGACTTGTTGTTGAGGTTGAGAAATATCCCGAGCTAAACGACCCACAATCCAATCATTGTGAAGACAACTGTCAAAAAGATATTGCTGGTGAGTTATAGCTCTGGAGAGCAGCTCTTCAGGTGATAAATAAATATTCAAATTTGTTCATTCAAATTTAATTTGTGGGTGTCCAGACATGATTTTAAGATAATGCAAAGGTGGAGGAAGTACAGATCTTTCAGAAAGATCTGCATCTTCACCCGCCCCATACACACTTTCACGCTCTCTATACCATCGACCAGTGTGTTTCATACTGCTGCAAAGTGTGTCTCTGTTTGTCGGTGTCCGACGCTGACGTCTACTGACAAAGCGTTGGTATTTGACGATGTGGGAGTGAGAATGGGCTGAAAAACCAGTGGTAGATTCACAGATGAAAGTATTAATAATGTAAATGATAACTGTGTTAACATGAATATGTAAATAGTTAAGTGTGTAAATTGGCACAAAAAGATGATTTAACTTTACTTCTGAACTTTATACACACATACATTATGAGACCCACACTCAGAGAGGAAATCACAGAGTGAGCACACCTCGTCCTCTGTGATCTCTCTCCACTAAATTGGGCTTCACACAACATGAGCCTGAGATTAGTGCCTGCAAGGCAGTGAGAAGAGAGGCATCCTGTTACCTCCTTTATTCTCTTGCCTCTGCTGGCAGGCAAAGTCAAAAGAACAGCTGCCCTTCCTCCCAACACACACATTCATTAATTATGCATACTGGTACAAACACCCACATCTTTAAATAAACAGGCACAATTGAATTATGCATGTAAACATGCCTTTCCTTCACATAATTCACACTTTAGTGCTCAGATACTGTAGAATAGATGTTGATACAGTTCATTTCGTGATACAGGATTGAGCTGAGGGTGAGCTCAGCCACTCATATTTGTTGCATTTGCATTCATATTCACACATTCACACACACACACACACACACGCACACACACACACACACGCACACACACACCAGCGGCCAGGAAAATAAAGACATTTGAAGCATGTTGTCCGCTGGGGGAGAGAGGAGGCAGCAGCAGCAGAAATTAAAACAACATAAGTTACTGTGTATAATTTGTCAGGGTGTCTGTGGCCTCTGTTGAAGGAGGTTTTATTGACTCAGCTTGTGTGACAGCAAGGTGACATGGTACAGATCCTATTCCCCAATGTGTCATCCATCAGTGGCGGTTAAGGGTCTGCTGGGGCCCTCTGGGGAGATGGTTTCTGTCAGAGGGAGTCCCTCTGCTCTTACAAGGTAATACTTCAGTTAGAGTTGGTTTGTTGTAAATGAAAACTTTGAAAAAAGAATGCATAAAACTTTTTCTTTCTTTTTTTTTGAAGTGCAGTTGGGCCAGTGCATTGCTTTTTAAAGTCTAAGGCAAAGACCCTCCCCCGGTAATAGTAACAGTGGCGGAGTGTGAATGTGACTGTACATTACAGAAACTCAAAAACTGTACTTAAGTATACATTGAATGTGACTGAAATTACAGGTCCTGAAATTCCCTAATAATTTCATCAAAATTTCCTGGAAGGTTTTGTGTAATTTTGTGCAAATTCTCAGGAAAGTATAGACCAGCGGTTCTCCAAGGGGACTTGAGGGGTGCTAATGGAGTTCCAGGGGATTCCTGATCATAGGTTTCAGTCCCTTCATTGTTATCTCCTGAACTGTAGTTGACAACTATAGAATTCTGGTCTTATTCACATTTAACAACCAAAATCTTTTTATATGGAGGTCCCTGAAGCAAATTTTATCAAATGCAGGTCTGTGTTCTAATGATGATTCTGTTACTAAACCCAAAATAGTGACAGGGAATTTAAGAAACACTTCTATGCGTTGTATTAGAGGGTAGGCGTGACTATGGTCTAATGGGTTGGAGGACCTGTTGAAAACACCATGACAATAACTCGCACAGCCAACAGTGGTCGGCTGGCAGTAACGTGGTGGAAGATTAGCTTGCTAGAAGTAATAGTTGGCCATAGCCTTGTAGGTGCTAGCGGTCCAGTGAGAGTCTCGTGAAACAAGCAAAGACAGGGACCCACTTGTAAAAGCATTTCTCCATAGTGCCTCTAATGGCCAAAAACACCACAGGGTACCTTAAATCCCATTCACATACAACACTGCAAGGAAAACCTCAACAAAAGAAAAAAATCCATTCATAAAAATAAAATAAACATCAGTAGATAGAAATCTATTTTGTACCACAACAGTAGGCCTATGCATGGTCAGATTGAGAAGCATTTACCTTATATGTGCAGGCTGCTCAATCTGCTGCCATAATAATAAATAAATAGTAACCTGAGTACGCCATTATATATCAGCAAATATGTAGTCTCGTTTTTGATACTTTTACCAATAGTAGTTGACTGCACGTGTGTGTGTGTGTGTTTTTGAGCAAACAGTAAACATCTTTTTACTTTTTGTGTGTCTGTCAAGAAATGTTGGCACAGACACGTTTTTCATGATTTTAACAAAGTGGTCAACAGTCAGTGTTTGAAGACACATAAATGTTTTCAAATCTGGGAAAATCACCAGAGGCTGGCTTCCTTTCATTATTTAGAGTTGAAATGTGCACACAGAACCCCTAACATCAAAAAAAGAATACAAAAGTAAAGAAAAGGAAAAAGAAAAAACAACAAAAACAAAACAAAACCCCACAAGTCAAACAGTGAAAGTGTCAACCCACATTAAAAAGCCTCTGTGAGATCTAGGAAGAACAGTTTGATGTTTATGTTTCTTAAAGATATAATAGGTGTCATTTCTGCATTAAAACAGCACATTTCTTTCATTAACTGCTTGCCATTTTGCAACACAGTCATCCAGTAGGGACCTAATTTATTGGTGTGATATTGATTCAGCTCACTACAATGTGCTACTATGACAAATGACCTATACCAGCCACGCAGTTAATGTGAAGGCCCCCGATCACCACACATTAATTTTCTTTTGTTCTTCCTCTTTTTTTTTTTTTAACCATTTCACAAGGGTACAAACCAGTGGCGGCTGCTGGTCTTTCAAACTGGGGAAGCTCACTTTAATGTTTACATCATAAAATTTGTCATATTGTAGCGAGGCAGTAACTTATAAAAGAAACATTTAATTGATGCCATTTTTTAACCACACTCATGCCATAGAACCATAGCAAAACACACCTCAGAGATTTTCAGATGGGTTTACAAACGGTGAAAATTAGCCATATGGCTTATGGAAATGAGGAACTCTGGACAGCTCGAGCTCGAAGCGCAACGATGCTGGAGTGTATTTCCAAAGTGCTGTCAATCACAAAGGGGTTCAGCCTCTTAGACAATTCGTCCAATCATCATGCATACACTGAGCGTCCTCTCCCGCATACCGCTCCATTAGGTCCCAGGGAAGCTGAGCCTCCCTGGAAGTGACGATTTTGTCACATTCATCCAATGACCGTCTCGCTTTGCTGCATGAAAAAAACCTGCTCAGCCCTATAGGAGTGCAAGTAGGCTCCATGTCCACTGTGCCGACACGTGAATGTATGACAGGGAGGTTGCGTTTGAAAACTGGTGATAAACAGCTGACATTTGAACATCATAGTCATGATGTTAAATGTATCCTAGCACACATTTGAAGGGGAAGTTCCGTTTTTTACAACCTGGACCTTATTTCTGGCATTAAATATGGTTGTTTACTCACCTAGATAAGTTTGGTGTCATGATGACAAGCAACTCTAGCAATTCATAAAAACATATTGGTGAAATGAACGAGTTTTGCGGCAGATAATGTGTTATTTAGAGCCTCATTGTCGGTGCCCCGATCATTCCCACTATATGGATGTACGCAGCTCTCGCAGATCTAAATATTTTCCGAATGACTCCAAATGACATCAAACTTATCTGGGTGAGTAAACAACCGTATTTAATGCCTGTTTACCAGACCACAGTGACAAATGTGACAAGCTAAATGAGCCAGTTTCACAAGCTAGTGCAACCTATGGTCCCTCTACCTCATTCTCTGTCTCAGAAACTATTTCGCCAAGGGAAGAGTCAACATGCAGCTAAAGAGACGGACCACAACAACTATAGAATAGCATTAGCTGTAGAGGCAGTCAAGTCATCTAATGCTAACGATCAATCAATCAATCAAAAATCACGATCAATTAATACATTACTTCCTGTATTACAGTAACTATTGTAACACAGTTATCTTCAGCCTCCCCACCGAACTCCTCTGCTGCCCGGATCAATACCCTCACCAAAATCATCCGACCACTTCACCCCCATTTTTTATCCAACTACACTGGCTTCCTGTTCAGTACGGGATTGACTACAAAACCGTCTGCTCACCTTCAAAGCCCTCCACAATGTAGCCCCCCCTTATCTCTCTGACCTTCTCCAGGAATACACCCCCCTTCCTCTGCTAGTCTCCTGACCATTCCCACCTCATGCCTCAGCACCATGGATGCCAGGGCTGTCAGCTGCACTGCCTCCAGGATCTGGAACTCCCTGCCCCAACACATTTGACAGGCTGACAGCATAACATCAAAACATCATTCAAATCCCATCTCAAAACCCTCCTTTTCAAACTAGCTTACTCATTCTAACACTGACTGGACCCTCTACCCTGTGCACCTAGGGATGTTCAAAAGTTTTGTGTACCCATCCCTTTACTTGTGTTTTTCACCATTCAGTAAAGTAGCATGTTGCATATTTTGCCACAGTATTGACCTTCCAGAAACAGCTGCATTCATAGAATGAAGTGAAATCCCTCGACTACACATGCATTTTATCCTTTTGACTAATTGAGTCACTTCTCAAACTATTTGGTTACACCAGTGAAGTCAATATTTATGTAAAATTTTGTACTGTATTTCCTATTTGTAGAATAGATCACTTTTTGAGAGATCCATTTTCAGACAGTAAAGGGTCTTTTTCTGTTGATCACATTATTTCGACTTAATATTGTTAAGAATAAACTATGAAAAGTTCCAAGGGGGATATTTTGTATCAGCACCGCTTTTAATCAAATGACTTAACTTTTGGGTATGCCTCAGAGGTAATTAGTTGTTTTCAAACGCTGATTTACATCTCTGTTGTTTTTCACCTGTTACAGAAGCTTGCTAATCTCTCTGACCTCTCATCAGTATCACATTTCAGCAGCTGGATTCATTTTGTTATGGTACCATTGTTTATTTCGACAGTGTAGAGCCAAAATCCCAGCAAAGGATGTTTTTTAATGTAGTGTTTAATGTGGCACCAACCATCTTAACCACCCACAAAGCCACTTTAATCATGCAAATCAGAAGGATCTGTGAATTTATCCATCAGCTCTCTCTGCATCATTAACACTTTGATGATTCACTGTCTGGAGGACTTTGGAGGAAGGAGCACTTCAGAAACAGTGCATATGTCATTTAGATGGACACAGCATCTGGTGTCAGTGTGTCATTTTAAGCACTCTGGTTTTGGGAGGTGTGTGCAGAGATGTGGCAGTTTGGCAATGTTGAAACACAGTGGGAGCCTTTGAACCTCTCTGTTTCTCAGAGAATTGACCCTGACAACATCTTCACCCACAGCCTGATCCTGTCAAGTCACACTGACACAGTTGAGTTTTTCAAAGAAAGAAAGTAGGTTTGCTTTGACAGTGGCATTAGAAAAAATTTAGACACCTGAAAGCTGAGAAATAAGACATGTTTTAGCAACAGGAAAGCCAAGAATGGAAATGCTGATTTTTTTCCTCTTCTTTTAATGTGTCCCAGATTGAAGAGTCCCCACATTATTTTAGCTTTTACAAGACAGAGATATATTAACAAGCACTCCTGCTTCTTCTCCGTCTTCAGGCTGTTGTGTAAACCAAGACATTTATCTTAGGTAGTGGTGAATTGCAAATGTGAATGAACTACCTGGTGTCCTTTATATTAAGCCTGTTTTTCATGTAAGGGAATTAGCTAGCTGATACAGCCAATGTCACACCTCAGCAAATCCAAATAAGGATGCCAAAGACACTGAGCAAAAGATATATTTAATCTGGTTACATTTCCCCAAAACTGAGCTTATATTTAGCAAATAACAGATGTGATACACAGCATGTTGTCTATCCTGTTTAATCTGAGCTAAGAAACACACTTCCTCCTACATCACACACACACACACACACACACACACACACACAGACAAAGAGTTTGCCTTTAAACTCTGGGCACTTGTGTACATACAAATCACATTTCTACTAGTAATTGGATTGCGGAAGCTTCCGTTTTCTCTGAATTGATTTTCCTCAGCCTTGTGGTAAAGGTTATCGGCACCTTGTGTGACCTGCTGCTATGTGCATTGGCTTTGGTAACACTTTAAATAGTGTGTTTATTGCGCGGTGTGGGAGAATGCTTGACTTCTTGGTTTAATTAAAGACAAGATTAGATTTTATTGCGTTTCTTCTCTCCACTCATGTGAAGGGAGAGGATAAAAAAAAGCACAGGTGTCACTAACAACATTAACGACGGCTCTTACCATTGAGCTGTGCCAGTGAGCCGACATGCACAACCATGTTCACAGCTGAGTCCCAATTGCATTCACATTTTAAGCAAACTGAATATGCGGTAGAAGTGTGACCAAACTAAGAATAATCACAAAAGTGAGTATACATGTTTTAAACAGAACCCTGCTTTTTAAGTGTGCTGTTGATGTACAATATTATCCTACAATTCAATGCACAAAGGATATGGAGGAGCTTCCCACAGCTGAAAAACATTCAAACTAATAACAGATGGTGGTGAGACAGCTCAAGAAAGATGGTGCAAAACAAAAACATAAAGACATAAATTGTGCTTGTTTGTGTGAAGTTTAACAGTAAAGTCAAGCAGGCAGTGGAACACTAAATACACCAACGCCACAGACTGGTTGTTTATTGGTGCACATATTGCATTTCCTGTTGGTTAAAACTACGCTTGATTCCTTGTATCCTGACTGCAAAAACAGTAGACTATGGCAATGTAATTAGAGAGGAAATTTTCAATTAGTATGTATCATCGGTAACTGATGTGGCCCTGCACAGCCTGCTCCATCCACACAGGTGTTTTCACTTTGTTTCACTGATTAGACCTCTCCTCAGGACTGCGTGGGTGCGCACTGACTGTGACATCTCTCTCCCTTTGTTGTTAGTGCAGTTGCACCTGTTGAAGCCTGGTCACAGCGGAAAGTGGTACAGCGAAGTTCATTCGAGCATCCTCACAAAACAATTGGTGCTAGAAGTTTGGTGATGTGCGACCACTTGCAGGGCTAGCTGGCAAACAGTAACAATGTCGTGATAGCTCTGCTACAAAAGTAATCTAGATAAGAGAATATGGTCATGAAAGCAGGGTGCCAACTACAGGGGAGTCAGGGGGAGCTTGGCTCCTCTTAATAAGACATAAGCTCCCCTGAAGGCATGATTTGTGAAAATTTGGGTGGTCTCAAAAATATTTAGAATATTACTATTTTTTATCATTTTCTTAAATCACTGAACTCAACAGGCTTATTTCTGGGACGGGTGCCTGTATGGGACAGGCATTTCATTCCTTTTGCACAAAACTGTTGCTCAGCAAAGATTGGAAATACAATCAATCAATTGTTAAGTTGAACCAGTATGAATATTGCTTTAAAAAAAAAAACAAAAAAAAAAAACAAGACTTAGCTTAGCTGTAGCTCCGACAAAAGGCATCAGAGAGGATTATGGAACCCAGCACTGCAACACAAAACCACTTTATCTAGTTATGGAGTTGTGAAAAACCCCTTTGATTCTTTTGATCGGTGAACACTAATGGACTAAAAGAATATGAATGTTATTGGGAAATCAAAGAATGGACACATGACTCTGACTTTATGACAGCTGGTAAATCTGAATTGAATATGGTCCCCTCTGGTGCTCATGGTTTCAGTAAAATGCACTTAACGATTTAAATGTGGAGAATCAACTGAGTTAACAATATGTAGCATGTCCATATTGACATACAGTCATGGAAAAAATTATTAGACCACCCTTGTTTTCTTCAATTTCTTGTTAATTTTAATGCCTGGCTCAACTAAAGGTACATTTGTTTGGACAATTATAATGATAACAACAAAAATAGCTCATGAGAGTTTAATTTAAGAACTAAGAACTATTCATTTTCCATGGTTTTCTTGATAATAACCAAAATTACTTAAATTCTTACATCAATAGCTATGGCATTGTACCGCCAAAAACACTACTTTTAAGCATTCCATGTTTTCTTTTCTGTTTGCTTTAAACACATGATACACACAAGAGTTAATACTTGATTGCATAACCATTGTTTTTGATGACTGCAGCCATGCGTCTTGGCATGCTCTCCACCAGCTTCTGACATTGTTCTGCTGTCACAGCAGCCCATTCCTGTTGGACAAATTCAAACAAATTTTCTTTGTTTTTGGGCTTGTGGTTCTCCATTTTGAGTTTGATGATTTTCCACAGGTTTTCAATTGGATTAAGATCTGGTGATTGAGCAGGCCAAGGCATGGTGCGAATGTTGTGGTTCTCCATCCAGGCTTTAACTGACCTTGCCATGTGGCAAGGGGCATTGTCTTGTTGGAAAATCCAGTCATTCGAGGCAGTAAAGAGTTTTCCAGCTGATGAAAGAAGACTGTTTTCAAGGGTAGTCCTGTACATGACCTGGTTCATTCAGCCTTCACACAATTGCATTTGCCCTGTTCCACTCAGACTGAAACAACCCCAGATCATGACTGATCCACCCCCATGTTTTACTGTAGGGGCAAGACAGTCTGGGTTGTAAGCTTCTCCAGGCTTCCTCCTAACCAGTAAGTTGGCTGGAGTGGGCATCAATTCAAAATTGGATTCATCACTGAAGAGAACCTTAGCCCAATCATCAACAGTCCAATCCTTGTGGTCTCGAGCAAAGAGTAACCGGGCCTTCCTCTGCCTTTCATTGATGAAGGGCTTCTTGCTTGCTCTGTGTGACTTCAAACCAGCTTCAACAAGTCGGTTTCGAACTGTCCTTGCCGAACAAGTCACATTTCTCGACAGTGCCCACTCATTTTTAAGGTCCCTGGAGGTCTGACGACGATTCCTGACACAGGAACGGATGAGTGCACGGTCATCTCGTGGGGTAGAAAGACGTTTCCTGCCACGGCCAGGTAGCAATTTGGTAGTGCCATGTTCAGCTTGTTTTTTTTTGTTGTAATGAACGGCTGTCTTGGAGATCTTCAGTTTTTTCGCTACCTGTCTCTCACTCATGCCAATTTCCAGCAGTGCCAAGATGGCTGCCTTTGTGGCTTCACATAATTCTTTTGTTTTAGGCATTATGTGAGAGCTGACAACTTCTGAGTTGTGCTACGGCTTGAATGTAAGCAGGAAACCACTCTAGGCCTTTGCATGTGCAGTGCTGCTTGTGACATGAAATGGCCTCTTATATACCCTGGGAATCAATTAAGCTTAAGAATGTCAAATAGGACATAAAGTATTATGTGACTAGCTGCATTTTTTGTTGTGTTCATTGTATTATACGTTTAGTGGTACCAGATATTAGAATGAACAAGAAATTGAAGACAACAAGGGTGGTCTAATAATTTTTTCCATGACTGTATATGTAAACGTTCATATTTGTATGTGCGATCTAAACAGCTAATGAACGTTAGCTCAAGTGGGTAGCCAACAACCTAGTTTTATACATCCGCTACTTTTAAGTGATCTCCTTGGCAGCCACACTGGGTGTTTAATTGAGACTATTATATTATATTGTGATGTTTTGTTTTGATACCCATGTGGAGGAGTGCTCACACGAAACCTGTATATATAGAAGACATTGTAAAGTCATTATAAAGAACACTGGGCCTCATTCATCAATATCTTCCTAAGTTTTCCTTGAAGAAAGGTCCTTAGAAAAGTCTGTGTCAGATTCATGTCGTGTTCGTAAACCGCAGAATTGATCGCACCAGTGTTCTTATAATGATGAATGCCATTGTCGTAGTTGAAGGCATATGCCAGTTGATGCTAATTAGGGCATGAGAATGCAGGGCCATGTGCACACACAGAAAATGAAGAGGAAAAGGTTGAGAGAATTAAATTGAGTATGTCCAAAAGAGAGTCCAATGAGGATGACTAGCGGCCATATTTAGTAGCATCAGGAGTGGATATAAAACCACACAAAAAGATTCATGGGATGCTTAAAATGTGTGACAATCAACCACCTGACCTGCAAACCAAACTGTATGCAATACAGTAGTAATAACTGTCATAACTGAGAACGGAGACAAGCACCATGGCACTCTCAAAGTAGTTTGTGTGTGTGTTTAGAGAGAGACAGAGAGAGAGGGAGGAGGTCAAAGTGTATCCCTCTTGCTGTGAGTTAACACTGTGCCGCCCAGTATATTTATTGTTACATTTTTTTCCCCTAAAAATCAGATCCATTGTTTTATTTTGTCATACCATGTTTACTGTAACCTCTGTAACCAGCATAAACTAAACTACAGATAGTAATGCAACATTAAAGTAAACACACTAGGCATATCAGTCCCTTATTATAGCTTTGGCTTTCACCGCAGCGAAGGATTAATTTTAAAGGTGTCCTCCTCAGTTTAGTCTGTGAGGCAGACTAGTGTCTCTGTAAATTTTAAAGTCTTCACTGCATATGAGTTCCCTTCAGGCTAAAGACTCCACCTGACGGAGCTCTCAAGGCTCTGATATTAGTTGTCTATGCAATGTTCTCTCTTGGCTCGTGAACACATCTTCTATGCAGTGTATCTGTGTCTCAGTGTGTGGTCATTTGCAAGTCTAAAGGCGCCTTAAGCCTTTAGACAACTTACACCTTTATCATTTTTATTTCTACATAATGTATATGCATACTGTCATCCCCTGCATAGCTCTGCCCAACCTCAAACTGAACACAGGTCTAATCAAGCAGAGTAATTGCAAACACCTGTGTGGATCAGACAGCTCCGCAGTCCCGATGCACTCTGATGAAAGCTCCTGTGCTCCTGGGAATTTGGTGGGATTAACATAATTGTAGTTAATTGCCAAGAAAATGGCCTGTGAGTCTCATCTGCAGCATTTACAGAGGGGGAGACAGATTGTCCCTCTGTGGGTGCTGGAGTCAGGGTGTCTTCCCTCTCTTAACACAGCTAAACACGATATGTACACACGCTCTACACAGCTCAGGGTGATATCATACGATTTTCCACATTTTAATGGACATTAATGCACACACACAAACACACACACACACACACAAATTCATATATGAACAGACCACAGCACTCCCTATTAACCTGTGCAAACACTTAACAGGAAATTAACACGATTAAACAGCGTGTCTGTGACAGATTACCAAATCATGAGCTAAATACTTTAACTGTCATATTTAATTATCTCATTAAGGGTTTAAATTCATTGGACAGGTATTGAAACAGAGGTCTCACCGATGCCCCTCACATCTTAAATTGTGTTACAAAACCAAGCAATATCTTAGTCCTCTGGCAAACAAACTAATGATGATTGATTTAGCTCTTGACTCGAATGGGTAGCTTTTTACTGCTTGCTGCATCAGTGCTTCGGAGATAGGGGGAGTTGTCAGGGAGAAAAAAAAAAGATTCAAAGGCCTGCTGTTAACTCGGAAATATCCACTGCCACTGAAATACCCTTAAAATAAAGATTAAACTGCATGTGGGACACTAAGGACTTCTATTTGGTATTCACTATAATGTCTAATGGTTATATGACACAGGCATATACAGTACATGCACAGAGAAGAACATAAGAAGAACATACATACATATGCACAGAGAAGAAGAAATAAGCAAACATACAAACATTCAAGAAGACAAAATGGAAAACATACTTGTTAAAGTTTACATTAAAATATGAAAAGAACATACATACATATGCACAGAGGAGAAGAAATAAGCAAACATACAAACATTCAAGAAGATAAAATAGAAAACATACTTGTTAAAGTTTACATTAAAATATGAAAAGAACAACATACATACATATGCACAGAGAAGAAGAAATAACCAAACATACAAACATTCAAGAAGATAAAACAGAAAAAATACTTGTTAAAGTTTACATTAAAATATGAAAAGAACAACACACATACATATGCACAGAGAAGAAGAAATAACCAAACATACAAACATTCAAGAAGACAAAATGGAAAACATACTAACCTCGATAAATTTTACATTGAATTATGAAAAGAACAACATACATACATATGCACAGAGAAGAAGAAATAACCAAACATACAAACATTCAAGAAGATAAAACAGAAAACATACTAACCTCGATAAATTTTACACTGAATTATGAAAAGAACAACATACATACATATGCACAGAGAAGAAGAAATAAGCAAGCATACAAACATTCAAGAAGACAAAATGGAAAACATACTTGTTAAAGTTTACATTAAAATATGAAAAGAACATACATACATACATATGCACAGAGAAGAAGAAATAAGCAAACATACAAACATTCAAGAAGCCAAAATAGAAAACATACTTGTTAAAGTTTCATTAAAATATGAAAAGAACAACATACATACATATGCACAGAGAAGAAGAAATAAGCAAACATACAAACATTCAAGAAGCCAAAATAGAAAACATACTTGTTAAAGTTTACATTAAAATATGAAAAGAACAACATACATACATATGCACAGAGAAGTAGAAATAAGGAAACATACAAACATTCAAGAAGACAAAATAGAAAACATACTTGTTAAAGTTTACATTAAAATATGAAAAGAACAACATACATGCATATGCACAGAGAAGAAGAAATAAGCAAACATACAAACATTCAAGAAGCCAAAATGGAAAACAAATTAACCTCGGAAAATTTTACACTGAATTATGAAAAGAACAACACACATACATATGCACAGAGAAGAAGAAATAAGCAAACACATAACAAAATATATGAAAAAACAGCAATTCAAGCATACATACTCTGTTAAAAAGTGCATTGATATATAAATATAAAAAATATAGACATGAATGATGCATGAAAAATGCCTGAAGAACAAATGGATTATTACATACATATAAAAATATTAACAGAACCCGACATACAAGAAAGGAAAACATATTTACCTTGTTACATAATACAGTGAAATACATATATATAAGAAAAATATATGCATGAATACTGCATGAATAAAAGCAGACAGACGTGGTGCCAGCAGTACGACACATCGTCAGTTGTGTACCCCAGCTTCATTGGGTGTTTCGACCGTTTATCACAAGACACCCTCTACCAAGGATGGCCCGCCGCAGGCTGATCAGACCTGGGTGTGTGTCGCATGGTGGCTCTGTGTGCTCATTTGGCAGCCCGTATAACATAACATATATGCATGAGTACTGCATGAATAACACCAGACATACAAAAAACAATACGTACCCACTTAGAAACATACATAGGTAAAAACTAAGTAGAGACATAACAATGCAATCCATACATGAAAACACAGAAAAAACATACAAAGACACATATATCAAAGTATAGGCAAAAAGTGATGAAAACATACATACCTTCATAAAACATGCATTGATATGTAAATACCAAAAATGTAGACATGAATAATGCCTTTAAAAAAAAAGATTAATACCTACATAACACATACAAACAGGACCAGACAAACACACAAACAAAGCTCTGAAAAACAGAGATACACATATAAAAATTCATATAAAATACTCCTAGACAGACATTAAATATACCAAAATGAAAAACATACATACCCTGTTACACAACACATTGACATGTGTATATATAAGACAAAAACGCATGGATGAGTACCTACAGTACATAAAAAATACAAACAGCCTCCAACATACAAACATTCAAGAAGACAAAATGGAAAACATATTAACCTCGGTAAATTTTACACTGAAATATGAAAAGAACAACATACAAACATATGCACAGAGAAGTCGAAATAACCAAACATACAAACATTCAAGAAGACAAAATGGAAAACATACTAACCTCGATAAATTTTACACTGAATTATGAAAAGAACAACATACATACATATGCACAGAGAAGAAGAAATAAGCAAGCATACAAGCATTCAAGAAGATAAAATAGAAAACATACTTGTTAAAGTTTACATTAAAATATGAAAAGAACAACATACATACTGTATGTTTCCAGTCGCCACTCTGTCAGATCTGCTAGATTTCTGCCAAATGTGTGCTCTTTTTTGCTCTTATGGCTATTTCGCAAGTCTTGGGGGTGCTTTTTGTGGTTAGCTTTGAACAATGGTGGCACATGGCTGAGAGTCATTCATCAGGATAAGGAAATCAACTCACCAGTCCGCACGCTCCTGCTAGCTAGACAGGTTGAGGTTTTCAAATGTAAACATCAGTAAACACCAAGAAAGAGATGGAGAAAAATAGACGTCAGCTGAACTAGCACCCTGCTCACAGTTGTACAGGTGATGGAAAATAAACTGTACGACCTCCATGCTGCATCAGTTACCAACAGGATATCAGGAACTGTAATGTACTTTGATACACTTAAACCTGGCTAAATCTTAGATGAGAAACTGGACTGGTTTCCCAACACTGACGTCCTCTACAGGAAAGGGCAGAGCCGGCTGTTCTTCCTGCGGACACTGAGGTCCTTTGATGTGTGTGTGGAGATGTTGACGTTCTATCACACAGTGGTGGCCAGTGCATTTCTCTACATTGCAGTGTTTTGAGGAAGCAGCTTGACAGACAAAAACACCAAAGGTTCGGACAAGCGGGTTAAAAAAGCTGGCTCAGTGCTTGACTGGACCCACTAAGAACTGCAGTGGAGAGGGGCACATTGAACAAACTGAGAGCTATAATGGACGATAGCAGACACCCTCTCCACAGCCTCCTGCAGCAACAGAGGAGCAGCTGCAGCAGTCGGCTCATCTCATTTTGTTGCAGAACAGAGCATTTCAGGAGATCCTTCATCCCCTCGGCACTAAGACTGTTCAGCGCCTCCTGAATCCAGTCACACACACACACACACACACACACACACACACACACACTACTATATGTCATTTAGACTTTAGGCTTCAGTGCAGCACCACCCATGTTCAGGAGGAGCCACCATACAGTCGTCTTGTTGTGGTCGGATTAAATCATTCCACAACCAGAAACCATGGATTTCCATAACTATCCAGAAAACATGGACAATTCTAAAGCAGCAGCCAACAATGTAAGAAGACACAAAATTGACTAACTTAAAGCAATACTTAAGAACTTTCAGTTTTGGTTGATTTTGGCGGTGCCAGTGGACCAAAGCGGTAGTGTTTTGCCTGAAGGAAGACCACATTTCCCATGAGGACCAGCGCATAGCGTCGTAAAATCCCTGATCTCCCGGTCGCCTGCAGTTAGTGGATACTACTACATTTCTGTTTCCAGTGTCTGTGTTAAGGATGAATAGCGATGAGGTAATGAATCTAATTGTGGCTAAACAATATCATATGACGATGCTGAAAATAAGAAACGTTTAACTTTGGTTTAGTACCTTATTCCCCCGCTCGTCAGCGGTGAGCAGCTGACGAGTTTAGAGCCTTGAAACAGATAAATAAAACGTTATGTTGGATAATTTCACAGTAAACACACGTACAGATACTTGCAGGAAGGTGCCGCATTGCCTGAATATCAACCCTGCACAATTCGCATGAATATACAGTTCAGTCTCTCAGGGAAAGTACTACTGTTCATTCTAAACAGTTTCTTCACATTGAATTGTTTCCTATACTGTTATAATTCTATTATTAGGATTCTATATGGAGAATTATACATACATTTATTACTAAAATTACTCTATGCGAGTCTGTTATTGTCACTGTATCATGAAAAAAAAGAGTGGCATAAATGCAATGTACATTTTTGCAATGACGGATATGTGTATGATTTGAATAAATAAATGGCACAACAACACTGTATTACAGTGGTAGTAAATGAACGACAATGACAGTTGAAAAAAAATTACTGTGAATAAAAAAACAAAACAAAAGGGGAGTGTGATGCATGTACATGGATAAATAGAGCAGGATAAAAATAAACTATGACAGTTAAAATAAGAAACATTGAATAATCTGTGTGACAATGTTAGAAGTTATCTGGAGTCATCTGGAGAGTCATGCCGCTCTTCTTCCTCCACAACACTCAGAGAATGCATGCTGCAGATAGAGTAGATTGTAAGATTCTGCCCTAGCGCCTTCTTCCAGGTTCTCCGGTTCTCCCCTGAGTCAAAACAGAAAATAGGACAAAAATACTAAACGTTGCCCAAAACAAACAAATGCAGGCCCTGCGAAACACAAAGTACCTAACATGGTCCGACTCTTCTGTAAAGCTGGAAACTATAGGCTGTAGCAGTTGGAGGTGTTGCTTGTGGGGAGTAGACGTTACTTGCTTCTTTTGATAGCTGTAGAGAAATAACCTAAGAAATTTATATGGATCAAGAGTAATGCAAGAGAAACACAAAAGTATACACACTGGAAATAAAGGCACTATA
Organism: Epinephelus cyanopodus; assembly: GCA_026686955.1. Taxonomy (NCBI): domain Eukaryota; kingdom Metazoa; phylum Chordata; class Actinopteri; order Perciformes; family Serranidae; genus Epinephelus; species Epinephelus cyanopodus. The sequence continues at coordinate 9,387,837 of CM048921.1, forward strand.
TAAACATCACGCAATGTAATAAAATGCATCATCTGTGTTATACTAGAGAATTATAAGATAAGAATAACAATAATTAGCAATGCAACATCAAATATAAAAAGACAATAACATGAAAAAAATAAATATGGAACAACACCGTACACCTTACACAACATAATGTCCAATAGACACATAACAATAACAAAAATATCTTGTTAGCAGACTGACTTGAAGATGTCAAGTTTACTGGCTAACTGAGATTGTAACCTTCAAAGTTAGGTGCTTGGTGCTACTGAAGTGAGCTACACACAGACCCTTCAGGACTGACTAAATAAACGTTACATGTAGAATTTTAAACATGCAACAATCCCTGTAGTTTTAGCTACACTCAGCACAAGGTGCTATTGATAAGTAGGACTATGAAAAGTCATAACTCAATGCACATTGCACACGGGTTTTGTTTTACTGATTATTTAGAGCAAGCAACACGGGTTGACTTCTTTTGCAATCACTGTAGTCAACTCAACAAAAACACGACAAGAATCCCGTTTTTCTCTGAAACTATTACATAACAATCATCAGAAACTGCTGTCACGTACATACAAACTGACATGATAACACCACAATGATTCAGTATGACTGATCTTTCCACAATAGGAACCTACATATTTTACTCAAACTCTATATTTGCGGTTTGTCATCGCATTGCTTTTTCTTTATACAGTACTTTTGAGTTTGTTGCGTGGCTGGTCGTGTCAGTGTGGAACTATTTATTGCTACCACGTATATTTCCGATAGCTAACATCAGCATTATCATTTTGATTTGAGCATCGAAAGATACTTACTAGTCCAGCAGCAACAGAGCCAAGGCAGCATCGGTCGGAAATCCCTCCTCGTCTTTGAGCTCACGCCAGCAAGTGAAAGCCGGGCCAATGTTGATCCTTGACTGTCCTTTTATCCGGGTAGCCTCCCTTTTTCTTTTTTTGTCTCCTCAGACAAAACTTTTCGTTTCTTTGGTTGTTTTGCAGCTTCTGCCATGATAGCAGTAATTGCGCGTAGGCGTTCGCATCGACTTCCATCTTTGTAACGAATGGGGAAAGGGGGAAGTGACGTATGCCGTAAAGCAGTCAACACATTTGTAGTTTTTTGTGTGGCAGGGTTACTGCCACCCTCCTCGAAGTTGCTTAGTGCCAGTGAAAGCAATACAGACCCCCTCAGGCCATGACAGAGGTGTCATTCAACTAGTTGTAAGTCGATGTATCATCACAAAAGTTATGAAAATATTTTATGAAGGTTGAAAAGTTACTTAGTGTTGGTTTAAAGTACCTAAAGGTCTGAATGACAGAAACATAAGCTCAATGTCCATGTCTTATAATTATCCAATTTAATACGGCCAAGGGATGGATTTTTAAGAGCTTTCAATTAAGTGCTATAATTGCACTTAATCTTAACACCAAATCAACATTTTGAAAAGAACTAACGATTTTTGTGAAGGAAGATCAACACATCCACATGCTCCGCTGGGATTCTGATCTGCAGCCGGTTGGCTGTGAGGCCTGCAGCAAAGAACACCTGCTCTGAGGGCACCGATGTCCCAGGGATGGCCAGATAGCGCCTTGCTAAGATGGCAAGCCTCAGAAATCTTCTCTCTTGTTCTTTGCGTCAGGGAAGGAAATTATTTTCAAAGAATGGGGAGATGTCCCTCAAGCAGGCTGTCATTCCACCTCACTCTCTGTCTCTTCCCCCTGATGTGCCGGGTGGTGTTAGTCCCCTCCCAGAAGTTGCACCATGGCACTGCTGGTGGCAACATCTGTCTTGGTAGCAGAAGCAGCAGCAGCAGCAGCCAGAATAATTGATGCCAAGTCCACAAACCCTGCCAATTCCAACAGTTGTGTTTTTGAGGTTTATGCAAATGAACCTGTAGACCAACATGTGTAACTGGTCATAAACATTCTCTGTCGTTAACCGATTAATGGTTAACTGTTAACAACACTTTTCATATATTTTTACATTTAATTACATTTCTTCACAAAGCTGATCAGGCCTAGTCATAATCTAAGCTTGTGAGCGTTGTGGAGCAGGGGGTGCAGGTTTGGTTTTAGAAGTACATGTTTTGCTTGATGTTCTATTCAAATAATATTTTAGAACATTATTAAAAATACATATATTTTTATTTACCTGAAAAATGAGAGTAGAGGTTGTTTTCCTGCCTCGAAGAGTGTCTGCATGCATTTCTCAGATTTTGCTGAGCTCCACAACATTTTTCCTGCTCTTTTTTGTTTTGTGTCCAGTTCTGTTTGGAATGTATGCTGCTCACAAACAAATTGGATTTCTAGTTTGCATGACATTTAAGTAACTTGGTGACTTGAGAAAGCTGATTGTAACCTGATTACTCAAAGCTCGTCCTCACATACCTTCTATCCACACTTAGGCTGCCTAAATAGACCTCCTCTCACTCTTATGTTGATTTTGTTAAAACTGTTTGGGCGGGACAGCTACCCCTGTTATCATCTTGTCATCACATAATTCCCTGCATGGCTTCACACAACAAACACCTGACTAGAAGTCTAATCAGCAAGAATAATTAAAAATAGCTGTGAGGGCATGCAGAGCCTTTAAGTGCATGCAAATGCACTGAAATTCTAACTGGGATGCTTGAAAAGAATGAAGCCATTGTTAGTAACATATGTCTTGTTGTAGGTACTATGTGTGTGTGGCCATCCTGATCTACTTCCTTCCTCTACTGGTGATGGGCTGTGCTTATCTGGTGGTGGGACTGACCCTCTGGGCAAGTGAAATCCCTGGAGACTCTTCTGACCGCTACAAGGAGCAGCTGACTGCCAAACGCAAGGTAACCTGCATTTTAGACAGCTACCCACGCACCCTTAAAAATAAGGGTTCCAAAAGGATTTTTCCTGAAGGGCTGAGGCTCTAGCCTTTCCACCCCAGACAGTACTCTTAAATATAGGGTCGTTGTCACTCATTGCTCCATCCAGCTCTTGCTGTGCGTCCTCTTCACCAGTGATACAGAGGAACTTCTGCACCTCTTTTATCATCCACAGAACGGGGTTGGCACAGCGAAATTTCAAGAACAGAAAAGAATTAGCTGATGAGAGTCGCTCTTAATGAGATAGTTTTGAAAATAGTGGGTTTGTGCAGTCAGGGGTGTAGTGCTACTGTACCAAATGCACTGGAACTATGCTCTGCCATGTTTTTCTCCAGGTGAGGAAACAGTATTCACAGTTCACATAATCTGGTTGAAACGCTTAAAAGATTAAATCATCACTTAAGTATATGTCATCCTGGAAAGAGTAAAAACAAAGTTAAAACGAAGAGTTGTCATACTGACATGTAAGGTGTGTTGACTGAGTCACATTGTCAATTCCTGCATTTCACCTTAAAAATTGCAGATGCTGCCGGCGGTAGCTTTTGATCAGCAGGGTTGAGGTCTCAGTCTATTGCTGCTGCTAGAGGCAGCAAAACATTCTTTCATTTTAAAATTGTAGTTAAAGCATATATGAACATACATAATCTTCAAAACCAGCAACAACTCACCCCTGAGCAATGAGAGTGAAGGGTCTCTATTGACCAATCAACTGTGTGTGTTTCTAGCACCACCTTTTAGTATTTGATCAGCATGCTAGGTACCCCAACAAAGGGGTGACGAAAAATCTGGACAATTCCATTGGTACTAACCAGAAGGTTTTACAATGTAAAGGGAAAAACAACGATTCTAATGTGTACGGAACTGAACTGAAATGAACTGAACTGAACTGAACTGAACTGAACTGAACCAGACTGATGGAAACAAAGCTTATGTTCAATTAAGAACCCTTTTTGGAAGAAAGAGTTCTTTAAGATTGTTGAAAACATGGATGTTTAATGCTCCTCACCTTCAAATATTTAAATGTTTAGCCATGTATCATATGGATGTAGATGTATCTGAATCTCCCTACTCAATCTGTTTTAATTGTGTCCTGCAACAGTTGATGTCTTTACCATCATTTTATGGTGTACATTATCACATGGTTGGCCAATTGCTCCACTCTTTTGCTCCATGCTTTAATAATTCAATAACTATAAATTGGAATGCAATAAAATTTTGTACAGAATATTCATGTTTCCCAGAGGATATATCCTAATGACTTTGGTGATGAGGTTGACATTTGTGGTTTTGAGTGAAATTTCTCAACATCTATTGGATGGATTGTGCTGCACACATTCATGTCTCTCTTGGGATGAATTAGATTTTAATTTTGGTGATCTAATTTTTCATTCACCACCAGCATCAGGTCAAAAGTTTCATGTAATGACCAAATAACTGCAGTATTAATGACATTCCCATCACCCACAGCTGAATTAATCGTTAGTGTTAAAAAAGAAAACTTCAGTATGCTATCCTGTTGAATATGCTGATGATGTTGAACATAGTAAACATTACATCTGCTAAACATCAGCATGTCAAAACACCATTATGCCTCAAAGCCTCACAGAGCTGCTAGTTTTTCTCTCTCACTGACAATACAACTATAACAAAGACTTGTACATGGGAGAAAGGGCATTCATGACAATTCTCAGAATCTTCCTTCTTGAAGTCTTCCTTATTAGTTTCACAATTGCCTTGGTCATGTTACCACAGTATGCACTATTATGGATCCCACTGCCTTTCTTTAGAAGTCCTGTCCTATTGTGTTGTGATTGGCTAGAGCGTGACACCTTCATTTAATAAACGTTCAGAGAGCAGGGGGAAGTAAACCCTGAGAAAAAAAATGACTAAGTCCACAGCTCCACATCCAGGCGTATGCGAACACTGGAGGAAAGCTGATAGAGGACCCTTGGTCCAGGGCAAGGACCCTGCCAACCTCCTACTCTCCCTCTGGTTCTCTGGCGGAGGAGAGCACAGCCTGGGGCAGTGGGGTTGCTGGAGGCTGCTTAGGGGCTGTGGCCAGGCCTGAAGAGGCAGTCATAGCAGATGAGAGGAGGTCCGAGGTCTGCAGAGCATGTTTAAGAACCAGAGGGAGGCTGGGAGGTCTGTGAGGCCTATGCACCTGTCCAAGTGCTCTTGGCTTTCCACCAGTGTCTACACTCTCCTGGATGTGGAGTCTCCAACATGCTCTGCAAACACTGGTTCACCTCTCACTCACCATGACTGCCTCTCCAGCACCAGTAAAGCCTCCAGGTTTTTATAAACAAAACATACATGAAGAGTTTGTAAAATGTGTTTTATGTTCAACTAAACTGCCCACAATGATAGCACAAAAAAACCACATGGCTGTGGTTAGGATCAACATACACTTGCACTGCATGAGTATGGACGTCTGGCTTATTTTAACACTTGAATGCAACATACGGCATGTCTGGCAAAGAAAATCAGTGGGATCTATTATAACGCATGCAGGATAAGTGTCTGCCTCCTAGTCTAATGAGGCAGCCTCACAGATCTGTTACATCTGTCCATGTGTGTTATTTTCAGTTCATTGTCAGTGAGCGCTGTCTATTATTGACAGCTCAGATGATATGCCTATGAGTATTAGGTTTCCTCTGACAGACTGAGAGGTCAAAGCAGCTTAGCTTTGTCTGGACTGACAGATTTGTTGTTTAGCCAACAGAGAGGCTTGTTAAAGAAAGGAAGGTGAATGCTGAGTCCTCAGAGGAGGCAATGTATGTAGTGCAGCATGTATCATCATCAAAAGATTAGCATGGTCATTGTACCGACGTGTCTGGTGCTTTGACAACCTAACATCTTTTGCAACATGAAGGCTTTATGCAAGATTAATACAAATTTGTCATATCCCAGCCTTCAGCTGGTGTGATCTGCTCTGAAAAGTACATGGACATTGGTGAAAGCCATAATGGAGGGGGAAGCATTGCAGTACAAATGAACACTATGAAGACAAAATGGTGCTGTTGTATCCAACAGGTGGTGAAGATGATGATCGTGGTTGTGTGTACGTTTGCCATCTGCTGGCTGCCCTACCACGTCTACTTCCTGCTGCACCAGTTCTTTCCTGACATGTTTGAAGAAAGATTCATCCAGCAGGTTTACCTGGCCATCATGTGGCTGGCTATGAGCTCCACCATGTACAACCCCATCATCTACTGCTGCCTCAACGACAGGTCAGTCAGCACCTACATACACACACTTATGTATTACTTACTTACTGCAGTTATCAAATATTTACCTCAACTGCAGAGAGAACCAGGCCTCTTTTTGACCTGGCTTATTTTAGACACAGGGATAGTATGTATTATCATAAGTTAGTGAGAAGTCTGTTTTATGATCTGCTGCAATTTTAATTTGTACATTTAACAAAAAGTGTCAGTCCATAATGACAACTGTATTATTTAAACACAAATACTGCTTTAATTAATCCATTCATTTTTCATTTTTGGTGTTGAAACTGTAGTTGGTAATGTTTATAAAAAATAACTTTTTGTCATTTTTGCTGAAACTGTTACAATATCCTGACAGTATTTCATGGGACAGATAATCTGTGAAAAATAAATCATGTTCCTCAGCTTCCTCCTAGTACTTAAATGCCTAATGGCATTTGCAAGAATCCACTGCAGGTGAAAAAACAATAACCAGTCAGAGCCAAGGAGTCTCTATCTTAGCTGTCAGTCTTAATCACTGCTCATGAACTGCAGTCAAATTGTCAAACTAGGCAGCCTTGATCAAATATGAATCAAGAATTAGGCTTAGGTTACTGCATTGCCTATTTCTCACCACAAATGTTTTCAGAAATATATTTTAGTGTTAGGAACATCCATACATCTATCCATCCATCCATCCATTCATACTCTTCCACTTATCCGAGCTGGGTCACGGAGGCAGCAGTCTGAGCAAAGTCCCTCAGATGTCCCTCTACCCAGCAACGTTTTCATCTCCTCTTGGGGATCCCAATGCGTTCCCAGGCCAGATGAGAAATATAATCCCTTTAGCATGTTCTGTATCTGCCCCAGGTCTTCCTACCAATTAGACGTTTTAGAAAACCTCTAACAGGAGATGCCCAGGGGGCATCCTGATCAGATGAGCAAACCACCTGTATTGGCCGCTTTCAATGTGAAGGAGCAGCAGCTCTACTCTGAGCTCGCCTCTGATCGCCTCTTCCACAGTAAGGACAGAATCTGCGTTGGTCCTCATGAATCTGAGCTTTAACAGTCAGCCAGAGCCTCCTTTCAAGCACCCTGGAATAAACTTTCCCAGGGAGGCTGAGCAGTGTGATACCCCAATAACTGAAGCACACCCTCCAGTCCGCTTTTTAAAAAAATGGGAACCACGACCCCAGTCTGCCACTCCACAGGCACTGTACCCAACCTCCACATGACACTGAAAAGGTGTGTAAGCAAGGGCAGCCAAACAATATCCAGAGCCATCAATGTCCATTGCTCAACAATATCCCTAGTCTGGGTAAGCAGTTGGTGAGTAAGAAGAAGCCTGACTACAACAATAGTTTAGCTGGATCGATGTTATGTTGCAGCAGGGCATTCATTCATTGGGGTCCATCCATTTTAACCATAGAATCCAAAAGAGGGCAGAGCCTGTGTTAGATAGAATGAAGGATACAATATTGTAACCCTAGTTCTACTGGCACAGACATAGCCCTCCACCTAGGGGCCCTGGAGCTCCTACGCCACCCGCTGAAGAGGGTGTAGGATGTCTGATGGTGGATATCCACCTCCCTATATACTGGAGAGTCTGCATGCATTCGGGTGGGTTCATCCGGTTTGACCAACTACATTTTTCTGTTTTTTTCTGTGTGAATGTGTGCTCATGAGGAGTACTATCCATAGAACTAGGGTTACATTATTGTAACCTCGTTTTTTTTTTAAGCCAGGGCAGAGTCTCGCAATGCAATTAGAAGCGCTATGAGGAGGAGGAAGAACATGATTTTTCTCACTGACTATCATCACAAACAGACTTTGTTGATGTGGGGGCAGTTTCATGAAATATGACGACAAATTATTTTCATAAAAGTTTTCAAATGTAGTTTTAAGCTGTTGTCAATAAAACTAGACCTTCCCTGCACAGATGTTAAACAGGCAAAGTGCTGCAACAGCTCAAAAGGCATGATGCCTCCCTATCCTGATTTGCTTTTAACTTGGCACTTTCTTACCTTGAAAAACTACACACAGCTCAGTACAAATGTGTTTGAGCTTCAATGCAAGTCAAACTTAAAACACAGTTTCCAGTATATTCCATAAAGCCATTACTTTTTATTAAAAATTGGAACTGCCATTCAAACATAGTAAGGTTTCAGCAGTTATCAAGTGACTTATGGCCAAAATACAGTACATTGGGACATGGGCTCATGTACATGTCAGGACACGTCAGCAACTGTATGCCCAGAGCAGCTAGCAACCATTATAATGAACTGAAGCTGTTGCACTGACTATGAAAGCACTGCACTGCTATTTTTGCACAGCTGGTCTATTTTTCCCCATTCCGCGGCCCTCCAACAGGTAAAAACTGTTTTGTACTGTGTAAAAAAAAACTTGCAGAATCTGTAAATCTGAATCTGTAAATTCTAAAAATGAATATTTAATTTTATCACAGGCAAGGTGAACAAGCAGAGCAACACTGTGTGTTTTTACATTTCACATTAAAATAAATCAAACAAATTGATGCATCCTGATGCTAAAATGATCCAATTAATTAATTTAGTAACAGTTAATATAGCCTGTTTGCTTCCAAACCGTCCATAACCAACTGCATTATCACTTGGCAAAAATCAGTACACATGCAGTAAAGCTTGCAGCAACCACTTGCTGCAGAGACAAAGTCAGTGTAGCAGGTAAAAAAAAAAAACCTGCTCCACTGTGTCCGTCCCCCGTGTATTTTGGCCATTATAGATCACAACAGAAATATAAAGGAGAAATGTAAAGGTCCATAAAAACAAAGTATGACTACACAATATTTCAACCAATTTTTCAAAACACAATATTTCAGTGTTGAATCTCTTATTTCTAATACAAAGAAGCTAACGGTAAATATATATTCTATCTCTTTATACACATGGATAAATCTTATGTCTAAGACACCACCCTGGTGATAGACACCAAAAAAGGCAAGACAGTGAATAAAGCATGGTGTACCTGAGAAGAGTTGTGTAAAGTTGCTTTCACTGTGAAACTTGTTTAGGGAGTGTGAATAGTTTCATTGACAAAAGTGTTACAATGAAGGAAGGAGCAGGAAAAAAAGGAAAAGACCTGGTCCATTGTCTGAATTCTGGAGTACTTGCTTATAATTTCACAGGTATTATTACTAATTCACTTCCTCCCTTGGTGCTGTTTTTTTACACTATTCATGACTTCATGAATTGAATCATCTCATCATTTATTAATTACAAACCCAAGATTGGTGATTCTATCCTCATGTACATTTCAAAGATCATAAAAATACAGTTTCCTCATTTACCAGGACAAAAAGTGGCCATTTAATACAATTTCTGTCCTTAGACAAGCCAAAGTAGTGGAAATGTTTTTGTTTTTTTTCTTTAAGAAAAGAAGGGAAAATAGATATTTTCTTGTTTAGAAGTGAACATATTGTCCATCAGGACTGCAGTCAGTTACACACGCGCACACACACACACACACACACACACACACACACACACACACACACACACACACACACACACACACTCACTCAGGTACACACATCCCGTAATATATATGCCATCCTCTGGTGCTGCCTTAGTGACAAGCAGTTGACAGTGGTAGAGAGGCTGCTTGTGCTCAATTTGTCATCTCTCTGGATAGAAACTTACATGACTAAACTTACACTCTCTGGATGTGCACTTACATGACTTCCACACTTGAACTGAAGTTAGAATAACTTCAAACTTTAAAACCCATCTCTGAAACTGGCTGAATCAATCCCACTGTGAACATCAACAATTTACTGTCAAACTGTGGTGTTATTAGCATTCTGCCTGTCAACGAAAATGTCAGCGAATTTAGAGATTTGTAAAATAGAGACAGATGGTCAACTCTGCCTGTCGTCTTTAATTAGTCACCTCCCATTGTCTGGCATTGTGGCCACCTGACTATTGTCTTTGTGCTGTCAGAGAAATAAGATTTCACACTTGGGTGTATTCACCTCTGAAATTAATCAAGTCCTAAAAATGAAAATATGCTGGATGGACTGCAGTGAGCTGCGGTTTACTCATCATTCTTCATTCATCATTCATTCTGTACAGAATGACAACCAGCTTTTGTCTCTATCAGCTCAGCTGATAAAAAAAAGTGGACAAGGTACACAACCTGATCAGATTTTATGGTTGAAACTTGCTTTTTTTAACCATGCTCAGTAACATTTGTTGTTTGATATGGCATATAGATTTCAACAAATTTAAATATACCAACAAGCTAAGATGATGTTAATCAGGAAGTACTCATTTGAGGACACTGAGACTATATTATTGTATTATTGCAACATTTCACGGGCCAGTTAGGGGTGACAGACTGTTCCTACAGACAAAAAGGACACACAGCTTGGTATGTAGAGCTAGGAAAATTCATGAGTTACAAAATGAACCACATACAAGGATTTTAGATACGCTGCATTATTTGCACAGCCGTGTTAAGGCATTGAAATGAACAGTTTTGAACCGTTTTAGACTTGAGCAGGGCTCCCTAACTCAAAACACTGAACAAAGGTTGCAGCGTTTAGTTTTACACTTTAATGATTGTGACTATTTTTTATACTTATCAGGTCCTACTAATCCCATAGCTGGGAGAAATTATAAATGCATACCAAACAAAAGCTCGGGTCCAAGGCGGTTAATTAGAAATTATTGTGTCACTGACATCACTCAGTCAGTTTAATTGTGTGCTATTGTTTCGCTGACTTAGCATTATCCATTATCTTGTAACTACCCCTTGTTGCAGGCTAGAACAGAGATTTCTGGCTTCCTTCCACACGAAAAAGGCTACCTAACAAGTCTTACATACCTGCCTTGAAAAATAAGTCAGTGGTCTTCTGCCTTTTCCTTTCGCAAATTTTCTTCAGATTTTTAAAAAAGAACGATGAGAATGTTGAACAACAACAAATTCGGGATGTTGTAAGCAAAATATCGTCAACATTCGTCTTAGAAGAAAAAGTGGGTGGGTGGAATTATGTTCCTGTAAGGCAGAATATGTTTCTGTAATACATAAAACTCTTTTATTGACAGTCATATTTTCAGCCCTGGTGGGTGAGCCAACCAGTTAAATTCACACTGTTTTTCAATGTACACACAAACCAGACTAAATAAAATTAATGTGTGTTTTCCTTGCTCAGGTTTCGTGCTGGCTTTAAACAAGCCTTCCGCTTCTGCCCCTGCGTCCCTCAAGGCTCTTACGAAGGTCTGGAACTCAAGTCCACTCGCTACCTTCAAACCCAGACAAGCGTTTACAAGGCCAGTCGGATGGAGACCACCGTGTCAACTGTTCTTCAGGTTGGAGATGACATAGAGCAGCCCAAGGTCAAGGCGGTAGCAGGTCAAAGACCTGGTGGGGCCACGGTTGGGGCCAGACCACATAGCTCCTCCTTGGACCTCACCTCGAATGGGTCATCGTCCCGGAGCGTCTCTAAAACAGTATCAGAGACATCCAGTTTCTACTCCAGCAACAACCTGCAGGAATAGACCTCAAACACAGGTGGCATTTTGCTGGACAGCAGGAAGAGAGAGTGAGTTGACTGTTCACATAGCTGCTTTTGCCCGTGTGTGTTCATGCAAAAGTACAGCATGAATGTGTGAGTTTGTCTGCTAGTGACTGTGTGCTGTCATCATCCATAACAACCTTGTATAAAATCCTCATGCTGCTCACAGTTAATGATCAACTTTCATTTGAAAGGTTTGCTCAGTGCCAAAAAGGGATGACGAGTTTGATGACATGAGCACATTCCAGTTCAAAAGTTAAACTGAAGCAGACGATAGCGCCTCTAATCTTCACAGCCTCTGCCTGTCACACCAGCCTTCTCTCAGTGCAGAGTGAAGGTTCACACATCCTCAATCACACAAGCTGTGTGACTTCACATAGTCTATTTTCGATTGGAGCTATAACATGAGACAAGCATGCTGTGAACACAGTGGCATCTTGTTTTAACAGAAGTGTTGTCTTCAAAGAGACAGAGCTTGAAAACCCTTTACACCTCTAATGGAGAAAACCTGGTTTTCACAGGAACTCTCTCCCCAGAAGATAAAAGTTAAAAACACAGGCAGATGTGTGGTTTCAGTTGAAAGGCTCTCCCAGAAGAGGTGTTGAAAAGACGGAAACAACAAAGCATAAACTCTGAACTTTGCATGAGCGAGTGTGTGCATGCGAGCGCACACACGAGCTGATCAGGATGCCAACTCGATCTCCCTGAGCAGGACTTTCTTAGCAATCGAATGTGCAAAATGAGTGCCTGTCTGGCTGAAGGAGTGCTCAAAGGATCCCCTGCAGGCGTTGCTGAAAAGTTGGAGCAATCACCTGAAACACCAACAGCGTTTGGTTCAGCTTTCATCTGGCTCAACACTGACTTCAACAGCTGGAAATATCATCTCTAAAACATAGTTGTGTCTGAAAAGCTAAAGAGGCAACAGCGAACCTCAAGGGAAAACTGCCCAATACGAGATCTCAATCTCAGATTTAATTCTCCATGACACACACTAAACCCATGCAACTCTGGTGTGTAGCTTGGAGATCGATCCACAATGGAGAGAAGATAAAATGGTCCAGGTTCCTACAGAATCAATACAGTTTAACAATAATAACTGTCCCCTCAACTGCGTGTCTGTGTAAATCGCTCCACCTTTATAAGACACATAACACTGGTTCGTGATCTGAATGCAAGGCACCCCTTTCAAACTGTGAAATTTTTCTCTCATCAGCTGCTCTACCCTTCCACCTGGCAGTAACATGCATTCTGTGTCTAAACGCGATTTGGCTGGATTACATTTATTTTCACATTTACCACCAGTACACACACTTTCTTGCCACCTGTTTGTCTTTTTTTTTTTTTTTTTAGTATTTTCATGTTTATCGATGTGGCTGAAGTCATCTCAGACATCCAAATATCTGCATTTTATATGTTGTCACTCCACCAAAATGTAATCCAGGCGCACAAGCTGCATGTTAATATCAGGTTTAAGGGGCTTTGTAGTCTTTGCAGCCTGGAATGTCCACAGGCAGCCTGTAAGCTAATGGCTCTCTAATGTGCAGTAATATGCCTCGCTGCGTAGCATAATGTCTGTAAAAGGGCAAGGGGAGCCGAGACGCAGCTCACTCTGCTGGGGTCCAGGAAAAGGTTGGTTAGGTAACATCAGCTATGGAAGCCCACTGGGACAAATTGTCTCCTATAGTGGTAAACACATACACATACCATATGTAGACCCATAAACATATAACCACTGTTAAAAATAAAAATGACAAGCTTGTATTTTAGAATCAGAATTAGCTTTATTCGCTATTCGACTACGCTACACTTGCTCTCAATGTACCAGAATTGACATAAACACCCCAAAATGAGATGTAATATAAAGAAATATACAATATACAAAAAATATACAAGTATACATCAAAAATAAAAAATATACAAAACATAGTGAAACATATTAAAAGGCACCTATTCAGCCTTTGCCTTTTCCATATTTTGTGTCATATTGTGTTACAGTGAAGGATGTTCATATTACATGTGGCCAAATTGAAGGTGGTGCATATGTAAAAGTAATCTCTGTCAGCAAAAACCTCAGGCTTTCTACCATTCTGAACCCTCTGTTTCTGACGTTTTTTTCTGCTCTGGCTACAGTATGACGTAAGGTTGGATGGAGTTCTTCATATAGTCATCTGCTTTAGGCACACCGCTGCAAATGTTTACATTATGTAGCCACACTCTTAAATGTAGCTACATGCTAACGTCAGTGAAACATTTAAACTTGGTTTCAGATGGTAATTTCACCCCAGGTTTGGATTCCTTCCTGCTGGAAAATGTCTGGTTGTGTTTAGAAGCTTTTATTGGTGATTTTGCACAGTAGAAATTGCCGTTATTCTTCGTGACAGTCATTACCCAGCTGCAATGATGATGCAGAGTACACTACTGATGTACATGTAGCGACATGCTAACAGCAAAGATGTTATCTTGGTTGCTAATGCTGTTAATTTCTCCCTCATACAGATCATATTCCTGCTGGAACATGTCTGATTGTGTTATGTAGATTTTTGGTGATTTTTCACGTACAATATGCTGCTACTCTTTGTGACTGTATTCCCTCCATTTAATCCTAACTTATTGAAATCATTCTAGGAAAACCCAGAGACACTGATAAGTCAAAGCAGACCAGACTTTTTCATGGGGGGGGGGGGCTTAAAGAAACAGACACTAAATAGAGCCTTCTCAGACAAAGGGTGTGTACACGTGTTCCAGCAAAGACAGTTTGACGAAAAACAAAGTGTTTTTTGACCATTAAACCATGTAAACACGTCCTAGTAGACAAGTATAAACCTGAAAATGAGCATATAGGTCCTCTTTAAATTTGTTCCACAATATTCTCAGTCAAACTGTCAGTACTACAGTGTCAAATAGTTTTATTAGTTTCAATGCATTTCACATTATATCACAATAATCCAGCTTCCATCAAGATATTCACTTGCCAGTATCTTTGAAATAGTTTAAGTTGAAAGAGTGAGCTTAATAACTAATTCCTCAAGATTTACATAGTTGCTGTGTACAGAGCAAACAGGCTTTAACCACGCACATACACCAAATAGTGAAGCTGTAATTTATCAGACAAAAGAGAAGAAAGTGAAGTATTTAAGACTAAAAATATATTTTGTCTTGAAACAGGAAAACAAGTTTTGCTGCTCTTGCTTGCTTTGCACCGGAAACCAGTTCAATAATCTCCCTATTATCACACTATCAGATATATTTTGCGGAAAAATAAGATTTGATCCTTATAATATGGATATTCTCTGCAGTGTTCATTCATAACACATGCACATGCAATTATCACCTGTTGACACCCATCATTCTGCTTACACACATACATGCACGCACACACACAAACACACACACAGTCCACAGTCCCCCTCCTGACTCCTGGTCTATTCTCAGCACTCAAAAGATGTTGTTATGAATTCCTGAGTCAGCTGACATGAAACTGAGAAGCAGATGTGAAGCAACACATTGGAATCACAATGAAATCAGTATTCACCAAATACAAAGCCAGCCAACATCTGTCTTGGTGACATGGACACATATTTAACACCAAAGTAGGAGCATGGTGCAGAGACAAAAGGGAGGTCACATCCACTGCAAAAACTAAATGAAAGGCATACAACAGACAGCATAAAACATCAATCTTACATCACTATGACATAACACTTTTTCACAGAGGCAAAATATAAAGGTGGGACATCCCACAGAGCTTTGGGATGATTGATATCTTGACCAAGTCATCAATTCAGTGATGAGAATATAGAAATCACTGATCTTCTAACACATTAACATAAATCGTGTTGAGTGATAGTGTGGGATTTCCATTCGACAGTGAGAAGATTTAGCAAAGAAGAACTTTTACTGCAGTTATAATACACATGGTAGGATAGTTTGTGTGCCATGAGGATTCATGAATGATGAATGATTATATCATTTTATCATTTGATGATATCATTTAATGACATATCATCAACCCATATTACTATAATTTTTTTTTTTTTTTTTTTTTTTTGTTAATTTTGATGTCATGCAATCATTTAGGGAGAAGCTTCAGATGTTTGCAATCTGCAACCTCACAGCTAGATGCCACTAAATCCCACACACTAGACCTTTAAGACAATGGAATACTGATGGTTGCAAAGGGTATACATTTGTGTGATCCAAATTTGGACCAAAGAGTGATTCATTTCTCATCTGTACTCTGAGGAACTGGACTGGCCTCGATGACCTGTTATGGTGCCTAGAACTGCATTGACACTGCACTTTTTAGTGTTAGCAAGAACCCCTGTATTGTTCAACACTAACCTTATTACCATACAGCAGTATACAGTATGGTAAAAGTGTCTCCTATAACTTAACAGTGTATGTTTAGAGTGTGTATGCTATGCTCAAGTTTCATCTTGGAGACCACCCGAGTCTGTATACTGTAATGTGTGCTAAAGTGTTAGCAACATCACAGCCAGTGAATTGGTATGTTGGTGGCAAAAGGCCCATAAAAGTATTTCTTTACAACATAAAATATGAGTGATTGAATAATCAACAATCAAAGTTCAACAAAAAACTTCCGTAGTGATCATTTCTATAACCTGATTGGTGCACAAAATTACATGACGTTTGTCCAACTGAGACTCATCCACTTCAAACCAGTAAGGAGGGCACAAAGAAAAACATACATAAATATACTTGAGAAATAACCATAACTGTACTCACTTTGGCAGAATGACTTCATGTAGGATCCTATCATTCATAGTAAGTAGCTGATCAAACAAGAAAAAAGATTTTCAGGACCTTCAGGTTTTCAAATACCCAAAATCGAGCCAAACATCCAATTTATTTAAAAGCATGGAGAAAACACTAGCCTGGAGCTTCTCCTGCCAATAGCAGTGACCCACTATCACTCAACCTTCTAGCAATACTTTATTGTGTTTTATGAGCAGAAGCCCTCCAAAATGCAAATCAGTCTAAAATGATAAACTATAACTAAATGACCATCTGCAAAGGCAGTAGACTTTCTCAGTATCATTACATTTCACCCACAGAGTCCCTTAAGACAGTAGTGAGCCAAGAGAGAACGAGAGCTTTGCGTTTGATGTTATTAGAACACAGCTATCTGATTATTGTATGAATGAGACCTGCACCTTTGATGCCTCCTGCGCTGACAGGGTGATCTGGAGTCAGTGAGCTGCACAGAAAAATATTACTTATCTGCATACACACTTGCAAGTAAATTAGCTCATACAGTAAGTGTGCCGGAGTAAAGACAGCTTTGTTTGTTTGTGGTTTTATTTCCTTTTGAGGACCAAAAGATCTCTCCAGGACAGAGAGAAAAAGACAGTCCTCTATCATAGGGATTTTGCCATTCCTCTGCACTACAATGGCTTACATTCAGGGTTCTGACCAGGGTTTAATTTGTGTCAGATCCTATATTGCAGAGCCTCACAGAGTGGGACCGGTACTACTTTGTGCGACCAAGTACTATCACTTTTTGATCAGGATATTGTGTAATGCAGGTATCATCCTATGCCATGGCTGAGGCTAAGGCTGTAGTCGTGGCTATTGCTGTAGCTGTATGGCTATATCTGTAACAACAACTGTGGCTGTGATTGTAAGTGGCTGGCTACTCTTTCCAGCTCCTAAAATAGTTACATCGGCCAAGACAGCTGCAAAGTTCCGACCAGAACGTGAACCTGTTACATCTATTAGGTTTAACAGATGTGTTACCAAAACACCACAGGAGTTTAGGAGTAGCTTCACCACAACACTCAGCCAAACCATTCCAATGTACTGCATCAGCACTTTATTAAAAACTTGCAGCTTTGCTATTCATAACAGCCAACAATTCAACAATTGTCATAACCCCAGCAATGTTCTTATCTATTGCCATGTGCACAGTCTCATCAAAGCTACAACCACAGCCTGTCACAATGCATCATGACCTTGCAGAAATACATGTTATGTCCATGACCTACCACTACATTGCATGGTGGTGCATGTAATGTATGAAATTACAAGGGGGCAGCACGGTTGGGTTTAAGCACAAAAACTACTTAGTTATGTTTAGAAAAAGTGATTTTTGGTTAAAATATATTTGTTATGTAAAAGGCGTGACTACATCGGCCTCTAGTTTCGCAGACCAGCCGAGGCGGAGGCGCAGCACACCTGTACTTCGCCAACTGGGTGTGGCCAGGCGGATTTTTAAGTTTGGCACACTGTGCATGCTGGCGCAGCTACTCCTCTTTCCCACCTCCATTACCGGCGCAAATCGGAAAGAGGGAGGAGAGAAGGCATGGAGCGGGTTTTACATACATCACACCAATCAAATGAGCCCCTCTCCTCGCCCTTAAACACGCTGCACGAAGGCGTAATGAGAGTTTACTCAATTCGCCATGGCAGAAGAGAGCAGCAGTGTCAGACGGCCAAATTCCTCCCAGGAGGAAGCTGATGTTTTGGTCCGGGAGGTCCAAGCTCGCAGTGTCCGAATATACGGAACTGCGAGCAGACCTCCACGGGCTGATGATGCAAAGGTAGCCTGGGAGGAGGTCACCACAACTGTAAATCACTGTTGCGTTTCTCTCATGCACGCGCGCTCTCTCTTTCTCTCTCGCAGTCTCACTCTGTTTCTTTTCTTTTGACTTTTCTAAGATGACAGATGCTGAATATATACTCCCTATCTGATGCTATGGCTGTTTGTGGTTGGCTGAGAGGGATGTGAACTCATCAGTTTGCAGCTGTGTTAATCAAATCAAGTTGGGTTTCTATAACGCGTGCCAAACTGTGCAGTCAATATAGAGATACATTTATGTGCTGATTGCAGATAGTTGCATTGAATAGTGGTTTTTGTGGCTATTTATTGGATCGTTAATGCGCCTGACATTCTGGAAACTTGCCTGTGAGGTTTTAGTGATGTGTGCGCACTGTCTGCCACAATGCTCCGCCTGCGCTGACAGTAGATGTGGTTTCAGTTGGCGAGCTTTTAGCGCACCTTCGGTGCAGCCTTTTGGCACGAAACTGTCACTGCGCAAAGCTGGATCTGTCGACACCTCCCCCTACTGCCCCACCATACCCATCTCAGCGGACTTTGGTCTGCCAAACTACCAAACTGAGCGCGCCTCGGGTTGCACTGCTTGAAACTTGCTCTGCCACCCCGCGTCGCGCCAGGAAACTAGAGCCCATCGAGTTAAAACAACTCAACTTTGACTTCCAGCATCAAACATGACATAAATAGCAGTCTTCAGGGTGAAAGTCCTGTGTTCGCTCAACCCAACCACCACTTCGACCTTTTCCCTGCATGACAATGTTGAACCAGGAAATGTGTGTGTCCACCATGAGAAAGGATCCTAATTGGCTTTCCACTATCATTGCTTTCACTTTGATAGCATATAATTCTAACACATTACATACCATCACCATGTAATGCTTTAGTAAAAGGTCATGGTCATTTCATGTTTTTCTGTAAGACCAGCATTCAGTCATAAAATGAATGCTACCACAGTCTTCTGTAGCTAACTGCAGGACCTACACAGCAGGGATGGACTGATATAGGTTTTTTAGGGCTGATACCAATAATTAGTAGTCAAGGAAACCAATATTTACAACCGATATTCATTTGCAGTAACAATTAAAATTTTGGTGTCAAAATTTAGAATAACACACCTGGGATTAGACTGAATACAACAGTATACTGTTTGTTTTTGTACACTGAAAATCTGTGATAAAAAGACCTTACACTTTTGTAAAATAACACAAACTCTGACGTAAATCTTAGTTGAAATGGCTGGTTGTTTTATTATATAAAAACAAAAAGTGCAGAGATCTCTTAAAGTTCATTGAAAATGAAATGGCTCCCTGATTTTTTTTTATAAGATCAAAGTAAAAACTGAACTGCACAGTACTGAAATTTGAGTCTCAGCAATAACTTAAATTATCTAAAAACAAAACGTTCAGGGATCTTCTCACAGCATTTATAAAAGTTCACTGAAATAAATAACAGTAAATTAATGACATCTTATGTTCTCTCTCAGGTACATCTGATCCAGCCTGATTAAGTGCAAACCAATAAAAGGGTGGCAGGAACAGGAGCCTTGGCTCACTTCATTTATTGATAGCTTTAGTAGTTATTACTTTTCAGATTTTTTATAGCATAATTAGTTTATAAATAAAGATTAAACTTATTTTTATTAAAGTAATTTGTAATTACATGTATGTAATATACCAGTCCCATTTCATTTTTCAGCAAAATTAGTACTTTCACTCATTGTAATGCCAAGTAAATTTAATTGATATTCTTCTATACTTTCTAAATGCATGTCTAAATGAACTAATGAAGCCTACAAAACAACTTCACATCAGTTGCTGAAGCTAGCGTGCATGTACACAGACACACACGCACACACACACACACACACACATACACACACACCCACACAAGCAAGCGCCATACCGACCATACACAGCTGAAATGCACTGAAGTAAACTTCTACATGTCCGTTAGCTTTTGCAGCCGATGTGAAGTAGTTTTAGACGACATTATTGTTTCCAATGGCTGCACGTTGCGACTCGCGAGCAACCGTGTGAGGGGGGCAACAGACACTGAGATACAGTATGAAGATGGCTTGTTTATCAAGCATCAGCAGTGGTGTCTTTAAAAACTTCAGCATAGAGGATTTCTTATTGCAACTTTGACATTTTCTGTTGCCTGGCCTTCAAACATCACACTGCTGCTTCACGGAGCAGTCCTCTCTATCCTCCTCTCTCTCTGTGCCGCTGCAGCGCTGACTGCATCTAGCCTCAGCGTTGATTGGCTGTCACTCACTTGTGCCGTGTAGCCAATCAGTGGGGGCTGTAGGGGGAAACTTTGTTACGCAGCACAGAGTGGAGACTTCAGGCAGACAGACAGAGAGAGACGGCTGCATGAGAGCCAAAGGAGCGCGTTTAATTAAAATAAACGTATTTTAATTAAAATAAACGTATTTTATCGGCTATTGGTGGAAAAAACAGCCAATGCCGATTATGATAAAAATGCTCAATATCGGCCGATATTATTGGCAGTGCCGATTATTGGTCGATCCCTATTACATAGAGTTAACATTAGAACAATATACCCTTAGTTTTATGACTGCTAAACTTATACTCATACATGCCAACTGCTATGAAGCCAGTTTAGTTTTGTTTCAGCCCAAAACTTGCTTCCGCCCCCACAACCTGCTACAGCCAGGCACAGCACTAGGCACTCACACTGTGGTCAGAGCCAGTGCTTATGACTACAATTGGAGCTCGGCCCTACTGGGTTCTGGCAATGACTGCCTGTTAGTAAGTAATTGGAAACAGTGGTTACTCCAAAGTTCCTTAAGTTTAGACTTCACACAGAGCCTGCACCAGAGGAGCAACACAACAGGTTAGATAGGTGTTAGACATTCAGGGCTGCAATTGATGGAAGGTCCTCACAAGGGTGATAATGCAAAAATGTGTGTGTGTGTGTGTGTGTGTGTGTGTGTGTGTGTGTGTGTGTGTGTGTGTGTGTGTGTATGCGTAGCAACAGTTTCCTTTTAACCTGTGGGCAGACAATGTGATTTAGAGTTTAATCAACCTTGTTAAAGTGAAATTTATTTTGATGTGATTTGTCAGGTTTAAAAATCATATTGAATTTAAAGCCCAACCAGGCCTGTCAAAATTTAATTAGAGGTAAATCATGGACCTAATATGACATAACATATCCATAGTATCCATTATAATGTATCATCAGCTGTGTAAGCCAGTGAGAGGAATGTAGAAGTGGAGTGAGCACTATACTCCAAAACCCATTCTCATCATCTCATTATCTTTTTATTTATTTATTTGTTATTGGAACATGGTACCTTAATCATGACCAGCAAACCCATATCCCATGTAATCCACCCCCTGTGTCCTGAATGCCGAGTGTGTTCCCTCATCCGCCCATCACTTGGACAGGTCAAGTGGAGCGGGTGAACGAGAGGCAGGGGCTTTAATGAATGTGTAATCAACTTTGTTCGAGTGCTCGTGAAATGAGCGTATGGCCAGCTCTGTCTCTCTAATACACAAACAGCCGTGGCTCATGAGAGCTGTAGTGATGGAGACAAAAGATGCCAGCTTGTCGCTGAAGAGAGGCGCCAGGCAGGCTACACAGCAGGGTGAATAGCCTCATCAGCACCATCTCTTCCTGTGTTTCGATCCATCCCTCGCTCTCCAATCATGCTAATTACAGCAGAAGAGTGGAGAGGGCAACCAGCCGAACACACGCAGAAGCATGCCTCGATCACAGGCACACACACGCATTTGTGCTTGAAGGTCTCATCACACACAAGTGTGTGTGTGTGTGTGTGTGTGTGTGTGTGTGTGTTCTGAAAGTGGGAACACATTAGTGTACTTATTTGCTTCAGTAACCTCAGTAGTTTTGACAGTGGCACAGACAACAAAGTAAGGCATTCAATGTCCTTACATTCAGTGCTGCATCACTAACAGAGCACTTCATTGAGAAAAATAAGTGTTATTTACAAGAATGTGTACTCATACACGTGATGATAAGGAGAAATTCTCTCAGTTTCCAGGGTCCAAACCATAGCACCTGGCAAACTGACCTGCAGCGAAAAAACATTCTCTGCCATACGTAGTCAATGTAAAGACGTGTGTTTCTGCAGTCAGGCTCAGTATTGTTGCTTTGTGAAAATACTCTACCTACAGTACCTTCTCTGGTATCCCTCATCTTGCACAAATTTCAACCTTTTCAGTGGTCTCTTTTGTGAATCTATTGTAATTTTGAATGTGACGTTTTGATTATGAGATGAAAAAAAAAAGAACTCACCTTGAATCATGGTATAGAAATATCTGTATCTGTGTTGTAATGTGAAATTTATTCATCCATGGAGAGATGTACAATACAGTATCACAGCACATGGGAATGTGTCCTTGAAGAAAAGTGATTGGACTCTGGGGAAAGATGCCAACTCTGTGCCATAAAGAGACATCTTACAGTACTAGTGCCTGTTCAAATACAAATGGTCATATACCTCTCCTCCACCATGCTGTTGGCTGTGTCTGAAAATTAAATATCATACTGATGTTTACAATTATATGCTGAACCCACTGCCATGTAAGAGACATGTTGTACATATGACAGCTGCTGGGTCTGCATATGATTTAAATTAAACATGCAGACAGTTTTGTTTTGGCTCTCATCTTCTGTGCATTCAATTGAGACTTTGAGGTAAAGGATAAGGCTGGCAGTATTCTACAGTTTTCTTATCATCAACAAATCCCTGACCTGATAATCAGCCAGAAATTTCAATTTGTTTCATGTCATTCATTCAGCCTGAAATTATGTTTTTGTTAACTGATTTCTTGTTGAGAGCGACGCCATCGTGGTCCGCAAGCATTCCCAAGCACCTTTTTCACAGCGCGACAGCCACACCTGAAATATACAAAGTTCAAGTTTTGGAACGCAGCAGCATGCACTACATGTCATGTAACAAGGAACAACCAATCACAGCCAGCTAATATCTGTCCTTTATTAAGTAAATAACAATCTATGGTTAATATGAGGGAGACGTAAAAATCGCACCTCTTAGTCTTGACTACTAAGCTCTGGTTGATTGACTCTAACACAGGCACAACACCGAACCAGCTGGCAATGCGTTCACGTAGCGGTCCACAAGCATTGCGGCAGCACACGTGTATTCACACCAAAACCAAACAGACGCGTCGCACAGCGGCCGCTGCTGTCCCATCAAAATACAAACCACACCTGAACAGTTGCTGCCGGTAGTGGACCGTGTTTGCAAATCTCTAATAAACCCCAATAGAAGAAGGGAGTTTGGACTCAAAGGCCAGGGCTGACAGGTTCATGCACCAGTGATTATTCCAGTGCTTGGAGAATTAATATTTAGCACTACAAATGGGTAAGTACATGAAACATGTGCCTGTCAGGTCTCACTCGGTCAAGGGGGGAAATGTCTACAGTGGCCGGTCACAACACACGCAAACTCTTGTGTTTTGTCGAATACCGTGATCATTTGCTCGTGACTCTGCATCTCTTCAGCAGTATGTAGAACGGATGCGGTGTGAATGCTCTAACCTGTTAACATGCTCTCCGAAATGAAAACGCGAATAAACAGCAACCGTTCGCGAACGCTATGCGAACGAATCGCTTGTGTTGTCAATGAGGCCTTAGACTTTGTGGTAACAAATTCTGCAAAGAGCCTAAATACATCTGTAAATTACAAAGACATCAATGAGCTACACCTTTGCACTGGGTGACATTACCATTCATGACCATGAACAAACACACTGTAGTATATTTTGAATTAGTCCCACATACACCATCCTGCACAATGTTGTTGAATACAGTCCCCTTGAATATACTACAGTGTCCAGTAAGTGAATGACATAGCATTTTTTAAAAATGAAACTGTACATTTTTGAGAGATTCACATCTTTAGTCAGAACAAATAGGCTCAGGGCTGACTGAGTGCCACTTCTGGAAAGTTAGAAAGTATTGCAAGAAGGATTAATGCATTGTTGATTTTGGTCTTTTCAGAATTTGTGGACATGAGAAAAATAAACCACAGCCTTATCCTTTAAAATGCTGACTCTCACTTTTAATTTTGAGGGTGACTACATTCAAGTCCAATCAACTGTGTAGAACATGAATGCATATCCCCCAAGGATATAGGGCTACAATTCTATGGTTCCCTCAAGATTTTTTTAATCCCTCAAATACCCTCAAAGCTAATGTCAGCAATTAAACTTCACAGTAAATGTTTCATTTGAAGTCCAACTGGCTGAATGCTGCACAGTATGAGTAAAAATACATTTCTGATGATATATGTGAATGAATACCGTACATGAATAAGATATTAAACATACACTAAGTATTATCAGGCTCTTTTCAGACACAGCCACAAGTCTGAGTTATATCTGTCTGTATTGTGCTGTATCTATTTTGCTTGTTTCTAACAAATGAATTTATTTCTAACAGAGATTTAAGTTGAGCATTTCAAACGGCTCTGTTTCCTTATAAATTCAATCATGCTATTGCTGTTTGAAAAGAAAAAAAAGTTTATCTTGTATATCTTTTCACTGCACATACTGCTCTGAGGTGACTGTGTATCTGTTACTGCCTCCATTGTTAATGACTCTGCCATTTGTGGAGTCAAATTTAATGTACAGTGGGTGTTTTTATCTGTGATCTTTGCCAGAATAGGGGAATCAATTTTAATGTCTTCTATTAAAGAAGTGTATTGATTTGAAGCAACATAAAGGTGTACAACTGATTGTATTATTTTTTTCTCTCTACTTCAAGCAATAGTTGTGAAGGACGGAAACCAACATCTGGCACAGAAAGTGTCTTACAGCTTCCATAATGTTCAAAGAGAGAGTAAACCACAAAACAGTTTACTCTAGAAGTGACTGCCACGGCTCACCCTCTGTCTTTGTGAATCCTGACCTGAAGTACAGGTGCACAGAAATGAGAGAGGACAGTGAGGAAGAAGCAGCGAGGACAGGAGGCTCAGTGTGTGTGTGTGTGTGTATGTGTGTGTGTGTGTGTGTATGAGAGATATAGCTGCTACATAGTGAGGACCGAAACAAGATTTTAACAGTGAGGACATTTATGGAAAGTGTGGACATTTTGGCTGATCCTCACTTCTTCAAAGGTCTATATGAGGACTAAGACTTGGTTTTAAGGTTGAGATTAGAATTAAGATTATTAGGGCATTTAGTTGTAATGGTAAGGGGCTATGGAGTGTGTTATGTCAGTGAGGGCCCTGAGAAAGATAGAAGTACAGGGTACAGGGTGTGTGTGCCTACTTAGGACACACTTGCTACATGATGCGCAGGCGCTGTTCGCTCCACTCACATGACGCGCTCACACGTCTTTTCAGGACGCGTGCACAGCACATCATAAGTGCCACACATACACTACACCTGCGTGTGAATCTCACACAGTGCATGTAAACATCATTAAGACCTGAACATGTCAAATTATAAACTGTCTGTCTCCATACAGTAGTTTACACGTGCAGGTAGGCGTGTGTGTGTGCTTCGCAAGAGTGGAATGAATGAATGAATAAAGTCGCTGCAGACATACACCTGCATATACACACAAATGATTTTTATTTTTTATTTTATCCTCACAAATCAGAGCTACTGACCACCCTCGATGTCTGGCTGTGGTTTAAAAATATTTAACTAAGATAATATATAGGCTACAGCAGCCTAATTGTGAATATATAGCCTATTATTGAATTGGATCCTTAATGCTGCAAACCTAATCAATAGTTGTGTTTTCATAAACATTTTTTTCGGATTTTGCCCTTTTGACTGTTTATGGAAACAGCTTTTTATACATCCTTAAATGGGTTGAAATGGGTTAAACTCGCTGCCAGGTTGAGAGCGGGGAACACTCAGCGATGTTCATGCTGATGTCTTGTCAAGTCTTTCCTTAGTTCTAAAATCTAGATTTATATTTTATTCCTGTTTGCTGTAAAAAGCCTACATGCCTGAGGGACATTCAGTTTTGGGATGACGTAAAGATGACGTAAAGTAGGCTAAAGATATTCCAGATATCCACAGATTTGGGTCATTCAATTTTAATTATTAGGCTAATTAATAGCGGATAGGGTACGAGCGGTATGGCCGGGCAATTAAAACCAGCAGACTTCTGTGTTATACTTTCCCAAACTATAGGCTTTATTGTGAGTAGAATCACTTTCTACAGGTGGTGGCTGGCTTAACTCGCCAATAATGCGCTGAGAAAAATGTTTGAAGTAATTTATTACAAGAAAAAGTCAACAAAGCAGGTTTCAAAATTCAAATTACATTTTGTTCAAACGAAATCTTATCCAATATGACACCTTATCTTTGGTTCTTTCAAACATTTTTTTAAAGATGTGCACTCCACAGACAGAAAGCACCGCACGGAGAGAGGTTGTTGAGCGCACTCGGCTTTCAATAACTGACAGGACTGCAAATATAACACAAACACTTAAGATGTCATACTTTAAAACAAACTCTTAACTGGCCGGATCAACAAGACCCTCCCCCGGCGTCTAGGCTTGTGGCGCTGGGCCGACCTGGCCCGTATACAGTGGAGGTTCCAGTGCTGGAACAGCAGCTGACAGCGTGACAGACGCCCGCACACACAAAGCTGGAAAGCAGGAGGACACTCCTAATTCCCTGATCATTAACTAACCTCCACCCTACCCCCAGAACATCCCCACCTACACTGGCTCTCTTCGCCCCCCCCAGCCATGAATGCAATAAAGGTGGCTTCGTCGGGCACTTTACAGCTGCTCCACTTCCCAGAGCTAAACTGTCGCTCGCTCAGATCTCCCTTCTCAGTTCATGGCCTGCAATCAAGTCCAGCTGTGTATGATCAGTCCAGAGTCTCTGTCAGATCCACAGGTGAACGCACTGTCTTTGATTACTTGTCGCCACGGCAACCGGTCCGCTCAACCCCAGTTCATTAGCCTACAATATGAAAAAATATTGGACAGTGATTAGAAATTCCTCCAACATGGTGCAGGGAAACTATTTTTCAGGTTGACTCAGGAGAGAGAGACAAGGATTTTTTTTCCCCTTGATATAAAGCTGCGAGTATCCTATTATTATAACAAATGATCTAACGTAGAAGTGTTAAAAATAGTGCCTGAACAAGGAAAGAAAATAGACAGATAGATAGATAGATAGATAGATAAGTGTAAAAATACATATACACTTCTACCTAGTTAGCATAGCGATGCTACGTGTCACATGTCCATCACATGGTGCGTTGTTGCTTCAAGAGCTGACACTTTTGACCCCTGTGATCACATGATGTGTTACGCACACACGTCTGATTAGCAGACTTAGCATAGCAAGCTAGTTAGCATAGCGATGCTACGTGTCACACGTCCGTAACACGAAGTGTTGCTGCTTCAAGAGCTGACACTTTTGACCCCCTACACATGACGTGTCAACGCACACACATCACCACACTTCTGGGCGTGTGCAGACCTATGGTGCAGACATTGCACGTGCTTTGCATGTGTAACAAGTACACAGTGAATGCATGCACAGTGCACGCGAAGCAAGTACACGGTGATGGTTGCACACACAATGTACATGTATCAAGTACGCAGTGAATTCACTGGGTATATTGTGTGTGTGTGCGTGTGCACGTGTGTATGTGGTGAAACAGGCAAAAAACAACAAGAGGCTGGGTGTGTTGCTGGTGTCAGATAAAAGCATGTCCTGTGCTGCTCTGGACCTTCAGACAGAGCACGCTGTGTGCATATTAAACCACAGCTGAGCCACCCTCATGGGCCAGAACTTTCTGTTAGTTATAATACCAAGAGACACCTTGTCATGTGATTACAAGATTGAATTCGATCCTGTACTATCTATGATGAAATGAAAAGCAACAGCAACAAAATTACGAAAGCCATTAAAAAATCCAAGGGAGGATCAGTGCCATTGTCAGTGTTCCCAAGGTGATTTGTTTGATGACATAGATCTTGTAATTTCTAACACTTACCAAATGATATTATGATCAGCCAGTAGTGAATATGACCAAATTAAGTGGCAAATTACATCAAATGCAATGACTGTATATTAATATTTTGCACCAGCAGCGTAACAAAAATTGTGTTTCTAAAGATGAATACTTGGATTAAGGGAATAGTTCCAACAATGTCAGGTCATTTTGGTACACAAAAACATATTTGCTTAACTTAAATAAGCATTAAGACTGGAAGTAGGGTGAAACAGCTTGCCTGGCTCTGTCCAAAGTCCCTTTACCCAGCCAAGAAATTGTCTAGCACATAACACTTTAACACTTTGGTTACTGTACAGATTTAACAACCAAGAATTGTCATGTTGTGGTAATTAGTGATCTTCAGAGGTGTTGGTAGGTGGATTTATTTTTAGCCTTTGATAGAGCCGTGTTAGTTGTTTCCCTCCATTTCAAGTCTTTATGCCAGGCTAACCTAAGTATGCCCTGGCTCTAGTTTCATTTTTCCTGTACAATCATGAAAGTAGTATTTCCTCACCTCTGTAGGGTATAAAAATCAATAAATAGACTGAATTTGCTCAAGCTGTATTATCCATCACAGTGAACATCATCAAGTCTGCTGTAATTTATTAATTTATTATCACCATCATGATGTGATTTAAAGCAATGACTCAACAGTTTTGGAAATAGGCTTATTCTTTTTCTTGAGAGACTTTTTTTAATCAGTGAAATTCAGAGGTGCAGAGACAAGGATTCATCAGCTTTGGACAGAGACAGGTAAGCTGTTTACCTGCTGTTTCCAGTCTATAGGCCAAGGAAATAAAGCAAGAAAATCTTCATTGTTGACAAAAGATAATTCAGACCTGGTGTTGACTGTGTTTAATTAAACATCTTAATATTTAATTAATGTAATTGAATTTAAATAAAAGAAAACTAGTGGCTGCCACATTCAGATATCTAAAACACAGCAGCATGGTTTACAAAATGATGTGAGTTGCAGTAAATTGGGTAAAACATGCAAAACCAGCAGTATAGGTTCTTTTCTCCAGACTAGTTTTGGGTTAATGTTTGATATAATTAAATTCGCTCATGTTATTTCCCCAAAGAATTGAGTGTTTAACCCAGAATAGTTTTATTGTCAGGAAAGCCGAGTACAGACCACCTTGGGACTTTAAATGTCTCCACTGAAAGCCAGTAGCTCATTAGGGCTTGGTGATGGACACTTTATTGCAGGTTTTATGGACTGGAATGATGGGCAGACACATGATACAGAAATAACCTCCCCTGACCACTGGCTGTGGTCAGTGAGGACCTCCAGTCGTAGGAGAGATAAAACCACAGCCAATGTATGATTTATAATGAAAGGTCATAATAATCAACTCTCCTGTCAGCCTTTGGGAAGCTCAGCCTTGCACTGCATCTGGTTCCTGTCATTTTCTAAACTAGCAGAGAGAGATTTAGCGAGCAAATGTCTGAAGTCTGTCAGAGGAACCACAACCTCCAGGTAGCACCATCTGTGCTTCTTTTTATCCTTATTCCATATTAAACACTTTACTCATTAGGTGGGGATTATTGTGAGTACAAGCCTGATGTAGAATTGTTTTAGATCAAGGTTCAGAGTAAAGTAAAATGTGTTTAACAGAGCATAGTCATGTGGCATAAAGATAATACCACATAATGAAAATCAATCCAAATTAGTCAAAATCCTTCACTTTGTTTTGAGGAAAGTATAGGCAATAGCATTAAATGTAAATCAGGTTATTTACAGATTGTGTAGCACTGCAAAGTGTGGCAGTTATTTCAATCAGTGTGTATGATATGGATGCCTTGAGAAAGGTCCTTGTGACCAAAATGTTGAGTGTTTTTGAAAGATTAATGCAGAGGTGATAAGTGTTTTCTTTGGAAAAAAAATATTTGAATCAGCCAACAACCAATCAGCCACAAGGAAACTCAGCATGGCGTGGATTGTGGAGTGACAATAATAAATTCCCCCCATGAGGAACATGGACTCAAGTGGATGCTGGGGTGAAGGTGGCACTTTTGAAATGCTATATATACAGTGTCTGCAGCAATAGCAGCAAGTGTCCTTGCACAACTGGAATAATCATCTTTGTTATTTTATGCTTTCTCCAACATTACCAACAATGCAGGCTAGAGGTCTGGTGAGCTTTGGAGCCATTGTGTTATAAAATATGTAATTTTTGTTGTACAATGAAATACAGCCTTTACTGAAATCACAAAATCAATCTGATGTTAAAAATCACAAGATAATAGGTAACTTGTTTTATTGACTTATCTTTTAATTTATAAACACAATACCATTTCTGTTACTGAAAAGTTCAGTCCTTAACTCAGAGATTGATCCGCATTCAGAAATTAATGAGATGTCTGAGTCTGGCTGTCAGACATCAGTGAAGGCTGCATAACAAATGCACTGAGGAACGCTGAAGAAGACAGAATACATGCTTTTTTAAAGGAGTAAAATAAGGTAATGGCTGGTGAATGACAGGAAATCCAAACTATTAATGACCACATGAAATGCCACAGGAAATTAAGGAAATGAGAGGAGGCAAGGAAAAAAGAGAGAACCAGGAGTTGACTGAAACAAAGGAGAAGGAGGTGAAAGAAGTTGGTGGAAGTAGACAAGAGGGAGAATTACTGTGAGAAGCTGGAGAGAAAAGAACCTTAAAACAGATTGAGAGAGAGGAGAATCAGGACAGAGGGAGGAGAGACAGAGAGAGCAAAAGATGTTTGTAAAACAAGGCAGAAGGAAGGAGGGGGATAAGAGCTTGGGGAGTTTTCATGGAGGCTAATTATCATATCTCAGATGCTCCATCAGCCCCTGGATAGCACCTGCAGCCCGGCAGCCTATGATAGTCTCCTCAGCCAACCCTCTTCCACATTTGATGAAGGGTGTCAGAGTGGGGGTGGATTTGGCAGGGACAGGCAAAAGACCGCTGCCTGATCGTCACAGCAAAGATGGATGAGTTTCACTCTGAGTCCCTTCAGCGTATGTGTGATTTGCCACACATCTACTAGGAGAAAAGACCCAGTCACACCAGGAAGTGACAAACAGAAGGTAATTCATCTTTGTGAAACAGGCAGTTCTGGAAGTTTGGTGACATAGTGACTGCTCACAGAGCTAGTTGGTGAATGACTGTAGTTGGCCAGATAACAGCTAACATGCTAGCCAGCTGGGAACATGCTAGCCTTGTCAGGCACAAGAGAGAGCTGAAGCCCTGATGTCACTTCAGAGCTAGCCTCTGTTCCCACCCTGAAAACAAACTCTGTTACAAGTCACATTCCTGCATTTAAAATATTACTTAGTAAAGTAGTTTAAAGTAAAAGTATGTAAGTATAATCAAGAAAATGTACTAATAGTATTACAAGTAGAAGCACTGTAAAAATGTCTGACAGTTGTAGTCTACGACTACAACATTGATGTAAAAGCAGGACTTTACTGTTCTGTTACTTACTGTCAATCTGCTGATTATTTTCTACATTTATCAATTGGGTGTTTGGTTTGTAAAAATTCCAGAAGTAGTGAGAGATAGCGTCACACTTACCCAGAGCCCAAAGTGACACCTTCATAATGTCTGTTTTGATCAACCAGCAGTTCAAAACTCAACATAAAAATTAATTATAAAATAAAAAGCAAAAGTAGCACCAAAAAAAAACAACAACTCACAATTGAAGCTGGGGCCATGAAATGTTTTTGCATAAAGACAACTTAGATGATTATAAAAATAGCGGCATTTTTTTTTTCTGTCAATTCATTAATTGACTCATAGTTCCAGCTGTACTTAAGCATTTTTATGTGTTTTGAGTGTGAAATCTTAATTTGTAAAGTAACCAGATAAATGCAGTGGAGTCGAGATAGATGGTGGCATGAGAAGAAAAGACCCAGATTTGTACTTGGAGTACCTGAGTAAATGTGTTTAGTTTAGGCTGACCAAACATCCTCTTTTGCCCGGGTTAGGGTTAGGGTTATGTGTTTTTAAATGAATAAACCATTATCAGAGGTGATATGTGATGATTTTTTTTTCATGCATTTACCCATGTTTATCCATGACATTGTGTAAATGTCTGTGGCGGACATTTGAAAGTGAATAGATGACAAACAGTAAAGTAAACTTGTAGATAACTCAAATATATGTAATAACTTAGGTGGGAAATGCTTTAACATTTAACATTTCATGCAGCCTACATGCAGCATCTAAGCTCAGCAAACGCTAAACAACCCCGTTGGCGCACTTGATGTGAATTAAACAGGCAGTTACGTCAAAATTTCACCTCTGGGCAAGCATGTCATCACTGAAATGGATCATACAATGCTGTGGTGGTGACTTTAAAACTTCAGTATAGAGGATTTTTATTACAGCTTTCGTTTCTGTCTGGTTTCTGTTGCCTTACCTTCAAAATTATCACTGGCTTACTGGAACCTCTCCTGCTCCTTCTGTGCTCTGTGTCTCAATGTGACATGATGTGAAAGCATGCACAGGTGTCAGTGTTGATTGGCTATCATTTGTGGCATGTAACCAATCAGAGGGGGCTGTAGGCGGGACATTGTTACAAAGCTCAGTGCAGTGTAGCCTCGTGTCACCAGGCTCGTTTCTATTCACTCTGAATTTTGTCTGGAGTCTGGTTCCGGCCTAGAGAGCGGATGCGGAATTCACCAAATTCACCAAAGTAAAAGTGTTCACCAAAGTAAAACTTTAAATTCTGGCGCACCATCGATATGGGGTGATGAGGGGTGTAAGAAAATGGATTAACTTAATGGCTTGGGGCTTTTGTTGTAAATTGTATTCTTTAAATTCCCAGTTCGCACATATATATATTTTTTTGGGGCAAATGCAGAGCACTTCTGCTCGTGCCGGACAGAAACTTCGCCACGCTGGAAATCTAGTGCTGTTTCAGAGAACTTTAACCCCTGCATTCAGCATTGCTTCATCAGTCTTTTTGAAAAAAATGGAGTATGTTACTGAGGGTGCCCTCTCTACTTTTTGACAGCAGATTGGCATCCACTACAGGACCTGCTATTAGCAACTGACACCTCTGTGATTTAACCAAGTTAAAAAACAATTATTTTGTGAGCATACAAAAAATAAAGCTTCTATGAAAATTATAGTATGGCTGCACATGTACTCCCATCATCATAACTTGGTTAAGTCCTCTGCTCTGCTGTTTGCTATGTCTAAACTCAGTGGAACATGTCGCATGGACTCACCTCTTTTGACGAAATGTGTGTTTAGCCCATGAGAGTCTACTATTGGAAGGGCTGTTTTTAAAGGCTTTAAAACTACCAAAGCACATTACATTTACAAAAGAAACCTTGAGTTACTATCTCGGGAAAAAGCTCAAAGTATTATAAAAAAAAATCTAATTAATTGTAGAAAAATGGTAATGCATGAATTTATATCCGTAAAACATCCCATATAACTGGTCCTGATAGAAGAGAGCAACTCCCAGCAGGTCATACTGGGCTTTCCGCCTGAACAGTCCTAACAACTGGAGATGCCTGCACAGTGTTGTTGACATTGTCTCATACAAGGAAGAAATAAAAGCAGATTAAATGCAATAGGGCCATCAATAATAACATAATAATAATACACTTTATCCATATAGCACCTTTTCATACAAGAAATGCAGCACAAAGTGCTTTACAATAAGGGCAGCAGTATAAGCACTGAGTGCTTCACATGTAAAATAGACATTATGGACATTAAACAGACAAGGCAATTCAATATAAAAGGACATTTAAAACAGTGTAAAACATGGATCAACTGATTCATAAAATCATACAGTTGTAAAACTATAAATCATAAAATCAAGTAAGATTTCAAAAGAGTTGCAGCAGCGTGAAGTGTAAACAGAAAGTAAAAGCATAAAAAGAAAGTTTCAGACCTGTGGCAGAGCTAGATAAAGGCTTAAAGTGAGCACATACATTTTTAGCTTTCTTTTAAAATATTTAGCTTCCCTGATGTCTATAGGTATTGTGTTCCATAGCTTCAGGGCGTAATCGACAAAGGCTGCATCCCAGATCTTCTTGGGGCTGTTGCTGGGAACCTCCAATAAACCAGCAGGTGATCAGTGTTCTTAGAGGCAAATAGTTGACAAGGGAGTTAGCAATGTAGCTCAATCCCAGGCCATTTGGGGCTTTGTATACAAGGAGGAGGAGCTTAAAATCAATTCTTAATGTACCAGGAAGTCAGTGAAGAACAGCTAAGACTGGCCTGATGTGCTCTCTCCTACTGGTTCTGGTTAATAGCCGGGATGAAGAGCTTTGAACGAGCTTAAGTCTCTCTGTGGTGTTTTTTAGGAGTCCAGTAAAAAGCGCATAACAGTAGTCGAGGCAACTTGAGATAAAGGCATGAATCATTTTCTCAGTATCTTTTAGATTTAGAATGGTTGCACCTTGACTATGTTTCTGAGGTGGAAAAATAATGTTTTCCTTACCTTGTTAATTAGGGTCTTGAAGCTTAGATTTGAATCAAGGATCATGCCAAGACTTGGATTAGAGATCCAGGGAGTTAAATTCCCCAGATCATTAAGCAGCATTTCTCTTTTTGTGTTAGGCCGACAAGCAGGATTTCAGTTTTGTCTTTATTAACTTTAAGAAATTATTGCTCATCCATTTATTTATTGCTAGAAGACATGTAGTAACTGCACTATAGTGTCTGCAGGAGTTATTTTTTTCTTTAATGAATGCAGTGTGCTTTTAATGCATTTAATGTTTTATTTTAAAATAACTGCTCTTATCTAGACTCTTGTGAACCTCAATTTAACCAAAGCTGTATTTTAGTTGTTTCCATTATTAGTAACCCAGGAGTTAGTGTCACTTTGGCTCTCTATAGCTCTCCAAGCTTCCATCTATTTTCTCTGTCCAGCATTTGATCAATAGAGAGATAATGCAGGGAGAAAAAAGCTCTCAGAGCCAGTGAGCCAGCTAATGGGGCCAGTATGCTGCTTCAGAAGTGCTTTAAGATGGTCAAATAGGTTACGTTGTCAGCTGTATGCAACCGCTAATGTAGCTTTCTGAAAACCCACAATCAGACCCTATATTTTGATTTTTTTTATGACCTTCTTTGAGTGAGCAGCCAAGTTTAACACCATTGATATCTTCCAGGAAAGACTGTCTGAAAATGTGCACTGTTATCTCAATATTTAAACAATATCACATCCTTACCTCTTTTTGATGACTGGGTTTTTCTCTTTGCCTTCCAGTGTAACCGACTTAATAGGTACAAACACTTCGAACCACATTAACTGTCAGTCAGTTTTAAATGCTGAATAATGGAGTCAGCGAAGGTCCTCACAAGACTAGTTTTTAAATGTGTGTATGTGCATTCACATTTGTGTGTGAGATTACTGAGTATGTCTTTGCATTAATGTTCGCGTAAGTGTGTTAATATCCATGAGTAAGTGATTGAGTGTGCTCTCTCTGACTGGTAAAGTGTGTGAGTGATTGAAGTGTGTGTGTGTGTGTGTGTGTGTGTGTGTGTGTGTGTGTGTGTGTGTGTGTGTGTGTGTGTGTTTGTGTGTGTGTGTGTGTGAGCTGAGGCAGGTGGTGGAGAACTGAGTGCAGTCTTGGTTCCTGGGAGATATCTCTACAGGGACAAATTGAAGGACTATCATTTCACTTCACTGTCAGTAGTATTGCTGCCTCGCACATTGAGGACATAATCACATACAATACAGGAGTACCACCGCCAACACCCTCCACTCTCCTATAGACACACACATACACACGTACTCCGCTCCCACCCCCAGGGGTTAAAACAATATATATTCAGATTTGTTGATATCTCCAGCTGATATCGACATTTTTATTAGATATTAGCCATCAACCAGCCGGTGCTGTCCACCTCCGACATGATGAAGGTTAGAATAGGGATTTTTTTTCTCCAATCTTGTGTGGGAGGATTGCATTTAACAAATCAAAGAACCTGCCGTGTAGCCTCAATAACTTTTATTAAATTATGAAGGCTGCAAAGTGTTGACATCATTCCTAATTACTTCAGGTACGGTTATGTAATTGGCACAGAGCCATTCATAAATGCAGTTCATATTAAAATGGCAATAAAAAAAAGTTTAAGATTTATTTCTTAAATGAATTATGTGGATGAATAATGTATTTTATGACAACTATTGGATGGATAGACACAAAACATGGTTCAGATATTCATGGTTTCAAGATGATGTATCCTAGTGACTCATCTTGTGTAGTCAGAGCACTACAGAAAGGTCTGGAGCACTGTCATTAAAATGGCCCCACAAAGGAAAACAACATAAAAACCTTAATGGTAGTATGTCACTGTGTGTTTCAACCTATAGAGAACAAAAAGACAAACATACTTTGATGTCAGAAAACAGATCAACATAGGGTCTAGGCTTTTCTGAGGTGCGTTCACAAGCTTTTTTATTCATTGTAGATTTTCACAACAATTTGCCGAAAGAACAAAGCTGGTATTCCTTATTGCATGATCCAAATATTCATCAAAATGTGCCATTTGCTGCCTGTAAGCTGTTAGCTCGGAGGTTGTTGTTTCCTATAGCAAAGGAGATTTTCAAAATAGTAATACGCAGATAGCAAAAAGGAAGGGCATGCCACCCGCGGCCCAATGGCAGGCTTATAGCCACAGTCTGCCTATGGTGAGTCAGACTACCTAATGACCATGAGGCTGACATTCTTGGCCTAAGTAGAATGTCTTCTCAGTTAATGAATAGACTGGCATTACATTTGTCACAGGCAGCCATGGTGCCAAGATGATGAGTCCTAATGACTTTGGTGATCCCTTGACTTTTTCTCCAGCTCCACCATGAGGTTGACTTTTTTGTTTTTGAGCGAAATATCTCGACAACTATTTGATAGATTACCATGACATTTGGTACATACATACATGTAATCATTTTAGTGATCCCTTGACTTTTCCTCCAGCACCATTGGGTCATATTTTGAGTTTATCCAGTATTTTGCCTTTATGACCACACACCTGCAGCACAAGTAACATTCACACCATGTATATATATGATGTATTTGTTTCAGTATGTCTGTCTACATTCATTGATCTGGTTGTCAAGACTAATCCATAGACGTGACAGGCTCTGCTACAAAACATTCTCACTCACCAGATATCTATACCTCCACCTATTTCTCAGTGAGTCTGGAAAAAGGCTTCAGCTGTTTAAAATGTATTGACTTGTAGTTCATCAGTATTCCTGTCTGCATTTATTCATCAGTTTGTCAGGACTAATCCATAGACATGACAGCTTCTGCTACAAAACATTACCAGATATCTGTACTTCCATCCATTTCTCAGGGAGTTTGGAAAAGGACTTCAACTGTTTAAAAATGTATTTCCTTGTAGTTCACCAAACCTCTACACTAAAATCATGTATAACAGAGCTTTCATACAGCTCTGCACACACATTACTCTTGGATGTATTACTCACGAATGCAGGCTTGCACAGAAATGCCATGCATATCGCATGAAAGTGCAGGAGCAGAGCTTTCCAGTGATACCACACATCATTGTGCTGTCATCCCATCATGCTATAAATCCAGATTAATTGCCTACAAAATAAAAACCTGACGAATTTCTGTACAACCCATTATACAGATCTTGTTATCAGTCACTTCATACAGTGAGGAATATCGTATCTTACCACGTCTTAGGCCTGGTGTGTTTCTCCCTGTCTATCCACATTTGTAGTCCAGCTTTCAAGATGCAAATATCTCCATATTGTGCAGTTGACATTCCATCAAACTTTGTATGACAAGAGCAGCCACTTCACCTTTGCACACCCAGACAACTAAGGCCTAATTATGCCAAGTTCAGTCCAAGTTCACAACTGCAGGGGGGTTGAATTTTTATTTAAGTGACAGTGTCAGCTCAGATCTACCCCAGAATCCTCCACAGCTCCACACACTCATCCAAAAATGGTCACTTTAGCTCCAAACACCCAAAGTGAAAAACGGGGGTCAACAAACCAATAGGTTAGGGTTATTCTTTTTTTTTGTTTGTTTTTTTAATACTGTCTTTGGTATCCTCCCACAGACATGTCCTGGCCCTTAATTGCAAAATCATTTAATTTCGTATTTCAGAGCAAGCCATTATTTGGATGAAGATGTCGGGGGGGCTTCTCTCTGCTAGCAGGAAATGATAACTTACAAACTCTTATAAAACACACCTTGTTAAACAGCTAATGTTCTCTAATCCTTTTGGTATCATCTGGTATAAAACACCACAGATCATGATGTAGCTTTAGATTTCATTGCCCTACAGTCTGACATCTTTTGAACTGAAGACAACAATCAATACTCATCATCGTAATCTGAGAGCTGCATCAATTCAGACCTGCCTTTTCTTTTCTCAGTGTAATGTAACAGATGGGCAGCAGGTGCTATAACCTGGTCCAGTGGTCACAACAAGGCTCAAGCCACCAATTCATCAATTCGTCCCCCCACCCTTACTCCCTGAAGACCCATACACCAAAGGTCCAATGTCTTTTCATGCTGTGAAGGGCAAACAGCATACTGCTACCAGTCAAAGAATTTACGAAAAACAATATATTGTCTAACAGCGATTGAAAACTTCACTGGCAGCAGTGTTGGCACTGGATTTGGCTCAGTGTACATAGTATGGAAAAATAAGAGAGGGAATTCCCTGGAGGGATGAGGCGGCTGATAGAGAATAGAACTAAATGTCAGGAAGACAAACTGCTGCACGCTCACTGACACCACTGAAGCTTTTGTGATTAACACGGTGGCACTGCAAAGGCACAAACTTCTATCACCATTGCTTTTGGGCATTGTTTGGAAATGGTTTTGAATTTGTATTGAATCCCCCAGTTACAGTAAAAAATGTTTTTTTTACCCGACAACACGCAAAATAAGTAGTAGTGTGAGGCTCGTACCTTTATATCCATGGACATTTGACTTGAAAGGACTAGTTTGACATTTTGGGAAATATACTTCTTAGCTTTCTTGCTGAGAGTTTGATGAGAAGATTACTACCACACTGTGAGAGTGCACCAATCTTCTCATTTAAGACTTAGCAAGACAGTGAACGTGTAATTCTGGTCTACTCTTTTAAATTAGGCTGTTGGCTTTTGACGCGAGTCCCGTCTTACTTGCAGTACTGCCCTATGATCTATTGTTTATTACACAAAAGCCATTAAATAACTCATTATAGAAACAACTATGTGCATTAAATCATCATGATAAAGGCTGCTAAAGGAATGAAACAAACAGCAGCTGTCCCCTGATTATAAATTCATAAAAGTGCAGTGACTGAAGCCAAGCCAATTATATTAATCAAAAGCTTTCAGTGTATTTATGGAAATGCATCATGCCTGCTGACAGGTTACCACTGTGACTAATGCAACACAGCACTTGACTGTGCGGAAACTGCCTGAGAGGAGGCCCTCTCTTACTGCTGTCATGTGAAGCCTCCGAGTCTCATATTTTGGTGATTCTTATGTTAATTTGCATTGTAATTCTAGGGATTACATGGTGCTCGATGGAAAGAGAAAAATGCACAGGCCGAGGTTTAAGAAGCCAATGGCAGATATTAGGTGCTCAGCAGAAGCACCTCATAAAGAATCAGGCTCTGCGATTTTATTGTTTTTTTCACTTGTATGTAATGCTTTTAACAATTCAGAGTGCATGGATGCATTTTAAAATGAAGGAAACACACTATGTGCAGCTACAGCAGGGTGGAAAATGTCAGATCTGCTGCTCCAACTTGGAGGAGTAAATTGGAAAAAGACTGGTTCATCTTTTGACTTTCTTACAACAGGGGCTCAGTGCATGAATTGGTTAGTGTTCAATGCATACCCCAAAAGTCTAATGACTTTATTCAATTGCATATTTGCAGAAATCATAATATCAGTGTGAATTTTGGACATAATTAGGGAAATCCATTGTGTTGCCACTGAGACCTAGACCACATGTACACTGGTATTTTGGTTAAAAAAAAAAAAAAATCCCATCCACACAAGCAACAATGAAAAATCTGCACAGGGTAGTGGCCACAGTAAAATCAGACTATCAGCATTTACATAGGTTACCTTAGTGGCTGTGCAATAAGCTTCTGCCATCGGTGCTGAAATTTCGTGTAAAAAATCTGCTTTACGGCAGGAAACGCATCATGTATTGCGAAACTGGTCGGTCAGCCGATCAGGGCTGGAGCTGGTCCTTATGAGGAGTTGGGCATGAGATAGTTGAGTCACGATGGCAGATGGACAAAGTTTGGAGACAAGTGAAAAACGGCCTAGCAAAATAAAACGAGCTCCTCTGTCTGAGGAGGCAAAGAAGAGCAAAAAGGAGAGAGATAAAAGAAGAGGAAAAACCAGAGTAAACCTCAGTCAGGCGTTCAAGAGATGGAGGGAGCTCCGTGACCAAAAAGGCTTCAAAACCGATGTCGAGCTAGCTTTCTTTCTAATGGATCAGTAAGTAACACGGCTAAATGTTAGCTAGACGAGAGAGGACTGTACTGTACTGGCTGCTAGTTCATTCCTAGCTGGCCAGCATCGCAAATAGCCGCAACCAGGGACCGAGTAGCGAGTGTTGGTCGGCTGACATCCTCGTTGCCATTCTACAGCAGCCCTCAGACAGTGTTACCCCCTCCCTTCCTTCTGTTCTTTTCTCATGGAGGCAGCTATCGATGGATATCACCCAGCTAAGTGAACACTGAACTTTGTTTCCCATTCAACTGAGCTACAACCGGCCACATTGTTTCCATACGGTACCGTTTATTCTATAATGGGACTGTTTACATATGCATATTGGTATAATTCCACTGTGTCTACTGTTGTTTGTACTGGTACTGTACATATTGGTATAATTGACTGTGAGTTGTACTGGTACTGTGCATTCTGGTATAATTATTTGCATTACTATTTGTTTTTTCTTCAGATAAATCCGATAATTGTTGCTCGGTCTCTTTACTCATTTATGTAGTATAGTGTCCACACCTTCTCATTCTACATATACATAGAGGTATACTGGTGGCTTTACAGCCTACGTTTTATTTAACTTAGAGTCTAATAGAGTCATATTATTGATTATCGCTGATCCCCACAGTCAATTTGGTCATTGCGACAGTGCGACACAACACCACTGACACTAGGTGGTGCAAAGCTAAAAAAACAAACAAAAAAAAACAACAAATCCTATCTGTTGCCTCTTTAAGAGTATGCCAAATCAACAGGTGGAGACAAACCCCTAATCCTAAAGTCACACAGAAATGAAGAGGAAGAAGATGTTGGCCAATCAGAAGCATGAAAAAGGGCTACCTCTCTTTGGCACCTCTGTCCCTCAATATAGTGGAAGTGGAAATGTACATACTGTAGATTAATGTGTAAACATGTAAAGACCTGTTAGCAATGGTAGAGCCAGCACTTGGTCACCTCATTTGTGACGCCTCACAAAGAACATAATGACACACACTCTGATGTCACAAGCCAAAAACTCTATCTTCCTTGTACACGTCAACACTGAAAACATAGTCTGTGAAAATCTTCACCCTAAACACAGTTTATGTAACTAAACTGTTAAACTGCATCTACTGTATATATGATTGTATACTACACCTGTTGATTGATCAGTAATTCTGCATCAATGCATAAACGACATTTTACTGTTGTAGCCGGTCAAGGTCAAGGTGCTTTTGACTAAAGTCTTTATGCTAGTTTAGTCCAGTGGTCCCCTTCCCCTCCAATGTTGGGTCACAAAATAAATCTGCACAGTTAATGAGATGATTAATCATGATGGAATGAAGAAAAAAAAAAAGTTCTGCTACACAGTTTTGCATTGAGTGTGCTTTTTCTCTTCTTCTTGTAAAGTATTGAATAATTTTGCCCATTTTTGATGATGATAAATGAAACCATCTGAAAACTTTAAAGGGAAAATCTCTTGACCTGCAAGTACAGTAACTGATAATAATAAATGTATAGCACATATAGACATATGATAGAAATAAAAAAAATGTGACAAGAGGCCTAAATTAGATGCTTCTTTTTGTGTGGAGTCACAAGCTTTAAGGTTAGGAGCCACTGGTTGAATCTGTAAATCAGTAACTATAGGACCTGGTTGTGAATGTGCTTAACTACGAACAAGAGATTAGCCCTGACTTACTTCACTTAAGTCAAGTACAAGTCAAATACAGTACAAGACTTCAGACCTGACTCAGAAATGATTCGTTTTTGACCCCCTTATTTTTTTTTACATCAAGTTGAATGCCTTCCAGCCATAAGGTGTGTGATCTTGAGTCAACACACACAACCTGCTGCGCTGGTCCCAGCATGGCTTCCAGGGGATGAAATGCACACTGTACACACACAGAAGTCATGTATGGAAAATAAAAGATACCTTTTGACACAGAACCACGCAGGTCTGTTTTAGCAAAAAACTACCGCTACTATCGCTGTGTCTGCTGAAGATGTGTTGGCTATACTGTTGTTAATTCTATTTAAGGAGCACGTGTCTGACTTTAGTATTCATTGTTTCTCTAACAGATGTCAGATGCTATTTGCCGGCATTAATTAAGCTTATCTCAGTTGTCCAACAAGTTACTGATAATGAAAAATTATGGTGTAAGCTAAAACATGTAGTTCTCTAAACTGAAAAGAACAGCAAACATTACACACTGTGTCTAATATTTTATACTCTTTGTGGCTCCTTTTGACCCTGAACATTACAGTGTCTATGTACATACAATTCAGAGGTGATTTAATACACTTAGATTTACACTTAGCCACACATATATGGGTGAGCATGATCACAAATTCTGATTGCAACCTTCTCCGTTTCCCTAGGCAACATGCAAAACAGGCCCAGGCTTACTCCAGTGAGGAGGGTGGTGGTAATGCACCTGAAGATATTTAATAACTGCCAGAAAAGAAAAATCAAGACTAGGTCAAAACCTTGTATTTGGCTGGAAAATGAAACGCTAGAGAGCCTTTAATTTGAAAAAAGGAAGTGGCTGGCATACATCGAGTCACAGACTTTCATTTTCCTCGACTTTTGCTCACAGAGCTTGCATGAGCTGGCTCCGTTGTTGCAGTCCAGCCTACAAAAATTATTTCAATACATCTTAAAAATAAAGAACATTTAGACACAGTCATACAGCAGAAGGAACCTGCTTTGCTTTGAGCTGGACCTACTGATCAAGCTCCTTTTCGCTCAATTTCACACAACCCTCCCATCTTCAGCTCCAGTCAGGTGATGTGACTGGTGTAAGCTGCGAAGCCATTGACCACTATCAGAGCAAAGTTCTGCAGATAACAGTTTATAAAACATCCTTTTGGTGCCGATTATGAAAGGGAAATGACAGTGTGGTCACACCTGTACTAACATTTTCATATGTAATATTCACTTTAATGTCACTCTGTACGTTATTATCACTTTCTCCTCATAACATGTACTAGTCAATAACGTTTAAATGAATTTAAGGCTTGTGTCATACAGATATGGCTGTTACTCAAACACATTTATGAGGTGATCCTCTCTTTCCTTTGTCCAATACTGCCATTTCAACCACAGTTGGCTCGTTAGCCAGCTAGCTTGCTAATTCCACCATGCTTTTATGATACTGTTAGAGTGGTTACAAATAATAAGCCTAACGAAGTTGTCACTCTGTTATGATAACAATGCACTTTCCACTGTGACAAGAGTGAGTTGATGAAACATTAAGTTGTTCAATATACTCATGTAATGGCTACTTGAGAAATGCAATAATACACAACTGTGAGTGTCCCCGGCTCTGTCAGCATTTTAACAACTATTGATTTCAAAAGAGCAACAGCCAA
Organism: Epinephelus cyanopodus; assembly: GCA_026686955.1. Lineage (NCBI taxonomy): Eukaryota > Metazoa > Chordata > Actinopteri > Perciformes > Serranidae > Epinephelus > Epinephelus cyanopodus. The sequence continues at coordinate 9,431,816 of CM048921.1, forward strand.
TGAGAAAACACCTACACGCGCATCATCAGTCACTCTGACCAGTGGTGTAATTTCATCACTCACTCGCTCACTCACTCAGTCACTCACTTGAGACTGACCTCACCTCTGCAGTCCCTCCAAAAAGCTTTTGCATTTGAACCGTTTAGCTAATCAGCTAACAGCTATCCATAAAATAATAACACATGGATAAATCATATTCATAGCCCAAGAGCAAGACAAAAGTTTAATCACTGTCACAGTCTCTCACTCACACCACTCTCTCATCCATAACAGATCACCCAGTGGTGAAACTAATTAGGCATCACGTGATTGCTACTAGAGTTTGGTGCACCTCATGTATCACATATCTTGAAATTAGCTGAGTCGCTTTGTCCTGTCATGTTGATAAGACATGGACAACACCAGTAAACCTCTGTGAAATCATTAGGGCTGGAAGTATCCCACATTTTAGTGTATTTTTATATACCCTTACGCATTACTAAACTAGCGAAATATGCAATGTTATTTCTCAAAATATTATCACCCCTATACGTCTATGGGGTAATCATGTAAGCTCCACTCATAATTTGATACTTTAAACATTTTGTTCCTTATGGGCCCATCAAAACCTGAGAACGAAGTAAACACCTACATATTGTGGATACGTAAGACAGGGCAAGTGAAAGCATGATATAGCACAGTGAACACTTTGCTAATAAAATGGCCCATAAGCTTGGCGCAATGTAAGGCATGGGGAAAAGTGGTTGTATTTAGTCCCTTGATCACAGGTTTGTTTTGGGTGTAACATGAATCCAACCAATCAGAATGTGCTTTCCCATTCCCTATAATAACCAGGTGCACCCGGTGCACTGCTATTTACATGGCAGATTTGGCGGCAAGCGCTTTTCTCCTGAGAGTAATGCAGTAAGAGCTGTCATGGCACTGCAGCAAGTATTGATGGACATTTAAGCAGCATAACTAAAAACTGTAGTTATAAACTTGACAGAGGAAACAGAGCTAAACTTTTAGCTCATGACATAATCAATAAAGTTAGGCTGCTCCTTGTGCATAAATGCATACAGTGGCCCTCATTTATCAAACAAGCGTAGAAACAGGTGAATGAACGCGTAATCATTCATGGCTATTTTATTTCATTTTGTTTTATTAGTTTTGGGGATCCTTTTTAATATGTACTGAATATGTGGCTTATGCTTATGCTTAGATGACAAGTTTGAGGTTTGTTTAATAATTATTTTCAGACTCAGCCAGATCTTGCTGTGCTGCACCGCAAATCCACACTGACTCAAACTTGCATACACAAGCTGAGACCTGACGTGAGATTTGATTGTATCCTGCGCTCACATCCAGGGCCAGTGTATCTCTTAATGTGGAGTCACGATGCAGCTCTGCTCTGCTCTCTGCTATGTTCATATTTTACAGAATGTAATTAACGATGTATTATTTCACCCACCTGCAACCCATCCATGCATCCCTGTGTGTGTAAAACGTGTGACGTGTACATGCAATGTGAACCCATTTGTAGTCGTATCTTACAATTTAATAATCCACCCTTTAAATAGCAAGAAAATACTGCACTACTGACTTAAGACCAGGTTTTTATTGGTCAATGTCGAAATCATTTTCACCTACATGTCCACGGGCTCATAGTTGAGAGCAAGTACATTTGCTACTTGCACAACGTGGGTGATGGCCCTGAAAATGACAAATATGTCTGTGACAAGCAATGACATTTGCACCACTTCATGCCAGGTGGCCCTCAGTGATTTTTAAGTTGAATCATATGAAAGGGAAAATGGAAGAGATAGAGCAACACAGAAAGAGGGAGATTTTATTTTGGGTATTCCACTGGGTAATTTTAGTAATGAGTGGTCATAAGTCTGAACAGCTGGCCTGTGAAAGAAGAATTTTGAGTCACCCTGCAAAAGACAACAAAGAAAACTCCCCACGCATGTTGCTGTTTACTGGGCATTGTGCTACTGGTCTACACTGCCAGACTGCCGAGTGGTAGCAAACTAATAACTCAAAAAAACAAAATAGTACAAAATAGTGCCTCAATCAGCCAGTTCATTAGTGCTTTTACATTTGCCGTTCTAAAAATAAACTGTGGGGTCGTTATTACTGAAAAGTCCTCTGATACACAGAAAGACAAGCACTTTATGTTTCTGGCAGCACAAACTAACGAGAGCCTCTTAAGTCCTCAGTATGCTTCATATGAAGTGCTTTTCTGGTTGTCTAAACATCCTCAGAAACTCGCTTTCAAAAGGGGAATTAGGAGAAACCATTTCATCAATTTTTGTGACTTTCCAAACAAACAATACAACAAGCATAGCCACTTCACAGGTGTGCAGAGGTGTAAAAGTAGAGAGGGCTTAGGCTTTCTTTCTTCTTTTTGCATTTACTGCGTACAATACAATGAACACCTTCAAAAAGATAGACTGTATGATAGTGTGTGCAGTTATCCACATATACAGTTTATCTGATTTGTTGCAAACAACACAGAATTCCTGTACCAGAACAGGTACAGTATTTCAACTTTATACAAATAAGTTCTTCAGAAGCATTCTGAGGCCTTTACAATATAACATAGTCCATTTAACTCTTTGAGGCTGTTTGTGGTGGTGATGAACATATCTGTCATCATTTCAATCATGACAGAGATATGAGCATGATCAGCATCTGCGACCACAGACTGAGGAGCGATGGGGACAGAAGGCAGACTTTTTCTATGAGATAATACTGAAAGAAAGGAGTATTCTCTTTATAAAATATGCCAATGTGACTAGGGCACATTCACACCTACACTGACACAAATGTATTTCAGCTAAACTTAGAATTACATGTAAAAAAGCAGGGTGGACAATGCAAATGAAGACAAAGTTTAAGTCATCAATATGTAACAATCTGGGCTGGGTTGTATTCCATCCTCTCCAGTTGTCTCTCTATCAGTATTCAAATTTGTGCTAAAATTATCGAAAAGTTATGCTTTTATGTCTATTTTACAATTACTGGTTGTGCTGTGTGTGATGGCCATTGGATGGTGATGGCATATGGCTACAGGCCACTGATCAGGATGGGAAATCAACTCACTACTCTCCTCCTCCTCCCAGGACACCTCCATTAACGTCACCAATAACAATTTACTGAGTCTGTGGTGGATTTAATTTGTAAAACAACAGAAGCAACTCTGCCCAAAACCACAGATTAATCATTCCTCAACCAGAAACAATGGATTACCAGAACCATCTGGGCTGCCATAAACACATGCACTGCAGCCAGCCTGGAAACATGGACAATTACAAAGCAGCGGTCCACTCTTAGAAATAAGGTTTCCAAAAGGGTTCCTCCCGGGGCTCCTGAGATTCTTACCAGAATCATTTGCCTCTGAAGAAAGGGTTCTTCTAGGTTTGTTGAAAACATGGGTTTTAATGACACTCAAACACAAATATTCAAATATTTACCCAGGTCTGTTGAAATGTAGATGTATCTGGAAATCCCTTTATCAAGTTATTTTACTTGTGTTTTACCATAGTTGATATCTTAACCATCAATACATGCCACACAATACCACATGGTCTGCCGAAATTCAAATTTGGAACCAAGTTTCATTTCCCAACCCTACTGCACCATTAAAATAGTAAAGGCTTTAGTCACAGTGATTTCATGAAATCTCCATCCCCTAAAAACATCAGCCTCTGCTTTATAGGGAGCCTCATGAAGCCCAAGGCTGCTGGACATTGCTCCCTTGGCTCCGCACTAAAGGCCCAAACATACTTGGGCGGAATGTACGCAGAGCAGACTCCGTGGAGGTCTGCCCAGACTAAAAGCGGAAGTCCACAAGCCCTGTGCACGCAAAGCTCAGATTTTACGACTGTGCAGACTCCGCTCCACGCACCAGTGTCACACAAAAGACTGCTTGGTATGTATTTTTCACATCAACCTCCAATAAATGTGACACCGATCTGCATTTTGTATTTGCCACCATCACGTGGTGGAACAGAGCGGGAGCGTCTGATGATGGAGGCGAGCTTTGAGGAGAGACTGGCAGGCGAGGTGCGACAGTACCCACACCTGTACGACACGTCACAGAGAGGATACAAGGACTTTCAATAGAGCAACAACTCTTGGAAAGAGATCGCTTGTACACTGGGCAAGGATGATTCGGTGTGCAGAGCTAAGTGGAAGTATCTGAGGGATAGATTTGTTCAGGCAAAAAGAAAAATGAAGGGAAAAGTGGGGATGGGGCTAGTGGAGCTGGCATTCCCCCCATTTACACCATGCTGTCATGCACAAGAATTGTGGGTAATGTAGTGTTTCACAGACATTTTTACAGGGAACTACAAAGCGGGAGTGTCTCGACTATGGAAGCCTGAATGACTGCAGACATTCCTTGCGGAGTCCCCTCCACTTATAGTGCTGTGAGCGGCCATCTTCGGATAGCACGTGATCACCCAACTAATGACGTCATTTCCGCATGTGAAAGTAAGCACACAGTCTTTCTATGAGCTGTTTTTTGTTGTTTTTTAATGATAATCAGTAAGCAGTAACGTGCATTCATTGTTGTATGTTAATGTCATACAGTGAGTAATAGCGTGTGTGTTTATTTGTTCTATGTATCTGGCACACACTTTTGTATACATTTCTGTTTGAGTATGAAAGGCACGGTGGCTTGGCTGCTTCTTCAGTTGACACTTATCAGCCAACTCATCCTTTATATTTTTCATTTATTCTTTCGAGTAGGATTAAAGTCACATAGCACTTCACATCTTATTATTAGTGTACTCTTACTAATGTAGATGTAATGTCTGTGCTGACCGCGCCATGTTTAGTTAGGTTACATCGTTTCAGTGAGGTTATGTTAACTGTTGTAAGATATGATAAGTGGCAACACCCTGGTTAAGGTCTTTGATAGAACAGCTGTTGGTGTTGGTAACTCTTTTTGTTTAGAAATGTAATATTGTAGTTGTATTGTTCACTGTTGATATGTAAATTGCGCTAAGCTAACGTTAGCTACTGAAATAGCATCTGCTGCCATGGCAACAGTAAACATTTATGTTACGGGCTGGGGGGAGCATATAATGTAAGGGTCAATCTAGAAATCCATCGGTTAAAAAAACAACAACAAAAAAACAACTTTTTTTTCTTTTCTTCCTTTACCTCTGGAGGCACAGCCCGGAGTTTTTCGACTAACGAAGTGCAGGGGCCTCGCCGATCCCTCACGCCCTTCACTTCCAGCAGTGCCCCCAGGGAATTGCCGTGTTGTTTACAAATACTTTGGGTAGAAAACCAGCAGAGTTTAGCTATTTATCACATTTTTCACGTCACTATATCACCATGTAGACTAATCTGATGTTTGTTAAGTCTATAAACACAATGATTGAACAAACGTTACTATTTCTGTGTGCATGTGTATTTTCTTTATGGACCGGCGGAAAGTTTGTCTCAAAAATCTGTGTGTGTAAAAAGCAAATCCACACGCGTAGAAGTTCACAAATGCCTGTTTGAAAGTTGTAAATGTTAGGAAGATATTCACAAATGCTTCTCATTTATTTGCAAATTAATTTAATGTATTCACAGATATTTTTTTGTATTTGTGGAATGTGTTTTATATTTACAGATTACACATTTACACACAGATTGTCGATCTGTTCACACACATAATTATGAAACGCGTGTAGATCAAGGAATATTTATAGATCACCCTCTGTGCATTTACAGTTATTAATGAGACAAATATAACTCCATGGGTTCTCGTTAGCACCCTTAGAGGGTGGAAAGGTTCTGGATAGAAGCCCTAGAGAGGGTTCTTGTTGGAACCATTTAGCCCCATGTCCACCAAAGTGTCTTTTCCAAGCTGAAAATGCATGGCGCTCCTCAGGAAACACCCCACTGGGAGTGTTTGAGAGCACTTTGGAGCACACCGTTTTTTCAACTTGTCAGCACAAGGTAGAGTACTCGCTTTGGATGAGGGGAAGGCTGAAGCACGTGGGGAGAGACGACAGAGCCGCCGTTCTGTGTTCATGAGAGGAAACATAATATATGTACAGTTTATTAACATATTTCTCCTCAATTATTGCTGTTGTTCAGCACTTGTACATGTAAGATGTGACCATTTGTCTTTGCGGTGATTGAATGGCTGAAGTGACAATGATAAGTGCAGTGTTTTTACCCAAAGTTGAACATTTTTCAACTATTGGTGCACAGAAAAAAAAAAACGCCCAACTGGCAGTGCGCAGCCCGAATTCACTCCCAGTGCCTCCTTGTGCTGTTGGCATTTGTAGAGCAGCGTAAATACACAGCATTCACATTGCAAAGCATTGGAAAAATACACTGACCTCAGAAACAACACTTTGGTGGTAAAGGCCCCTTGAACCATAGAAGCATTCTCTACAGAACCTCTCATAGGGGCGTCTAGGTGGCACCTTTCACAGATCATTGTAGGAATAGCCCTCAATGTTGGGTTCAAGATCGAACAATCACCGACTTCCAAAATGCTGCATTTGGGTCCTCAAAAAAGGAACTACATTGCAGTGTAAAAGTTGAAGAAGCTGACAGGACTGCATTTCACCAGAGTTGTACCTTCTGGGATTTCATGTTTCAAATAAAATGACCGAATGATTGATTGGGTTATGGCAGCTAAGTCGTAACTAAGAGGCATCCTATAAATTACACAGTGGCCCCTGCACACCTCATGACTTGTGTGATGTGTAACATGTAGCATATACAGTAGCATATGAGCACAGAACTGATACCAACCTGCATATCCTCGCCACAAATCCCTGATTACCAGTGCAAACAGGTGTGGCTATAATTGATGATTATTTTTCTATGAATTAAGCATTAGAAACTGTGGTTTAAGACATTTGTCAAATGTAGCCATTCATGTACACGTCTGATGAGTACAGCCAATGCATATGCACGGAACTCTGCTGTGTATTGTAAATGAATAAATAAATAAATAAATATTAGAATTCATTTATGATTAGAATGTACAGTTTAAAATGTTTTATTGCAGATTGAGTGACATAAGTAGTTTTCTTCCTGTAGTTTTGTAGTTACACATGTAAAAAGTCATCAAAAAATTTAGTTGATGAAACTTTTCTTTCACAGACAACTGATTTGGCACTATTGGCTCTATTTTCTGTCTGAATTTGAGTTCTAATCTATTGCTACTTCTCAGCTATGACTGTTCCAAGACAGCCAGTCAAAATAGACTTTTCTCTCTGACAGCTATGACAGACAGATGGATTACGTTACTATTTTAAGGAGAGGCGGAAATTTACTAATGAGAGGAGATAGGCGTGCTGGTTCACTGTGGCTCTTAAAAACCCAACAGTCACTTTGTGCTAACACCCTGACCTCCAGTTTCAGAGTGAAATCCATGTGCTGAACCACAAGTGACAGTAACCTACCAAGCGACAGAGGATTTGATCTGTGTTCAACAATCAAGGTCTTGAATTCCTGATAATAAGCTATGATAATACCCAGCCCTGTGAATTATGTGTGCAAGGAAGAGTGCACACTACTGATGTTTAAATAACCCCACTGTAAATTAGACCACCTGTCATCCTATCTTTTCTCACATTCCTACAGTAAGTGCAGATGTGTGTCAGAGCCAAGGCCTAGGCAGCAGGCTTTATACAAAGTTCTGCACTGCAGGTCAATACAGAGAGAGAACCGAGTAGCACAAGTAGCAAAGAGGGGAAAAGATGAAGCACAAGATAATGCTGAAGAGGGTGTCAAATTACGATCCAGTTCAAGTGCAAAGAAGGTGAAGCCCCTGATCTTGACTGCAAGAGGCACACTGAAATATGGTTCATAGCAGAGCAGCCGGGACTCCTCAGACAGGTAATATTTTCTGTTTATCAGCATGATTTTGCACTATGAGCAGGTCATCACAGCAGCGTAAAAGCTGCCGTTCTTTTCTGTGACCCAGGAGCAGATAATGCTTAATGCACTTCATCTTTCATCTGTAAAAAGATGTTAGTCACAGATTTATTTTTGAATGATGTCATCCATTTATTATGTAATTTATTATGTGCACTTACATATGTTTCGTGGTGTTAATGGTGTCCAAAGGTAACAGTGAAGTGGAAAGACACAGGGCATACCAAACAGAATACAATAAATCTCAAAGATGCTCTGCAAGTTAGCATTCATAATCATGTACTGTACATGCTGAACTGCAAACGTTTACTTTAAGTGCTATACATTCTTTATGATTATATGCATTTTGTTTTTTTTTCTCAGACACCATATTCTTTCAGCATTTATATGGAGTTGTGTTTCTGGCCATCTGACAAATGTTAGGTCCTATATTCACTCTCCTTTCAGCTCTGTTTTGGTCTGGCTCTTTAGCTGCTACTGTAAATGCTCCATTACATTCACCAGTAGTTGCTAACTTTGCCTGCTGGTTGGTACTGGCCAGATTAGTATACGGTGGGTTCATCAGACCATTTCTGCAAAAGGGGTTGATTAGGGCAGTGACACTAAACCAAACAATGAGCCTCAAGATGCTAAAATACTCTCTAGAGCTGAGGGCAACCGCACAGCTATACAGCCACACCTCTATAGACTTGTGTCCCGTGTTGTACTTCAAGTCAGAGTTGAACTTTTAGCCACTTTGGCAACGGCTAGAAGTTAATGTTAACATTTTACATTTCTGCAAAATAGATAGGACAGCCAAGTGTGAAGGGGGACAGAGAGGGGATGACATGCAGCAAAAGGCCACAGGCTGGATTCAAACCCCGGCCACTGCGGCAACAGCCTTGTACATGGGAGCACCTGCACTATCCTCTAAGCCACCAACACCCTTAACATCAACATTCTCTAAAGTGCATGACACTCAGACAAGACCCCTGCTAAGCTGCAGACCACTATTCAAGACCAAAAAAACAACAAACCCAGTGTTTTTTTTTTATCAAATCATTGCTGTGTTCCTTGCATCCAAGTGGTTTTTGTGCCTAAATCTTACTGCACATAAGTAGTTTTTATTGAGTCATTGGGTGCGGTTACATGATGGCTTCTCATTCAGAATGAGATAAATCTGAATGAAATCATTCGGCATTAAAGTCTTTCCAGGTAGTTTACACGGGAAATATTCATTCTGAATGAGGGTTTACAAGGGAGATCAGTTTAATCACCATTTAATTTGCCTGTATTCTGGCCCGCGCAAGGTTTGGGGCAGGGAAGGTTTCTGAGTGGATAGGGGGCGGGGCGGATGTTAGTGTCTACGTTTACTGGAAGAAAACAATGTAGTCCTCGCACCGGATAACAAGATGCTTGACTACGCCGTTCTTAGTGCCTTTTTCGGGCTTGTTTTGCTTAAATATTCTTGAAGCAGCAGTACAACAACAACCTTGTTCTGCTAATGCTTTGTCTGTTGAGGAGGAGAAGAGAGGTAGAAGGTCGAAGAAGGGCGATAGATGACCGTGCTTTGGTGAATGGAAAGCGATGAGTGCAACGAGTCCAACTGCTCTATCTCAGCCTATATACATCATCGGCCAGAAGGGCAAGGAAATGAGCATGTGCGGAAAGACCGGAATGAATTTAAAGAGGAATGAGCGTTTACATGCACACAAAATTCTTTCATTCCGAATCAGAAACGTTTGTTTTTTTTACCAAGACATTGCTGCTTTTATAATGGGAATTGTGCACCCAAAACTGAGTACTGTAAGACAAAACATGATCTATTCTGAACCATTACCAATTGGTTTTTGTGCCTAAATATAACCACACATTAACCACAGCACTGTTGACATGTAAAGTTTCAATGCATCCTCTAAATGGTATGTGCAAATGTAACATGTCTGTAGTTTGCAGAAACAAAAAAAGCAAAAAAAAAATTGTTCCTGTTTATTAGGTTGGACATTTTCAGTCCTAACTAGACCACATTATTTTCAACACTAAGTGCACTGAGTGTCCTAAAGATAGCAACATAATGTCATATGTTTTTGTGTATTAAAATAATGATTCCGGTGATTGTTTGGATGCTGCTGCTGACCCAAGTCATGCTCCTCAGGCAAAGACGGAGGCAAAGGCAAACATATCTTAGGCGTTTAAGGTGCCTTTTGTTGATTCGCCAACATCAACTGGTAATTAGCCTAAAAAAATCTAAGCTAACATGCTAGCTGATATAAGCAAACTATTGGCACAATTAATTTTCTTAACAGTAGTTATCATGGTCAATATTTTAATGGTATTGTGACCACTGAATGAAATGGAAATGTCCTCGATTTTTATTCCATTTATCTAGTCACCTTAACTCAAAAGTATAACAGTACTATAATGTATATCTCACATTACCATTGTATTTATAGTTGACACATCATGAATAGAAGTTATTCCCTGTTTTGCGTACCCACTAGGCAATTACCCCCTGTGAAATACGATCCTGGCAATAATACTCAACCAGTGCAAATTTTATAAGTTACCAAAATAATATTTAACATTAAAATGATGTTCATTTCAGCTGGAACCCCAGACCTACTGCCGCCTTAATGCCACCATGCCAGTCCTTCACCTTTACTTGGACAGGGAGGCAGACCCAAAGCCAGACTACCCTCTGACCAGGGCTTCTATGGAGCACCTGATGGCAGTCACCAGTAGCCAGCAGGACCATGGATGGGGCCACTATCTTGAGGTGCTAATATTTGTGTTTTGGCTTGCCAGTGCCACCTCTTGCTGTGTTGTGTCACGGCAGTTTGACATACCCCGTACAACAGTCCACGATATGGTCCACAAAGTCTCCAAAAAGCTGCTCAACATGAAAAATCAGGTAATCTGTTTCCAATCTGTTGCTGAGCTGGAGGACATAGGAAACAGATTTGCTCGTCTTGCAGGATCCCCTGCATTCTCCAAGGTAGTGGGCAGTATCAATGGTTGCCACATAAAACCCCCATGTGTCGATTCCCAGTGTTACACCAATCAGAAACTGTTTCCATCAATCCAATTACAGGCAGTCTGTGACCATCAGGGCAAGTACATGGATATTTTCACCAGCTACCCAGGATCTGTCCATGACTCAAGGGTATTGAAAAACAGCCCAATATACACCAGACAGCTGTATCCACCCCAAGGTTTTTATATCCTTGGAGACGGTGGGTACCCTTGTCTCTCTGCCCCCATTACCCTTATCACTCCCTACAAGGAGCCAGTCCTCCTGGCAACAGCCCGACGGTTCAACCATCACCACGCCAAGGAAAGGTCCATCATCAAGCACTTGTTTGGCAGCATGAAAACTCACTGGAGAGCAATTTTCTTGAAGGCACTGGAGGTAAAGCCAACCTTCTCACCAGATGTCGTCGCCTGTTGCACCATACTCCACAACATTTGCCTGTCAAATGGTGACATTATGGAGCCAGCAGAGGAGGTCCTCAGACCTGATGATAATGTGGATGAGCCACATCACCACCTGGATCAGCAAAGTGGGGAGCACATCAGGGAACGCTTGGCAGCAGCTGTCTCTGCTCCTGATGGTCCAGTGGCAGCTCTGGAGGACCACGATTACTACTGAAAATGGAAAAGACAATTTCTAAATAGTGTTATTTTAGGTGAGGTGAGGTTCACTTGTGTTTCAGGAGTGGGTGGTTAGGGTATTTATTACTATTTATTATTTATTTATGACTTTATTTGTTTCTTTCTTGTAATTTCTTGTGAAACCAAATCAAATAATTAGATTATAGGCTAAATTTATTCATTATTTATTTATTTGTTTGTTGTAATTTATTGTGAAATCAAACCAAATAATTGTTATTGTTAAACATTGTTGTAGTTATTTATTTATGTTTGCAAAACATATGTTATGTATATGTAAACATGTTATGTTTATTTATGTTGCTACTTGTTTACATGAGTCATAGTGGGCATATTGTTTGAATTGAAGTTGCAATTAAAAGTACTTATAGCTTTATAACTATATTTATCTATTATTGTTGTTGTTTTTATTATGATAATGACAGAGTAGGGCTGGGCAATATGGACCAAAAATCCAAAACCTAAGAAGATATCTAGTCTCATATCACAATATCGATATAATAACAATAAATTGCCCAGACCTATGATAAAGCTTTGGTTACATTTTGAAATCCATAAGTCAAAACAGGGAGTTTTGGCTGGCGCCCCTTGTAATCACCTTGACTTAATTTTTTTCTTGAAATATACACAGAAACCTCTTACCTACTCTCAAAAACATTTATTTAACTTTTTACATTTTATCAACAATTTTCTCAAGGAAAGACAGCAACCTCTCCTCCCTCTCTTCCTCCCTTCTGGCCCTCTCCTCTGCCCACGCACTTTCTGCCTCCAGAAATTCAAGGACAGGATCTGTCCTCTGCCTCTTGGCTGGCCCTGGCCCTGTCTTCCCTGTGCTGCTCTCTCCTCCTGCTGCAGGTTCAGGGGACGCTCTATGGGCATCAGGGGGAGACACTGCAGCAGCCCTGGAATTTTCCCCCCAGGCTGAGGCAACAAGGACAGAAGGCTGAATAGACAGCCTCCCCCCAAGTGCCTCATCCATAAGGGGGTACCATTTCCAGGACGCCGCAGTGTCTTCCCCCAACTCTGTCCCTTGGCCAGTTGGGAGCTTCTTGAGTTCCTTAAAATTATGGAGGAATAGACTTGTCATACATTGATATAATAAGGCACATTTATTGTCACTATTGACTAAATTTATTGTTTCTTACAAAGAGCTGAGACAAATCATACCTTGTAAGTTTTTTTAAGGTTTTCCCACTTCTTGCCAGCCCTGGCTGGGTTTATGACCCCCTCTCGCCCCATTTCTTTAAGGACAACCCTAACACAAGCAGAGTATTACTTACATTTGCATTCTTCAAAATAACTATTAAATATACATTAATATTATGAAGCTTGATATTATATTACATCATTCAGTAAGTCTAGTCTCATGATTGTTAGATTCTCCTATGAATTTACACAGGTAATTTGAGTTTAGGACTACCATTACTTGACACAAGAATAAAATTAAGTGAGGAACAAAAAATGCTCTCACTCAAAGATGTTTGCTTACTCCCATCCATGAAGTGCCACATTTCGCCATGCTTCACTCTCAATTTTATGAGAGTTTCTACATCCTCGTCAGTCCCTTGGAAAAAGTGAGAGAGGAGCAGTTATTTTATAACTAATTGCCAATTGCGAAAATAACCGAACACAGATCAGATGTGAGCTAAGTGTCTCCTCATAACGTTGCGTTAGAAATCTAAACAAACTCATTACTCAGATGTGAACTTTTTAACACCATTTTCTTTATCCCAAGCCATTTTCCACACGTCGACAACGTTACAGTTGAGATAGTACGTTTGCGTCGGAGTTTTTAATGGTAGCATTAGCTAACAGATACAAATTCAGGACACGGGATACTTCTCTACTAAGAAATGGTAGCCAATTCCGGTAATTTATAATTGTTGTAAGACATATAAAATTACGCTACTAATGTGCTAAACACATAAAATGTTGATACTTTAACGTTACTTACATTTATAAATGAAAGCAGCGCATTCTGTTGTTCTTCTCTGGCAAAAGACGACCGCATTGTATTGTGGTATACAGGAGTAAAATGTAGGGTACATCGTTTGTTCACTCACATTTGCTGTGCATTGTGGGTATTTTATAGTCCACTATATAGTGAATGAAATTAACCGCAGAGAATTCAAACAACACTACAAAATGGCAAACAAACTATATAGTCCACTATATCTGTGATAGGGAGCGATTTCGAACACAGCACTTGTGTACTGGATGGTACACAACACACAGTATATGCTCTCGAGACGCAGCTTCATCACAGTGCAGCTATCCACTCTCAAGTTCTCTCCTTGTTTGATTAGATGCTTTTTCATCGTGCTATGCTACATGTGTCACCTGTTTTCCCCAAAATGTTTTTTCCACATTTTAAGCACTTGCCTTTCTCAGAAGCCTCCTGCATGTAGTTGAGCCATACTTTGGACTGTTCTGGGCGCATCTCAACACAACACAACTCACAACGTGCTCCCTGACTTGAAAATCATCACAGAATTTTTCTATATCTGTGTACATAAAGGATCAAATGAAGTACTTGTTTGAATGGAGCAGTTTTGATACTACTTGGTATTGGATTATTTCGGTCGACACCTAAAAGGTATTGAGTACCAATACCCAGCCCTACTTGACAGTGAACCTTTTACAGACATACACATATATTAGTGTGAGAATTTTGCATCTGCAGTTTGTGAGTATGTTCAATATGTTTCCTTGTCGTGTTAAATAAAACCAAATTTAAATGCAAATCTGTTTTATACAAACAGATTCTTTTAGGGAGCAGGATTTTCTTTGGTTTAAAGCATGTTTTTGAAGTTCAGTTTGGAGCTAAAACATACAAAATCACCTACTGCAGGTGGTATGGATTTGCACCCACTTTGTTTTCTCTCTACTGCCCATGTGTGATAAGCCCTGTTCAGATAAAATTCAACCGTACAAGCATCCTCCACCTGTACCTCCTACCTACACATCTGGATTGCATCATGCTAGGAGTCAAGGAGGGAAAAGAAGTCTGCTTCTGGCACAGAAAGGGTTGGGGTGGTGGGGAGGGGGTGGAGCCCAAACCAGGGCTTCATCTTTCATTTCACTGTGTGTCACTCATGAAAACAAATCTCTCGTTTGTGAATTATACTGCCATAACACGTGACTTGTCAGCCAGGCTATAATTTCAACCCAACATAATGCTGCTGATCTGTGGTTATAAATATTTTTGCATTGGCCTAGGAACAAGCACTTGGCCATGCCGCTGAAAATATGCCACTGTGAGCCAGGAGTAATCCAGCAGTAAATATCCAGGCCTACAACACTAAATATATGGAAAAAACCCAGTCTCCTTTTTATCTCTGGTAGCTGATAGATGTTTGAGATTTCACATGGGATAGAGATGAGTAAATTTACCCAAGCCCACCTACAAATGCAGTTGGATTTACTACTACACACCTTTAAATGACCATTCGCTAAACCTGCCACCAAATAATGAACAGTGTACATGCAGTTTCAGTGATAATTGTTACCTCTTCAGTTTGTTGATTTTTTCATATACAAAGAACAAAACACAAGACCAGTGGTGTAAGGAATTCATTTCACTGTGTGTTTATCTGCTTCAAAAGGGGAACACCACCTAGATTGGGAATTCTGATATGTTATTTCCATGGCTGAGGAAAGTTCAATCAATATTTGTGAACATGAGTTGCTCTCTCTCTCAATGCCAGAAGCAGAAGAAGCCAGTCTCAAACTTGTGATGTCTTAAGGGGTAGTTCACCTTTAACTTAAATCCCAACTTGCAGAGACCATGGTGAATGAATGTGTAGGAAAATGATGTAGAAACTTGATTAAAACAAAAAACAAAAACACATACACACTACAGTGACTTTTGGGGTCGTTTTTGGGAGAGAGTTTTGCTTCCGCATCTAAAAACCCACTAACCGGAAGTGACGTAGCGTAAGGGAGTCCGGCCGAGTTTGATCGAGTATAACATTAATAAACACGGATCCCAGTACTAGTTTTGAGACTGAAAAGGTTGATAATGTACATTCATATACATATGACGGCCCACAGGCTTATAATTATGAGCCTGCTAGGCGTCCAAGAGACCAGGAACAGATCAGGGTTAGGAGAAATAATGGCCACAGGTGTGTGTCTAACGCTGTGTTCACATCACAACACAAGTTTGCAATCACATATTAGGTTATAACAAAGCTACCAATAGTTCTGCCAGTATTAGATAACTAATGCTTCTTACCTGTAACAGAAACTAATGCACAAATATGTACAGACGTGTCTTGCTATGCGTGTTATAACTCTGCATTACTGTGTATTGACGTCCGCAGGGGAGAGAGAGAGAGAGAGAGAGAGAGAGAGAGAGAGAGAGAGAGAGAGAGAGAGAGAGATACGAGGATTTCCTGATATTTTTTTGTATGATATTTGCTTGTGTGGGAACTGCCAGCCCATGTCCTCAGCTGTGGAGAGTAGGGATGCACCGAATATTCGGTAACCAAATACATTCGGCCGAATATTGCAAAAAAACACACATTCGGTATTCGGTGGAAAAAGTGAAAAGCATGGCCGAATAATAGCGGCGTGTTTTAATTAGGGATGCACATGATTAACCATATAACCGTTAACCTATAACAAGAACTTTGACTGATTAACACTATCGGGTTTTTGGGGGTTTTTTTTGGCCGTTTGTGTCAATCAACTCAATGGTCGACACGTGCAGACTACTGACTCATTCAGTCCGCCATATTTAGCAATTCGCAGTAAAAATGAGTTGAGCAAAAAGGAGTAATGTGTGGGACCATTTTGACCAAAACAACGATATTTGTAAAATATGCAATGCAACACTGAAATATAGCAGCAGTATGTGCACAATGCAATACCACTTGCGAAGCAAACATCCACAAGCATCAGGTGATGGAGGACTACAGCCAACTTTGCTCTCCATGATAGCGGGGAGAAGATGCGAGGCACAGCGGTCTGAGCAGATAACGCAGAAAATTTGTTCGATGATGGAGAAGGACATTTTGCCTATCAGCATGGTTAGTGGCGAGGGTTTTCAGGAGCTACTGGGCTATATTGAGCCTAATTACCAAATCCCATGAAGACCGACCATAACCCGTCGACTTGAAGCCCGTTATGAAGAAAGAAAAAAAGAACTTAAAGCGCAGCTTGCAAGCACAAAGTTCATGGCTCTTACAACCGACTGCTGGACCGCGCTCACAACGGAGAGCTATGTGACAATTACATGTCACTATATCAATGAGGACTGGAAAGTTAAATCTGCCGCCCTGCTAACACAGAATATGCCAAGCAGACACACAGCTGACAGCCTCGCAGCTAAACTAAATGATGCGGTGGAGACATGGGGACTCAGTGGGAAAGTGTCTGCATGTGTCCACGATAATGCGGGCACCATTGTGGCTGCCAACTCTCCCGGACGTGTGAACTGGGACTTAGTCCCCTGTTTTGCGCATACACTGCAGCTGGTGGTAAATGATGGATTCAACATTTTTGTGCATCGTGTTATTGTTGCAGCTGGGCGGCTTGTCAGGCACTTCAACCACAGCACTCCTGCATACATGTTCGCAAGACTCCTGGAACAACGGTGGGCAGTTACAGCTGTTCTGTCTGACCGAACAGTTACAAAACTGCAAGAAGCCAGAACCCTTGAGATATGAGACGAGTACTGGCAGATAATGGAGGAGATTGCGTCGGTGTTGGAGACATTAAAATGTGCGACCACCGTCATGTCCACAGAAAAGGAGGTGTCAGTTTCCAACATTTATCCCATCACCTTCACCTTGTTAAACAAACACCTGATGAGAGCTGAAGATGACGGCCAGAGAGTGAGAGAGTTCAAGGCGAAGGTCCGGCAGTCATTGTGTGACCGGATGGGGGTAAGCTATTTATAATACTAATTATTATCATTATTATTATGCTTTGTTCTGTTATGAAATAAGAGGGAAATTAATTAGGCTATAATAATGTTCACCACAGGTTGATATGGAGGAGTTGGTGGCCAAGCCATCGCTGATCGCCTGTGTCCTGGACCCACGCCATAAACATCACAGGTTTTTTTCACCAAGGGAGAAAGAAGCCACAAAAGCAAAACTACTGGAAATCTGTGCTACTATGGAAGTAGCCACAGAAGATGAGCCTGTCGCTGGTGCTGCTTGTGGAGGTGATGAGACAGGTGGCGCTTCAGGTGAGGATGCGGAGTCAGCGGTGTCTGATGCCCAGGCTGGAGACCGGTACCACCCGGGCAGTGCCATGATGTTGCTCCTCGGAGATGACTACAGCACCCCTAAACAAGGTGATGATCCAAAGGCAGAGGTGGACACCTATATCTACCCTCACTGGATACTAATCTTCTTGATTGGTGGAAAATTCAACAAAAGCGCTTCCCATGGCTGGCCACTCTAGCGAGGCACTACCTCTGTGTTCCCGGGACATCTGTGCCATCTGAGCGGGTGTTCGCTGCTGCGGGAGCATGTTGACATGTTGCTCTTTCTTAATCAAAACCCATGAGTTGTCTGACAGAGGACTGAGGTACGTAGGTCTGGCCTGATTATTTTATTTTGAGGACTGAAATTTTTGTTTACAAAAAAAAAAAAAAAAAAAAGAGTTGGTTTTTTTTTGTTTGTTTGTTTAACAGCGCCGCCGCCAAGAGGATTCATATGTGTTTCAGTTTTATTATTCTGTTGGCTGTTGCCATTTATTTGAATAAGTCATAAAATATATGATACATGGGAGATATAGGCAGGCTATACTTTTTGCTATTTTATTTTAAGAAATTACCGGTAGGCCTATAACTTATTTTTTAAGTTACACGTGAGGACTTCCGGTGGCTATAGGCTATGTGCCAGTTATGCACAGTTATGATTCAAAGTGTTTCTGTTTTGTTAACCTGGCTGTTGTTATTTATCCTATTTGTAGCCTATCTATAGGCCTAAGTTTAAATATTTTTGATAGGCTACATGAGAACCTACTCCACTATTTATTTTATTTATTTCAAATGTTGTCTTATGCAGCACACTGGGCGCACTGTATGATTCATAGTGTGTTTTTGTTTTGTTAATCTGGCTGGTGTTATTTATTTGTATAAGTTTAATATTTTGATGGATGAGAGACACTCCGCTATATATTTCAAAATTTTATAATGATGTTATATGCTATTCAGGGCACTGGGCGCTGGAGGATTTAAAGTGTGTTTTTTTGTTTTGTTGTGCTGTTTTACATTAGAAAGTCAGGCATCTAGGGTATTTGATAATTATTTAAGTCTCAAGAAAAGAAAGGTCTGACTGGGCCGACTCTCACTTTAAGATTGGAGGCAAAAATGTCCCAGCTGCTTGTATTTCTTTCGACCAATCACAATCGTTCTGGGCGGTGCCACAGTAGTGGTGCACTTGCAAAAATATTGCCAGGGGGAAACAGGTTTTGGTGTAACAAGCCCACAAAAATATCACCTACAGGACGCGAACCATGGCAGAAAAATGGCTACATCCCCGCAAGATCAAACACCGCAAAAGTTAGTAAAGGACGTGTTGAAAACGGTTGAAAACTGCTACACAACCGGAGGTGGTAGGGCAGGACTTCAGCGGGTGGCTCGTTCCACCCAATGAGAGGCTGATCTATGCAGCAAACTTCCGCCCACTCAGACTAGCGTCATGATGACTGCCCAAAAGTACCTGGACAACCAAGCCGTGGCAGCACACAGGTATGTGGCGTGTCAGAGGAGAAACGAGCCGTTCACATTTCTCTCTTTGTGGCAGGTAACGGACCACAAACCTCACCGCACTTTAGGGACTGTTCTTTACTTATGAAGGGACTGTTCTATACTTGTCAGGGGAGGAGGGTGGCTGGTTTATTTTTATCTTATTTATTCATTTTATTTTGATCCCCCCTATGTTAATCACTTATTGATGCTGTTTCTGAAGTATGAATAAGTCAATAAGTAATTTATTCATTGATGTATTATAGAGAAGTGATTTATCTTTTTTATAAATGACAAAAGGCACAACTACCTCATTTTCACTGTGGTATCCTGATACTACTCAGAACCATGATATTTTTACTGGTATCAAAACAGTGGGTCCCAATTTTGGTACCGTGACAACACTAATCTGGAGGGGGTTCATCTGCAAAAACTAATGAAAAACTAAACAATGGTATTCAGTATTCGGTACTCGACCAAGCGTTTAATTGTATTCAGCTTCGGCCACAAATTTTCATTTCGGTGCATCCCTAGTGGAGAGTATGTGCTGCAGGCAGGTGGATGCCTTCTGGGCTCTGGTGGAGAATCTGACCCCCAGACCGGACATAACATGCCGCACACTGCCCATCAACCCTCACGCTGTCCACTCCCGTCTCAAACACAGAGGCCTCCCTCTCCACGGAGCCCGCCCGCCCTCGCACATACCCCTGAGCCTGGCACAAAACCCCGAAGCTCAGGTATGTGCGAGGGTGGGCAGGCTCCGCCAGGAACATGATCCTCTTGTCCAAAATGAGCGCCGCACACGACCACGTTTCTGGTCACAGATGAAGTCGTGAAATCGCGCCTCTTCACGTACACAAAATGCAACCAGCCACAAAAACTAACTCCACTCCTTTTTCTGTCTGGAAAACGGTGGACTCAATGTCCTGACAGACTCGAGTTTGTGCAACCTACACAAACACAATAGTTCGGCATAATCACAAATGGTGAAATGCACTGTTAACAATCGAAAAAATACTAGCTCACAAGTTTACTACCACTCAGACTCACTACCCACCTACTACTGCACATTGGACAGAGGCAGGGTCAAGGACGCAGAGTCCCTCTCGTGATGTAGTATCAGGCGATGTTGAAATAAAAGCGTTTTTAGAAGAGGAGCTAAAAAGAGACACTTTTTCCTTTGAATTTGTGCTCTTATGTCGTGTAAACCATAATAAATTCTGAATTAACTTCTCATACGGTAATTTTCAGACAAGGCTATGTGTATATCTTTAAAAAAAATAACCTGCAAGTTGCACTTTAAGTTGTGCCCTGAATACGGACATGTATGTGACAGCTTCTGTGCATGCACATATTAACAACAAACAACTGACAATCCGAAACGTGTGTGGAAGTAATATTACTGCAGGATAAGCAATATGATCCATATGATCAAAGATATTTAAACATGCAACAAGCCAGATGGTGCGAATTTGAGTCAAGTCACACAAATTCGATGATTTTAGACTCGACTCAGGCTTGAGGCTTTTGATTTAAAAACATTTGCTACCTTCCCCCAAGCCCAAAGAAAAAAAGGTGTGCCACAAATAAATTCATTTCCCTTCATTTTCTGAATCAACTATCATTAATGCGATTCATTCCCAGCAAGTTGACACTTATATTCCCCAGATGACCCACTTTGTTTAGAACCAATCCAAACAGTGTTGGGCTGGTTACTTATTTACTCTTACTTATTACTCCCTGCCAACAGTAATTCGTCCACCCGATAAAACTGGTAATTGCGTATATCCAGGCCCAGATTAAGAGGGCAGGGACCCCTGGGCACAAATTCTTGGAGGGCATACAAACACACACACACACGCACACACACACACAGGGTTTTGTATTATGGACTGCTATTTGTTGGAAAAACCTGTAACGTAACAGGGTACAGTCTACTGTATATGATCACAAAGAAGGACAAAATCGACACCTGCAGACATCCTCCATCATACACGATTTACACATAATTGCAACAACACTTTCCTCGCCAAGCAACAATATCAAGAAATCAGCTTATATTGTTACTCATTAGCATTTGCAAACACAAACTGTTTCACCTCCACAAGTCCAGATTGTGGATTCAGAATCTTCCATAATTGACACACAAACCCACGTACACATACCTGTAAATATGGCTTTTCTGCTCTGTGTCCAGATGCTCTTAGTGTCCTGTCTTTGTCTCTCTGAGGGCTGTCTCTCTTTTTCTGTCTCCTCCTCTTTATTATCTCTACTCTCATTTACTGGTAATAAAAAAACTTTTTCTCCAGTTTGTAGACGGCTGTAACGTTACAGCAGATCGTTAGTGAAGGAGCACACCTTACCGCTCAAGCCGCCATCACGAGTTGATACTGGGTATCTGCTCGTGCGGTTATGGAAGGCTGCAGGTCCACGCCGGGTCCGACACTTCGTACATCCACTGAGAGCTGCCCTGCTGTGACTGCAGCTAGCTACAGGTTGTAGCGGGCTTCCTGCGGCATCTTCCTCCGGCTCCGGCTCCCGGTTAGCTAACGTTAGCTAGCTTAGCTTGCACGGTGTTCTCCAGCTCCAAAGCATATTCACCCTGATTCTCCTGGCTCCATTTGAGGCACACGTTTTTAAATAGTTGCCTCGCTCTACCCCTTTACTTTTCTCCACCTAATGTTACGTTACTTTCGCTATCTTTTACTCTATATCACCGCTATCGCTGCTGAGGGGCGGAGGGGAGCGGCCTGTTACCATGGTTTCCACACTTGCACTTGACCAATTAAATCATCCTATTTAGGTAAAAACTATATATATGTGTGTGTGTGTGTGTGTGTGTGTGTGTGTGTGTGTGTGTGTGTGTGTGTATGCAGTCGTTTTCTCCCATTCTGGCTGGGCCCAAGGCTGGGCTCCATCTGCGCATGTGCCCCTGGGCCTGTGCCCATAAAGCCCATAGGTATATACCTATACAGTCTATGGTATGTCCCCTAAATTCAGATGTGCTTCTATGTGTCAGAATAATCGCCATTAAGTGTAGCTAAGGCTAGATAGCTTCTATTTACCTTAGGGTTTTCAGTTGTGTGTGACCAGTATTTTCCTAAAGCTCTGCCTGAAAGACGGACAGTCAGTGGTGGAGCAAATTTCATCAACAGTACCCAGCTGCAGACAAGATTGCGGACAAGGGCGCCGCCATATATCCAGTCCATACCGGAAGTTAATCTTCGTGTCTACGATACCGGAAATCCATACCGGAAGTTTCATACATACCGGAGGTCCGCACCGGAAGTCGTTTTTTGTAGTTTTTTTCCCCCCAGAGGTCGGTTTTTGAGTCTGTCTTTTTTATATTATTTATTTTAGCAATACATTTACAAACTTTGAAGCAACCAACAATTAATAATAGTAATAATAATAATAATACAATTATTTCAAATACAATCATGTTTTGTTTGGAATAACATTGACCTCAACAAGTTAAACCCACAAAATTGCAGAAAATCAGCAAATACATGAATTTTAGTTGGATTAATTTTTAAAATAAGGTGAGCACTTTCATTTATTGGGCTACAGTTGCAACATGCAGATTACTATCATGTCATTCAAAACAGCTGAAAACCATGGACACAACAAATGTCATACTTACTCTTACATCAGTATAGTTAATTGTAACTATTTAACTATTAAATGAACGTAATAATTTGATTGTCATATTGTCAGATGTATTCTATTATATTTCAGGAACACATATAAACAAAATATTACACTACTGTACTGGCAACATAAAGAAGGAGACTTGGAGTTCTCTTTTTTGTGAACAAGTTTTTATTCCAGATATCCATATCAATCTCAAAAGTAAAAAAAAAAAAAAAAAAAAAAAAAAAAAGGAAAAACAGTAAAATAATTTATTTCTTTGGTCTCTAAAATGTAAGAAAATGGTATAAAATGTCAACCACTGTTCCACAAATCCCAAGATCCCAAGATGCAGCCTAAAATGTCTTGTTTTGTCCCAGACAAATATCATTAAACATTACTGTTAAATGTAGAAGTATATGATCTCAAACAGATAGTTCTCATCAACATACCATGGAAATGAACTGCATTTTCCATATGGTTTTTCAGGTGCCTCTGGATCACGCTCTCATTTTTTATTTTAAATTTGGGGCAGAGAGGACACCCAAACTCGGATGTGAAAGGGTTGTGTGCCCCAGACTGGCTTCGTGACTCAAAATAGAGGGGTGCATCTGAAAAAAGGAGAAGTCAATCAACATTGATAGCTGGAAAACATATTGAACATCAACCATATTTTACCGATCTAAAGGACTCATGGTGGAGGTCCCTCTCAATTTCATCCAGTTGCTACAGTTGTCAACTAGTAAAATCCAGTTTTGGTTGTTTAGCCACTGTGGGGCTACAGCTGAGGTCCGCCACCGAGGAAGGCTCAACTTTGGTGGGGTGTATGTCCTCGAGCTTCATGCTGATGTGCTATTGTTTGTAGAAGGTGTTTCAGACCTGAGGTTTAAGGACGTGTTTTTTGCAGTGGAAAGAGTTTTAGTTCTACCCCCTGCAGCAACACTGTTCTCATCATCTTTCCTCCTGACAAAAATCAAAGTGATGGGAATATTTCCAGCTGCAAAGGTAAGCATTTCCAACTAGCTTGCTGCTTTATGACATGCGTGCTCATCCACTGATGTGATGTTGTAGTGACATGATAACAGAATCAATGTTGTAATGAGTTACTTGATTTTGGAGTAATTGTAATATTATTAATGAAATTTCATTATTTGGTTACAATACTCGTTACTGGAAAAAGTCATCTTATTACTGTAGAAAAAGTCATCTTATTACTGTAACACCTTATTAGTAATGCGTTACTGCCCAACACCGTCCAACAGCATCCAATCTAGTTGCAGGAGGGAACCATGAAAAGCTAATGTGACTGAGTTCCAGTTGAAAAAAAAGATACCAAGGATAATTTTATTTGCAAACAAAAACTATGTGATGGTCAACAAATATCCAAAGCCATGTGGTAGAAAATTACACATGGGGATGCAGCAACTTCCAACAACTTTGTTTTAAGAATTTCAGATTTTAAAAAGCATTCATGATTTTTTGTAATTGTAACATATTATTACTCTGTTGTTAAAATTGCATTATCTTTATTGCATTATGTCTTGTTTAGGACTCAAAACTTAAAGTCTAGTACCTGGGACTTGACATGGGACTTGTCAATCTTGATCTGTGACTTGTAGGGTTGTAAATACCTACTTTCATCACCATATGATATTATATCAATTATTTGGACAACGATACAATATTTGTCCTATCACAAAGTCCACCACGATTCAATTTCACTTCACGCAATTCAGAGGCCTTTGATCGATATGAGATGATATTATATGCTCATATAACACATCAGTTACAAAAGAAACTGCCACCCCATTCTTTTTGCTTTTGGTCATAAAAGCCTTGATCTCTATTCTTAAACTTAATGGCTATCTGTCTTAAAGTCCTGAAGGCAAACAAAACAACAGGATCATTTAACAGAAGTGATTTGGCTCAGTAATAACTGCCAAGGTTCACAGCCATGTTAATTGTTTTTTGCCAGATACCCATTATTATCTGATGCGCGTTTACATTGCATAAATTAGCCTAGCAGCTGGTTAAGTTTTCCCTTCTCATAGTTTAACACATGTATTATACTTTTTCTAACTCACTGTTGGTTTGAGATGCTGCATACCCTGACAGAACAGCACAGTTGAATTTCAGCCTAAATGCATGTTTTTTTCCCATTTTCTTTGTTTTGTTTTTCATATTAATGAAACAGAGCAGTTAATGTTGCTGTCGTAGTAGTAGTAGTTAGTGGGGTTGGATGCTCGTCTAGGCAGGTAACATTACGTCATGTTTCATCTCATAATGGCATCATTTACATATGACGTGCTTTGTCTGAGGACCCATATTTCCTCTGAGATTGAAAACACTACCACACTGCTGATTTATCTCTGAGTAAATAACATTATCCTCATCTCACTTGGTTGATTGCCATCATCTGCCTACTGCTGTTTGACAGTGGCACAGAATTTAAAAATAAAGCATAACCTAAAGATAATGATATGGATCAATGTTTTTACTTTGCATCAATGAAACTGGATTGTTTATTATTGAATCGGCATATCAGTCCAGCTTGATGGATCGTTACACCCCTAGTGACTTGACTCTGGACTTTTCTGTCTTGACTTTGGACTTGAGTGCAGACTTGAGAGTTACTTGTTCACTTACAAAACAATGACTCAGTCCCATCCTTTGGGAAAAGCTCAGCTGCTGCGCAAAACTGCTAAACAGAAAAGAAAAAATCCATAAACATAAAGACCAGTACAGGCTGGCTACCACTTACTTTGTGGTGTTTTATTCAACATGATAGTAGTGCTGCATCATGTTTCAGTTGTCCATCTTGTCTGTCCTTAGAATCAGCAGCTCTGCGCAGAGTGTTTGTTTTTATCTATTTACTGCCACAAGTCCACAGTTAGTTGCTGCTTTATGCTCACAAGAGGATACAGCAGGCTTGTGGACCCAGCAGCATGGCCAAATTGCAGTCAGATGCGCCGTGCCAAGTGTGTTGGTAGCATGCCAAACACACTTTTGATAATTTCTTAGCCAGGCTCCTTTGGCACACCTGTGGCACATTTGGGCATGAGGTGGGATCAAGATGAATACATTATCATAGGTGGGTGTATTAGAGGCCGTGACCCTGTTTAATCACAGAGCGCTCTCCTTCATGATGCACTTGTAGAAAGTGGCGAGACTATCACATTATGTTGCTCATTAGCAACCCCCAACTGAAGCTCGCAGAACCTACAGTCTGACATCGCCTCCACTGAAGGCGATTTACAAGGGGGAGGGAATTTGATTTTTCCCTAACCAATCAGTAGAGCTCAACGACTCACCCAGAGTCTGAGGTCATTAGTATCCATGCCTCGGGGGTGCCGAAAACAAGCGAGCATTGCCCGTTTAAAATGTCTCCGTCGTCGTGCATGCCCAGCTGCATCACCATTAAATCCAGTTTAGCAGCTTCCTTAATTTGGTCCTCCATTAACGCGAGTAGTGGCGAAATACCTCGATAGCAGCTGGGTAAACAAATTCCTGTTGGTCATGCTGGGTCTCAGAACTCAAGGTGGTTTACGGTAAACTGCTGCACTCCACTCACAGAGTTTTAGTATTAGCATTATGTTTCATTAGCTGTAGATGCAATCTCTTCTGACATTAATCAGTGAGGCTTGTTTTTATATGTGAAATCAGTTTCAAGCAGTAATCATGTGATCGTTATTGTAGACGTCATATGTGCTGTGCTAGAATGGGAGGCCTGACATGCAAAGCAGTAGGCTAACTAAAGGGATCAGGCTTAGCTAACAATCAGAAGTGACTCGATTCATACTTTTAATTAAATGCTAATGTTCAATGATATTGACAGCTGCTGGCCAAACCCCCCCAGTGACTTCTTCAGGTTCCTTTAAACTGAGAGAATTATGTATTCCTGCAGCCAAGCTTTGACAGTCTTGGCATCTGCACTCTGCTGAGAGAGGGGATGGATGGCGGGGGTGGTGGGGTAGCTGGCACAGAGCCAAACAGCCAACTTTTTAAAAAGAAACAACAAAGGGAGAGACAGGGAGACTGGAGCCAAATGGCTGCCGACTTATACCATCATACATTCTAATGTCATCTCCTTGTTTTCCCCACATCTCTCCGTACTCCATCAGAATAAAAAGCAGCGATGGGTACTGCTCATGACAGATGTAATTGCTTTTTCATTCATTGTTTCTTTATTTTTCCTGTTGTCAGAGGTAGCGGCTCTGGTATTCTGTGCTCAGTTTTTCCATGTCTCCATCTCTTTACAATTCAAAGAGCATCTGCTGAAAACATTGGGTCTCATTCCTGCAGGGCAAGTCAAAGCTCCCTTGGAAGTCTTGTCATAACACAAGCTTTTTATTGTTCCTCATCATAGCAATTTCCTTTGTTCCTGTTGCGTCTGATTTCTTCGCCACCAGATGACAAATGTCACCATCTTGTACAAGTTGTAAGAAATCAACTACATTTACTCCAAGGACAGTGAGAAAGAGCACATGAGAACAAACACAACACAGGAATTTTTGATAAAATTTTCCAATCAGAGTGTGATTTTTTAAAACAAAGGTAGGGTCATGTACACACACACACAAATGAGAATTTGAAATTTGAAGTGAAGACGTACAACACTGTCATGAGGACTGATTTAGTACATCTGCAGGAGCCCAGAACGTCACTGTTGTTTATGTTCCTTTGTGGACGGTTATTCAGCCCCAATAATTTCTCCACACCACACAAACAAAGCAGATACTGTACATACTGAACAATATGAGCACATGATTCCTTTCTCCCATCACATTTGATTGTGCACTGGTAGCCGGCTTCCTGCTTGGCTTCCCGCTTGGCTCCTTCCACTTATCTCCTCACCAACCTGCCAGCTCATTACTATGCTGCTTTTTTTATAAATACCAAAGCAAAGAAATATTTAGGCTTCCAGTAGATGTTTGTACTTTTCTGGAGAATGGAAGAAGTGAGACCCAACATCATACATTTTCTCTAAATAGTGCAGTTATTTAAAATAAATATACAAGCTTTCTAGACTTGTATGACATCACTCTGTTATTTAAACAAACCTCTGTGCACAGCAGTTATAAGTTAACTATACTGGGCATCACATGAGGAAACTAGATTACAAATGCTCATAATAATGTTAAAGGTGACCATCGTCCTGCTCTAACAATCAAATCTAACAGGAGGGTAACAGATAAATCTGCAAAGGCCAATCTTTACAGACCCACACAGTGATGAGGAGAGATTTAATAAGGCAAAATAAATGAAAATACAGGTGTTTTGCAGATGTCCTGACTGATTACACCTTCACTGAGGGGGGATGGGAGGACGTATACAAGGCATTATGTGAGGTGAAGAGTAAACGCTGTCCAGTCTTAAAGGCTCTACACACACAGGTGTTCTCACTTATTATTTCTTCGATATTGTGTGAGAGTGTGCAGACCGTGCTTGATTGGCATTTCCCTCACTCTCCTGTACCTTTTAAGGTGAGAAAAATTACACCTTTATCATTTTTATTGGCGCAGAGCTTTCTTGTAAACCAACAAAAGTTCTGTTTACATTTACACACCAAAATGCATCGTGTGCATCCTTGAACAACTGTGATGAATGTATTTTCTTCCACATAAAACATTTACAAAGCCTATTTTTATTTTAAATCCAGCATTGTTTACATGTTAACTTGCTAGCAGTTTTCCCTCTCCCTGTCTTTGTTGGTGCATCATAACATATCTTTGTGTGTTACCAGGTGTTGCTCAGTGGAATAGTATGAAACCACTGGCAGGACTGTGTATTACCTGTGTTGGTGTGAATGTGCATCCTTGTGCGCATGTACGATACAAACAAAACAAGGACCCACTCAAGAAGGTCGAGGTCGAAGTCAGAAACTCTCAAAGAGGTCAAACAGCTCCACTCAACATTCACCTGATCAGCTCCAATTAGCGATAATCACTGAAAATACCTTTCTGGTGTGCATGGCCTTTGAAAGTGCACTGTAGAGTTTTTTGACCAATACCAGCACTATGGAGCAATGTTTTTATGTGTTGACCCCCTTCTGTTTGCATCGTGCACATGCACAATTACACACATGCAACACATATGAGCACACACATGGCATGATTTACATCCTGCTGCTGGTTTCAAATAAGGCAATGCACTGACTGCAAAGGTCTCAAAGAAGACTGCAGCAAGCAAACATTAATTCAAACAATGTAAAGTATAGAAAAATGACACATTTTTATGAGGAAGGAAATGTGTGGGACAGTTACTTTCAGGAGCCAGTGTGAACCATACATTAACAGATGCAAGCACATATTTCATGAGAAGTCTAATCAGTCAAAACTGTAGTTGGTGGTGAACCAGGGCCTTTAACAGCAACCTACAGGTTGGTTAACTGAAAAAGGTCAGGCATATTTATTTGAAGAAAAAGTCTTTACTCTGATACTCTAACACTGTTATTGAGTGAGTGCAGTAATGTTTTTGTGTACTCACTTTCAACCCGTCTTTTCAACACATTCTCACTCTGACTTCGTCACACATCAATGTCTGGTCATGGACTTTCCATGTCGAGATAAGCTTTGCAAGGTACCCTGGGTGCGTAGGTTGCTTACATTCTGGGACATCAGCCTATTACATGCATTGTCTTCTTTCAAAACACACTTCTATTTTCACAGACATGTACAGTTTACATACAGTCTCTTTCAAAATAAAGGCACTATGTAAGTGCAACACAACTAATTGATGTTTTTTACATTCAGCAACAAATGCACATTACGTTTAGCCAACACGTGCACATGGTTGGATTTAGGCAGCAAAAGCATATGGTTGGGTTTAGGAAAAAAGAAAAGGGTGAAGTCAGTGGTAACTTTTGTTGTTTTCCTGCTGCATTTCCACCTGACACTGCGAGCACCATTAAACATTAACGGCAACCGGCTGCGTATTATGCTGACACAAAGGACTTTTTTCTTCAGAGTGAGACCAGATTGGTCGTTTCTCCTTTTGTGTTAGTAAGTGGTTTTCTGTATTTTTCAGGATTCAGCCTGTATTGCTGTCTGCCATAGTGTCATTTTGTTACTCACTGGATGTCAGTCCCAATTCTACACTGTCTACATTTACATACACACAAATATTCCACTCTTCCAAATATGACAAAATTCTGAATTAGATACAGGCCGTTTAAATAGCATATTCAGCATTTTCAGATGAAGACTTGTGAGATCTGCCAGTATTATTCAGGTTTTAGAAGCATTGTCCAAACATGTAAGCAGCGCATTCAAAATATCCATCTCAGCTGAGGCTTTTACCACAGTTTGTAATGCACAGCCTCTCGCCTTGTTACAGTCAGCTCTATGTGTTATACACAAACCACTTCAGCCAACAGTTTGTAAGGCTTGGGTAGAGATGCATGCCCAAAAGAAAAACCCATATTTCTGGTCTGAAGGAGACATTTAGGCTATTTACTTTTAAACATCATGAAAGACTTGGATTTCAATAGGTTTTTGGAAATGCATGAATATAACAACAACCTTTTCAAGAAGGCAGTAAAAAGAAATAGGGAGGCTATGTTGGCATGGTTGAACAAGTCCACCATCGGAGTAAAATTCTCATTGTGATGCTTTGATGCTCCAGCTGTTCCACTTTTATGCATGGCTGCATATAAACAGGAACATTAGTGGAAATTAATTTTGTAGGAATATTGTTTTTTGTCAGAATAAGGGCAAAAAACTGAATATTTTTTGCATGTAAATGTCACTGAGGCTTTAACTGTTCAAAAAGTTTAAACAGTCAGAGGAGCAGTCAGACAGATTGGTTAGGAAATAACCCTAACCCATATCCATCTTGTTTTAATTTCTCTTCTTCAACCAAACTAAAATCACTGCAAATTTCAGTCCTAATAAGTCATGTAATGTGTTATTCATTGCATAATTATATTCATGATTGTATTTTCCATAAACTGCATTTCCCAAAAGGGTGAGTCTCGAGTTGATTGCGTTGTGAAATGAATTTGTTACAACAGCTGTCTTAAATCAAGATGAATGATCTCATTGTTAATGGAGTGATTATGATTCTTCTCATTGTGCTTCAGTAAAGAGCTGAAAATGAGACAGAACGACATGATAAGATGGATGTTCTTGCCATCATGAAGGAGTTTTCCCCAGTGATTGACCTTTTAATCAAAGCACAAGATGACCATTTTAGTGATGAGACATGTTATGACACGTTACAATTTTGTTAATTTATGGATTCAACCAGCCCTCCTGCCGCTGCCAGCCAGCCCTCTTTGATTGTTGTAAATGAGACTGTGCTCTTCAACCTGCCAAATCAAATAAGAGTTAATGATTTCAGTCCCTGAAATGCCTTTTGTCTATTTGCCTATTATTACCATTTTATCAGCCACACATCAAGTGCCGATTTGCTTCAGCACACACATATCATCTAATCAGAAAATGAGTTTGGGGTTTTGTGCCGTGTATAAACTGAACACGGCTGAACCCTGAGAAGCACACTCTGAAATACACTGGAATGGATTAAATGGAAGGACCAGGATTAATTAAATTGATTTGGAAAGTGAGAGGTGATTCACAGATTGTCAATGTTAATTTTGCTCAAATGAGATATAAACAAAGATAATAAACCATACTTTGCATTTATTGATAATTCACTCACAAACACATATCAGACTGTGGAGTATATCAGTGAAGGTAAATGTCTTCCTTGTCTTCTCAGCCAGGAAATCTACTCAGATGAGTCGAGCAGTTAATAGTAGTTCAGTAGGTGTTCAGAGGCAGTTTATTTAGATAATCAAACTGTTTACACAGAGATATTGAGTTTGAGCATCTCCATCCCAAGCTTTATTTTCACCTTTTCAAAATAATGCAATTATATTACGTAAAAAAAATCTATTCCTCGGTCGTAAACACATCAATTAAGCAAACTGTCAAGAAAAGTTTTAAATGTTCAGTGACACTGGTGCCTATCCATTACAGAGAGCAAACTATCTTTTGCAAATCTGTCTGTATGTATCTTCACATCAGTGTGTGTGTGTGTGTGTGTGTGTGTGTGTGTGTGTGTGTGTGTGTGTGTGTGTGTGTGTGTGCAATTATGAATGTATGGCTTTATACACATTTGATATGCAGCTGCTACTCCGCTCTTTCTCACTCTCTCGCGATTACACACACACACCAAGCTGCAAACAAAGCCGAAGGGCTCCCTCTGAGCATTTCATAAAAGTGACATCCAATCGATTAGCCGGTAGCATGTCAGTCATGTCAGTGCGTGTTTATTTGCTGGAGACCCATCTGCTTTTCATACTATATCTGCCTGCCACTCACAATATTGTATCTTTAAAAACAAAAAAAGAACAGAACTTAGGTGATGCCTTGGTGCTTCATAGATGTCTAGATTTGTTTAAAAGTAAGCTACTTCACAACTTTACGCCCAGTGCCAGCATTCAGTGCCAGTGCAGAAAGTAGCATGCCCTTTTTTTTTTGCTTTTTTTTATTGTCTATAATGAGATCATGGATGCAAGCAGCCAAAATGAGTTTCCTCAGTGGGGTGGCTGGGTTCAGCCTTAGAGGTAGGGTGAGAAAACAAATCTCATCTGGCCTTGGAATGTATTGGAGTCCCCCAGGAGGAGCTGGTAAGTGTTGGGAGAGGGATGTCTGGGGTTCTTCGCTTGACCTGTTGCCTCCACCACCTGGCAGCAATCTCAGTACACTCCTTGCACCTACCATTTAACCCTTACCCCTTGGTTTTGCGCATTTTCATCTAGAGGTACGGTGAATTGTTAGGTCTACATTTTTCAGAGGCACACTTCAAACCAAGTGTTCTGAAAAATCAGGATGGCTGCACAGAAGAAAACTACAAATGTTTTGTTTGGGTTTTTTTTTCTGTATATAAAGGTTTTCAAAAATTACAATAACCCTATTTATGATATTAGTTTGTGTAATTTCATGTATTTTATGTATTATCCATGGCATTCACCAACTAGCTACCCAACGTTACATAGTTAGGGTTAGGGACCTTAATTCGAAAGCCTGACAGCAAAGTTGCTGCACTTCTTACTGCTCTTGTAACATCAGTGGTGCGGTAGGAGCATGGGTTCCTAATGTTAGCAGCATTTTTTTTTTATTTGATGACTTGCTTGGTAAATTGATAGTGTGAAACTTATACTGTGAACAAATTGTGAGCGTCCATGCTTTTTATCTCCATCAGATAAATGGCAAATGTCATTGTGATAATACCATCATTGCCATTGTCACACTTACATACATAAACACCAGTGACAACTTCTGTCGACAGGATCAGAGTGTGGGAGGGTTGTTCCATTTCATAGTGTAAGGTTTAACCACTGCTCCTTGTTACTTTGTTCCAAGAGGAAAAGGGGAACTCAAAAACAAGGGGTAAGGGTAAAAATATGAAATGTTATTGGGCCTTAGCCTTGTGTCAATATCAAATGTTTTCTTTTAATATCACTTAATAAAATGTTTCTTGCATTTATCACTAATATGCAGAATTATAAGTTACTGTCTCATAATTGTAACTTAGTTTTTTTTAATTGTGGAAAACTGCCTAATACTGTATTATCTCTCATAGTGTGAAAGTTGTATTTTTGAGAAGCTAAGTCATAATTATGAGTCACCCAACTGCCAGCATTTTAACCATCACATTTAGCAGTATTACAAAAAACCCCATTTGCCCTAAAAAAGATTAATGTACATTAAAGTGCAACTGACTTTGTGTTCGTCCTTTGATTCAATCTACAGCCACTTAGCCTCTAATTTCCTGCAGCAGCAATATGCAGACATTTATGGGCGAGCCTTTCCTGACCTTTATTTTTTGAGAATGACAAAGAGCCATAACACATGGTGGTGGCATTAGTCTGAGAGCAGCTAGCACAGACATAAATGAGCAATGCTGAAATCACATTATGTTCTAATTAAGAAAGATATTTACCAAGACAATGCAATGAACAAACTTTGAAGGCTAAAAGATACACAGTTACAGATAACAAATGGATGGATGGATGGATGGATGGATGGATGGATGGGATGGGATGGATGGATATCCCGCCATGATGTTAACATAAACAGGTGTAATCATAATCAAGCTGCTCTTGAACATTCTGAACATCAAGTTAAAGTTGAAGCTGTTTAACAGCTGTGACAACTGCAGTTGTGCCTTTTGTTTGGAGTTACAAAATGGTAATATTAAATCGTGTAATGTTTTTAAGCTTGATGTCACACTGCTCCCTTTCCCACATTTCCCCAGTCTTTTGTCTGCCACCATTAAGACAACATCATGGAATTGCTCCCTACAGAGATACACTTGTACACCTTTTTGTTACAGAGTAACATACCTTTTGTTTAACCGAAAAAAACAAAAACAAAATTGCTATTGCCAACCCACCAGACTCCGTTTAAATAAGCAATAATTTTGTCATTGTTAAACACATTTCATTCAAAGTTGACAAAAACAAAATAAAACTCACAAAAGCCGTTTTGGTTTGTCTTTCCACTACTGCTACTTCCACTGAGCTCGTTTTTTTTTGTTTGTTTTGTATTGTTTTGGGGGTTTTTAATCCATCATCTGAAAAAAATTGATACACACAGAAACCTTGCACACTGATTCTGATGCATTTTCTATTTATTGCGAAAATTTGCAATATGTGACAAAATGAGAAGACACATTTCCTCCTTTGCCTCTCTCCACTGGCGTTACCTATCTGGCTGTCATCACTCCCTCCCTGCCTTGCATTTGGCACCGCAGCTGCATGGAGGGGCTGAGCTATCCTCCCTCTCTGTCTCCGCATTCTGTGTGCGGCCCACATCCTCCTCCTCTTCATCATCATTCACGTGAATATTACCATTGGACCTGTTTAAAGTGAGCTATTTAAGTTATTTTAGCTCTGTTGTGTGTTATGCTACGTCCTGTATGTTGGTGAGCCGAAGACAATTTTCCACCCTGGTGGACAATAAAGATTTATTCTATTCTATGAAATGAAATGATTCTGTGCACCCTGTTCCTCCATCTTGTCATAGCTGTGTTCACATTTTCTTCACTGAATCTTGGTCAAACAACTCTCTAAAGGCTTCTGATGGATTCGTCTCACACACAAACCATGTGAAAATATGGTCCAGGTTGGAACATACCCATGTTACCCTTGAAGATTCAGTAGAAAGCAGACTGATTATCCAGTATTCTCTCTTGCCCAACATTAGCTTCCTTTATACCTTCAAATATCTGCTCCTGCTTTTTATAGGCAGAGGATTTTTCATGCAAAACTGACCCTTGTATATTATGTAATCCTTATTAAAAACCAGCAGGTTGTGCAATCAACCACAAATACCATATCTAATCCCATTACTTATTGACCCTCTTTTTGATGTATGTATTAATAAGAAGGAGGGGTGAATGTCAAGGCCAGAAGTGAAGGACACTGGGTCTGGTATTCCCAAGTTTGA
The DNA here is from genome assembly GCA_026686955.1 of Epinephelus cyanopodus. NCBI lineage: Eukaryota > Metazoa > Chordata > Actinopteri > Perciformes > Serranidae > Epinephelus > Epinephelus cyanopodus. The sequence continues at coordinate 9,467,144 of CM048921.1, forward strand.
GTTTGGTATATATTTTTATCCTCATAAAAGGAAAAACAAAAACCAGCTAGTAATGTTGCACCACAATGTGACTTAAATTCTTTGGTCATACGTGTATGCCAATTATGTTCATTAATTTACTTTTGTAAACACCTTACTGTGAAGATGTTTTGTGGGGAATTTGGCATTGCATATAGTTCACAAGTGACACTGAAACCCTGAGTCTTCTAGATGGGCATCAGAGAGGCATCTTCTGAGTTTGTTCTTAATGAATTTCATATCAGAAAAGGCTGATTTACACAGATAGATCGAACCAAATAAACTTTCATAGCTGCTGTGTATACACCTTGGTACTTTTTATAGGTTTGGTGAGCCCTGGTCAGATCTGAGGTGAATGTCACTTTGTAACATGAGAATTTTCATCTCTACCTCACTAGGGTCCGAGTTGACATGCATTGCTGAGCAACTAAGTGCAAGTTGCTCAGCAATGCATGTCATGTCCACTTGCATGAAAGGATTTGAAATGAATGACACACATGGCTCCAGCTTATCAAAGTCACAAAGCCTGTCTTCAAACTCTTGCCCAAGTCTCTTTATGAGTTGAGGGTTCTTTTCTGCAGCCCATTCCAAGGCCCCAGATGCTGGAGCATTGTCATTCAGCACTGACTGCACAGAGGGAAAGTGCACCCATTCCTTTCTCTGCAAACACGCAGAGAAAATGTTCACCCTGGCTTTAAATGCGTTAACAGCATTCATCATGTCAGAGACAGTTTTACCTTTGCCTTGCAGTTCAAAGGGTTCAGCCTCTGTTTTGCAAAGTCTAGCATCCACTCAATCCCCTGAAGCAGTAAGACGCCCTCACCTCCAGAGACCACAAACTCTTTGATTTCATCCGAAAGTGATGAAAAACAGTGCAAAACCCTTTCCCTGCTGAGCCATCAGATTTCGGTGTGAAATAACAGGTCACCACATTCAGCTGACAGCTTGTCCAACAGAACCTTGAATGACCTGTGATGTTTCGCTTTGGAGCAGATGCTGTTAATAATCATCAGTCATTATGTGATCAAAGCCCATCACTTTTGCACATATCGCCTGCTGGTGAATGATGCAGTGGTAATGCAGAAATGCTCCTTGCGGAGGCACCGTCTGTTGTCACAGACACCAGCTTTTCCAACGGCCTCCAGCTGGACACCAGAGAGAGCGGAGGAGAGTTTGGGCCAATTCTTCTGTGACAATAGTGTTTGGGATTACCGTCAATGCTCCCTTCAGTACATTGCCAACAATGAAGGTTTCTTGTTCTTTGTCAAAAATTTCTAAATGAAGCTTCTATTGCTGCTTGTGACTTTTTCACCAGGCTGGTGAAAAACATTGCAATTTGCCAAGACTGCCTTTCAGTGAAGGGTTTTTCTAATGAGTTACATGGTGGCTGGTATTAACGATCTTGTGGTGCTTAATGTTTTGCCACTCCCTGGCTCCATATATTCTCTCTTCACTACTGCAATGAAAAACTCTTCCTCCCATTGCTTGTGAAAGTGGTATGTTTTTTTTTTTTTCATTTTAATTTTCTGCTATTGTTTGCAGCGTAAATAGTGTCAACTCCATGCCATTAGCTCATCATTGTGGTTACTGTGCCAGCTAGCTGGCAGAGAATGGCGTACAAGGTAACATCAAGCTAAACTTTGACCCCAGACAGGGTCAAATTCAGAAAATATATATAATAAATTTGCTTTTAAAATGTTACATGCAGTGTTAAAGTAGCTGTATGCAACATTGATTCAGAGTCTGGGGTGGGATTCTCTGCACACGGACCTTAACATAGAGATGCTGGGCTCTAGTTTCCCGGCAAGGAGCAGGGTGATGCAGGGTGGCAAACCCTGCGCAGAGCTAGTTTTGAGCAACGCAACCCGAGGTGCGCTCAGTTTGGTAGTTTGGCAGACCGAGGTGCGCTGAGATTGGTGTGGTGGCGCAGCAGGGGGAGGTGTTGACAGATCCAGCTTGGCGCAGCAACAGTTTCATGCCAAAAGGCTTCGCCGAAGGTGCGCTAAAAGCTCACCAGCTGAAACCAGGGCTACTGTCAGCGCAGGCAGAGCACAGCTGGTATAAGCCGGAGTTTGGCTGACTGGCGGACAGTGTGCACATGTCACCAAAACCTCACAAGCAGCTAGTTTTCCAGAATATCAGGCACATTAACAATGCAATAAATACCCACAAAACCACTATTTAATGCAACTATCTACAATCAGCACATAAATGTATCTTTATATCAACTGTCCCGTCACATCTGATGTCACATCCAAGGGGATTGGCACCGTTTGGCACGTTTGGTACGTGTAATGGAAACCCAGCCTGATTTGATTAACACAGCTGCAAACTAATGAGTTCACATCCCTCTCAGCCAACCACAAACAGCCACAGCATCAGATAGGGAGTATATATTCAGCACCTGTCATCTTAGAAAAGTCAAAAGAAAAGAAACAGAGTGAGACTGTGAGAGAGAAAGAGAGAGAGAGAGAGAGAGAGAGAGAGAGAGAGCGCGCGCACATAAGAGAGAAACGCAACACTGATTTACAACTGTGGTGACCTCCTCCCAGGCTACCTTTGCATCATCAGCCGTGGAGGTCTGCTCACAGTTCCGTATATTCAGACACTGCGAGCTTGGACCTCCCGGACCAAAATATCAGTTTCGTCCTGGGAGAAGTTTGGCTGTCTGACGCTGCTGCTCTCTTCTGCCATGGCGAATTGAGTAAACTCTCATTACGCCTTCGTAAGGGTATTTAAGGGCGAGGGCTCATTTGATTGGTGTGATGCATGTAAAACCCACTCCACGCCTTCTCTCCTCCCTCTTTCCGACTTGCGCAGGTAGGACGGACGAGGGTTGGAAAGATGAGTAGCTGCGCCAGCGTGCACAGTGTGCCAAACTTGCAAAATCCGCCTGGCCACACCCAGTTGGCGAAGCGCAGGTGCACTGCGCCCCCGCCTCGGCTGGTCTACGAAACTAGAGCCTGCTAATTCCATAAACAGTGCCAAAACAGTTCTGACAGAGTTAATATTGTTTACCTGGGGGTAGTCACGCATGCCTGAAAATGTCCACCATCTTGGACCGCTACCTAAGGCTACACCACTTGGACTTACCACATGTCATGATCTGAGTTTCAGCAATGGATTTGAGATTATCCTGCTTATTACATGACTGCTTACTAAAGAAATCAATAATGTGACACTAAATATAGATGTACGAATGATTTTATTGTTTTAAAAATTGTTTTATCTCCTTTTCTCTCTCATCCCAGCCGACTGCATCCACCTAGGGAAGATTTGGCTCAAATAAATAAACCGACTTGTCTTAAATGTGTGGGGGGTTTTTTGGAGCTGTCTTGTGTCCTTCTCCATCATTGACATTAATTCAAAACAAGGCAGCAAGGTGCTCAAGGGCACTGTGTTGGCTACCCGTGGCCCATACAAGGTGGCCACAAACAGTTCGGGTTGTTTATTTTTGTTGCTGGGCCATTGTCAATCAAATATGCTGGATTTTAATCTTTTGATGTTTATTTAACCCCAAACATTCGCTTGCAACTTATTTAGCTATGAATATTTAATTTATTAAAATGACCATTTCAGGGGCTTTGACATAAAAATATTGGTAAGTGCTGCGAACCATATCATACCAACTAAAATCATGCTTAAAAATACAGGATATACATTTTTTTTATAGTAACAAGCATTAGCAACAAACGTTTTCATGCATTAGCACCATGCAACCATTTAATCACATACACTGTGCGAACTGGGGATGAAGCACCACAGAGATTCAAAACCTAATTCTCAACATCGATTTATTTGACTCATTACAAGAAAATGCTAGAATAAATAATACTGTCAAAACAATCCCTCATTTGTTTCAAATTGTGACTTGATTAGAAAAAAAACCCTCAAAAGCTGATTTGCATGGGGTCAAGTGAAATTGTTTCACAATATTAAATAGATTCATTGTTTAAATCTTGTGTTGATCAAGATGAGGTTGAGTGATGTATATCTGTAAAATTATTTTAACCCATACAGCGCTACCTCTTAGCCCTCATCATAAAAGGAAAGGGTAAGGAAAATAAACACACATCAACACTGGAGCACGGATGTCCTAATATAATAATATAATAAAATGTCTAGATAATGTCAGCAGCTAATGGACTTTGACAGGAAACAAATGTCAGGCGTCTGTCAAAGTTTAAAGGTGTGACAAGTGTGAATGCACAGTTGATTTTAGAGGCAAAGTCAATGGAAAGACCGCAGAAGACAGGAACAGATGCAAATTTGCCCTGGAGAGCCATTCAGAACAAATTCATGCAGAGTGCTAAGAGCTAAAGAGGGGAAAAACAACATGCAGTTTTTTCTAAGTCTGTTGGTACATGGTTCTTTAAATCAAACACCTAATAAAATCCTGCCAAAAAATACAAATACCACAATTTCATATTCTAATGTCCCCTCAGGGTGAACTGTAATTACTTTGGTGATCCTCTTACTCTTTATCTAGTACCCTTACAGGCGGTTCGTACGTCCATCTACGAAAAAGTAATGCACCAGAATTTGTATATAACCAGTGTAATTGTGTGTGTTTACAAGGTCTTTAGGCCGGGAGAAGCCTCAAAAATGGGATACTAAAGACTTTGTAAACACAGTCATTGAGAAGGCTGCAGTGACCAATGCCCTGATGGAGAGAGACGTAGTGTAAGGAGTGAAAGTCAGTATAAGGAGGCAGGTGGAGGTGGTGGATGGGTCGACCAAACGTGGGACTTTCCCCCAGGAGACCAGTGTTTGTGTTCCATGTAAAATCAAGTGAACTTTGAGGTATTTTAGGGTACAATATCACCATGTTTCTTCTCCTAAACCTACCTACTTAACCTTACTTTCTTAAATGTAATCTACATAACTTAGTGTATAGTATGTAACTTTGAGGTAAGTGCATAATGTGACGATGGCCCACCATTTTTTTTTTTTCTTAGTTCTAACTTACGTAATTTAACATACCTAAATCTAACATATGTAACTTTATATTAAGTACATAACGTAATGATGCCCAACAGTGTTTCTTTTCTTAAACCTAACCTATGTTACCTTACTTTCCTAAACCTTTCCTTCGTAATTTTACGTTAAGTATTTAACTTTGAGTTCAGTACGTAGTACGACTGTGCTCAACCTAGCCTATATAACATTATATAAAGTATCTAACATGACACCTGCATCTGTCAGGCACTAATTTGTATGCGCATGTTCATAAGATGTCATATTTGCTGTTGTATGAGGATACGTTAATACATTTTACGCAAAATACACACACACACACACACACACACGTGTATGTATATATATATATATATATATATATATATATATATATATATATATATGTATATCGTCGTCATCCTCGTCCTCATCCTCGTCCTCTGCTTATCCGGGTCCGGGGGGCAGCAGCCTCAGCAAAGAAGCCCAGACAGCCCTCTCCCCAGCCATTTCCATCAGCTCTTCCGAGGGAACCCCGAGGTGTTCCCAGGCCAGCCGGGCAATGTAATCCCTCCAGCGTGTCCTGGGTCGGCCCGGTGTCCGGGTGGCATCCTTACTAGATGCCCGAACCACCTCAACTGGCTCCTCTTGATGTGGAGGAGCAGCGACTCTACTCCGAGTCCCTCCCGGATGTCCGAGCTCCTCACCCTATCTCTAAGGCTGAGCCCAGCCACCCTGCGGAGGAAACTCATTTTGGCCACTTGCACTCGCGATCTCATTCTTTTGGTCACTACCCAGAGCTTGTGACCATAGGTGAAGATTGGAACATAGATCGACCGGTAAATCAAGAGCTTCGCTTTTTGGCTAAGCTCCCTCTTCACCACATCGGACCGGTTAAGCGCCTGCATCACTGCTGACGCCGCCCCAATCCGCCTGTCAATCTCCCGCTCCATCCTACCCTCACTCGTGAACAAGACCCTGAGATACTTAAACGTCTCCACCTGAGGAAGGACCTTCCCCCCCGACCCGGAGAGGGCAATCCACCCTTTTCCGGCTGAGGACCATGGCCTCAGACTTGGAGGTGCTGATTCTCATCCCAGCCGCTTCACACTCGGCTGCGAACCGTCCCAGCAAGAGCTGGAGGTCACTGTTCGATGGAGCTAGAAGGACCACGTCATCCGCATAAAGCAGGGACGAGACCCTCCTGTCACCAAACCTGACACCCTCTACCACTCGGCTGCGCCTAGAAATTCTGTCCATAAAAGTTATGAACAGAACCGGTGACAAAGGGCAGCCCTGGCAGAGACCAACCCCCACCGGGAACAGGTCCAACTTATTGTCGGCCACGCGAACCAGACTCGTGCTCCTTCGGTACAGGGACTGGATGGACCTAAGCAAGGGGCCACCTACCACATACTCCCGGAGCACCCCCCACAGGATGCCCCTGGGGAGGCGGTTGTAAGCCTTCTCCAAGTCCACAAAACACATGTGGACTTGTCTCCCATGCCCCCTCCAGCACCCTGGCTAGGGTAAAGAGCTGGTACACGGTTCCGCGTCCGGGACGAAAACCACATTGCTCCTCCTCAATCTGAGGTTCAACTATCGACCGGACCCTCTTCTCCAGCACCCTGGAGTAGACCTTACCAGGTAGGCTGAGGAGTGTGATCCCCTGTAGTTGGAACACACCCTCTGGTCCCCCTTCTTGAGGATGGGGACCACCACTCCAGTCTGCCACTCCAGAGGCACTGCCCCCGATGTCCACGCAATGTTGCAGAGGCGTGTCAACCAGGACAGCCCTACAACATCCAGAGCCTTGAGATATCCAGGACAAATCTCATCCACCCCCGGGGTTCCGCTGCCTCGGAGTTGTTTCACTACCTCGGCAACTTCTGCCCCAGATATTGGAGGTATATATGTATACATAATACATATTTCTTTGTCACTAGAATGGCTTTGGACTAAGCCATGATCATACTCCAGGATGGACGTGCACGGCTGCAGTGCAGATTATGTATCCTATGTATTTCACACATGCGCACCAGAAAAATGATGCTGACTTCTCAGCATTAATCAAACAGGCATTCATACCTTACAGGTCTCCTGTTTTAGCTTTCTACCTTGTTATTCCCCAACACCAACAATTTAGGATATCAGCCAATCAGTTGATCCTTGTTTGATTGGCAAGTGAGGTGTTATGGCGTATACGCAGTGTGTGTGTTTGTCTAAAATGTCAGAGGAGGATTTTTAACACGCGCTAAAACTGAGTTGTAAGCACCCATCTACCAGGCAGGTAGACTTTTCGTATTTGACAGCAAACTACATAATAATCGCCAATGATTGTTATAAATTCAGTGTTAAGTATTCAGTGGCTGTTGAAATTCAAATCTCTCTGTCACATATTCACTTCAAGAGGTGTTTCCTTTTTGGAAGGTCATGAACAATCAGAGCACACGTCTCCAGGCCAGACTTAATGAAGACATTTCTTATGCCATCCTTCCTTTAAGCTTTACAGCAGGCTGCTAAAATTTCTTTCTGGAAGCTGCTTTGAGAGAGTTTCAGTCTGTCCCCTTGTTGAATATATCCAGTGTGAGCTTTCAGAAATCCACAGGTTCTTTTTGCATCACTGCATCAGCAGCTGCGCTACATATAGTGTAGTAGCAGGTGTGGCACATACTGAAAACCTGCAGACGGATGTAAACAACTTCTTAAATCAATACAATCTGTATCTTGTATGTCCTGCTGGTTATTTCTGTTTGCAGCCACTACTCATAATCAGAAACCGTAGTTAATTATTTACCTTTCCACTCTCCCATTGGCAGCCAGAGGATATTTTATTGTATCATGGTGTATTGTATTAAGTGCTGTGTTTTACAGTCATTTCCCTCAGTGTGAATCATGCTCATCCAGAATGAAATGCTGTGGGGGAGCCATCTTCAGCAATCTCGCCCTATCAGCTCTCTCCAGATCTGTTCAGGTATGAATAACTTAGTTGGGGGAATGGCAGGAAACTCTCAAAGGAACGAGATAGCATCAAAATGTGTGTATCTGGGTCCTTTGGGTGTGTGTTCGCAGAGCAGCAGCCACGGGTCCTGTCTCTATTCCAAGAGCTTATCCCAGCCCAGCATGTAAACATGGGACCATAGTAAACACTGCATTGTTGTGCTCAGTTTGGAAGACTTGCTGCATCATCCAAATGATTCAACCTATACTAAACTGATTTTTTTTTGCAGCCTGTTGAATGACGTCTTGCCTTAGCTGGTGCACACAGATGGCATTTCATTATCTGAACTGCTGTACTGTTTGCCAATGGTCAGAATACTATCCGAGTCCAACAAGAACAAAATTAATGTCAGATTGTGACATCATAAGTGACATTCTTGCATTGTCAGCTAAAAGAAACAGATGATTGTAAAGGACAAATGGAAAAGATGAAATGTGTTATTGATTTATGGGCAGAGGGCATGCTGCCAACTCCTTTTCCTGGCAGTGATAGCCAAGTGCTGCACTTTGATGATGAAATTCATGCAAATTTACAACTGATCAGTACAACAGCAAACTAGTGTGAAGGCAGAGAAGCTGGGTTAGAGGGGAGGAGGACACTCTGTGACAACCCCAGCCCCTCTGGCTGCAGGCCAGGCCGCTGCCTTGCTCTGTTTGGCAGGTGCTGGTAGGTGGGGTCAGATCGTTACTTAATGGAAACACTTTGGGTCTGGTGTTCCCAGTATAAAAGCAGAGCTCAGTTAGAGAAAGAAAGTCCCACAATGCTTTGCATTGCTCACTTCCTATTCTCTATTAGGTCGAAATCGTTTACAAAATGCTTAAGGATATAGACGTGTCTGTTGCTCAGATGGTGAAGCAGGTTGTCCGCTAATTTGAAGTTCGATCCCCAGCTCCTCCAGTCCACTTGTCAAAGTATCCTTGGGCAAGATTTGGAACCCCAGATTGTTCTGAATGGCGGTTCCATTGTGAGTGCTTGTAAATGGTTACTGAGTAGCAGGTGACATCATGTATGGTAACCTCAGCCAGTGTTAAAATGAGTGTGTGAATGGGTGAATGTGACATGTGGTGTAAAAGCGCTTTGAGTGGTTGGAAGACTAGATGAGCACTATACAAGTGTAATCCATTTACCATAAAATGAAGTCTTCAAAGGCTGACTTTTCTAAGATGAATGTGTAGCCAGGTACAACAGCAAGTATTGCTGCTACTGGTTTGTCTTTGCCATTTGTCCTTTGAGCAGCATAAGGAGTTACTGTTATTGCAAATGGAGCATGAGAAGTTAAAGCACTGGGTTAAGGCTGATAATGAATTGACGCTTGAAAAAATAAAGTCTGACACATAGCAGAGATGGTAGGTTGAGTCTAGCAACTAATCAAGGGCTAGATGGAGATAGTTTTTTTTTTCTAATAACCACCCTGCTTCATATTTTGATCTTGTTGGTAATTTGCAGCTTGTTCCATGGTTTAGTGAGCGTGACCCTGAAACACATTTTTCTCTTAGTGGCTGACATTAGATTGCACAAGCATATTGCAGTGTTAACTTACTGGTACTTCAGATTGATGAGCGACCCTGCTAACTTTCAGCCGAAGGTATCTGTAGTTTTTGTAGTAACAACAGCTGTTTTCAAGCAGGAAGAGAATATGAAGCTGTACTCATGAGTAGCCTCTTTGTTCAATTTTTCCATTGCAATGTCAAAACATACCTTCGTCCTTGGAGTCTTGTTTGAGGAAACATGTCACGTACTAATGTTGAGTTGCGTTTTGAACCTCACTTATTGTGTCAGAATACTGTATGTTGAAACAGGAAGAGAGCAAGTTACTTTTTGAATGCCTATCTCTAATAGATTTTATAATTTTCTTTTCATCTATAGAGCCTGTTTGAAGTAACGCGCCCAGTAGAGGAACTATTCAGCCTTTTCATGCAAAAAAAAGGAAAACATTTTTACAGGATTCAAAGTTACTCCATTGTGAAAAAATAAATGAAAGTCATTTGACCATTATGCTGCCTCACTATGACCTCAAATAGGCTATCTACTGTGGAAGAGGAAACCTAGCTGTATGTTGTATCCTACAGCATACAGCCAGCTAGATCTTATAAACAGGTTCAGCTAGATCGACTTGTGACCACATAATCTATGCACTTAACCCTCTATGTGTTGCCGTCAGGTAACATACCCATTTTTGGCCTTTTACACTTACACAATACATCAATAATTATGATGCAAACTTTGAAAAAGTGCCAGGGTCCAAAAAAAACAAAAGCATTGTTTATATTGTCACAAGACTCTGGTGGCCATGTTAAGTCCCTTTTTTTATTTCATTTTATTTATTTTTTGTGTGGCCGTTCTCACATGGTTTTTCTTCAATATCTCTCTCCACAAAAATGGCCTGAAAATCACTTTTTCTGTCATTTTACAATGTGGGAAAAAATTGATTTACAAAAACAGATAAATAAGATTGAACTTTTGATTGTATAATGGGCTTCATTTAATTGATGAAATGCAAATGTTGCCTTGAAGTAACACTATATGTTTATGCAATCCTATCATGAGAGGTTTTTTAGATTTACATACTGGTCAAAGGCATAAAAGTTATCTAAATATTCTTTTTCTCTCTACAAACTTCTCAACCTCAGTAATATTAGGGTTAGTTGCAAAGTTCAGGTTATTACACTGTTTCGTCTACTACCTTAACAGTGCACTTGCTGATGGGTAAAATTAGCACTTCCAGTTGATTTTTGCAAGAATTAATAATAATTTAGTAGTGACAAAGACAACAAGCTGCTAGCAACCCAGCAGCAACACAACAAATGGTGGTGACATACAGTACGTCTGGAGAGAAACACACTCAGACACAAACAAACATGTGATTGAAAAACAAATAATCAATAAACACTGAAACATAATTCACTAACTTGTTTTAAGAGGGTTATGACAGTTTGGTTCTATGAAATGTTGATAAAAAAAGTTTGCTGAAATACGCTTACACTTACACTTTTAATGCCTTCATTCCTATGGGCTGTTCCACAGTGGTACAAAAAGGAGAAAAAAAGTTCAATATCAAATGGCAGGAGTTTAAAACTTCAGTGCTTTTGAATATTTTCCATGAGTATTGTATTAAATTTTATTACAATTTTAAACAATAACCGTCCTTTGTCATTTTTTTACCATTATGGTATTGTGTTGCTTCAAGGTAACATACCCAAAAGTGAACCTTAAAAATGCTTTTTGAAAATTTGTTTACATTGTCTATTTCATTACCAACTGGCATCATAATGCCTACCATGGAGGGCTAGGACCATTTTAGTGTTTTACTGGTTCCCAACACAAAAAAGTAAAACCACAAAATTCAAAACTTGTAATTAACTGTAGGGCTACAGATCAATACATCCAATGTTTATGTAGGCTAATCTTGTGAAAAAAGTTTCAAGATCCCACATCAGCAGCACAATAAAAAACGTTTTTGCAGTCCAAAATTGCACTGAGGTCCCACTGCTTACAAGCCAGCCAAGAACACAGAGACGTCAAACAGTCAAGTTAATTTTATCAGGACAGGCCAAAATCTAATTTGTCTCCATTAGCATCACATCTATACAACATATGACATCTTCAAGGGAAAAAAAAGAATACCACTTACACAGAGAGAGAAGGGGCACAGAACAAACAATATCTTCTAATATCATCAATATCTAATTCTTGGAATAGGTATTACAACAAGAACATGATGGCAAGTTGCAGTCGCTCACATTCTCAGCACAGCGGATGATAACATTGCAGCCTGTTATTGTCCTTGGGTGTCGCAGCATGTGATGGAGGAGGTGAGGATGGACTCAATGATGGCAATGTAGAAGTACACTATCATTGTCTTTGGCAGGTTGAACTTCTTCACCTGCTGCAGGAAATAAATCCTCTATTGTGTTGTTCTGATGTATGGCACTTGTGGTCCTAGGCGATGATGGTACTCAGGAAGTGGAAGGACTCCAGTGTCTGGTGGAGACAGGAACAAAAAGGACGACCATTTAATTAGGTGATGAGCAGGCTGGATAGAAGAAGTCCCCAGTCATGGGCCTTACTACACATACCCAGTGGACAATGAGCATAATATGCATTTAATCTGAAAGAAAGAAGATGGATAGAATAGATGTTTATTTTTTACAATTAACTCTCCATGTAAAGATTTTTAAAGGCCTCCTACCCGTTGATCGACAGGTGCATCCGAGGTATCTCTTTCCTTAGTGTCTGATTCCCCACAGTTGATCAGCTTGTCTATTAAAGGGCATTCCAAATTCACAGTGGGTTAAGTACAGGAAAATGTTTTGCTGAAACTGATATATGACTGATTGAAGCCAGATTCATCCATCACCCTGGCTGTATCAGTTTGCATGGAATTGATGCCAGCCTTGTTTTATGCATGCTGCCTCCTCCCATCAGCATCTATGCTACCTTTAAATACAGGTCAGTGTTTTTGGTGTCCTTTTAAAAAAGTTTATAAATGCTCACTAGGGTACATGATCTTACTTTGCACACCAACACTCCACAGGATGTGAAATCCTGCTGACGGTGATGTGGAATTGTGTCACACATCCGTCTTGATAGATAAACTTCCTTTTTTTAGGATGAATGCCCTAAAAAAGAATCAACATTATTTTGTTGTGTTTGTTACTTGCACATCAGCAATAATTAGCAGCTAAGCTGCCAGGACACTATTGTAATCCTCAGTATTCTTCTTTCTTCTTTCTTCTTCCAAGGAAATCATACTTCCCATGGGTGAAAACTCACCAAACTTTGCACAAAGGTCCAGTCTCATGCCAGATGTCCTCAGCTGTAAGCTCAAGCGAATGGTGATGCACTACAGCAAGCGTTTAAAGTTCAAAACTTTCATAACAAATCAGCCATACGTGCTACAACTTCACAACTTTCATCAAACCGCAGTCCCAATACTGAAGAAACTTTTGTACATTTAAACCTATTAAAAATTATGAAGTCCATCACTGTTTTGTTTTTTCAAAAACTGTAAAACTTCTTAAACCTATCTCCTCCCACAGTTTTTGCTCAATTGACACCAAACTTGCTACAGAGCATCTTCAGACTGTCCTAGAAAAACTAAATTTCTCAGATATTTGATTTATCAAAAATTGAGCCTACAGTGCATCAAAATGTTTGACTGTAAACGATACTGTGAACATATACATGCAAATTCTTGCTAAATAAATCTTCAATGTTCATGAAAAAATGACAAAATTCTAGAGTCATGGTAGATGATGTGTGACAAATTTCAGAATTTTATCTCAAAAACTTTGGGCATTTTGAATTTTGCTCTAATGTGAACAATTGGAGTCAATGTAAAAATGGCAATTTTAAACATCAGTTTTTCACTTATGGAGCAAATCATGCTGTCCAGATGCAGTTTGATGCATTTTCAGATTTTTGTCTTGATAACGGAATTTTTTACAGTGGTTTCAAATCTGCCTTTCCATGCACGGATGGCTGCTTTCTTACACAACAGTGAATGGCTTACTCAATTTGTGAAGCCACTGTTGAGTTGCTACTTGCCAGTTAGCTCAGAGCTGTGGATGACTGTCTTAGGTTCCAGCGGTTGCAGGTTTGAGCCTCAACTGGTGCAGAATCCACACTGTCATGTAAACATCTTCTTGTGCTCCAGCTTATTGCTTAAAATTGCCTGAGCGTGACTGATCACTGTGCAGCATCTTCAAATCAAATCTGCCTTCTCATGCTTGAAAATAAACCAAACTTTGCACAAAGATCCAGTGTCAATACTTCAGTGTGAAACCATCTGAGGCTTCTCACTTTGCACATAGCTCAACTAGTTAAACATCAGGATTTCACTTATGAAGCAAATCAGTCATTGTTAAAATAAATTACCAACATCTCCATGCTGTCTCGATGCAATATGTGTATTTTCAGATTTTTGTTTCGATAACTGAATTTTTTTTTACAATGGTTCAAAATCTGCTTTTCCATACATGGATGGCTGCTAAACCTGCACATCTGGCTTAGTCAGTTTGTGAAGCTACACATGAATTGTCACTGAATAAGTAACTCAGTGAGATAAATCTTGATTTTTAGTCTCAGAGGTTGTGAGTTCAAACCTCAGCTGATGCAAAAGGCAGATTGTGTTGCTAAACCTATCGCTATGCAGCAGCTATAATTAATCCTGGATTTGCTTACCTTGTTGCATCCCTACAGTGTTTTAGCTGACTGGACGTGGATTCACAAGGATCCACAAGCACAGCCTGTCTTTCTTGTAGGTACACAGCCGTTTACAGATAGGATAGGTACTTTAATGCACTGGATTCTCAGAGTTGTAAATATAGTTCAATGAATTGCATTAATTAAAGTACACTTACTACTAGAATCCGAAGTCTACCCTTGCAGACCTTGCAAATGTCCCATTCCATTACATCAAGGTGCAAAGGATCATTTTACTTCTAACCAGTACCTTTAAAAGTAGTTGGTATCATATCCTGACAAATCGCTGTCATTTCAAAGGTGTCAGTGACTGTTAGTTTGCTTTGAATCTTACAGTTCATTTTGCAGAGAACAAGTCAGCATTTACAGTACAGCTTACTAAGAGATAGGTAATGTTTCTCAGAAGTGTTTAACTTGGTATCTGAACTCTGTCCCCTTGTCTGTAAGCAGTCTCTGAGGTGCACCAATTGGTCACCTCGTCTGCAGACTTAGACCTCTGCCCACTTTGTGAGATAATCAACCATTACACAAATGCCATGATTACCATCCGCAGTTACAGTGAGGTCTATCCCAAGCAGTGAAAAATTCTCCTGCAGTGAGGAATTGAGGACCTCACGGATAGATAACAAAGCACCACTCCTGTTCAAATTGGGCAGACTTTTCCTCCCAGTCACTCCGCTCCAGGTTTCGTCATTGTTTCCCACGAGTGTTGAAGTTCCTCAGCAGAACTATACAGTCCCAGGCAGTATCCTTTCCAAGAGCCCAAGAAGCCTTGATCCTGCTGTTCGATGCATAGGCACAAAAGCAGAGTTTTTCCCTTAGCAGCTAGCAGGACAGAACACATTTTGGTTCATGTGCTGGATGAGCAACTTTAATTGGAATAAATTAGGGAGTCCGAAATCCAACTGTCACATGCATAATTATGAACTCCCTTTTGTACGGCAGTGACATGGAACCATGAGTTTGATTACTGAGAACAATGGGAAATGTTTTATTAACCATCTTCTCCTGAATTATTAATCCCAGGTATCATGTATTCAGCTGTTCAGAGAAAAAAACCTATAAAAGTATATGATCTATGAAGCAATATATTGTGCTGCTGGATCTAGCTAACAAGTTAACCCAGATGTAGTTTCTCTGTAGCCATTTGTCCAACTCCTGTTCTGACACACATTTAGCTGGTGAATAATGACCCTAGCAGTTGAAAAATAGAAACTGAATCCACTCAAATCCACTTTTTCAAATTCAGAAAAGTTCCTCCCCAGTGTGCCAAGTCACTGCAGGACAGGTCACATTTGCTTAAACTCACCCTAAAACAGGTCCGGAGGGCAGTGCAGCCACTTTCCCCTTAATTTCTCATCACTGCTGAACGGAAAGAGCCACACTGTCACCCGCCACGTAAATATCACCTCCAGTGATTATCATGGTGCTGTTTATTCTCCGTGGCATTGTTTGCACCAGTGGTTATGACTGCAAGGGGATGCTGGTTAGCGCAGGCGATGATCAACCTCCACACATGCACACACACTACTCCCGACTCGAGATGTCACCAAAGCGCTGCCAGTCATTATCAGTCAACATGCTGAAGTTAATTGCCACAGCTCTGCAGGCCTCTGCTTAATGAGGGAAGGCTCTGCAGGCCCACATGGAGCGCCAGGTCAGCTGACCAGGTGGAGGTAAAGCCTATTAAACACTGATGGCGCAGTAGGGAGGCGGTTCATGTATTTTTTACAAACACACTGTAAATGTGTCAGAACATGGCTGTGCTGTGTATTGCATGTGTATGTGTGTGGGAGGGAGATCCAGGGGAGCTACACAAAGGGCAACAGTCATCTGTTTGAATTAGCTGTGTCTGTCCAGGTTTAAAAGGACAACTGCAGGTTTTTTACAACCTAGAGCATTTTTTAGTTAGGATTTATTAAAGGTCCAGTGTGTAGGATTTTGGTGGATACATTGGCAGAAATGGAATATAAGATGTATGTTTTCTTTAGTGTATAATCATCTGAAAATAAGAACCATTGTGTTTTTGTTACCTGAGAATGAGCCGTTTATATTTACATAGGGAGCAGGTCCTCACCATGTAGCACCATCATGTTTCTACAGTAGCCGAGAACAAACACACCAAACACCTGCTCTAGATAGGACCATTCACGTTTTCACGTGCTCCGCGTCAGCCACTGTAGTGGCAGCCCTCTGTGAAACACTGCTTTTTAAGTGTAAACTTTTTTATTTAGTGCTCTTACCAGTTTTAATTACTGGGTCCATTTGCTCTTGAGATGAGAAAACTGCTGTGGATAATTCGGCTCCTGGATAAAGTTTAGCACACATTAGCAGATGGCCAATCTCTGATGAGCCAAACAGTGTAGTGTTCAGAACTGTGTTCAGTTCAAATGAGATCCCAATTGCAGAACAGCAGGCAGGTGGTTTTAACAAAAAGCAAACTTTAATGTAGCTAGTAAACTCCTTCATAACAGGGAAGCATGACTAAACATGACTAAAACACACAAGAAAGAAGGACCAAACTACGAACAAACCAGGATGGCACAAAGAAAACAGGAATGAACACAGGAAATAAACCCACTGGAGAACACGAGAGTTCAGCGCAGGCAGGAAAAGACACCATATATACCATATAGTACAAACAAAGAACAAAGAACAGAAAACTAATCACCACAACAAAACACAGCTGCAGTGGGCTGGCACAGGCAAAAAGAGGCAAACAGGACTAATAGAAGACAGGTGTGCAAGGAAAACCCTGGAAATAGAGCAGGATTAACAAGACTGAGAGGAGGCAGAAAACAGGTCGGAAAGAGACAAAGGTATGAAGTAACACAAGACATGACACATGAGGCGGTTGACTTTCAGAATAAAACAGGAAATAGACTACAGCAAAACCTAGGATCATGGCATGTAAGACAAAAACTGATTTATTTATTTTTTTTCAAAGTGAAACTGCTTTATTCAGTGTTTTTTTCTGATTTTAATCACCTGATCCTGAAGAAATTCTTAACAGCAGAAGTTTCAGCTGGTTCAATTCTACAATCCTTACCACTACACGCTACTAAGCCCGCTATATCTGACACACTGGACCTTTAACCAAGGTAACTGGGGATCTAGGGACACAAGCAAACAGTCTGATGACACTGTAAACTCATTCAGAGCAAACCTGAAAGTGAGCTGGTTTTATATATCATTGTACAGTGGAGGAACATAATATGTTACATTTACTGTTAGATCTACTTGAGCAATTAAAAAAAATATTTCAAGGAGAATTTGGTTTGCAGAATACTTTTTACTCTTAGTCTTGCAGGCCTTTATTTGCAATAAAATATACGTACTTCTACGTTAATTGATTGGGTTACACTCTTCTGAGTACTTTTACGGATACATGTAGCTAGAAATCATTTTTAGATTCAGCTGAGCTCACACACATGACAGCAATTGGCTAACAATGAGCGATAAGATATTGTGCAAACACACATACACATGCACACACAAACACCATGCAGGCATGCATCCAAGCCTCTCCTTTGAGAATTTGGGATTCCATCGCCACAGCTGCACCATGTTATGGCTGTGCTAAGCTGCCAGAGCTGATCACAGCCACTCTTGGCAATGCTTGTGACTCCACAAGCCACAGTGCATTTCAGAGAAATCCCAGAACCAGGTCCCGTGCTATGCTCTGCTAGACACACAAAGTTTTTTTTCTTGTTGTTTTGTTTGAAGAGATCAAAGACGCAACAGATAGCATTTTTTCCTAAATGTATCATTATGAAAATAATGTGGGTTGCACAGGGTAGTGGCCACAGTAAAATCAGACTATCAGCGTTTACATAGGTTACTTAGTGGCTTTGCAATCTTTGTAATAAGCTTCTGCTACCAGGGGCGAAATTTCACAGAAAAAATCTGCTTTACAGCAGGAAACGGGTCATGTATTGCGAAACTGGTCCCTCAGCCAATCAGGGCTGGAGCTGGTCCTTATGAGGATTTGGGCATGAGATAGTTGAGTCACGATGGCAGCCGGACAAAGTTTGGAAACAAGTGATAAACGGCCTAGCGAAAGAATACGAGCTGCTCTGTCTGAGGAGGCAAAGAAGAGCAAAAAGGAGAGAGATAAAAGAAGAAAAACATGAGTGAACCTCAGTCAGGCGTTCAAGAGATGGAGGGAGCTCCGTGACCAAAATTACTTCAAAACCGATGTCGAGCTAGCTTTCTTTCTAATGGATTAGTGAGTAACACGGCTAAATGTTAGCTAGCCGAGAGAGGACTGTACTGTTCTGGCTGCTAGTTCATTCCTAGCTGGTCAGCATCACAATTAGCCGCAACCAGGGACCGAGTAGTGAGTGTTGACATCCTCGTTGCCATTCTACGGCAGCCCTGTCGGGAGTTACTTTTCAACAGTCACCGGCTCACTTAACATTATCCCTTACGTGTCTACTGTTGTTTGTACTGGTACTGCACATATTGGCATAATTTACTGTGAGTTGTACTGGTACTGTGCATTCTGGTATAATTATTTGCATTACTATTTGTTTTTTCTTCAGATAAATCTGATAATTGTTGCTCGGTCTCTTTACTCATTTATGCAGTATAGTGTCCACACACCTTCTCATTCTACATATACATAGAGGTATTCTGGTGGCTTTACAGCCTAGATATTATTGATTATCTCTGATCCCCACTGTCAATTTGGTCGTTGCAACAGTGCGACGCGACACCACTGACACTAGGTGGCACCAAGCTAAAAACAAACAAACAAACAAAAAAAAACGAATCCTATTCGTTGCCTCCTTAAACAAAGCTTAATGCATGTATTTTGACATTTTTCTAGTTCTGGATATTTGTGTTTTATATTTGTTATTAGCCTACTGTGGTGTTTCATCCTTAGCATTAGGTGGCACTATGAGTATTGACCGGGGGGCGGCAGTGTTTTCACTCCGTGACACAACATCTATCTGTTGAGAACCTGTTTGAAAATAACACACTGATGTAATAAATTGCATCTAATGGAGTTACCCACTGCTGGGCTTATTTTTGTACTTTTACTTCACTTGAGTCATTGTTATAATAAAGTAACATTACTTTTACTTGAGTACTTTTTGTTTGCCCACCAATGCTTGTGTAGTGCACAGGTGGAGGAATCTCTTCAAGTGTGGCATGTAGAGCATTATACACTAGCTCAGAAGACAAGTTCCACACCATGAATCATTTCTGGACACTTGTGTTAACATAAAAAGAACTCTGTTTTTGCTGACTTTCTGTCTATCAATATTTCTTCAAATAATCCTCTTTGGAGCAGGCTGGTTTAAGCTGATTTTCCACTCATATTTTATGTATTCATGCATAACAATCTGTTTTCTTGGCTTTAAGAGGACGCAGCATTCTGCAGTTTACAGTCAACACGTACCTCTGATTTTTAAAACAGCTTAGAATAAGTTATCACAAATAGGAAGTGAATGGAAAAATGAGGAGAAAACACAAAACACCCATAGACTGTGCTGCAGATCAGCAAGAAACTACATCATGTGGAAGATTTCTGGGATTCACAGAGGTTTTCCTTTTTTTGCTCTTCTCTTTGATAAGAGAAATATTTACATGTGATTAAAAGCACTCTTACCAAGATAAGAGGAAAACATGATGTTTTCACAGTCCACAAACTGTTGAAACACAAGTTTTGAATTTTAGGAACATAAAGGAAACACTTGATTATCATATAATCAAATTCTTCACGTGTTTATGTATAATTATAATTATTGGATTATTACATTTGTGGGATAAAGAAATACTATGGGTCCACTGATCCCGATTACGACTGTAAGAAACTTGATACTGTGATATTGCACGTATTCAGCTTCTGAATCACCTACATACTGCATGTAGATGCTGTGACCATCCGGGCCTCATGCAGAGGACATGTTTTTAGACATCACAGAGACCTATTAGATGAGACAGATGAATTGCTGCTGAGACATTTCAAATTGCCAAGAGTTCTGCTTTCAGATTTGTGTAATACTCTGGGTCTGAGTTTTAGCCACAGGATCCTTTCAGAGAGGGAGAGGAGACAGGTCAGGCTTCTTTACTCCCAAAGTACAGTCTCTCATACAGTATAAGATGGAACACTAAAAACACGTTGAATTTCCCCAAACATGGTTTCTATTATTCTAAGTAGATTTAACATTTAGATTTAGATTTAACATTTAGGTTTAACATTTAATATTTAGATTTCGACCACATATTTAGCTTAAACATTTAATATTTAGATTTAACTGTGAAATTATATTTAACATATTTCAAATATTGCTGTAAATGCTGTAAAAAGTGACTTTAAAAATTCACACCACTTTTTAAAATGTTGTTTAAAGCTAAGTGTGGCAAAATTTTGCTGTTAATTTCAGTGCAAGTCACTTTACAAACGGCACCCCATACAGAACAGCTCCATAGAGACATGTTTCGCTCAAGGAGCTGGTGGGGATGGGCAGCTGATTGGCAAATGTGTAATTATGGAAACTATCCTGCTTAACTTTAAAAACTAAACTTGACTGTAAAATGCATAAAAATGCAACACAGTTGACCGAGGTAATGCCGTCACTTCATGGCTCATGATGCTTGCAACCCCAAACTCGACAGATCGATCATTACACTACTGACATGTGCACTTGCTCCGTGGTAGAGCACACAATTGGAGTGCTGAAGGCCAGGTGAATGTGCCTTGATTCTGCTAGTGAAAAGCTTCTACACACCTCAGAGAAAGCTTCTTTAATGACAATGGCCTGCTGTACACTGCACAGTTTGGCCATGAGATGTTGTGTGCTACTGCCAGACCAGATACTCTCTGTGGAGGAAATGCCAGACAACCCAGTGGACGCACTTTATTGAGATGGCATTGTCATAGAGTGTGCCAGGGCTGACATCAAAACCCGGAAGTTTAGCATTGCGCTGGTTCCCGGAAGAGAAAAGTGAATGTGATTTTTGCATTGCGTTTTGGATTATGTCAGAAAATAAGCTCTGTGGCTAACACAAGTTTATGATACAGGTTTTGTTCAGCGAGATAATCTTGACCTTTCATACCACATTTGAAGCTTAAATGCGATCGCCAGAAAAAAGCTAACGTTAGGCTTTAATGGACTACATGACTGCTCCACGGTTGCATGACTCTTAACGTCACCGCCACTAAGCTTTCAACTGATTTCAGACGCTTTATTTTAAAAACACTGTATAATGGGGAAATCGGACTGTTTAAGCTAAATAAGGAGCTGTAATGGCGGACTGCCAGCACTCTCGCCTGTTCAGGGGTGATGACGTTTACTGTCCCCGACAGGGTTTGTAGCCGTATTGAGCAACTTGTTAGCAACCACCTCGGCGCTCGAATCTTTCCTTTGCAAGAATGACATTTTTGCTGTTTTGCCGACCACATAGGGCAAGAGTCTAATCTACCAGTTAGCTCCGCTGGTAGCTAAGCGCTTGTTCTGATTCGTCATAGTATTAACCAATCGCGTGCAGTGATATTTTCAAATGCATGCTTAGTGCTGCTGTCCTGACAAATAGACCTACCGCTCAGAATGACCTACCAACACAATGCACGTGCAGAGCAAAAAAAAAATTTCCAGAGGACACACCCAAAATTTTAAACTACCCAGGATCGTCGCAGGTAGGAAATATCTATGAGAATGTCTTGTCATCTTGGACCACATGGCTTGGACAATGCTTTGTTTTTTTTTTGTTTTTTTTGGTGTCCAGTTTGATGTCAAACCATTTCCCTTCTGCTGACATTTACAGAATCAGATACTTTGCCATTCCTGGGTTTTTAATTTTCCTGTAATGCCAGTGTTGATGTACTCGAAAATCACATTTACTTTGTTTGAGTTTTTTTATCAGTACCTTGATTTTACTACTGCTGAAGCATTTCCGAGAGGCATTTATCCAATTTTTGGGCATGACTGTTTGCACACACATGCCCTTAGTGCGAAAGTACTCGATTTAATGGTGTTCAATGGAATGTTCAAACTTTGGGATATTTTTTAGAACCTAACCCAAAGCTTTATCCCTGACATGTCCGGAGAGCTCCTTGGTCTTTATGGTGCTGCAGACTGTGGGGCCTTTCAGATCATGTGACAGCTCATGTAATACTACTATTGCACACAGGTGGAATTTATTTAACTAATTAACTAACTTCTGAAGGTAACTGGTAGCACCAGGTCTTATTAGCAAAGTGTGTAAATACATATGCTATGTATACACCACTTTTCAGTTTTTTATTTTGGAAATATATTTTTCAAGCCAACTTTTTTTTTTCATTCCTCCTTATTAATTTTGACTATTTTGTGTCGGTCCATTGCATAAAATACACATAAAATTCAGCACAGCTGTGTAAGAGCAGATTTGGATGGTAAGAATGTTTGGAGCATCTAGAGCTGACATCTATTTTTTCTCTCAACAGAAATTTAAGAGAATGTTCCTGCATGAGGTCCATTATTTAATTGTACTATTTTGAGTGAAATGTCTCAATAACTGTCATGCACCCCTCAGAATGTAGAATTTGTCCACTTGTTTGGTTTATGACTGTCACAGCCTACAGTCTCTTTTTCCTTCTCTGTGTGTGTCTGTGTATGAGTGAGACTGTGTGACTGGTGACTGGTGTGCTGGAGCCAGAGCAGAGCCCTTACCAGCTGCATTCCATCCTGTAATCAGGCCTCCTACAAAGACTCAGGTCTGCCACATTCACCCTGCCAGACTGTACTTCCTGTTCAGTCAGTCTGTGTTTCCAGCCTTTCTAGTTATATCTGGTCATACCCTGTATTCCATCATCTAATCCTGTTTCTCCTCTTCCTGCAGTCCTGTCTGCTTTGCACTAGCCCCTTACTTTTTCTTCTCAGCCCTGTTCCCTGCTCTGATCCCATCTCAGTTCAGCTACTTCCACATTTTTGCTCTGGAGGACCTGCTCAGACTGTCTGCTTGGCTGGTCTGAGGCTTTCAACCTGCCCAACATAACCAGCCACCCGCACAGTCCCCATGCTTCAGCCATCTCTCCTGTTCAGCTCCTCCCCAGCTCACATTCTCTTCCTCTTCCTCATTCTAAACACAGCCTCCTCGCCTCTTTGTGTCTTGCTCTTGTGTTCACTAACTAGCCCTAACAATGACCGTGTATCTGCAAAACTAATGCAAATGTAATCAGCCTCAGCTGCACTTTGTATCTAGTGCTTATAGGAGTCTAAGATGGTGACCATACAGTAGTAAACGTCATTCCTACTTGACATCATCATGTCAGCATTGCCATTGTCTGTAGACATTAGCATTTGGTTCAAAGCATTGTCGCGCCAATGTACAACCTCACAAAGTTGCTAGCTCGCTTTGCTGTGAACTCTTCAGGCTCATTAACACTCCCTTTACATATGAAAATAGATACATCACTTTCAAACATTGGAAATGTCACTGTCCTCATACTTAAAGCTGTCCTGTGGAGTTTTACCCATTTGTGCCCTCTGCCGTGTTTTTCTGAGTACTGCAACAATAACAGTCAGCGTGCGCCGTGTAACTGGCGAAGGAAAAGAAGATGGATTCATCAGAGGAGATAACTAATGGCAATGTTTTTTGTTTTTTTCATTAATATTACGCTGCATGAATGTGTATTTCGACACTAATTGATAAGCTGTTAGTGGATGCCCACAGACGTAAAACCTTAAAGCCTCAGTCTCATCCATCGCTCTTCAAAATGCTAACGTTAGTGTTTTGCTTTATTTATCCAGAGGTCAGAGCTAAAGCTAAATGACACACCTATTTATCATCCAATAATTTTCATTGTTTTCTTTGCTATGAACAAATAAACAGACAATGGTAATGATTATCAAGTAACCATAATTTGTTAATTTTGTACAATTTGGGGTATAAGTTATAAAATGTGGGTGATAACAAAGGTAAGGCTGTAATGACCTATTTTTAGGGTAGTAACTGTAGTATTATTACTGAAATTTTGTTAGTAATGCATGACACTACACGTTATTTGGGGAAGTAATATTATTACTGTAACTAGTAACTCGTTACTGCCCAACACTTTAGATATATCTAGTTCCTGTTATGTTATTATATAGTTATTGTTATAAGACACACCACAACGAGTACAACATTTATCTTGAAGTTATCATGCAATAATAAACTGAGCTTCTTTTTAGGCTTACTTTTTTCCAACCAATAATTGCTTCATCTTTACATTTGCCTCTGTGTTACCAAAAAAAACCCAGGCTATACTCTAACATCACATTTTTTCCAGTATCCCAGTTTTGAGATGCCAGACTTTCCATCAAGCCCAGAAGATGAACCACCAAGGGCACGTGGTGGACGAGGCAGGGGGCGTGGTGGAATAGGCCGGGGACGTGCTGGACCGGGCGCTGGACCGGGCGCTGGACAGGGCGCTGGACTGGGCGCTGGAGGTGACACTGGATGTGCTAGAGGGACTGGGCAAAGAGGCAGAGCTGCAGGCCGGTTGGCACAGGACGACCGGGAAAGACTTGCCAATCAGCGTCAAAGCAATCTTGACGAATTGAGGGTTTGTAACACACTAAATTAATTGAAATATATGAAAAAGTGCACACATTTTGGTTAAAAGTACAACCATATGGATTAAAGGGTCAATATAATATAGAAGTAACAACTTCATCAACACAAATTATAGAAAGCAAGACATTAATTTCTGTACTGAAAAAAACAAAACTTTGATGTTTGTGTCTTTGCAGGCTGCATTGGCAGAGATGTCAGCTGCAGTCCATGATGAGCTGATAGAGCAAGCCTCCACCCGCCACCCTGGTCTCCTGTATGACATATATCCAGGAACCCTCCAGATCCTGCTGCTCCAAGGGCCAATGATCAACCCAGGTGGTGCACGTGACAGCACTGCAGGGAGATGGCCAGGCAGGACGAGAAAAAGTGTGGGCAGCACCCAGAAAACTGCCTCAGAACATCTCACTTTGAGCACTTCTCCCTGGAACCTGGCCTCCTGCGACTGGCAAGACGGCTGAGACATGAATACACTGGACTGCAAGACCCAGAAAACCCAGGCAAGGACCATCGAGGCTATCGCCATGCTGCCTGCAGGCAATTTGTTTTGTGGCAGCATGGCCAACTAAGGTCAGGGGAGTGAAAGGTGATCCCGAGCTGTTGTGTTTGGCGCAGTAGAGACACTTTCCCCGATCCCAATGGCAGATACACAGGATTTCTTCCCTGGTTATTTGTTTTACTGTTTTACTGTAAATGGTTTATTTGGATCATTATTATTATCATTATTATTTAACACCATTGTGTTTATAGACTTTATAAACATCAGATTAGTCTAAACGGTGATATAGTGACGTGAAAAATGTGAGATATTCATATATACGTAGCTAAAGTCTGCTGGTTTTCTACCCGGAAGTATTTGTAAACAACAAGGCGATTCCCTCAAAGGGACACTAACAACTCAAAGTACACGTCAAATAAAATTTCTCCAAACATGTTTCTTGTTATTTTAGGTAGTTATTATCACACTAATGCATGTTCAAGTGTCCATTTCCCCCGATAAGTTGGGTTTAATTCGTTATTTGATTCTGTAAACACAGTCTGACCATCTTGAGCTTTTATTTTGGTACTTCCGGTGCGCGGCAGTGTGAATTTGCATATTAGCTAAATATTTAGTTTCACCCAGAACATTTAGATTTAGATTTAGATTGAATATTTAGATTTAACATTTAACATTTAGGTGCCACATTTAATATTTAGATTAAACTATTTAATATATTTCTAAATTAACAAATATGGCTGTAAATGTGGTAAAAGGTTCACAACACTTTTTTAAATATTGTTTGAAGCTAAATGTGGAAAATGTTGATGTTATTTTCAGCGTGAGCCACTTTACAAACGGCACCCCATACACTACCTTTCAGATTCAGCGCCATTGCTAGCAGACGATGGGAAATGGTGTGGTTGGAGGCTGCCTCTGGCCTTCATGGGAGTAGACGATAGCGGACGATTGGTGTACTTGTCATAGCTGTAACATGTAGATGAAATGTCTCAATATGGTGTCCAGGATGAATGCAGAGCAAATAAAGGATGAACGGACGAATTATGATGATATTCGAGCGAAACAGAGAAAGAGAAAGGGGAATGATTATTCATATTCATTTTTGTCATTTGTCAAAATTGTGCTCATTCAGCTTTGGAATTTACGATATTACCATCATAAATATAAAAACAAGTTGGCAAAATTTGTCGCTAGAGTAAGTAGGCCAAACAGTCTTGCGACATAAAATTGGTGTGTAAGCTTTCTAAAGTTGCATAATGTTACCGATACCGATATGTTAGCTACATCAGTAGGCCTGTTTCCACCGCAGGAACCTCAGGGTAAATTTTACGGGCTTGGACCATTGGTACGTGTCTCCCCAAAGGACAGAGTTCCGGAACTTTTACAGGGGCTAAACAAGTCCCTGCCTCAGAGTAGGTACTCAGAACGGCCCCGAGAAACTCCTGGCTGGGGCTTGGGGTTTACTTGGTGCTGATTAGATATACTCAAGGCGGAATGTGACGTCAACAGAAAGTGACAAAATAGCCAGCATTTTTAAAACTCAGCAGACGAGGGTTAGCTCGCTCATAGCTTCCACTGCCATGTAAACAAACTCAATAACCGGTCCGTGAAAAACATATTTTTTCCAGCAGATATCTTATTTACAACGTAATTGAGCTAGCAAAGCCGTTTTGTGTTGCTATGTGTGGTACTTATTCAGTTTTGGGAAATCACGATGTCTAGAAAGCATCAGCAGCTGACAGCAGCAGCAAAGCTAACATCAGCACGTCATCTGTTAAAAGCCTCCTGTTGTCGGAAACAACATGTAACTACTCCAGTTAGCTCAATCATGTTGTAACTAAGACATCCACTGGAAAAAAAAATTTCACAGGCCACTTTGTGAGTTTAGTGAGTTATTACAGACACCGCTATCAGCTAACAACTAACAGCGTCCCTACGCCCCAGTCAAAATGGTTGTGCAACGATTACATCACATCCAGAGCCCGGTAATTTTACAGGAACCTTCCTCCTACTCCACTCTCTCAGTGGAGACATGGTGGTTGAGAGGATGTTCCTGTAGTAGTCCCTGCCCCCCAAATAGTACCAGTATAATACCAATAATTACCAACCTGTCCAGGAGAACCAAGGACAGGTCCGTGTCTGTCCTCAAATCCAGCTGTGTTTTTAGTGCTCTCCAGCGTGGAAAAGCTACACCTATCGTTACTCTGGTTTGATTTCTGCGTTTGTCACTCTCTCCTTTCGCCTTTTTTCCTTCCTCTGAATGTCGCAGAGGTTGGGGATGGCCAGCGGGACCAGCTCCAGAGGCTTCAGAAGCTTTCCTGTGCCGTTTCTTTGGGTTTTCTGACATCTTAGCTCCTCTGCCAGCCTCGTCGTCTCCGACATTTCCAACTGCGTATGCGCTCTTTGAACTCTACGTCAAATGCATCATTTCCTGTGTGACAGTGCAGGAATGTCGCTCCTCAGAGGCAATAGCGCTTCTACCCAAACCAGAGACTGTTGTGTGGTGGAGACGGGTTCAATGATCATCCTAATAACTCGTTTGGCAGTGGCTGTAATGTAACGGACATTGGTTTATATGTAAAAACTCCACAGGGCAACTTTAATGTGCATCCTTTATGTTGGCATACATTGAGCCAGGAGATGGCACTAGAGCGCAGAGTGAAAAGATTCACACAACAACAATCAAGGTGACAGTGGTGGAGGTCGTAATATTGTACCTTTAAATGTAGGCAGCATTGTAGACGGCGGTTGTCTGTGCAGCCATATAGACTTTACAACCCAACATGTAGACATATTGTCTGTAGTATGGTTTAGGTATGGGTTATGTTTGGCAACCTAAGGGTCAGGCAGGCAACCCTGTTTCTGCAGGGAGACAGGCTTTCTGTCTGTCTCTCTCAAAAACTAAAATTACAAATCTCTTCCTCCAGCAATTTCCCTTTCAAATTTCTAAAAGAAAAAGGGGGGGGGGGCTTGTCAAGATGTGCACATTTTTTCGGCGCACTTCTCAAGAGAAGGTTACATAGGCCATGAAATGAAGTGCCTGTTAATTAAATCTGCGCTCACCCCAGGCAAGACTGAAGCCGACAGAGCACAGGAAATGTCAGTGCAATTGACTTGAGGTCTAGGGGCTAACGTGAGTTGAGTGATGGAGAGTCAGGACCACAGCTTATGCAAAATGAAAACCCCACAGAAATGCAGCAGCATGAAGTTTACTACACTTGACATGGCTGGGGATGGGTTTGGTTGTTGAGTCTGTGGGCATACAAGTTTCACCATCCATTCATGCAAGTCACTTACCGTAGTTTAAATGAAAATGGCATCAAGAGCATTTCAGTTGGGTTTCTGTATGTGGGGACCAGGACCCATAGGTCCAACTACCCATAACTCCGACTACCCGCTAATCCGACCATGCAGGTCTACAGCAAGTTTTATCGTTTTAGTCCCATAATGTCGACCACCCATTAATCCGACCATTTTAATGCCATTATTCCAACCGTCGGATTTCATACACAGTAGTCCGACCGCCCGTTAGTCCGACCACAGCACTTTCAACACGAAGCAGTCTGTGCATTTCTCCCTCACTGCGCCGGCACAGACTGTGAGGACAGTTGTGTTTATCTCATTGACGGGAAATCACATCCATCTGCTATATGTGACGTACATGCCCTTATTTGGATAACACATCCTGGTATTCTCCATACATAAAGACTTCTGCTTTTCTGCTGATGTGTTTTTTATCAATGTACACTGTCTTGGTTCATCATGTCAAAGGTAGTGAGTTTTGGAGTATAGACATTTGTTTGTTTTTGCATCTTCAGCACCAAGGACAGCGCTTAAAGTGATTTTGTTATAACCGCTGCCTGTAGCAGGCTCGGGGACATCTTCAGCACCAAGGACAGCACTCAAACTACGGTAGTTCTTGTCTGCTTTTGTCATGTAGTGAGTTCTACTGTTGGCCTTCTTATGGAAAAAATGTAATAAAATTTGCATTCGTTAGAACTTAATGTTTTATTTGTGTGTCGCTTATGGCAGCCAGTCAGCAGCCTAGTGAGTGGTGATGTGCGATGCGCTATACAGCAGGGAAAAAAATACAATGATGTCACTCATTCATTCATTCAGTTGGCAGCCGCCCCTATTTAAAGCATCTTCCTGTGTGTGGGAATACCAGTATGTGTTATGCAAATAAGGGCATGTAGGTCACATATAGCAGATGATGTGATTTCCCATCGATGAGATAAACGCAACTGTCCTCACAGTCCGCGCATAGAGACATTGCAGCTGTTTAGTGGTACCACTGCTCTGTGTTTACTGAAAGGGGAAAGTTGCCTGGTCCCTCCTGAAATGTAACTTGCCGTCGCATTTTTGGGAGGTCAGACTAAAGGGATTCAAATACTAGGTCAGACCTTTGGGTAGTTGGACTAATGGGTAGTCGAACCATTGAGTGGTCAGACTGACGCCACGCACCCTCTGTATGTGGAGTGTTCTAAAGTGTGGTGTTGTTCATTCAGCTTTAAGCACAAGTCAAGGGCGAAGGCAACTGGAAAAGACTTGCATGTAATTAAACTGGAAGCCTCTTTTCATATTTGTATAGCATTTTTCAAAAAATGAATATGTTGCAATGAATTTCTCATTACCACTACAAACAGGTGAAACCAAATTGGAAGTAAATGGAATTATCCCTCACATTAAAATACTAGTATAAACAAACTGTTTGCCGTGTAGGTTCATGATGTGAATGAGGGCTGGTTTAGACCTGCTGCTGCACTTTAATTCCACTTTGCTTTGAAATATGAGGAGGATGGCTGTCAGTAAACTGGACTGATGGACTCAAGGACAGCTTGACTAACAATTTCCTTTCTCAGACCTCAGTGAGCAGGGAGGGGCAGCACAAGGCTGTTCTACTGTCAAGGATGGGCTCAGTGCAGTTCAATCAAACTTAATGTACAGATCTTGTTTACTGGACAGTTTCAAAGGAAAATCAAAGGTGGAACCAATGAAACTAGTCAGGTCAATTTTAATCAATAGCCCAACATCAACAATTACAAATTTGCCTAGAGGGGCTTTACAATATGTATACCATACAACACCCTCTGTCACTGGATCCTCACTTTTGATCAGAAAAAAAATCTCCCCAGTTAATTTTAACAGATGATGATGAGAGTGTGAAGACTGGATAAAAACACATGCCAGTCCCATATTCTAATAGATCATACCAGCCCATTCTCATTTCCAGGTTGTCAAATACTGACGCTTTGTCACAGCCCTGGCGTGTGATGCTGACGCCAAAGACACCCTTTTGTGTCTCTATGAAATGCACAGGGATTGCAAGTAATTCCGAAGTAAACTGATCCGTATCGATATTTGACGCTGAGAGAAACAGACGTAGTATAAAAGCAAGAATGTCTGTTTAGGGTAGGAGGGAGGGAAGTAAGTAAGTAACTGACGTTCGTCCATCATGTACGTCACTCACATCATGTTAAGTACTTATTTTAAACGAAAACATGGTGTTTTGTCTGCATCATTATGCATCATTCATCTCATGGGATGAGATGAAGCATTGATCGTGTTACAGAGCTGCTCTCTTTTACCACAACTGAGCTCAACAGCGCAAGTCTTCAGCTACATATGCCAGTAAACTTTTGGTGTGAAAGTGAAGATGTTTGTGCACCAGTGAGTGACTTGGGTTCTTACAAAATAAGGATACACGGATTTACTACACCATCAACTCCAACTCTCTCTTTCTCATTAGTAATCATTCATGAGTAGTGTGCAAAACATTCAGGTATCATCCAAAAAAACAACCAAGTTTGTTTTTTGTTGGTGTTGAACGCAATCCTGCAGCTTGATCTGCCAACTTATATACTATATCACCCAACTCATATACTACATCAAAAATGCCAATGTTTTATTTTGGCAACTGGGTTGTCTGTCCTCAGGCAAAGTGCATTTGTCATGGAAAAGGCTCCACCAAACTCTTATGATGTCTATCAAGCAGATTGCATCACATGAGTGATCCTAAGATTCCTTCAATTAACTAAGACACTTAAAGCGCTGTAGAAACTAAAAGTCAGGGGATAATTTAGGCAACCCCTCTCACGTTGCACATAGTTGTTTTATTAACTGTAAATATAAAAACATTAATTAGTGCAGAAAAGATTTCATTGACTAAATTAATGACTTTAGATCAGTATGTTGTTTTTTAAGTTTGTATTTCTGTTTTGTTTTTTTGTTGTTTTTTTCAAAACAGAAAAATATCAGTTCATGGGTGTGAATGAATAGCTAACATGTAACAACTTACAAAGATGAAAATAACAGTATTCTGCAGTGCAGATTTCTTGATTGTCTTTTGATTGTGACATTATATCGAAGAGCTCTGGATCTTAGCCATAAGCTTACTGTGACTGTGAAGAGGAGTTAGGTGATAATTGGAGTCATACAGACGGAGGCCTAGAGATGAGTTTTGTCAGAATGAACTGACAACCAGCCTTAACATCTATCATTATTAGCTTTGCCTGCATCCGCTGTTCAGCGCCTGTCCATCTTAGCAGAGCCAAGATTGATCTGTCTGACATTTAGCTTCCTGGCAAATGTTATCCAATACAAACACATTAACATAAAGTTGGTATGACTTTTATCTTGTGAGAAGGTTTTTGGATCAAGGTATAAGGCTGTATTTGAAATAAAGCTATGTATACCACAACTTGTGCTGTTACTCTGGTGTGAATCTGTGAGATAACCACACCCCATCATTTGAATATAAGCAAAAGAAGTTAAGAGAGCTGTGAAATAAAGGTGGCAAGTTGCAGTTGTCAATAAGAACTTTGTTAAATTCAAACAGTCACATCAGGATCAATCAAAAGGACATGGTTGGTGAAGAGGTGGAGGAGCCCTAGTCTGTTTGGAAGAAGCATTGTGTAAGAAATTAGTTTAAAGAACCAGAGTTGCGACTTAAAAAGTACATATTCATCATATGTTGCTTATATTCAGTAAATACTTACAATTTGGCTTCAGCAGAATCTATGTCTTTTATACCTTCCTGAAATTTAACTGGGTTTTATGTTATCTGATGGCATTAGTGTGTGGCACTACAACCACCCCCAGTTAAGTGAGTTAGATTGGAAAATAAGGTGTTTTTTCTCTGGTTGTTGTTACTGCTGTTTACGGTCCTGTAACGTTTTCCCAACCACTCACAGTAGCTGCCTGTTTGGCACATTCTCATTCTGAGCTCATCAAATACCACTGCTTTGTCAGTGATTTCAGCATCAGATAACAATGCTCAAGGCACCTACGCCGCCAGGCAGCATCAATTTGTAACATTGCTGGCAACAACATAATATTAGGGGCAGTTGGGAGGGAGGTGGATAGGACGGACAAACCCAGACTTTCATCCGCTCACCTAGCTGGAGGTTGTTCTATGGCACACGAACCCCACAGGACAGGAGTCACATCGAGAAGCAAATCCGACTAGCACATTTTGTTCTGATAGATGGAGCAGGATAAAGACAGAGGATCTTTTCTCTTACTTTGGGGGTCCCTATACACATGCAAAGCAATGAAAAAGAGCGTTTTGCATGATATGTCACCCTTAAGGTTTTATTGCTTATAATAGGATCATCAAAAAACATACTATAGCACATAAGTTTAATCTTTTTGGAGATATCAATGAAGCCAACAAGACATGAAATCAACAACAACACAATTATATGATGCTACATCATTCAGACAAAAGTGGGCTACTTTATTTCATGGCCTCGCTTATAATTGAGTCCCAACAAAAGACAACAAAAGCCTCTCACAAAGGTTGAGGATAGGCTCGGTGATGAGGAGGGAGGAAAAGGAACTTGATGGATAATGGTTTTGCTTTCTCAAAGCCTGCTTAAATGTCAGAAGGAGGGGTGCAATATTATCTAATTAATAATGGGAGCATAATGTGTATCTGCAAAACACTAAATGTACAACACATGCAGCAAGAAGCAGTTAAACACAAGGAGGATAAGATCAAGACAAAGATAAAAAAAAAAAAAAAAACATCAACGGATCAACAATTATAATTTCACAGTTATTCAGCCAGTCATACTGAATGAGAAGACTTCTTATTCATGTCAACTTCACCAAAGCATTGTTGCAGGCGGAGAGGATTATAAACATATATCTCATACCTCAGAGTTTTCCAGACCAGCTCCACTGGAGCAGCAAGGTGGTCAGTGCTCCTTGTTGCAATTTTCCAAGTTGTGTCTCTTACAGCTCTGCCATGAATCTGGATTCAACATCTTCACAGACGTTCAGGGGACAGCCTTTACTCTCCAATCTGTCAGACAAAACAGAATGAGATATCTGTAATGATACTATCCCATAAAGAAATAGTTCCACTGTCAAATCTGGGATGCTCCAAGGACTCATGCTTAGGCCACTACTAATTATTGTTTATTTGCTATGTTATTGCCCCTTGATATTATCTTTATTTACGACCAGTATTGATCATTCATTACATTATATTCATTGAAAAGGTCAGTACATTACTAATTACTCATTACATTTTATTTCAGTTACTCAGCTGAGTTCTATCAAAGGGGCCTTTCTCGCATGCCTCCGGACTGGTGAACGAAGAATCCAAAAACTGAGAAAATTCCTGAAAAATTCTCCTGCTGAATGGGGGTTGCAATCAGAATATCCTTTACAAACTCTCGCACGACTTAAGCAAAGTAATCAAAGTGTCATTTATCCAGTCGTATGCTCAGTACTTCCTAAACAGACAGCCCTCTCTGATGGGGAACTGAACAGAAAATAAAACTTACCTATCCTCTCTTCAAAGCAAGACTCCATTTACAAAAACATTTTATGTGTGGATTTTTAAGTGTGCTTGCATAAATGAAAACTGTGGCGTGACCTGGAGGTGAACTACTCCTCTTCAGGTGGAGGCGAAATCCCCTCCAACACTTCCAGCCCCTGCGGCAAGCTAATATACCCTGGAACGATGTGTCTGCTGAATCAAATTAATATCAACCCTTCATCCCACTCCTGGTAAAATGGCAAACAATCCAACCTCACACATTTTCAACATAACAGAACATTAATGGGATGTTCCACCTCTTAAGAGCTGGATGTCAGGTAACTTCATGTACCTGAATGCAAATAAGGCAGAGATGGTAATAATAATTCCAGTGGCTTCCTTTCAGACATCATCTTAAACCTAGCTCTACACTATCAGAGAGCAAAACCATTAAAAACTTTTATTCCATTTGGGCATCAATCATGAAGATGGGTTTTTAAAAATCTTGGTATATTGCGCACTGAACCATCTGCATAGCCACCTACCGTGAGGCTTAAAGAAATACTTTACCCACAAAATGACCATTTGTATGTAAATTACTCAGTGTGTGTTAAACTGAATCTGTGAAGAAAACATGTTTTTCTCACGTCTCCAGGGTGATTGGAGAATCAAAAAAGGCGAATATTCTCGACGAAGTGAAGTGAACGAGAACTGTGTTTCACAACAACAAAACTATATCAAAACATCCATTTACAAACACTCACACAACTTGTGCAGTATAATCCAAGTCTCATTTGTCCAGTGGTATGCTCAGTACTTCCGAAACTTGCAAATTTCACTCAAGCGTTACACCTACGAGTAGTGCCCCCTGAACACGCAAGTGTGGTTGATCTTAGCGGGGCTCAAACACACACGAGAGACTGTTTGTACTAACGCGTCTTAGATCTTAACATTTTTGCACAAACGCATGTGTTTAGGAAGTACTGAGCCTACGACTGGATGAATAAGACTTGGATTGCACAAGTTGTGTCAGAGTCTGTAAATAAATGTTTTGGTATAGTTTTGCTGTTGTTAAATGTGGACCCTGATTCCTTCAATTCATGAGGAATGTTTGCTTTTGTTTTTGGGGATTCTTCACTGACCATGGAGGCATGCAAGCAAAACAAAGTTGTCCTCACATATTCAAGGTAACACACGATGAGTAGTGGATATACAAATGAACCTCAGCATAAGATCAATCAGGAAGCCCTTTCTCCTCCTCACCCTTTCACATTTCTCCATCCCAATCTTACTACTCCCTCTAATCAGCTGACTCTGGGTGTTCACTCCTCTAGTTATCCAATCACACTTTTCCACGATCTCTCAGCCAATCAAGGTGCCATTGCAAAATTTTAAATCTGCTCTCTCTTCTGCTGCTGTCATCCATCATTTTAGGCAGAATCTTCGCGCCAGCCATCATATCCAGAGTCTAGGACAAGCTCTCAAAGACTCATTCCTCTACTCATCCAGATCATTGGCACTTCTCCATCTTCCTCTCATCTCATCTTCACCACCTCTACCACCACCAGCGTCTAGACCCCGGGGGGTTCCCTATTCGGCTATGGATTCATCACCATCCTTAAATCAAACCATCTCTACGGGGTCTAAGGGCCAAAGATTTTTCACATTCTTATTCATTCGTCCACATGTTAATAAATATTCTTTTACCATAAAAATGTGTCTCTCCTGATTGAAAAAGTCATTTTGGGGGTGAAGTATTCCCTTAAGTTAGAAAATGTTTCCATGAAATTTGAATGTGATTTTCTGCAAGCCACAGTGAAAATAACTTTGGGTCATATTTGTTGAAACTGTCACTATACCCTGAAAGAAGCACACAAGAGAGATATTCCATGACAAAAATCATGTCTCTCCTCCTCTTACCTGAGAAAGTTTGTGACCCGCCTGCCACGTTGGATACAGTTAACCAAAGTACCAAGCACTACTCACCAGCAGGACCAACTTTTTGATCTTACAGCTAAGCAGTACACTAAAATATGTTGTTAAAAAACATTTGATGTGAGAAATAGGCAATGCAGTGACAGAATGTCGATTCACATTTGAAAAAACGCTGTCTCGTTTGACAGTATAAGGCAAGGCAAGACCAGGCAGGATGATCTTTTGTTCGTCCATAGCGGAGAAATTTGCAACATTACAGCAGCAGAGGGATAGTGAAAACAGGAAGCATCAGCAGAGAGACACACATAGCAATATATACGTATGTACTGGTTAAAAGAAAAACACAGGTTGTTGTAATAAGTAAACTGTACAAAGCAAAGAGCAATATAATAAGCCAATAGTATAGAAATACAAAGCAATATAAAGAAGCAAAATATAATAAAGAGACAGAGTGAATGACTCATTTCACATTATTGACTGATGGGATAGTATAGATACTGCACAGTTTAGCATATACTGAGAGATGATTGTGAGCAGTAAAAAATAAAAGCAAGATATATAAATAGACAGGCTATTTATATTATTGCACAGATCATGTGTAGCTATTTCTCAGTTGGTATATACTATATACAGATATTACACAAGTGATGATTGATTTTTCATGTTTTTAGTATGTGTGGTCTGCTGGGAGCAGTGTTGGTTGTATAGTCTGACAGCGGCAGGAAGGAAGAACCTGCAGTATCTCTCCTTCAAATACCGTGAAAAGTAAGTCAAAGTGTCCTGCATGGGGTGTGACTTTTCCATAAAGGATGATAGCTTAGTTTTACCTGCATTGATCTGGAGGTAGTTCCACTGGCACCAGCCCACAAAGCCCTGGATCAGTTCTCTGTATTACCTGTCATCCTTGTCTGTGATGAGGCCGCCAATTGTGGAATCAGGCTGCCAGGCGAATTGTAGCAGGTCCATGAATGGGCTCATCATGGGGCAGAGATCGACAAGGTGGGCCAGCCGCTCCAGGGTCTTCATTAGTTTTATATTGGTTGACTGCAGGCCACAAGCTGTGATTGACATGACTGACAGCTGTGTTAGTGACTCCTCAGCTCTGATTGGTTGTTTTTCGTTCACATGCAGTCAGGCCAATTAAAGTGTTACAGCGCAATAGAGTAGGCAGTGGAATATAATGTTTTTTCACAGATTATCTATCTCATTTAGTTCTGTAGGAATATGGTGACAGTTTCAGCAAACATGATGAAAACTTTTTATTTTATAAAAGTTACTAACTGCTGCTTTAAATGGAGCAACAGAACTTTGCAGATTTTGAAACAGTAACAAAAAAAGTATCAGGCCTTGG
Source organism: Epinephelus cyanopodus (assembly GCA_026686955.1). Taxonomy (NCBI): domain Eukaryota; kingdom Metazoa; phylum Chordata; class Actinopteri; order Perciformes; family Serranidae; genus Epinephelus; species Epinephelus cyanopodus. The sequence continues at coordinate 9,504,426 of CM048921.1, forward strand.
CCTTTAACCTCACTCCTGCATATTTTACTGAAATATTTTGGTGTATGAAAAATGAGTGTCAGGCAGTAAATCTGCTGGATCATCTGGAGGCCTGTTAAAATCACTTTCTTTTTTCTCCTCCACCGAATGTGCTAAAAAGGGTTACAATACTGAAATATAAAGAGGGTCAGGCACTGGCACATTCACTCACTTCAGCCTATAATCACCCCACTTCTCAACACCAGAGCCACTCCTAATTTTTTCATGGTGCTCTCACTGCCCCCTGAGAGCCTGTTAGGCAGCTGACTGACCTGGCAGCGTTAAAGCCAGCTTGTCAGGCACATGATGATTGTTCTCCCCTGATAACTAAGACATACCACCACTGACCCCCAAATGTACCAGTGTATCCCATTAGTCTGAATTAAATACATGTCATTATATGCTAGGAAGGTAAGTACCCTTTGGAATCAAAGAGCACTGGAAAATTTCCCTTCACTGGAGAGGAAAGTGAACACATCGACATGGACAAGGCAGCAGCTGCATTGGGAGAAGAAGAAGGATATTTCAGCAAGCATGACACAGTCCTACAACTGTCTTCATCTACTAGTGAGCCTCATAATCAATGGGGAATGAATGATTGACACAAATTGCACCCTGATTCTAGCAACGAGAGCGAGAGATGCATAATATTTTTTTCCCTCCCATCCAAGCAACCCTGAAATGCTTCAATTAATCCTGCATGTAGCGTAGCGTAATTATAACATCTCACCAATTTAAACACAGAGCACATTCAAAGTGTGACACATGGTCTGCATTTTTAATGAAGGGAGATAAGAGAGCCATTCATTACATCAGCTAGAATACAGTGTATTTTCCATTGTTAAAAAGCATTGGGAACAATTAAAAAGAGTAGGGTGACACATTACACATACAAATCTCTGACCTTTGACTCTGCATTTGTGAAATGGTTGGATAATGGTTTCTACTGACTGTTCAGAGTCAACTGCAGAAGCCAATACAGAACAGGATAATGACCTTGAAATATGTATAGAAATTGTTCATCTTGACTGAAAAATGATAATGTGATTATATGTACTGTCCAGCTCTTTATCTAATCTCCATGTAGATCAAAACATGCATCAGGATGAGAATTGCAAATGTTATCTGAACCTGGTACGGCTGCAGACTGAACATGACAAACAAGTGCTCCTTATTTGGTATCAATTTGATTGATTATTTGCATGTACCAACAAATAAAAAATATAAAATGTTAACTCTGGGGGTCGCTAATAAATGTCTCCAAGCATAGGCTCATGCACTGATCCTGTTTGTATCAAACTTAGCTTTCTTACCAAGCATGTCCCCTGCAGTTCTGTTAAAATGGTAACAAAAACAAAAATGCTTTCATGTTTTGACCTTGCTGTCTCTCCATGTCAATTAGACCCTGCTAAAGGTAAGAACAGCTTGACATTTTAAGAAATACACTCACTCTTGCTGAGAGTTGGATAAAAAGATTGATACCACTTTCATCTGTCTGCCAGAATCAGGGAATGGATAGCTTAGTTTAGCATGAAGACTGTAACCAGGAGGGAACAGAAGCTGCCTACTAGCACCTGTAAAACTCACTAATTATTGTTTAATCTGTATACGAACTGAGGAGAAAAAACATCACATGATGTAGTGGAGGCCAGAGTATATCTTGGATGGGCATGTCTTTTTTTCTCTAGGATGGCCCGGCCCTACTCTCTCTTACTCTGGCTCTGATCAGCTAACAATGATATTCTTAACCCTCACCAATCCCACATCCCACTCCTCTGATTTAGTCCAACCAATGTAGGCAAGGAGAGGGAGAGTAGGGTGGCACATACCCTCACCATCCTTGGAAAAAAAATCTGGCTGACCAGGCAGAGCGACTTTCTGGACACTCTGTGTCACCATGAGGTTGTGAGGCAACCGGTGGAAACTCCTGGGAGTTAATGCACCCAGCCATGACATGCAGGACGGATTCAACTGTAACTGCAACACTGCAACTTGACTTGTGTGCAGAGGCTTACAACCCAAAGGTAGTAATTCAGGCTACACTTTGTTTTTTTCCTCTCGTCACCTTGAACGTTGGCTGGGAAGAAGCACATTGGCACTGATCATAGTGGCCAGTGTTGCAGGAGGCTCTACGCTGTCCACCTGGGTAAGCGGACCCCTGTGTGCTGAAACAGGCCCCAGGCCCCACTGCAGACCAGTAAACCTCTGTCTTGCCTGATCTGCCTGTGCACTGCACTCCAGTGTTTGCTTAGTGGCAGGCCCAAAGATCTGAACTGGAACCACTGGGAGGGTGCAGAGGGTGCGACAACACACCTCCGACAGGGGGGACTGCGCTAGCCAGACCTGGCAGCAAGCCAGTGTCACTGTTGACATCAAACTCCCAAACTTCCTGGACATGAAAACAAAAGTCTAAAGGGACGCATTACAAAAGGGTCTGTGCAGAAGAGTCTGTACCAGATTCCTGTAGGGTCTGAGACTAAAGCCTGGCTCACACTACAGGATTTTAAAAATCTTAAAAGATTTTGAAATCAGGTTGTATCACACACATAACGAGAATCTTCACAGATTATCTTATCTAAAATCTTGAAAATAATGACCAGCACACACTACAGGATTTCATCAAGATTACTGGACCAGAGAGCAGTGCACCATGTAATGTACATCATCTCACAAGGAAGCGGAAGTCAAAAGTCCATGCCATTCTGTGCAGCGAAAAAAGGCAAGAGGAAGAAACACCATCTCCGCTGTCCCATAGACATAATAAAGAGTCTATTTTTATTTAGTTTATTATGTCTATGCGCTGTCCAACGCACCCTGCTGCTCTGTTGTTCCTTTGCGGTTGCCATTTCCATCTCGAGGCAACTTTACATCCGGCCTCTTCTTCTTCGTCTGCTTCTTTTACGGCAGTTGGCATCCACTTCCGGTGTCATCCCAAGAAAAATCAAACATGTTTGAAAATTATCGGGTCGGTCTCGACGTGTCTGTGAGCTGATCGTGGAGTTTAAGATTCATCTTTCACCCGCTCACACTAGAAGATAATCTGCGCCGAACATCGCTGCCGCTTAAGTTCCAAGACCTGATTTCTCCGCCGATTGTCGGGAAGGCCGAATCTGGGTCAAATCTGCCCAAGAATCCTGTAGTGTGAGCCAGGCTAAAGCCAGGATGAGGTGAGAAAGGGAGTTACCAAGACGCTCCATGTATGCTGCTATATTAAAACTCCTAGCAAGGAGATTATCGGTCAGTCGACACTGAGTACGAGGACAGCGAGCATCAGGTCTAAGAGCCTCATCTGGGGAAACTATCAAAGAGGCATTAGTAGGCTCAATTGGGTCCATGCAGTGTAACCCATAGTCACCTGCCTCCTGCATGGCAGCCAAGTTCCTGCAATCACTGGTGTGATGCGAAAACAGTTTAGGGTCTGCCCAACATTTATGGAGCTCCTCAATATAAGGTCTAGAAGGAGGAACCGAGAAGGCAGAGGGCTGTGGCGTCTGCTTGAAGAAAACACTTGAAGGAGCTGCTGCCACCAGAGCTTCATCCAGCCCCAGGTGTGCTAAAGCCATCCTCATAGCTGGCTTCATTGTGGCACGACCAACTTCAGCTCCATGCAATGACCCAGCATCAGACCCTTGCGAAAAAACTTCCTCTTCCTTATCTGTAAACAAACTGCAGGATGCTGCAGTAGATAGCACATCATCCTCTTGACAAGTTGAGTCTGTTGTGGCGGAGTCGCGACTGGGAGCTGGCCCTCTATTATCAGGCTGAAGACTGAGTAGGAGCTCTTTAATCTGGGCAAATTCAGATGAAAGAGTGCCAATCTGAAGATCCAAAGTGTCCACCTTTCTTAGGTTTTAAGGAGGACCATCTGAGGACGTGCTGCATCTCGTCAATGCTGCCTGATTAGCCATGCTAGCAGACAACAGTGAAGTATCATTTTCTATCTCTGCAAGTCTAGCCATCTGTATTGACAGTGGCATAAACCTACATTTCATACAGGGGTTGTCAGACACACCTGCCCTAAGATGTTCAATCCCCAGACAGGCAGGGCATTGGCAATGGCCATCCTCTGTGTGGAGGGGAGCCATTCATAGTTACAGACATGTGAGCCCAACATGTCATGCAGGTAAAACTAATAAAGAGAGAAAAAAAAGACACAACTGTCCTTGCGTTACTTACAATGCTAGTCTGCCACCATGAAAACACCGTGCCACTATCCTACAAACTTAAGTTAGACTAGGCTGCGTTGTAGCGTGCCTCCTAACTCTAAACACAAAAGCTGTCTCCTTAACAAATAGCTACCTTTTAATCTTCCACCCAATGGTACACTTACTCACTTTCACTGTTGCGTTCCTCCGAGAGCAGAGAGCTAACAACACAGCGTATAATGCATCAATGAACCAGATGAGCCCGGCGGGCCGCCGTTCGACTTACCTGTTTAGCTGTAATTTAGTTCAGCACGATCCGTAACAGCGAGATCACCACTGTGCATCCAGCTGTACTCCTTTTTCAAGAAAACAACTTGTTGCAGCCTTTGGTGGACGAAGACATCAAAGCAACAACCATCTGGTTCAGAGGCTACAAGCAACAAGCTAAATTAACTTGCTATCAGCTTCTTCAGTTATGAGAAGATAGAAGGAGCAGACTGCGTGACGACGTGGGGGTTTTATACTGGGTGAACGCCTTACGTCATTGCAGGTGAGTTTGTTGGTATTATGACTCAGCCTGCACGTATGTGAGATGGAGATATCCGGTACTAAAATACTGCCGTCTGGCGGTCAGGAAGAATGAATTAGAACTACAAAATAAAACAGGACGCAGATTAAACATGAATGAGTAGCATAAAACAAGGAACAAAAACAACAAACTCCAAAACAAAGCCCATAGAATAACAGAATATAAATAAAAACCCAGGATCATGACAAACCTAAGGTTATTGATCCAGTCTGACTTCAGGCCTGCCTCCGCCCATTATGATGTTTGCAAGGTGTAGTTAGTGCAGGGAAATATGAACACTGTGTATTTTATTTTGAAAATTATCCAGATTGTTGTCGTTTTTTTTGTTTCTGTGCTTGACGTCCTGCCCCACACAATGTGCTCTGTGCTGGATTGCTGCATTGTGCTCTGGCATCCGGCAATAACAGAAGTCCTGCGTATCTGTTGCAGAGGGCTCTGGGGCGCCACAGCTGTGACGGTGCCGGAACGCAGCACAGCAGCAGCCGGTGGAAATACACACATTGACTAGAATTGAATCGGCTCTGCTGCCATTCCAGAGCACAGACGCAACCAAGATGCATCTGGTGGAAATAGGCCGCAAGAGAAAGTATTCTGAATCTGCTGTATGTGTATGAACATAGTCCAAGACAATCTTTCTCTGTTTTTAAGTGAAGATTGGACTTAATGCTGCATTCATATAAACTGGGCTGGTAGATCGCAGATTGACAACACCTTCTGAATGGCACAGGACAAACAATCTATCAAAACAAAAACAGTTCAGTGGAATGGCAGAGCGGCAAAACAAAATAAGCATGATGATATGCTGGGATGGTGATGTTGATTAAAAAGAACAGACTAAATATATGAAATAATTTAATGTTTATTATTTTATGTCATATTTCAAGTTATGTCCAGTAATTGTCCAGATTGCCCATGTTTTCACCTTGTGTCAGGCGGCTACATAATGTCCGGATATAAATTCCTTCACGGAGAATGACAAAAGGTTCAAATATTTTAACTTTTGTGTGCTAGAGTGCGCTATCCGTTTAAATGCAATATATGATTTCAACATTAGATGGGAGAAATTCCTACAGACTGTGGCTTTAACCATTGCCAATATTCTCTGAGGCCCTCACCTAAATGTACCATCCTGCTCTTGTCCACCTATATGATACCAGTGTTGTCAGGTCTGCCTGAATCCATGTGAATGCAGCATAAAGCATAAGGCATGCCACCCAAAGCCTAGAAAGAAAGCACACACACAGAGAGAGAGAGAGAGTGTGAGAGAGAGAGAGAGAGGGAGAGTTTTTATATACTGTCGATTTCTTTTTAATGATAAGTCACTTTTCAGGAATTTTACATGATGCACAAAGGTATGTTTATATTTCTTGGCCTTTATCATCGTCTTGGAAGTTAGGTCCTATGCAGTCCAGTCTTTATCCCTGGGGATTCAAACTTCATCTTTTTCCTTGAGGAAACCAAGCATGAACAACAGCACAGCCTGAGTTTTTTCTGCCAAACACTGACTCAAACTCCCATGTCATCATAAAAGCAGACCTCCTCTGCAGACAGCTTTAGCCACAGGACTCCAACAGCAAACAACCCATTTCCTTAAACATATTTCCCTGTCACAAAGATAACATGTGACAAGCGTGCGCTGCTTCTGATCCCTCTTTGCTGATTATTGTCTTTTAATTTGTTTCCGTTTTTTTCTCAAATCTGCTGTTGTACTGTCACTCGCCTTCCTTCCTCTGTTTGCTTTCCTTCCTCACAATGGCTGCTCCCCACAGGAGCCAGAGGATTAGTGCACCATAACCATGCTGGGAGACTCAGTCACACCTGTACAGTTTAACAAATGCTTGCAGGGATTAATTACAGCGTAGCTTTCAGTGGAGACCTAATTTTTGGCTTTTGGGGTGGGGTTACTGTACACATGCACGTGCATACATGGATGTGCCCTCCTGCATGCAAAAAGATATTATACATTTCAATTCATGCAGCGAATATTTAGCCTAGGACAACAAAGAATTCAAATAAACACAAGAAGTTTGTGCTCTAGAAAAGGATCAGCACTCAGTGAATAACCTCCTAAGCCCTATGATAAGCTATTACGGCAAGGCTTAACTATACAGACCAATGAGCAGTGATAACTAACATGTCTTTGGGGTCATCAGGTGGGAACCTCCTTTCACCGGTGTTTCGTCTAGTTGGTCCCACGATACCTCCAGGAGGCTAGACAGTGATCTCTGGCATCCCAGAGACACTCCCCTAATGCCAGGTCTCACTGCTCTCCACACCAACACAATAACCTCCTTAACCTTACTTACACATGGTTGTCTCAGCCCAAACAGCAGTGCCACCTTCAACAAACCCAGGCTCCGTACATGCGAGCTCCAGGTAGAAGCAATGCTGATACTACCTTTCCTAGCACATTCACCATACTCTATTTCACACGCTACATAGCATAACTACAATATAAGCTAAAGTTAAAGGAGATAAATAAACTCACAGGATCAGCAAACACACTCACCTTGCAGCAAGGTCTCAAACAAAAGGGATTCAAATAGGCCACTCCCACACTTAAATAACCTTCCTCTTCCTGGATTTCCTCCTGAGAGGAAGTGGATCTCTCCACCAGATCTCAAGGAGTTATGTGCCCTGCTTAGTAGTTCCCCCTGCTGGCCCCCAACTAACATTATTCCTTCTGTAGTAGATGAGCTGGCTGGTTCTTGTTGCTTCATCTGACATTTCCCTCACTATCTTCTTCAAACTCTGTCCCCGCACTCCGAGTTCCCCCAGGAGCGAGACAGCTGATCTTGCTATGAATCCCCTACACCCCACTTCCACTGGACAAATCCTAGTTTTCCATCCTCACTGCTCAGCTTCTGGTCCTAAATCTGCATATCTAACCTTTTTCTTTCATAGGCTTCTTCCACTGAGTCTTCCCAAGGAACTGTCAGCTCAATGAAATAAACTATCCGTTGACTCAATGACCACAACACTATGTCAGGCCTCTGCTTGGTACAAACTATTTCCTGGGGAACAACAAGCTTTCCCCCTAAATCTACCTGCATTTCCCAATCACAAGCACCTACTAGGCGGCCACACCCCTGCCTCCTTACTAACTTATCCCTTCTGTATTTCTCTCCCTCACGGACAAACTGAATTGCTAAACTCCTATCCCTAACACCTTCTGAATTCACCTGTCTTCGTTTCCCTTCGATTCCTGCAGCTAAACATTTCAGCACCTGGTTATGTTGCCATGTATATCAGCCTTGTGACAATCTAACTTTACAGCCTGACAAAATATGCTTTAAGGTTGCAGTACGTGAACACAATGGGCATGATGGGTCCTCATTTACCCACAGTTTTAGGTTCTTGGGGGGTTGGTAACACCAGGAATCTAATGTAGGCCCTACCAGGAATCTAATACGATTCTCCTCCATACTCCACAGGTCCCTCCAACTAAGCCTCCTCTTCTCTACAATTTCCCAATTCAACCACTGTCCCTGTTCAGCCTGGGCCACTACCTTTGCACCCCTTACTATCTCCCTCCTGTCTGCGTATCTGTTCCACAACCAGCTTTCGTTTATCTTTGAGACCTGCTGTATTCCATACCGGAAACTAAAAAATATTCATCGTTGCTATGTTTATTTTGGATCGTTATTCATAGTCAGGAAGCACAGGGGAGATTTTTTTTTTGCCTCCAGGCTGAAGTTGTTGCTGACTTCATGACTAACACCTTCAATTTACCCAGTTAAAAAGCAAGACACACTTGACTCAAGACTTGGGGTGAAGCCACAGTGGACACTTGTGGACAAACTGAAACCTACAGTGTACATTTGCTACCACTTAACAACTTTACTGCTTTTAATTTGTCTGCTTGGATTGCCAGCACCTGTCAGTGCTGAGTGTATCCTCTCTCTCTCTGTCAACTACACACTCCCCACACATTGAGCTATCCCTTGAAAGGACACTTAACCCCCAAACTGAAAATAAATACATCTCTGTCTGAACTGTAGTGTTATTTATCATCTAAATTGTTTATTATGTAAGTTGCACAATGTTGGAAACATTGGTCGCAGAGATGTCTGCCTTCTTTCCAGTATAATGGAACCAGATGGCAGTTGGATTGTGTTGCTTAAAGCACCAAAAAATATGTTTGAAAATCTCAACAGCGATGTCTCTTTCCAAAAATTATGACCCAGTTACTCAGGATAATCCACAGACTTTGTTGTAAGCAATATCCTGTAGGAACTATTTTCTTTCTACCAAACTACACCCGTCAATCAGGCTGTGAAACTAATTGACGTAGCTACAGTGTCATCACCCATTGGTAAGTGACTCCCATTTTTAAGCCTCAAGTTTGGGATTGTCAGTCACCATCTTGGTTTTTTGTAACCAGAAGTGACCATATCTGGGCAAAAGGCTGGAGCTGTGGAGGAGCAAGGGGTGCATCTGACTGAGAAGCCAAGGACACTATTGGCAGGCAGCCTGTCACTCAAAGCAGCCCATCCTTAATTACGTGTAACTTCCAGCCTTGATAAAATGTTAACAGGTGAGATATATAAAAGCTTTGAGCACAGCAAGCCGAGTGCTATCCATTATATTGGACAGAAGGCAGACATTTGTGCAGCTAATATATCCAACACTCTGCAACTCACACCAAAACAATTTAGACTGATACATGGCACATAAGAGGAAAAAAATATTTTTGATTTTGGGGTGAACCGAAACATGCTACTGAAACACATATACAGGAAAAAATACAATACTGCAAATAAAAAAGTGGCACCAAAAATTACTATGTTTTAGAGCTCCCTAAATTTCTTAAATAAGGCTTTCTGAGGAGCTCATGTGTCTTCCAGTGGAGCTGAGCTCCCTGCAGCTCCCCTGAATTACCAACCCTGCATGCTTGTCTTAATTAGTTGGTGATGCAGACTTTTGGTGATGTGCCTAGCCTCATCTTTTAATTAAAAGGACTATGCAGGGTTGCCTCATTCTCAGGGACAAATCAAGTAGTGGAGGATGAATGGTGTAAAGGTCCTGAGCAGGTTTGTAACAACTTCCTGTGGTGAGAGGCTGCGCACAAACCCGTTGTGTTTCTCTCTCTCTCTCTCTCTCTCTCTCTCTCTCTCTCTCTCTCTCTCTCTCTCTCTCTCCCTCTCTTTCCTCTCCCCTCTCGATTTATGAAGGCTGAATTCCATTTAGCGGCTTTGAATTTAGGTTTCTGGTATCATGCATGCTGTCTCACTGTCACTCTCACCGTCACACTTGGATAGAACAGAGGCATTGTTAGTTTTACTAGTACCACCTGTGTTTTTCCTACCATGACAAGTCTAAATGTCTGTCGTGAGAAAGGCCTATTACATCCAAGATAGCTGCAACAGTATGAGGCTCCTCTTTATCTTCTCCTTCTCCCTCTGATGAGAAATTGTAGGTGCTTTATCACTGGCCTATCCCACACAACCATAGAAATGGGACGGCCTTTATTCATCTTGCTCTGTTGCCTGGGAACTAAAGCTCCCCTCTGTTACACATTGCATTGATGGAAGCCCTCTATGGGAGATAATTCACCTTTATTTTATTTTCTGCTTGAGGCATTTTTCCATATCTCCTTTTCAGAGTGACCATAAGTAATTTCAACAACAGAACAAGACGAAATCTCTGATAAAAGGGACAGTTAACCCAAACTCAAAAATCCATTTTTTTCTCTTACATGTAGTGCCATTTATTAATCTAGATTGTTCTGATGTGAGTTGCACAGTGTTGGACACATTGGCCGTAGAGATGCCTGCCCTCTCTCCAGTATAATAGATGTAGATGCCACTCTGCTTGTGATGCTTAAAGCGCCAAGAAAAAAAGTAAAATACATGTGAAAAATCCAACAGCAATTACTCAAGATAATACACAGACCCTCATGTAGGAAGTATTTTCTCTCTATCAAACTACATCTGCCAACTGCATCAATGTACAAAAGGAAACATGCATCTACTTGTTGTTGAGAGGCTCATGCTCGTAACAGCGCAAGATGTGATCATTAGTGGCGTACTCCTTGCCTGAGCTGAAGTGTCAGCCAGCTCAGTCATGCTAGGTGAGCTAGCAGTAGATGCATGCTTCCTTCTGCATGGTGATATGGCGTGCCGTGCCATTGTCCCAACAGCCCAAAATTCAGAAGCCCCATTAGTCTAAAAAATTGGGCCAAAAGCCTGTTATCCCAAAAATAAATGACAATTGCTCAGAAGTCCTATTTCTCTAAAAAGTATACATTGCCTGCTTTCAGTCTTACACGTCTTTTCTGTTTCTGTTTTCTGTGTTCTACTAATTGGGCTTCTAAATTTTGGGTTGTTGGAACAATTGGCAGACCTTGATATGATCAATAGGTGTAGTTCAGTCCCAGTCCCTTTAATAATAAAGTACCTGACACATTTCCTAAGCGAAAGCCATGATGGAGGTATTTACAATATATAGCATGTGTTCTTTGTCAAATTCTGGTGAAGAAAAGTCAAATGGTATCATCAATAAATCCCAGGCAGCTCTGGCCCCATTTAAAGAGTTTTATGGTGCACACTGGAGCATTATTGATTCCATCTGCACAGCTGTCATAAAAATCGACAGTTGGATTGCTGACAGCTAGATTTTTCCATGTGATCAGCTGTGGGCGAGTCCGTAAAGCAGAATCCCAGGTTGGACAGTAAATAAGATCACGTCAGTCTTGCTAATCACAATTTTTACCTCTAATCAGTGGATCAAGAAATCAAATCAATATCTGGATTACTGCCACCTGCGATCCTGATATGAGCCATCAGTATTCATGGAATCACTCTTGGGTTACTCAGATATCGGTGACGGAGCTCTATGGGGCCATTACAGAGTGTGCTCAATTTATCCTCAACTTCCCATTGGTATACAGCAAAATATTTGAAAGGATGTTATAAATTTGATAGAAGTCATTTCATTTTTTTCATGGATTAAGGCTGCCTCACAAGTAGACACTGCATAAATACTAATGTGGAAATATATTGCATTTATGTGTGTGAGGGATTGCTCACATCTGAGTCCCTGCATGTTCATGTGTCAGTACACATCTGTGAGTCTCTGTAAGTGTGTATCATTTTGAAAACAGCCAGAGACAGACATGCTGTCTCAAAAAAAACAAATTTTCTCTGTTACACATACATCCATCTCTCCTGGACAGCCAACCTTTCTCAGCTGCTATTTGACAATCCCAGACCTCAGCTGTTGTGGATAAAAAGGTTATAAAAGACATCGACACAGTGGAGGTGATGGAATTAGCATCTTTCTCCCGGAGAGCCAGCAGCTTTCCCAAAGACATCAGCTGCCTCACACATAAGTAGACCTATAAAACATGTTAAAGTGAGAAGCTGACTTAAAAGGAGGTGCTTTGCATCTTCCGAAATTCTCTGTGAGCTAAGTGTGTTGAATGTGTGGAGTTTATTTACATATCCAGCATTACAGAGCAACATTAAGCCTTTGCGGACCGGAAGAAGTTTTCCGTAGTTTAATAACATAGTTCCAAGAAGCCCCCTTTTTGTTGTGTCTGCACCATGGGACTTTTTTAAACTCCTATTCTAGAATAAGTACTGGCCCACCAAGAAGTGTGTCAGGCTTTGAATTTGACATAGCGACCAAACCGCGTAGACTTGTAGGTCTGTGACATGACACCGTTGGGCCCAAAATGACTTTTTCCCATAGACTTAAATTGTGAAAAAGATGCCTGTAAATCAGTAGATACATTTTTGGGGGCATCACAACCTCCATGAAATGATTACTTTTACTATCGGGATCCATTTGTCTGATAACCTTTCAAAACTATGGAAGAGCTGCACAACTACATCATTTTATACCCATTCAAGATGGTGGAGGGCTAAACAAGAAGTTAGGTGCTCGTCCAGCAAACTCTCTAATTGACTTGCTCTATGGGCTCAAAGATGCAGAGGCTGGTTCATTTTAGACTCGGGAAGTTGATCTTTTTTGGCTTCATGCAACACTGAGCAACTTTTATAGGGATGAACAGGCCCTCACCTCCAGCACTGCATCCAGTTCTCTTTATAAATCCAAGGTAGGTACTGTCCCAGCACATGAGGAACAATGAGTGACATGGTGACTGGTCCAAATGTGCGTGTACATTTATAAGCAAAACACAGCCAATGCAGCACTGGCAACTACCATTTTTAAAAACCTGTTTGCAGTCCAACAACAGATAACACAAAACACAAACACCTGCTTGAAATGATAAAACTGAAGAAAACACGGACAAATGGAGCAACAGTGAAGTCCAGGTTTAACTGAGCATATATGCGACGATGGAAATATAACACAACTTTGACTCAGCAAAGCAAAAATGACGGTGCTGTACCAACTGCCGACCTGCTTACAGTACATCGCTTCAGTGTTCTCACTGGCAGTGCGAATGCAAGCATAAAAAAAAAGCCCTTGATGCTAAGTAGTTCTTGGGGGAGCAGTAGGAAGTTTCTCTCAGGGAGTCCCCAGAACTGTTTGGTCAAAAAACAGCTATTATCATTCATTCTGAATTGTGTATGGTCTCTGCCAACTCCTGAGGGAAATATCTGTTTCTTTAGCTGCCCAGATAGTCTCTAACAGTGTCTGCCTGCTGTTCGGTGCTTAGCAAGAAGTGTACAGTGGGCAGACGCATCTGTCTGCTGTGGCCACCCCCTGGCGGTGAAATACCCCCAAGGGCACTTTTAAACGTTATCTCTTTTTGGTTTATGTGACAGCAACTGTCTTATCTTTATTCTTCAGACTGGTCTCCTACTTTGGGCTACTTTGGGCTGTGATCCATTTGTAACCCTGTGCTTTTTGCCATGATTCCGTTACATACCGTTTTTTCCTGTTATCCATGCAGTGATGTGCATCCTCATGGGTATACATTCACACAGATATTCACTTTCAAAAAGGTTTGCCTAATTTGAAACTAATGTTAAAATCTAACAGTTTCCACCATTGCTTCCCACAAATGCACATTAATTACATATTCAAATACATTTTTGTTCAGATGTTAAGTTGTAGCTTACATTTAGAGGTGCATGAGGCTGTTATCACCACAAAGTTGAGGACATTCAATGCAACTACCAGAGTTTTTATTTTTTCAGTAAAATGGCGACACATTCTGCATTTCCATTTGACATTTATTATCATATATTACTTCTGACACTCCCTCTTCTGACCCTGGCACATCTGATGTTCCCAGCATGTTAAAACAAATGGCCAGCACTGTATTCTTTGACACTGCTCCACTGCTTCAGTCTGCCCTTGTTTTAACAACACTGTGTATCCGTTTACAGCACACCCCTGCTTTGTAATTTCATTAAAAGCACTGGACCGGTACAGTACATATATCTCCTTCACTGACTTGGACTTCAGCCCATCCTCGCCTCTGCCAGGCACACTTAACTCAATCTAGCATAGGCCCTTATTGCACTGCATGTTGTTTGAGTATGCTAGAAGTTAAGTGCCCCATTAACCCTGAGCTAACAAGAGCATAGTGTCAGCGTCTGAGGCCTTAGCGAGTTTGCACTTGTGAAAAAAAGACGGGTCAAACTAAGATGAACAAGTGTAACCAAGGTTCATTGTTAAAAATAGCGTGTTGATGTCTATGAGTAAAAAGAATTAGGATAAGAGAGAAGCACAGAGGGCGGAGAAAGATGAGTCATTTAATAATTCTCATCATCTCCCATCAATGGCCAGACAGGGAAAATCGATCAAATGGTATGGGCTGGTTTAAACAAGCCAAGGCTTCTGCTGAAGAGATAAATGTTTTTCATTTGTTTGGCACTGCTTCATGCTGACATGAATATGTGAATGCATGTTCTCATGTTTATGGAGATATGATTTAAACGTAAGGCCTGCATGTTCTCTACACACACACTGTCATTTCAGTTTTAATGTCATAACCATATATCACACTGAAGTGCTTCTAGAGGCATTGGAGATTTCACATCACACATACACACACACACACATATACACAGAGGGTTTGCCTGTGTTATTGTTAAAACCAAAAGCAGGACCAACTATACTACCAAGTCTTCCACCAGAAGATTAATAGAATGGGAATTTTTAGGAATTTGTTCCTGCTCTTGTTGGATGTATACACAAGCTTAAGCTAAAGTAAGATGACAAATGATGTTTTGGTTTGTTTAACATCACATACATAATTCCAGGCCCAGGGGGTTTTAATACAGAAGTTCAGCCAGGGAGCTTACATCAGTCTTTTGCTCTGTGGTGTTATACTGTGCTTTGTTAAAGAATTTAAAAATGAATGCATGAACAAAGGCAGTTAGGCACCATTATGTAAAGACACATGATTTTAACTGAAGACAAGATTTAAGGGACTTGAGACTTTGTCACATGAGTAAACAACTTAGTTTAAATTACTTTATGACCTGAAATTTTGTACATCAATGATGACCATGTTGGCTGAAACACTGAAAGCAAAAGGTTCACTTTGGGGAGCAGAGAGTTTCATATAGATCAGTGTTTACTGTTCATGTAGATCCTCAGAGATCCAAGGCACTCAAATGGAAAAATACATTTTGATCGTTATTATTTTTGCAAAGACATACTTTGTCCTGGGGGAATTGTTTTTAATTTACAGCAAACAGGGGGTATGCAACAAATGCCACTGTTACTTGCCAGAGTGGAGCCTTATTTTTTACTGCCATCTAGTGAGCAGCTGTGGTTCTCTCCTTGTTGTTAACATTCTCTGGTCGACTCTCAACACATATTCCAGTTGCCTGGGAAATTAATGTTTCCACAGAACAGAGCAAATGGGAGCAAATACAGTGTATCCGCATTTGGCAACAGGAAATGTTTCATCAAATTTTTATCTCTGATTAGCAAGGCAAGACATTTTAAAAAAATCATATATCTTTGCCAATTTACATAATATGAATTATTGTACTTGTTATGTGATTGACAAAAACTTAGACCATTAAGCCTAAGACATTAGACACTAGGCCGCCCACTGGCTGAGTGTAGATGGTGTGTTTTGTTGAAAAAAAACCAATATCAACTTTCATATTGATGAAAGATAAGTCATAAAACTTTGAGTAAACATCAAGTGACAGATGTCAAAAGGAATTCTGTTGTATGATGGTAAGGTAAATGTAAGGGAACACTGCAGCTAGGACATGTCATTGTGCGTCTCTTTTGACATATTCAAAATTATATTAGCTGTTATTATATTGGCCTAGGGGCAGTTACATGTTTGTTTATTTGTATGTGCTGACTTGTCTCAGAGGCAATTTTAATGAAACAAGTGAGAATGATGCATGTGGGAGTGATGCCTGTTTTGTTCTACTGTGAATTGAACCACAGTATTAGTTTTATTTTACTAAGTCACAGCTGAGTGCCCTTCAATCCCCATCCTATCCTGCCTGATCTGGCAGGGTTATAAGAAACACGGTTGAGCAACGTTTTCCCATCACCTCCGATCGCTGCCTTAATAATTATGCTGGTGAAAGAACAGACCACTCACTGATCATGACCTAGTTCATGGCAATCAAAAGAATCAAGTGATACAAAGAAGGGGCAAATGTGCGTAGATTATGTTACTGTGTCACATAATACAATGTCTGGATAAAGTGTTTATGAGAGCTATCAACAGCTTTGCTACCAACTGTGAAAGTGCAGCTGCAGCAACAAGGCAAAACAACTGGAGAAACAAATAGGCCTATTTATGTACAAAATGTTTTTTTTTTCATGTAGTACAAAATACTGAGCAGAATCTCACTAACTCAGCTTGATGAAGTCTGAAAAGTGTATTTTAAAAAACAGAATCCTAAAATGAAAAGAAACAATAATCTATCAAAGAGCAGATTAATACAATACTGCTACTTCTCTACTACAGCAACTGCAAGTCTACTAATAAAATAATATTTTTGGGGGGCTGAACAGCTCGTGAGTCAGACGGAAAACCTCTGCGTAGGCGTGGTTAACGTCATGACGTGCGGTCGTGTTACGTAAACCGTCCGGCGCAAAAATTCAAACGCTTCCCAGGAAGAAAAACTCCGGTCTGTTTTCTGTATTGCTGTTTTACAAATTATAACGAGACGCAGCAAAGCCACATCGGATTTTAGACATTTCGAGGTACGTTTAGTGGACCAAGTACGTTTTGTGGTTAAGTCCTTGTGTGTCAGTAAGCCACTTAGCCAACAATGGTAGTGAGAACACGTTTATATTAGCTAATGCTAGCCGAAGCTAGCGTTGTTATGCTAAGTTGTATGCGAAATTAGCTTAGCTCATAGAGCTGGGGCAACGTTTGTTTTGTTCGGTTTCAGCATGTTATTAGACCGGTGTGGTACCTTTGCATATGCCGTGTTAACAAAATATTTTTCTTTCTCAAAAAATACTCTCCAGGTAATTTAACATTATGAGCCCGCTGGAGTCCTTTTCTTTATGAGCGAACGTGAAGTTACACCAGAAAGACACAGTGATCTACATACATAGCCCATAAAGTTTTTGTACATAACAGTTAAGTTACATTATGTGGCACCTTCTGTGGGTGGAAAAGGTTGGTGCCTTAAAAGGTGAAGGCTGAAACTTATCTAATCTTTGTCGTGGTCTGTGGTGTACATGCATATATCTTTTGTTTTCATCGGACAGCCAAGATTGTTCTCTTGTGACATTCTCTTGAATCGTTATGTTTACATGATATTATGAATCATTGTGTGCACCTAACTGAGAAGAGAAGCGTGTCAGATTTAGCTTTACAATATAACTGCACAATATAAGCACAAAAACATAGATGGTTTCCACTTTTCTAAGACCAACAGTCTCTCACACTGCGAGTAATTTTATACACGCATTCATAATACTGTATATTTCTATCTCTCCTTTGCGTGCAATGCCATGCTCAATTAACCACTTAACTTAAAAATGGTAAAATGAACATTGTCCTATCAGCTTGTTGAATGCATTGAAACAAGACAGTACAAATGAGTTGCAGATACTTTGAGAATGTGTAACATTCTGCTACCTACTTTATTTTTATCTTTCAAAACATTCAAGCATGAGCCTAACTATTTTTCTGAAAGGTGAAACTTGGGCCTATGTCAACATGTAGATTATTGTGGTTTTCTCTTTTTTTCAGCTAAGATGAGTGCAGCCTCCACACCCACCTCCCATATACGTTCAGGATGGATGTCGTCCTCATTGAAGAACAAGGGTCTTTCCCCTGCAGCCTGCAGCACTCCACTGCTGGCAGCCTTTCCCGGCAATGATGATGAGCAGGAACGACGTCAGCGCAGAAGGTCAAGAGTCATTGACCTTCAGGCTGCCACTGACTCCTCCTTTAATGACTCTGCAGCTCATAGGTAAGCTGTATAGATAAAAGTTTTGCAAATCATGCTTTTGGCTGTGTTTTGAGCAGGACTTTGGTGACAGTCTGTCATGTAGCGTTTGAGTGACTTTGATTTCTAGAAACATTTCAAACCATGGCTTTCTTTCTCATCGCCACTTTCTTCCTGCCCTGCTAATATGTATCATAAGTTCTTAAAGATAATCTCATTTTTGTATGCAGTGCCTCTGGGACACCTGCTGCCGTGCCCAAGCTGTCAAATGCACAGATCTCAGAGCATTACTCCACCTGCATAAAACTCTCCACTGAGAATGTGAGTATGTGTGCACTGTGCACATGCATTAAGTGAGAAAGAGAGAAAACTTTCACTGTCTCACACAGTTTGCCTTTTGAAGTGTTAAAATAATTACACTGGAAATGTAATGGTGTTTTCTCCTTGTCTTACATTTTCCCTGTGTTTAAGATGTATGTCTATTACTTCTGAAATGGAGAGTGTTAAGACTTCAAAGGAAAAAAAATCAAAGATTAATGTATTTTTTTTCTTTCTGACAGAAAATCACCACGAAAAATGCCTTTGGTCTGCATTTGATTGATTACATGGCTGATATTCTCAAACAGAAGGATTCTGAGCTCACAAACTTCAAGGTTTGAGGTTTTTTTTAAATCTCGGCTACTTTTCAAGCCTTTGATATTCCCTCAGTTCCCCAGAAGTCTTTGAACTTTTGAATAATTTAATGAAGTCGAATCAAATGTATCTTACTTTATCTGCTAAAGCTATTTATCCTGTTTAACCTTGAAAAGCCTAGATACACAGACTTTGTAGACAGCTGTCCAAAAATGTGAAAAGCTGTACAGTAACTTGGATATTTTTCCTTTCATATCAGATGGATGATAACCATTGAGCTGGTTTACTTCAAAGAAACAGTTTCCCTTATCATTTAGAGGTCTTGAATCCAGTGATGTCGAGTATTCAAGTCTTAAAATACACCATGGAGCACAGTGTTTTATTTGAACAATCTGCAGTTACCTGAGTAACTGCAGATTGCAGATACATAACTAAAGTTTGAAGGGATTATTGTAATTATTAAATTAAAAAACAATATATATATATATATATATATATATATAATATATTATATATATATATATATATATATATATATATATATATATATATATATGTACATAGACTCTTTCTTGTGTGTTTGTCCTCCAAAAGGTGGCAGCTGGCACTTTAGATGCCAGTACAAAGATCTATGCTGTGAGGGTGGATGCTGTTCATGCTGATGCTTACAGAGTGCTGGGTGGCCTGGGGGCAGAGACCAAACCTGGAGAAGGTGAGAGCCTCAGCAATGTGATTTTCTCTCACTTTCGTGTGTGTTGGACTTTCATTTAAATACACTGAATTACACTGGAGTTATGACGCAGAATTGTTTGGGCTACACTACAGGATGTAAATCTTGGTCTGCTCACATTGCTCCGTTATCTGAGACTTGTGCTTTTCGTTTCTCCCGATTTTTGTGCATATTCAGACCACGGTGTGGGGGAAGACAGAGATAATGATGGGGTTGCAGCAAGTGAAGTGACTGCCAAACAGCCAAAGAAAAAGAGACCTCCTAAGAAGACAGTAGAGCAGAACCTGAGCAACATCAATAGTGCCGAGTCTGAGAGGAAGTGTGAGGTATTGTGTTATCTTAACAGAACAATTTTATTTTGGATGACACCCATCATAAGTCTAATAGGAAGACAGCTGTGCTGTTGGACAAATTGCAGTTAGCAGGGTTCACATAATACTTTATTCTTCAGATGCAGTAGATACAAAGAGAATGTTCCTGGGACCTTTTGGCTGAACAGGGCTATATGCTAATATTGATTCCCCTGCTTGTTAAGATAAGAGGATGCTCAGAATATAAAAGTAACACACACCAAGAATTATAATGAGTTGTTGATAACTGGCAATTGACTTGATTGTAGAAAACAAGAAAACACTCTGGCTCCATATGCATTTCTTTTATTTTGATGATGTTCGGCCTTTGGGCCTTCTTCTTCTAGTTCAACAAACGTTTGTTGTTTCAACCCTTGGGCCCATCAAAAATATAATTAAAAAATGCATGTGGAGCCAAATGTGTGTGACGCTTGTTTTCTCCAATCGAGTTAAGAGGATGCACCAATCCCACCTCTTATCTTGTTCTCATTTTATTGGCTAATTCAATGCATTGCACTGACAGTGCTGTTTTTTTTATTTAGAACTGTAGAACTGATGAAATGTTAATATCAGCCCCTATACTGATCTGATGTAGCAGTATCAGAGGACACTTAAGGCAGCATACCCCCAGTTGCAGTATATCATTCTATCTTTGATTAAAATTTCATAATCATCTGATATCCACTTAATGACTGATGACTGATAAGTTCATATTTGATGATAAAGATAGTTTATTAGACATGGGTCACTAAGCTCTCATCAAGCCACTACCTTTGGTCTCCACTATGACTGCCTCACCTTTTTATACCCAACTGATCTTCACATCAGATAACCAGAGGACATTAATATAAATGAAGGTCATTTTGCTGTTTTTGACTTGATCAACTGTCTTTGTCACCCACCCAGGTGGACCCCATGTTTCAGCGGATGGCCTCATCTTTTGATGAGAGCAGCACGGCCGGCGTCTTCCTGTCAGTTCTCTTCAGCGAGAACAGCCGCTGCGAGCTGCTGTTTCCCTCCTACATGACCCTCCTGCAGTCCAGACCCTCGTACTCTCCTCCACCCCCACAGGGAGTCCCTGCATCCCCATTCATGGGTAAAAAGCATTTAACAGGCCCAAAACTATGGTTTCTTTCATTACCCAAACTTTTATGTAGTCATTAATCATTGTCCTATTAAAAGTGTTTGTCTGAACCTCAGTGTAGCCTAGCTGTGTGTTATCTTTTGAGCTGCTCCTAAACCACCTTCTGACTGTGCTGTGTTTCTGACAGCCGGACTGCAACGCTCCCAGGAGAAAAGCGCCATCTGCCCCTCGCTGCAGGACTTCTCCTTCACTAGCTGGAACCCTGAGCAGGTCAGAAAAACCATTTATCCACCATGCCGGATATTAGAAATTGTTCAGAGGGAATTTCTCAGAATAAGTGGTATAAATCCAGCAGTTCCTCTCAAATGTTTGTAATCCTTCAAGGTGGAAACGACACATTCATACAGAGTCATTTGATCCTTTGTTGTTAAGCATATTCTTTTTACATTACCAGTTTTAATATGTCTGAGTAGTTCTATAAGCGTGCGTGACCATCTCAGTGCTGATTAGTTACATTGTATGGAGTAGCAGGGACAGTAAATCCATTGCATGTAAGCATTTTGGCATGTTTCACAATGCGAGGAACAAGTGAATTGTTCTTGGACATTCCTTCTTCTTGTGCTTGGACTTGGCAATCATCTACACTTGGTGTTAAATGTCACTCTGCTCTGTAATTTGGTAGCAGCCATTTGTTAAACTGCTTGTATTTATAGATTTGCTGCTTAATTCTGTTGACACTTATTCTAACCAATATTTTGTAAAATTTTTATAAGATATTAAAAGTCTAAGTCTGAAACATTTTTCTATTGTCTGCTGCAGACAGTGATGTTGGTATAAAATGTTTTTGTGTGTGATAGCCAATTGATGGGAGATATATATTCTTATATACACCCTTTTTGATAAAGTGACAGTCCTAGTCTTCAGTATGCAGATATATAAGCACAAAAATGCTAAAAAAAAAAAAAAAACAGCAGATACTTTTCTGTAGAAAAAGGAGCAGATGTTGGTAAGAACTTACAGGCTCTCAATTCAAAGCTGGAACCATATAGCCCAGTTGTTAAGCTCTTGTCTAAGGGACACTACTGTCAGGGCGCTAACGCATCAAGATGACCTTTAAAAAACTTCACCAAAAAAAGACCAATGCATGCATCACCTGATATCTGCTGTTAAAATGTACATGTCAACATGCTGCAAAGACTACAGTGACAACCAATTTAACATCCAGAAATCTTCTCTAGGACTGCAGCTCAGGATTTACGGCCATATGGTTCAGTTAAATCAACTGCATGCTTTTATTTACAGAGTGTGACTGTGCATTTACTTTCAGACCATGAATCAGCTTTTGGAGAAGATGAAGCAAGGCGAACACGTGTTTGATGTGAACGCTGAGCCCGAGCCTGAACCTGAGCCTGAAGAAGATGACTGTCCTGACTTTGACGCTGACTATGAGGAGGGACTGGGTGACTGCGAGGAGAAAAACAAGGAATACAAGGAGGGTTGTGAGGCCTCTGGTTCTGGCAAAGGAAGGTAAGATGGTGAATTGTAGGTTGGTTAACAATAATGTTTGTCCTCAGCTGAGAGGTAGAGGATCTCTTTTACCACAGACCTTCAGATTAATTTATTTTTCTGATGTTGTTTTATACCCCTTTTCTCTGTCTCTGTCTGCACTCTTTCTCTTTGCTTTCCTGTTGCTGTTTATACCTTGTGTTAGGATAAGAGAATGTCCTTCATACAGGAAGAGAGCCTCTTCTTCTTAATGCCTACTTAAGCTTGCAAGGTTGAAATGCATCATATAATCTTGGGGTTAAAGTAATTGCATTGCCTATTACTACCAGAAGAATATGTATTTGGTTTGTTAGACCATACTGAACGGGTCAAAACCCAACTCTTAATGCTGGTTTGAATGGTTTGTCATGCTGGTGTGATGGTGATGCAGAGATGTGATTCCAATCGGAGAAGGAGACATTGCCACCATGTGTCTACAGCTGTCCTCTCAGCCCCGGGAGTATTCATACTTCAGCCCCAGGACCATGGCCACATGGGCTGGACCCGGCTACTGGCAGTTCAAGCCAAAGCACAAGTGTGAGTGAATATTATAGTTTAACACATAATAAGAGACAATTGAGGTGTCAAAGTAGAGAAGTGCTCTTGAACAAGATATGTTGTTTATTATTTGTCCATGGACTTGATATATGTAGGCAGACTAGTGCTAAAACCAAACGATAAACATATTTTGCTTTTAATGTCTTGTAATGGGAGATAATGTGGCCTCAACCTACTGCATTTCTTCTCTTTGTGCTGTCTTAATGTAGAGCTTGCCACAGTTATTCTACTTTCAGCCAATTAGTCAGCCCATTACATATAATGCCAGAAATGTAGCAGAAATGCATTTGGATGCTGTGTTATACTGCAGCATTATGTATACACATTAGGCTTATTTCTGGGATTTAAGGGATACATTAGGCCTTCACATTTTCTATAACAGATGACATGATTTTCTGATGGTTGACCTCTCCTGCTGAATGTGGGCAGAGTAACAATTATCTGTCTCACCGTATGTTTCTGTTAACTTAATCTGCCGTAGTGGACCATCTGCCTGACAAGGAGACACGTAAACGGAAGCCCAAGAAGACCTTTGAAATAGACTTCAATGATGATGTCAACTTTGACACCTACTTCCGCACCACAAGAGTAAGAACACAACATAGTACAAACACAACATATTCACAGGATTTGTGTGATAATGGAGACACATGCTTATTTGCTTTCTTACCAAGAGGTAGATGAGAAGATTATTCCTCTCATCTATAAGGTAGATATATATATCTAGAGCCAGCGGTTGGCTTAGCTAAGCATAAAAACATGAAATGAGGTAAAAGTAAACCTTGCTCTGTCCAAAAGTGACAAATTTCAATAATTAATTCATTTTTGTACAAATTAAACAATTAAGCTATAACGTGTTGGTGAGCTTTAAAGGTGCTGATAGGTAGGTGTTGTTACCTTCGGACAATTTGGTTCCATCAGTCTTTTAACAGTCAAAAACTTTTAGTTGATTTTATGTCTTTTCGCTCAGGAGTATCTCCGACTACATTTGAAATGATTCATTTTTAGGGTACATACCTTGTACTGTTTTTAGTTGTATATTTTATCATGTATAGGTATAGACGGTTCTTAATTATGACAATTGAACTGTGACAAATACACCAAAAGATCATAATGATCTCTTAATAACCTGCATGTTCTCATCTGGACTCATAACAGTCTTTCATTATAAACATAAGTTAAAAAAATGTCGTGTCAAATCATCAACATTTTAATCGAGGTTACTCAGTCACCAACAAACAATGAACAGGGTCCAACAACAGAGCCAGAGGTGGTCCATCTCAACAGTGTTTCATCTGTCGAAATGTGGAGGCATCACAGCTATAACGTGTTACTTTTTGGTGTAGTCTCCATAGCAACACAACAGCCACCACTTTGAGAATTCTTTTGATGCAGCTGGTGTCACAGCTACAGCTCTGGAGGTCTTCCTGACATTCGGGAAGTCTGGTTTTAGCTGTTCATGAACAAGGATGAATACTTAACCAAGCACAGCACTCTATCCTGGACTGACAACATTCGGGAAATTAAGCTACTCTGGTAGTTTTAAATTATCATTATGAACATGTGAGACACCTACAGTTGCTTAACAGAGTGCATGTATTGGCACATATCTCCGCAATACACAAAAAAATCTTCAGTTAATGAGCAGTGTCACTGCCTGTAGCAATTTGACCAAAATCCCCCAGTACAGTCAAATTAAGAGCTTGTGACTTAAAAAATGTAGGAAATCTAAAAAAATAAAACAAAACAAAAGCAGAATGTGAAGTGAATCTGACATTGTCTGCCTTCCTTTCACAGGCTGCCACCACTAACACCAAGTCTGCCCTGAGTGCAAGCAATAAGAAAACAACTCTGCCAGCAGACTTCCAGTTTCCCCCAGAGACTCTGTCCCAGCTCAGCCTCAAACCCTCCAGCTCGGTAAGTCTTCATTACTCCTGTCAGCTGACAGAGCTCATGGAAGAGTTTGCGGGTAGAACTGCACAAACATGGACATCAACTTCAGCACTGAAATTAGTTGTATGTTGGCTGAAGTATGACATCATTATCTATTCAGTCCAGACAAGGGTCAGAAAAAAATGTACAGCAATCTCATAATTCGCACAGTCGTTAGCCCTTTACATTTAACTTTCCACAAACGAAATGCTAGCAGTCATCATATAATGTCCTCTGAGTATCTGTAACTAAAAAAGATTGTCTGTGATGTGTTAACTAAATAAAGACCATTTGTGTTGTGTTCAGAAGGATGTTTTTGTTTTTGTTTTTGCTCTAGTTGAGTCAAGAAGGCCAGAAGAGGCTGTCTGGGGAGCTTGGAGAAGGCATTGGAGATTACGACTACAACAATGCCAACGACACAGCCAACTTCTGTCCAGGGCTTCAGGTCTGAACTCAGCCTGTTTGTATGGCTTTTGATTTAATGGGGTTTTTGTCTGTTTGATTTTACTGTGTTTTAACAGACTATCAGTAGGGTCATCCCTACTCCTTAGATAAAGAAAGTTCTTTGGCTTTAAGATAGTATAGGTATTAGGGGTGTAAATTACCAGTTTTATCACAATATGATATTATATCGATTCTTTGGACAACAATACTATATTTGCCAATAGCACAAAGTCTACCATTATACAATTTTGATTTGATGTAATTCAGGGGCCTGTGATCAATATGGGATAATATTATATGCCCATTTATCAAGGTCTGTTACAGAAGAAGCTGCTACCCCTTTTTTTCCTGCTTTTGGCCATTAAAGATTAAAACAACACATAAATAATATAAATTATTGTAACCACTTGAGTGCAGTAAAGTTTACTTCATACTGACTCCACTACACATACAAAACAGCACAATAACCCTCAAGGTTTTCTGCCAGAGAGCCCTCTCTGGAAGTTTTATTTTAACACAAACCATGATATTTTTCCTCAAACGTCAGGGTAATCTGGCTGAAGGCAGATTTCTCCCAACAGCCATAAAACATGAATTTACAATAATGTTATTTTTTAGGGAGTACATTGCTTAGCTACATGTCAGACTAAAGTCTGCTTCTCCAAATAGGGGCCTGCTGATTGAGATCTGTTGTATACAATATACTGACCATGGATAAATACACCATATGACCCCACTTTGAAAGATCTAAAACATCCCATAAATGTTACTGAACCTCTCTCTTACCCTCAAATCAGCAGTGTCACCACAAGCTACGCTGGTTGCTAGTGCACATAGTCATGACAGAAACCCAACACACTGCAAGCAATATTGTTAATATCATGATATGACACTTTTTAAATCACATTAAAATTAATATTGGGGGGCGTCAGTAGCATAGTAGATAGTGGATAGGGCATATGGCAGTTAACAGTGATCAGACCCTCTTCCACTGTTAGATGATTCTGTTGGTAAAACCAAATACTGTGCTGTTAAATGTGAGGACTTCTTATCTCCCGAGAAACCAAAGATAGAGGATTGTCATCAGCAATTCAAACTCATTAGGAACCACATCTTAGATTTTCAATCTTTTGGCATATCTGTCCATATTTCTCTTCAGGGGGCAGACAGTGATGATGACGTCGAAGGGTTTGCTGGTTCAGACGATACACAGCCTTCAGGTGACAGTATACCTCTGCCCTCTCAAGCTCTAGAGGGCATCTCAACCTATGGGGAAGAGGATCTGGTACCTGAACCTCACAGGGTGAGTAACACAAGGTTTTAGTGCAGTTAATACTGTAGATGTGTCTTGGCTTTTTAGAGGTAGAGTCTCTTCTGTAATAATATGCTTAAGAGGCAACTTTGTACAATGATAAATTCAAGATTTCTTTCTCAGTACAATTTTAGTACCTGATATCTCTTACAGTCAGTAACTTTGAACCTGACAAAATACTTAAGTTCACACTACACAAGGTTCAAAGTACGACCGTGGACCTCTCGCTCGCCCCCCCTCTCACCATCAGGCCACACCGCCTGCGGAAGCGCTGCGAATAGCCTCAAAGCGAAGCCAGTTTCCTTTTGGCACCCATGTTATTCGATTGTGTCATCCACACTGGCTGCACCAGTGCATTCAGTGCAGCGGCCCAGGCCAACGGCCACTTGCAGAGAGGGCAGCTGCAGTGGTGTGTGTTTTTTTTTTTCTCTCCACAATCGAATATCAATTTTCACATAAAAAGTAACAAAACTGCATGCCAAGTAAGTTATGAGGATAATTACTTACAGAAACATAGTGTGCAATAGTCCACCTTCCCTTCCTCTTTCTGTCACCTTGGAAAGTGCCGCAGTGCCATGTGTGTCTGTCCTCAATCCATGTGTGCGCTCTTATTGGCTGTAGCTCACCAACAGGTTCTAGCATTTAGCACACTAGATATCTGGAGAACGTCTGGCAATACATTTGAGAGCCTCTCGGCTCATGTCTTTAAACAGTTCACACATAGCTCCTGAGTGCCAAGTTATGAGCACCAAGCCAACGGCAATGGTGCTCTGATATGGGGCTTTTGTCGGGGAGCTCCAAACACTGATGGCAGGTGAAAAACCATAGTAGGTGTTTGGAAGCCTGAAGGTTAAGGGGACATTTTAAGGCTGAGACACTCCAAACCATCATTAAAGAACTCATGGCGAGTTGTGACTGTTATTGCTGCATCGCCTCACATCACCTGTGTCTCAGCCAAAAAGTTGTGTTTGACCACACCGCAAAGATTACAGCCAGCAGCCCCCTAGCATATATGTTTTTATGCCTGTGTGAGAGGAAATAACTTCTCTGTACTAGCAGGCAGCAGTCGTCTGTTTGTCATTCAAAATGGAAACCGGAGAACAAACAGGACAGAGTCAAGACACTAGTTAGCCAGTGAGCACAATGACAACAAAACCAGACATTAAAAGAACAAAGGATATTTACCATGCACTAGCAAACAACACAATTCCAAACCATTTCTGCTAAAGAGCTCAATGGCTAACAAGTTTGTTTCAATATCCTTTCGACTTTAGCTGTTTGTTTACTTGGCACACTTCCATTTTTCTTCTCAACCCGTGTGCTGAGCTGAACTGCCAGTTAGAGTGATTCACTTACCAACAGGCTCCACCATTTCTGACGCTAATTCAGCATACTGAATTGTCAAAAAAAAAAAGACACGGGACACACTGCGAAAAGTAGAGCAAGCAGACGATCACTGACGGCCCAACATTGATCAGTGGACCTGTTAGTGTGTCAGAGCCCTTACACAAATGATTGTACTCATCATGAATTGGACTGATTATGATAAAAGTTTTTTGCCAGCAGTTTTTCCATGCTTATACTTACATTATTGTGCGTTCTGTAGGTCAACAAGATTGAGATCAACTATGCTAAGACAGCAAAGAAAATGGACATGAAGAGACTCAAGAACGGCATGTGGACTCTCCTGACTGAAAGCCCAGAAAAACCCACAGAGGTAAATTATACCGACTGACTGAAACTCTGCTCTGTGTTCATTGCTCACATTTGGTGGGTAGTGTAGATATGCAGCCAGTCAGAAATTCAGATGTGTATATCTGTGTACTGCTCATTGTACCAGTCTGTTTTATTAGTTCATACCATGATGTTCCCTACAGGAGGTGGATACTGTGGAGAAACCACAAGTGTGTGGGGAGAAAGTCTTCAGTCAGACCACAAAGACACTTCTTCAAAGGTACCAGCAGACCACCTACCATGCTTGCCGTGGCCCAACACTAATGAGAAACAATAATGACTGTATAGTACTCAGCAAAGGAGCATGGCATGCAAATATATGTACAGATTTTCCATTGTTGTTGGGATGGATCAGGGTTTCTGTTTAGATATGGAGGCTTAGATTCAAATACAATCTTCTTTTATGTGTTTATTATTGCAAAGAATTATTTTCATCTGGAGAGAGGCATTACTTTGTTTGATATGTAGAATATAACGACTGGCCACAGTCTTTAAATCCCATTAAGAACATTGTAGGCCTAATACATGCTTAACAAACAACATCTGGAAGAAGATCAGCTCTGCACGCACATAGTAGGCACAAGAGTAGCACCCAGCACCCAACGTTGCGTTTTCCAGGAAGTTAAAGATGCAGCATGTGTCCTTGGCCTTAAATGCACTTGGTTTGAAGAGCATGATTGATGGAATGTAACACTTATTGTTTATGCCTGTTTCTGTTTTTTTTCTCTTCTCTTTGTCCCTGTCTTGTCCAGATTACCAAACACGATGGCTCAGAATCTGTCGGTGCCCCTGGCTTTTGTTGCTCTGCTTCATCTTGCTAATGAAAAGGTGATTTTTATTTTTTATTTTTTTGTTATGGCTGGGTTTTTAATAGGCAAAAAGGAAATTGCATTGTTGTGTTGGTCAAAGTCCAGTTAATTTTTTTTTTTTTTAAGGAAAAAAATATTGATATGTTAAAGGTTTTGAAAATGTAAGGCAACACTCAGCATTTTGAGAATTAGGGTTATTTAGTCTCTTGCAGAGTCAGATTAGGGGATCGATACAGCTCTCATATCTGTCCATTAAATATGAAGCTACAGCCAACAGCTGCTTTGCATAGCTTAGCATAAAAAAAGTTACTTTTTTTTTATTTTTTTTTGTAAACAGCTAGCCTGACAGTGTTCAGAGGAAAAAATCTGCCAATTCATGGTATTACAAGGAATCATGTGCCACACGATTTCTTGGCTGGGAGTGGCAACTTTTTCAATGGCTGCCAGACAACATCTCCCAGCCAAAAAATAGTGCATAACATAACCTTGCCCTTTGAAATTTGTATGGCTGAAACGTGAGAAATAACATGTTATGTAATGAGCTTTAGAGTTGAAAGCAGATTTTGTTACCTTTGCATGGAACCAGGCTAGCTGTTACAGACTGGTTTCAGTCCTTGTTCTGGGCCAGCCAAGTGACTGTTGCCTGAGTCCAGACCTTTAAATCCACCCACTCCACAAAGTTGACTGATAAGTCTGGCAATGTTACATGAAACAGCAGTTTCTCAGTTAGAAAACATTCGATCCAGTGTGAGCTGTGGGGGGATGAACGATTAGCCAGTCAGTTCCATGGATGGGACTAACACAGTTGTTAAGCTGTGTGCCAAACCTAGTGAGGTGTTATAAAAATGCTGACCACTACGGACAAGATATATGCTGCTATTGAGGCTGCTCTCCATCTTATCAATGTCGTCCAACATTGTTGTTTGTTTTTACTTGCTCCAATCTTAAAACCTCGACAAAGCAAGTATGTTGGCATGTCTACACATCTGCGTGGACTTAAAATGCCGTTTGATTCAGGCAGGTATATTGGTCTCTTGGGGAAAATCAACACCAAGTATGATTCACTGTTCTGAAAAGTCCTGAAAGTACTTTTAACTCGAAGTAACCTTAACCCCTTAACCGCAATACTGAGGCAACTCTGTATATAATTTTTTTTTTTTTTTTTTTTTTTTTTTTTAATAGCCACTCTTTTTTTCTTTCTTTGTTCCTGCTCTGAGTGTTATAAGGTGCTCAAAGCTAAAGAAATTTGTACATATCACACTGTAGTGTATTCGGCTGCTTGTAGTAGTGTTCTCCACTAAAATATTAATTTCCTGTACACATAACATGAAATACCTGAATCTAAGAATGTAAAACAGAAAGGATTTTGAAGGGTAAAATATGTACAAAACCTTAGGTCTTATTCACACTGAAGTTTTGCTATGTCTTACAGTGTAACTGAAGTGGTCTAATAAGGACATGTGGCTGTCTATTTAAAAAATGTATTCCTGTCTATTGATGTGTAAAATGTGGAATATGTTTTGTTTTTTACAGAATTTGGAGCTGGTGAAAGTTGATGACATGTCAGATATCATCATCAGACAAGGCCGCTGAGGAGAAATGAACAATGGGATGTTGTATGTTTGAGAATGGCTGCTGTTCTCCTTATTCATCTCTTTTATCCTTTATTGTATATGATGTGAAGTTTCTCTGTGACATGCTCTCATTTAGATTTAGGTTTTTTTTTTCATATTCTAGCAAATACAGTATGAAATAAGGAACCTTTCAAAGGTCAAATCTGCCTCTATTCCTTTACTAGCGTTTGCCTTTTCCTTTATTCTGTGCTCTCGACGCTTCTCCTGTGTGTAGATTATTTAACTGCTCGACCACCACACAAATAATGTATATTGTTAAAAGAAATAAAAGCTTTTCTCTAAAACCTGCTGTAGAGGTTCATTCCAAGTCATAAGGCCTTTTTCACTCCAATTATGTTTTCAGTATTGCAA
Source organism: Epinephelus cyanopodus (assembly GCA_026686955.1). NCBI lineage: Eukaryota > Metazoa > Chordata > Actinopteri > Perciformes > Serranidae > Epinephelus > Epinephelus cyanopodus. The sequence goes on from CM048921.1 coordinate 9,535,607, forward strand.
TAGACAGTATTTTTAGCATAATTGCTAAAGACTTCCAGGCAGACTGTTTTCCAAAATTGTCATAATTGCCTTTAACTGCTTATGATTCAGAGCAGCCTGCAAAGGTTGTCTCACATGACAGCAGGAAATGAGCAGTGTTCGAGCTTTACCACCGCCTTCCTACATAGAGGTGAAACCGGTTGGTCAGGGCTGATGTGGCTGGCTGGGTGGGACTTGTTATGACATCAGTACTTTAAGGAGCTACAGGACAGGGAGGAGTCACTCATTCAGCCAACAGTTCTATGGTCTTTGTTAGAATTCAATTTTACTGTCAATGATTAATTTAAAAAAAAAATGAATAAGTATGACTCTAATCCCACAATGTCAACATTATCAGTTCCTAATGTGGGTCATTTTCTTCCTACAAACAACATCCCTTATTTAATCAAATGGGATCTGTGACATGGAATGTTGCTGCTGACGAAGAGATACTGAGCTATTGTGTTATGGAATGAGCTGCAATGATCATACTGCATGTCTGCTATCAGAAATACAACAATCAAGAAAATAAGCTATAATGTTATGTCCTCTTTGACCTGACAGTGCATTTCTGACACTTTAGTAGAAATTAAATACTACCATGTCACTGTTGGCCTGTAGAATCACTGAAACAGACATTACATGGGAAAAAAACCAGGAGATGTAAAGCATCCCTACACAGACTGAGACTCGACCCATTCTTTCATTACCTGTTGCATTCAGAGATTCAAAGTGAGCTAGTTTCATATTGCAGGTGTAGTTTCACATGTGCGCTATGAATTTGTAATATTTACCATATTGAATGTAATAAATATGCTGTCATGAAATATTAGCACACTTATTTCTGTTTTGGTTGAAAACATCAAAACAGTAAAGATTATATAAACCTGTGTTCCAGAAGCTGACAGTTCAAGTGCCAGTGTTAAAACAAATCAACTCATTCCTGTGACCAATTTTTTTTGCTTGATTACTTGTTGAAAGAATTGACTGATTGATTAGTGGATTGAAATTAAGTTTGTAATTGTCTTCTAACAATGATGACTTTGAGTCTTGCCGGTAGGTCTTTTGCTGTGGGCTCACTGTAAATTAGTTTGCTGTCAGTCCAGCTCTCTTAGCACACCTTCACCATTTTTGCCTAGTCCTGTTTGATCATAAACACAGAAGATGACATAACACCTAGCTCACACATTAAAGCTCTTAGTTCAGCTAGAAGAAAACAATATGTGATTATTATTAACAATGACTGTGGTATAGCTGATTCCTCTTGATGATTCAGTGATTGGGTAAACAGGCAATACATAATGGGAACACCTTGACATGAGGGTATAATCATAGACTGGGGAAAAGCCACATCAAGTTGTTGTATTACACAACAATAAAGGAAGTTGAAAGAAAGGCCCTTCAAAATAATAGTATGCAATTGTCACGGTGCAATGTAGCCTATATTCTAAACTAAAAACATCAAGTTACATAAATATGTTTTTAAAAAAATATGAAATAAAATGTATTTGCTAAATCAGTGGCTTGCTACAGAGCTTTAATATCAACTGTGTACATGTAAATTCAAGTGAATTTAATATGTTAAAATGTTTATTCTTATTGTGGTTTTCAGTATAGTTTGATATTACAGGTATACATGATGCAGTACTTAAGGATATTTAATTTCCGCTTTTCACCTTAAGGCTTTTTGACTGGCTAATTAAGCTAACCACTGACTAAGTTACCTAAAGAAAGCGACGACAAGTGCTTTATTTTGAAAATACTGTCGGCAGGATGTTGTATTGTGGGCCACTTGACACGTGAAGCGAAGGAATTCAGTTTGAAGTAAAAAAAAAAAAAAAACAACCAGGAAGTTAAACGGAGGAGGAAACGCACTCGCTGCGTTGGAGCATCAAACTCTTAAATCTTTAAAAAGGTTTTTACAAAGGTTTCCAATAACAGCGACAACTTCAAGTAAAGTTGGTCCATCGGGTTGTGGTCAAAGGGCACTGTTTCCAACAAGATGGACAATGATCCGGTAGGTGACAATGGTTAATGCTTGTTTTTTGTTGTGTCGAAAGCTTCTCCGCCGCCGTCATGATGTTTAGCGCCAGACACGATATGCAACAGGTGTATTGCCGGATATGATAAAATACATTTGACTTCAAACGGTTGCACGAAGTCTTAAAATGAGTTACATAAATGAGCGCATTAACTTTTTATAGTTTAGAGAGGAAGTCTTGGAGTAACTTAACAAAATGGCCTAAGTACACCCGCTGCTGCAACCGGACAGGTGCTGTTTTTCATTGAATCAAGCAACTCTTGCGTTTAAGAAAGAACAGAAACGTCTCATTACAATTTTCATACGCTATTATATAATGTCAGGTAATTTATTTTAGTCACTAACAGATAAAACGCTTCCGCAAATATTTAAAAAGCGCGACTTTGCTTCACGGGTGTCGGTTGAGCCTGACGCCTGTAGCCAAACACCACCAACATAATATGCCATTATAATGCTAACTCACCTTACCTGCTGTTAGAGATAAACACCTCAACACTTCTTAACTGCCACATTTCTCTCTCAAAAGCCCCCAGCACTTTTTATGTGAAATTTCAACTTCTAAATCTCGAGTGAACGGCTTAGACTAGCTGCTTTGATAGCCACAGTCTGTGCACCTGACACTGTTAGCATTACAATACTGTGCTAAGGAAAATGTTCAACTACTGGTGTTGTTAAATGACGTCTTGCTTTGCTCGTATAGTATTGTAAAATTAAAAGAGATATGTAGAAATACTTTGTACCTAATATTATATCTTAAACCATAGTTAAGATAGTTTGACATTTTTAAATTAAGTGTATTTTGAATTAGGCTGAACAGTTTTTACTAAACTTTTCCTATCAGAAATGGTGGTCCTTGAAAGTCTCCCAGGATCTGCAGAGTAATCTTGAAAAGACAACTTCACCAATGCACATGTTGTTCCTATTGTCTCAGACAGTCCAAAAATGTTGGTCAAGAACAAATCTCCCTCAAAAAAAAACAACCTCAAACGTGATGTCACAGTATAAAGTTTGGAGCTGCTCCATAGACAGTGAATTGGGAAAATGTAATAGATGACACTGGGGGCAGCCAGGGGAATAATCTGTGTAGTATGATAAAGCTCATTTGGGTAAAAAAAAAAAAAAATCAGGTTCGCATTTATTGTCTATGGAACAGCTCCAGACTTCATACCTAATGACGTCACAAGTTTGAGACTTGCTTCTCTGGTTTCTGGCTTTGAGCAAGTAATTAATGTTCACAATAATGACAGAACTTTTCTCGGCAATAATATTGGAATCTTAATGTAGGTGGTGTTGCCCTTCAAATCGTATGTCAAAGCAGCTTGATATTTTTTGACTTTGTCAGATATGGCTGAACTTTTTTTTACTTAACTTCTCCTATGAGGAATCAAGGTCCTTGAATGTTTCCCAGGATCTTAAAGAAGTAAATTTGAGGATACTGGAGTGTTATTAATAGGCTGCTGTTATTTTTATTCATGATGACTTGCGAAATTGTTTCTTTGCTTCCGTGTTCTCTCTCTGCTGTGCTATTAACAGCTATGGGATTTTTTTTTTTTTCTCATATCAAACACAAATCTTCTTAGACAGTCACCAGTAACAAAGGCTGGTCCTAAAAGGGACCATGGAGTCTAAGGAGTATCTGTTGAGGGTTTTTCTGTGCTAAACAGTTTAAAACAGTGATCTGAGGATCTGAAACATTCCCTCTCTTTGAAGGTCCAGGTTAATTTAAGCACTACTAACTCAGCTGTGCAGAGGGGGAGAGCTAAACCAACAAACAGTGTTTCCTGTGGCCTGCAGCACTTATTAGTTTCAATTTTACATCAGTATTTAGAAGAATGCTTTGACAAAAGGAAAATCTCACTGCCAGTCAAGTGTCTGCATGTTGTCTATTCAAATCTTGCGTGCAATTACAGATTAGGGTTATTTCAAATTTGACTAGATTAGGATGTGAGCAGTGAGGATTTATTGTGGTCTACAAAGACAAATGAAATCCACCCGTTGCATTTATAGCCACAGTCAAACATTTCAACAGGAAGATTCCACTCGCTCACATTTCAGAGAGCACTTCCTTATGTGTCATACTTATTCCTTGCATATCAGGTAAGTATTTACAAGGTGTCTTCTGGGCAGGCTTTTGTTTGACTTGTCAAATGTTACTTAAAAATTGCAGTCACTCTTAATGCACAGCAAAGGAACACATTTTGGGTGGATTCCTCTACAAGGCTTACAACAGTTCAAAGATTTTTATGGGACATTATATAGCCATCAGCGCATGAACGTCTCATACCGGGCATGTTTCTGTCTCACTCTCTCTGTGAATGTTGATACTTGATAGCTGTCAGCCATTCAGTGGGCCTCGTTAAACTTCCAGCACTGGTGGAGGAAAAGGAGAGGGACTAAACTGAATATATATGGCAGGTGAATAAAAGACGAGTTAAAGAGGATACAAGGCAAGACGCCTGATAAGAGTAATGAGATGTACAGTATGGAATAATGGGGGCATAAAGATGAAATATATTCAATGAAATAAAAAAGCAACAAGACAAAGTGTAGCCTTCATGAAAAGCAGCAACATAAGAGCAAGTCTGTAAAAGTGCTGTTTTAAGAAGTGAAATAGATGATACTGCATAAACCAGCAGATCTAACAAAAAATTAAAAGAGTGGAGGAAAGTAAGAGGGTTGGATTGGGGAGAAGGATGAAAGATGGGAGATAATGGACCAAAAAAAGGACAAAAGCAATAAAAGAAGGAAAACAGAGTAGAAGGAAGAAAGGAATAGAAAGAAGGTAGGGGAAGGGTAACAGGAGAGAAGATAGGCAGCAGATGACGCAGCAAAAGCTGCTCTGTTTCCTAGAGACGGTTGTGTTTACAGGCCGGTGCTGGCTCATGGGACATGAAACTCACTGTACACTCACACACACACACCATATATATCATCTCTGCTTTGAAATGACACCTACGACTGTGTACGATCACAGCTTAACTTCCTGTTGAGTGCAGACATGCTGTAGCAGGCGTTCCCAGAAATGTAAGAACCATGGTGTGACTGCCCGCAGGCTGTACTGTCATGTGCAGCGGCCTGAGAAAGGACTCTCAAAGCCACAACCACTTGTCATGCACATTGTTGTATGAAAATAAAAGACTCATAGTGAATCATTTGATTTTTATCTCTTTAGGTTATAATACTTTATTGACTTGCGCTGGTGTCAGACAGAAGAACTTGAGGATAGGAGGGAATAAATGGAACAATAATAAAGGCCCAATGGAAAAAAAAAATGTGTCCAGGGAACAGATTTAAAAGGCCAGCCACTCTCAGTTCAGTTTTTAGAGACATTTAAATGAATAGACAAAAAAACAGACAAAAGTTATCCCTCTCAGTCATCACTTACAAGCTACTAGAAGTTTGTGGCGGTGTATTGATCTGCAGAGCCTCTGCCTGATACCACGTAATGCCTCACGTCATTACGCATACGCACGCTACACGCAGACAGTATACAGTGTGTAGTGTAGTGTAGTATGCAGTATGCATGCAGTATGCATACTATTGGGACACACTACATCCGCCATCACATCGTTCCCTGAACTCCGACCCTCTTGCTCACTTTCACCGCCGTCCGTAGCGCCACATTTGAATATTTTGTTTTGTTGTACTTTGGAGATGCAGCAAATCTCCTCTCGTCAAGCACGTCAGAGTCATGCATACCGTTGGAGGTGCCAGAGAGCTCTGTTGCTGTTATGTCATAATGTATGTTGTTTCTAATAAACTGACGTGTTCACAGTCCCAAGCCTATTATTAGTGACTTGTCTATTGAACTAGTCACCAGTAGGCATATTAACCCCCTTCACACATAGCTCTCTGTTGCTGGCAGATGTTTGTTGTTAAATATATTTACAGCTATGCAGCTGCTGGCACTATATTCTGTCTGCACGTGAAGCAGCCTTACATGCACATTACTTTTATTTGTAGTTTAACATACTTTCACATTCTTACTACATTACTTAATATGTATTTGACTTTTACTATTTATATATTTACTTGTCTATACCGCTCATACCTGGCCCATAGTGTATTCATACTTAGTCATATTCATTCATTATTTATACCACACTTACACCACTGCCTATACTGGTAGAATCTTCTATATTGTATTATTAATTATTATATTAATTATATTATAATCACAATGAAGTTGAACGTTGTAACCGTGTTCTTGCAAAACTGTATGATATGTGACAGTATATAATCAGATCATTGCAGTCCTAATATGTAGTGTCTTAGTATCTCAAATTAAATAAACCATGTATGAGAGGAAGTGTGGGCGTTGGTTGTACACGCAGCTCAGTCAGTGCGACGTAACTTCCGCTGCGCAAAGGATTGTGGGTCAGAATGGCCAAAGAAGCATGCTGATATGCATACTGCGAAATATGACCGGATGTAGTAGAACATCCTGGTACTTTTGGCATACTGCACCTGACATACTATGTCTTGGGACACACTAATTCTTTTTCTGGCATACTAGTATGGGTATTGGAACGCAGGGCTGGAAAAGCCTCAAGACTGCCTGTAACGAGGCCTCGCTCCCAATGGTCGCGTGATTGTGGGCGTGCCGAAGCAGGGATCGAAACACTGCCTCGGAACACTTGTGCTTCAATAGATCGACACTGTGTAGAGCAAACTGGCTCAAGCATAACATCACTAGTGATAACACATGTTGGGCACATTTGTAAATACAGGTGTGCCTCGAGATTTTGGCTTGCACAAAAAACACTGCTATAGTTTACACAGTATCAATAGCTGGACTAAGAACTGGTCAACAGGAGCATTGCAATTAGAGTCTTTCATTTACAAAGTAAAGGTTTTGTTGGAATAGAATAGCCACTTCTATTCCAACAAAACCAATTTTTTTTTTAATTCAGAGTTGTTTATTGTCTGTTTTTACACTGATAAAAATACAAGATAAAGTTTGGACATAGATACTTTATTCCTCAACTCATTTCCTAAAATGACCTTTCTCTGCCCATCTCAGGAGCGGGGAGGTGTAGCGGCAGCGCCGGAGCCACAGGACAAGGTGCAGGCCTTAAGGGATCAGGTAGATGGAGTGAAAACCATCATGACACATAATGTTGACCGGATCCTGGCCCGAGGAGAGAGACTGGATGACCTCATGGGCAAGTCAGAGGACCTGCAAGCAGGGGTGAGTCATACTGCCACAGCAGTTTATCCTTTAACTTTGATTTGTGTAAAAGTGGGTTGAGATGTGGACTTAACACTCACATATGCACAATTGCATTTTTGATGTACCATGTATTTATAAACTAGCAGGTTGGTAAGCAGTAACCTCAGTGATAATCATCAGGTAAACCAGTATAACAAGTCAGTCCGATTCAAGACATTACACAGCTCAAATGACCCTGACTAAGGCTTTGTTCACACTACCAGCCCAAACACTGTTTTTTCTGGCACATGCAGGTTGTATCCAGATTAATTTTAGAAAGTCTGGACAACAAAAAACACATGAAATGTGATTTTTGAGTGAGAACGTGGAACGTGAGAACATAGATTGACAGTGACATTCACATAGTGTAGTAAACATGCCAACTGTATTAACGACTGTTTGCAAATGTGCAACATTTTTTAGCCGACACTAGATATTAAACAAAAATCAGAGACTGTATTTCATTAAGTTGCTGTGAGCTGTAAATTCACCCCTTCTACACAGAAAGCAGGAAATAAGATTATTTTGGAGCCTTCCAGGTTAAAGCTTCTCCTCCAGGCAGCTGTCTCTGTGCCCACAGCTGCCTGTACCAAAGAGCAGCATGAGCAGTCACTCTGCAGCAAAATCAGGGGACCAAACATCTACAGAGGCACACTGCAAACTGGCAAAAATGAAAATAAAACATCCACTTGACTTGAAGCAGTCTCAGTCGACTGAGCAGTTTCCAACTGATTATACGACTCCTCAGCTTTCAGGAGGCAGCCCCATCCTGGACACACATTACCAATGTGATCACTTGCAAATAACAGTGTGGACAATCTGTTTAAAAGACCTAATTTGAGAAACAACCGTGATTTGCCTGCAGTCTGAACGTAGCTAAAATATGGCCTGCTCTGACCAAAACTTTGACTTCAGCACTTTTTAGTAAGGCATTGTTCCAATTGCTTCTTGTTGGGTGATTAAGCTCCTTAACCCAACAGATGTCTGATTGCACTGGCTATATAGACCTTCTTCAAGTAATATAAATTTTGTTTCATGTGGAATAGTCACAGTAACTTCATTATCTGAAGCACCTGTATAAAATGTACGACCTCTTAATGTCTCACACAGCTGACCCTCCTCTAAGCCCTTAAAGCACTGCTGTATCTAATAACATGGAGAATGGCTTTGTTGCATTTAGCAGTGCCAGTAAGCCATGTCAGTGAACCAACGTGCACGATACCAGGAATGAACAAAGGAGCCATTATCAGTGACGCATGATTAAGGTGTCTGTGTACCATGTAAGGGAGAGTCAGAGACTAAGCCTCCCAGTCACACAAAAAGTAACCATTAGTAGGTAGTGTGTTTATTTAAATGGTTAATAAAGCGTTTGTTACTACATGTCAGATTTTTATGTGATGATGGCGTCTTTGAAGTTACTCTGATGGCTTTAATATTTAATAGTCGAAAAATGTGACAATCCCAAAATGAACTGGTGCAGACAGACGGTTCCACGTGTCTGAAACACTGCCCTCAGGTCACATTTGTTCAGTAATTCATATTGATCTGGTGTTCAATCTGTTTCCACAGACTGAAGAAACATTAGTGGGTGTGGTTAAGAAAGAAAGGAAACAGGATGTTATCTTCACTCCTTTTCCTCATGCATTCCATATAACCACAACATACTCCGTTTAATGGTAGCTGGTGCTTTTGCTGCATGTCATACTCCTGTCTCTCGCTTTCTGCACTATCAGCTATCAAAATAAAGGCAAAAATTTGAACAGCAGTTTTCCTACATAAAATGCCAGCTACTTACCTATCTGGAAAAAAATGTGACAAGCAAGCAGTTGGCCTGGCTGTCACAGGTAACTACATCCACTTTCCTCTGCCAAAGTAACAAAAGCTGTCTAATAAATAATATTTTGTTTGTTTTATCTGTATAACAACTGAAGTTTAAAAATCGAAATTTGCTGTGCCGGGGAGGTGGATTTTGTTACCTTTTGACAGGACCAAGCTAGCTGTTTCACCAGTTTCCAGTCTTCATGCACAGCTGAGCTGCCAAGATGCTGGCTGCTGGCTTCGGGTACAGAGTGCTAGAGAGATGACCTTATTGTAGGCGGGCATGGAAGTTAGCGTTGCCCTGTTTCTCTCTACAAATTTTCTTTTGGATTTTGGCTTATTGCAGAAAAAGAAACAAAACAAAAGTTTGTGATATTGCGAGTTTTGTTCAGCAAGATAATCTGAATAAATGAACACCACATTAATGATTATTGAAGCCTAAATGCAGTCGCCAGAAGTACAATGCTAACGTTATGCTATAAATGAACTACACTACTTTTGCATGAATTTAGCGTTGCCACCACAAGGCTGTAGCAGTGTTTGGCGATGACGTTTAATGTAAAACAAAACAAGGAAGTTTCTTCAGCTTGAGTTAACCACAGATCTTTTTTCAGGCATCTAACCCATTAAAAAAAAAAACATTGGCTTCAATAAGAGGGAACCAGAAGTGCAAAAATGCTAACTTATTTCCAAAATGATAACCACGATTATTTTTAATTGATACTGAGATCATGACCATTTATTACAATTATTCATTGTTTTAGGGACAATCTTTCTGTTGGACTTTCCTGCTAATATACAAATATTTGCATCAATTTAAAAGTTAAAATGAGGTTCTTCTTCACCTTAGCACATCTTTTAGAAGCAATATATCGATAAAATTTTTACCCAAATTTAAATCAACAGAGCACTGCTCTCACTTTCACCTGGTGCTGCATTCCTGCTAATTAAAAAAATCTTTGCATCACCTCAAATCAATGTATCTCCTATGGATATGTCTCTGTCGCTGTATTAGTTTTTACAGCAGTCACAGCACCATGACGCGTTGCCATCATGGTTGTCTGAGTTGATGTAGGACAAGGATGGGGAGTGAAGGAATATTGGCCACATTATTCATCTTGACCTTCATGCATTCATCGTACTGCAGTTTAGAGTGTTTTTCAGGTGGTTTAACAGGCTGGTTGTGTTGCTTTGCAGCGCAGACACAAGTCTAGTCCATTTTTTGATTGATTTGATGTGCAGTGGAGTTTTCTACAAGCAGAGCATGTATTTTAAACCTCAATAACACAGCAGATCATGTTAAGTTAATTGTGGGAAGCCAAAATCGTGATCGTGATTAAATTTCAATTAATTGCGCAGCCCTTTTCCTTAACCACTCCATATATTGAGTGTAGGGACATGAGTCTCTCCATCAAACTCTTGGCAAGAAAAGGTCTAGTTTCGAAAATGTTGAACTTTTCCTTTAAATTGACATATGTTTTGATCAGCATGAAAAATGTTAAGTGCACCTAACAACCGCTTCCACGGCTGCTGTGTCAACTGAAAAAGACTTGGTGGGACGTTACTCGTTACTGATTGGTTCGATTGAAACAATAAAATATCACAGAAATCCCACACAGTGGCTTTAATAAAGAATTGGACCACTTTACCAAACATACATGATGTTTTGCTTCAATGTATTGTCTCGTCTCCCTCCCTGCTCAGGCTCAGCACTTCAAGCAGACGTCCCAGAAAGTGGCTCGCACCTACTGGTGGAAGAACGTCAAGCTGGTTGTGGTCATCATTGTGGTCGTCCTCATCATTGTCCTCATCATCATCCTGCTGGCCACCGGAGTCATCCCTGTCAGTGCCCCTGTGCCTCCTATAGTCCCTCCCACCAAAAAGCCCTAAACACACCCACACACGATGTATATACAGTCATAAACAAACACATTCTTATTGCACAATATACAAAGTAATATATAGACTCTAGGAGACAACTGCTGTCTGGTGAAACCCTTATTATTTCTGAGTTAGTTCCTAGTGGTAGCTTTCATGCTTCTGTTGGAATTCAAGGACTTTGTGCTTTGGTTTAAGGAACTGTAATGGCACATTAGCTTTTGAAATCCTTTCAAAACCCAATTTCAGCGTAGCCATTTTTTTGAATTTGTGAGAAATTAAATGAAAGTGTCTGGAAGGTCTGAGGTCTTCACCTGACAGCAGCAAAAACACTGTCCCTGTTTTCAAAGGATGCTTCAAACCACTACACCAGCGCCTCTTTGTTTAACTGTTTCACCATCAACGGTTATTTCATCCTGGCAAAGACCACGTCACTTTAATGTGTGTAGATGGAAATAATGAGTGTGGATTTCTCCAGTATCATCCCAGACATGTTTGTGTTGAATGTTATCACTTATTGCACCTTTGCAAAGGGCAGTGTGTATAGTTTATAAGATAAAGAATGCAGTTCCTAAAAGAAGTCAAGAAACATGTTTTTGCGGACAAATGCACCTGACGCAAATCTGTAACAATTTTAGGTCACACTATGTTTAATGAAAGGCTGAATTGTGTATTGAATATATATGTTACCAGTTGTGGGCTTATTCCTTTCAAAGTGCTTCCAGTTTCTTTTGTAGTCAGACAATCTAGGCAAAGTAATTATCTATAGAGATTCTTTTTAAATTTGTCAAATAGTTAATTGAATGTAAACACTTGGCACTGCTTTAGTTCTTATAAAAGTATTGTAATTAGCTACTTACTGGTTTTGAGGGTTGATGTTTGAAGAAGTGTTTGTAATATTACACAGTCAGAATTTAAGAAACAGTTGCTGTGCACAAAAATCACATCATATAACTGTACTGACCTTCAAAACGGTGAGCAGGGACACAGTTGGGTACAACACAAAGTCCGGGAGTGTACATTTAAACATCCAGTGTGTAGGATTTAGGGGGATATATTGGCAGAAATGGAATCCAGTATTCATAACTATGTTTTATGTATAATCACATGAAACTAAGACTCCTTGTGTTTTCCTTACCTTAGAATGAGCCTTTTATATCTACATACGGAGCAGGTCCTCTTCTACAGAGGCCGTCATGTTCTGCAGTAGCCCAGAACAGAAAACCCAAACTCTGGCTCTAGATAGGGCCATTCGCATTTTTGTGTCCACAGCATCACCGCTAGATGTCATGAAATCCTACATACTAGACCTTTAAATGTACAGCATTGATTCAGGCCATAAAAATTAGCGGGACTTTAAGTCTGAAAATGACACAACATTTGCAGTTATGTATTTTTTCTACTCAGCAGAGATACGTTGTCTTTAGAGGGAAAGTTAACACAAAATTGTAGATTTGTACATTTGTGCTCTGCAGTATCCACCTGTTTGAAAGATCATGTTTATTTTCTTCTTTTACCTCTAGAAATATTGCAGTTTAAATGTTTTGCTTTGGTACTTAGATTCAATAAACAGCCCACTGGGGTCAGCCGCCAAAGGTCTGTTCCCACACTTGTAGTTTTGAGGAGATCAGGCTCTTCCAGCCAATCAGCTGAGAGGGATCCTTTACAGCCCCTCCATGGTTCCCCCTGCTGGGTGCATGTCAACCAATAGGCCCCCATAGTCACAGTTTACAATGAGAAAATCTTATAGAATACAAATAAGCCTGTGGCAAAGATCCTGTGTGTCGCACCTCCCACCTCTTTCTGCTGTTACAGTACCAGTTTAGCTTTAAAGAGGTCAAAATAATCACCATTATGAGCTGTAAATAGTCAACATGGTCTCACCTTTATGTATATTTGCAACAGCCTTGAACCTAATGTGTTAGTGGAAGGATATGTTCTTTTAGAGGCTATTTATTTAATGCTTTGTCATTCATGTTCTCTTTTTTTAATCAAAAATGAACCAGTGAAAGCTGTATGTGATTTCTGTATAAACAGGTAATCCAGACTCATTAATCTTAAAACGGTTCGGTTCAGTCACTCTGTTCTTAATCATGTTTCAGCTGTCGGTATAAAAAGGAGGCTGTGTTGGAACAAATTCTTTATTGTGTGTTTCTTACATGGCTCTGGGGTGCAGTAATCCAAACCTCTTTGCCTGTTCGCACACTCATACTGACCTGATTCATGCTGTTAGAGATCACATTCACATTTGTGTTCATGCAGGCTGCAGCAGGTCTGTCATTGTGTTAGAGGCCTTGTCCAGTGTCTTTAACTCTTGTCGATTTGGAACCTTAATCTTTAAACAGATGTAATGTCAGACTCCAGCTGACCCGTGATGTACCTGGGTGCTTGATTAGAATTATCATGGTCTTACGCTGATTACTTATGGTATTTAATGGTTTTAATGGTCTGATATGAAATAAAATAGTATTTACCTCTGCTCTGTTGTGATGGTGTCCCCTTCTTTGCTGTTTGTCAAAGTGCCACAAGATGGAGACAGAGAGCCCAGCTAATCTGAGACACAGGGAAGCTGGTCAGAGGCGATAACTTCTTAACTCTCAGTGAAACTATGAACAGTAGCTTGGCACATTTTCTCCCACTTTTACTTGCTGATAATTGTCAGTGTAATGTGTATTTGTGTCAGTACCAACAAAGCAAAAACAAGAATTTGGCTTGCAAAGTCTAAAACTGTTAAGACTAACACTTTACAGCAAAGGATATATTTTACTTTAGGGTAATGAAACTGCAATTGCAAAGATTATTTCAGTAGTTCACAGACGGGAAACATGTAATGATATAATGTTTTCAAAAGGTTGGAGCAGCAGTCATATTAAAGGGGCACTCCAGTGATTGAGTGTTGTGCTTTCATAAAGTTGGAGGAGTTGCAAATGACATCCTGAATTTTATTCTTTAACATCCCTCCAAAAAGTCCACAAAATACCGCATCCTACACTTCCCATGATGCAACTTGATACGGCTGTCATTAGACCCTACCTTCTTGGTCTGACAAAATTTCCATCCACGAATCTTCATTAGGTTATTTTGATTTGGTTATGTATCACCTTTTTTAACTAACCTTTTTGGGAATATAGCGAACACATCATAGTTAAACAGCAAATCCAACAACAGCAGCCTGAGAATTTCAATATGATTTATTTGATTTCACCTTTACAAGTAATTCACTGTCAATACTGCTCCAGGGAGCCCTGCTATATTCATTCAAAAATAGCATTCAGACAATTAAAAATTGTGGGAAGTAAAAGTGGGAGAGGTGAGCTTGCACTAAAGAAAGAGTACAAAGACACTAACCCTGCATTCAAATCACAGACTTTTTCTTTTTGCTTTCAGTGCATACTACACAGGGTTTAAAATTGGCACCCGCCACTCGCCAAATGCGGGTAAAAATATGTTTTGGCGAGTAAAATAAATAGGTCACACGCCATTGGCAGGCTGCTGAAATATGCCGACTTTGCTATATAACAGGGGTGGCCAACCCGCGGCTCGCGAGCCGCATGCGGCTCTTTGCCTATCAGTGTGCGGCTCTTCGAGCCATTAATTAAAACCGTCGGCGTGCGGCTCTTCCGTCATAAAAAAATCAATTTATTGTTATGAGTGCGTATGGCCCTTTAAGAAATGTAACAGGCTTAAGTGGAGCGAGTGAGAGAGAGAGAGGAGTGCGCATGGGCAGGTGAGACGGTGTGGAGTTCGGGAGGAATGCAGGACTGCAGCGCGATGGTGATATCGCACAACAAAAAATGTCAGGGAAGAAATGCGTGTCTTTGTGTGTGTGTGTGTGTGTGTGTGTGTGTGTGTGTGTGTGTGTGTGTAGACGTGTGTAGTAGTGTTGCACGGTATACTGGTACCAACGGTAGACCGCAGTAGGCTGCTACTTAAACAACACGGTACATGACATGGTGCCACTACTGTGGGATAAGTTCAAAGTCCAATCAAAGGAGGGTGAGTGTCCATGCGCTGGCCAATAACAGCCATAGTGAGAAACGAGCCCTTCACATTTCTCTCTTTTGTGGCAGGTAACGGTCCACAAACCTCACCGCACTTTAGGGACTGTTCTTTACTTGTCAGGGGAGGAGGGCGGCTGGTTGATTCCTATTTTATTTATTTATTTTATTTTGATCCCCCCCATGTTAATCACTTATTGATGCTGTTTTTGAAGTATGAATAAGTCAATAAGTAATTTATTCTATTGAAATATCAGTGATGTATTATAAAAAAGTGATTTATCTTTTTATAAATGACAAAAGGCACATCTGCCTCACTTTTGCTGTGGTATCCTGATACTACTCACAACCGTGATACTTTCACTGGTATCGTACCGTGGGTCCCAATTTTGGTACTGTGACAACACTAATCTGGAGAGAGTATGAGAGGGAGAGACTGTGTGGATGTGTGTGTGGAGAGAGTGGGAGAGGGAGAGACTGTGGGTGTGGAGGGGGATGGAGAAAGACAGTATGAGAGGGAGAGACTGTGTTTCTGTGTATCTCTATTCATAGTTATTCATTTGTGTGTGAGGTAAATAAATCTGGCTTTGAAAATTGGAAATGTATGGATTTTGATTTTATGTCATTTCGTGTTTGTGTGAGAGAGGGAGTGCGTTTGTAAGCACACGTGATGTGGCTCTTTGTACTACCACGGTGATTTTTGTGGGTCTTGGTCTCTGACTGGTTGGCCACCCCTGCTGTATAACTTTCAACATAAATGCCAAACAGTAAGACAGACACAATTTACAGCTACAGCAGATCTACTGATTGCGTTTTGAATTTCAAATTTGTCCCTCGCTTTCCACCGTCATTCAACATTTAAAAATGTATCATGTTGTCTTGGATACCTATGCTCAGTCAAGAGAAGAAGAAAAAGGAGACGAAGAAGAAGACGACGACGAAGAAGAATTAGTTAAAAAAAACGAAGAAATTAAAGATGTGGCAACACATTGCGGGTGTGAAACCACAAAAACAGGGACAATTAACAATTGACAATTATCTTCATGCTTTATTCTGTTCAGTGGAAATCTGTTATAGTTAAGGTCGTGATTGGGAACAGCTCAGTGGCCGGTAAAAACACATTTTGGCCGGTAAAATTTCAAACCCTACCTGCCATTGGCAGGTAGATCAAAAATCTAATTTTATACCCTGATACTACACCTGTCCTTACAAAGCAAGTACTGTTGCATAGAATATGCATAGAACTGGGAAATACTACTTCATCAATATTGCGCCTTGAACTTTGAACCCTTTTGTTCAGACATCCATCACAGTCCATAGTGGGAAATTTGAAGTACAAAGAAATCGAATGCTGTTTGGAAGGCACTGACATTATCACTGAACATGACCTTAAAGATAAAATAAAATACAATTTGCCAAGATGGTCAGAGACAAAGGTTAACCTGGAGAGCTCTGCTGTTGTTACTTTTCATTTCATTTCATTTCTTTGTTACACACATGTATACATACAAAAGAGAAAGGGGGGGAAATCACATAAAGAAAATATTAAAAAACCACAGCAACAGAACATATATATATATATATATATATATATATTATATATGAATATTTTCAACAATAATATTTTGTGCAAATAAGATGGATAAATTAAAGTATAATATAATGTAAGGAAACATGAACTGTGTACAAAGTCTCTTATTTTGAGAGTTTGTCATCAATTAGAATACCCAAAAAACATGTTGTTGAAAGTCTGATTATTTCCTCATTATGAATATGAAGTTTAACTTGTTCACTGTCATATTTCCTGTTCCCAGCAAATAGCATGAAATTGGACTTTTTGACATTTAGTGAAAGTTTGTTGGATTGAAACCATGTTGAATAATTCATAACATCATGATTTAGGTCTCTGATGAGAGTTGTTAAATTTATATTTGAGACAAAAATGCTGGTATCATCTGCAAAGAGGAATGGCATTGTGGTGTTAGGTGCTGCAGGAAGGTCATGAATATAAATAAGAAATAATAAAGGTCCTAATATGGACCCTTGAGGTACACCATATTTCATAGTATTTCTTTTTTGACTCATGACCATTAATAAGAGCATATTGATTTCTGTTGTGAATATAATTACGGAGCCACTTATGAACATTACCATGAAAAAACGTATCTAAACAATTTCAAAAGCAAAATAGAGTGGTCTACGGTGTCAAATGCTTTAGAAAGGTCTAAAAATGCACTTATTGCAAATTCATTATCATCTAATGCTGCATGTATTCTATCAGTAAGTTCTAAGAGTGCCATATAAGTTGAATGATTTTTACGAAACCCATATTGATGACTATAAAGAATATTGTGTATATTTAAGTGGTCCAGGATTCTTTTATACACTAGTTTTTCTAGAATCTTTCAAGAAACATGGCAATATAGAAATTGGTCGATAATTTGTAAAGGATGCAGGATCGTCTGTTTTAAAAAACGGAATAACTTTGGCTATTTTTAAATCCTGGGGTATCGTGCCAGTTTCCAATGCAATGTTTGCAATGTAGACTGAATAAAAAATTACACACAACACTTGCCATTTAGTATGGTGGTAGTGATGCTGTTTAATTAGCATTTTGATGTGCCACACCTGTCAGGGGATGGATTATTTTAGAGAGGGAGAAGTGCTTACTAACTACTAACTAACTAACACGAATTTTTACACATTTGCAACCAAAATTCAAGATAAAAATAAATCTTTCAAGTGCATGAAAAAAGTCTTAGATCTTTAACTTAAAGCTGTTATAAATGGGAGCAAAATCAAAAGTGTTGCATTTAAATTTGTCTGTGTAGTTTTAAATTTTAAGTAACAACATACTTTGTAGATTGATTGATTATAGTCATTGCAGCTTCTGTCAGCTGTCAGTGAGCTGTCCTCTGTGTGCTGTTCAGTCGTTGTGGCTTGTCTTCCACTGCACAGAGAATTGTGAGTCGTACATCCTGGTATTGTATTTTTGGCATACTGTATTTGACATACTATGTATTGGGACATTTTCTGGTATACTAAATAGTATGGGTACTGAAACGCACCAAGAGTTTACAACCATCGTTTACAGTGATGATCGCAACATGCTGATGTTTTGCAGATATAACATTTACCATGTTTACTCTTGTAGTTTAGGGTGTGAGCATGCTAACAATTGCTAATTGGTAAACTCAAAGTACAGCTGAGGCTGATGGGGATGACGTTAGTTTTGCAATTAACTGACACACAACAAATGACACGTATAACTTCTGTCACTGACACATCATCTATTTAAAATGCACACACTTCATCTATCTGTATCTTCATCAAACTGCTTTTAACGCATCATCAACTGACATTTCAACTAATTCAATGATAAGTTAAGCTACTTTTGTTGTTTGTATACAAACTAAAATTCATCTGCCTGCAGGGCTCGCTTGTAAAACTATAGAGCTTTCAGCTCTTATACTTCAGAAGATACTACAAACCGCCTCAGTGCTTGGGCTTCGACTGATACATCTACTGCTCTCGTGTTTCAACTAAATCTGCCCATACAATGTCTGTTATATCTTATATTTAACATTCTAACTTCTTTACAGTGTTTGCATCTACAGTTTTCAGCAGCTAGCGCATGTACATTTTCCTCAGCAAATGTAGTCCTTTCAAGTTTAACTACTTTATGTCCTGTTACAAAACAATGTAATTTAAACAAAAAAGATCATGCTTTTAATCATATATTTTAAAAAAAAACAACAACAACAACAACAATATTTCTCTCTGAAATGTAATGGGAAAAATGTATAATGTAGGAAAAATGGAAATAATTTAGTAAGGTACAAATATCTTAAAAATGTACTTAAGGTCAGCATTCGTTTCCGCTATTACCATCCAGAACCTACAAAGGTTGCTACAAGACAGTCTTTAGAAATTAACTAACTTCCTTCCGTCCTTCTCTCATATCCCATCCCAGGAGCAGGGAGGAGTAGCAGAGCCAGCATCACAGAGCAAGGTGCAGACCTTGAGGGGTGAGGCAGATGAACTCAGTGACAAGATGAAGGAGAATATGAAAGGGATCATTAAAAAAGGAGAAAAGGTGGTCGACCTCCTCGCCAGATCAGAGAATATGAAAAAGGAGGTCAGTCTTACTGCAGTAATTCATCCTTTTACTATGATTTGTGTAAATTTGTTGTGCTGTGAGAATTGTTAACGCTTACAAAATTGCATCTTTGGTGTACTGTGCAGTTAGTGGGAGGTCAAATAAAGAGGCTATTTAACTATGTCCTCAGTGACTATGTGGCCTTTTTCTTGCTCTGACCTAACCTTTGAATTAAGCACTTTTCAGTAAGGCATTGTTCCAGCTGTACCTCAGTGGTGGTTAAGCAAATTAAGTCACAAACCTTTTGTCTTCAGCTCTAATGCCTCACTGCACAGGTGGTATTAGTCACCATCCGTAATGACGTTACTGCTGTCTGTAAAGGGAACAACCAGTCATTCAAGTTTTCTCATTTCAGGAATGAGCAGAAAAAAAAACTGTACAACAGTTCACCCCAGTAGAAGTATTTAGTGGTAGTATAGTAGTATAGGTATAGTATAGTGATAGTAGCATTTATTGATCTAGATTGTTGTGGTGTGAGTTGCAGACTGTTAGAGATATCAGATGCAGGGATATCTGCCTTCTCTCCAATATGATAAAACTAGATGGCACTCAGCCTGTGGTGCTCAGAGCGTCAAAATATATATTTTTGATTTTGGGGTGAACTGTTCCTTTTTTCATAGCACTTTTCCATTTAGCATTGTGAATAAGTCACGCTAGTGAGCCCGCATGCATAGCGCCAGGAATGAATAGAATGTTGTCAGTTACACCTGTGTGACCAGCCAAAATGTACAAAGGTCTGTTGCTTGTGGTTTTGAAGTTAGTGTAGGCTATATTTTCTGTTGCTCTATCAAAACGGTGGTAAGTGTTACATGCTGTCTGTCTCAAACTGTTCTCAATGACATGTGATTCAGGTATAGTTAGAGGATAGAGCTAATGAACTTTAAGGGAAACATTAAAGAGTTTCGGTTCTGTGTCTTTAACAGAAACATGGACCAGTGTGTTCATAATATATAATGTGTCTCCCTTCAATGTATTGTCTCATTCCCCTCCCTACTCAGGCTGAGGACTTCAAGTATAGGAGTAATAAAGTGGAGAGCAAATACTGGTGGAAGAACGCCAAGCTTATCACACTCATCGTGGTGGTCGTCCTCATCGTCATCCTTATCATCATCCTGCTGGCCACCGGAGTCATCCCTGTCAGTGCCCCTGTGACTCCTGTAGTCACTCCGTCCTCCAAGCCATAAACACGCATACACACACACACACACACACACACACACACACACACACACACACACACACACACACACACACACACACACAATGTACCTGCAGCAGACAGAATGAAATCATGAACAAACATATGTCTGTTACAAAGTAAACAAAGTATCACTCACACAAATCAATGGATTTATCTCAGCAGCCCTCATACATGTGAACCTTCACAGAGGACAGCGATTGTTGCGTTCTTGCATATTTTTTTTCTTAAATGCAAAATTCTGAAGGAAATAGAAATGACAGTACCACTTTGTTTTACAGCCTGCAAATTAGAATGTATATTTTTTTCTAAATATGTGGTGCAAACAAACTTGCATGCATGCGTGCATTATTATTGTCTCGGGAACCAAACAGGCTACATTGTATTATGAATAATGAATAAATAAACTTTCTTTAAAAAAAGATTTCATTGAGTTTTATTGGAAAAACAAATGTACAGGTACAGATAATCTGTAAACAGATAAATATGCATGGAAATATATTCTGATTCTGACTCTATTCTGATATTCTGCAAAATCACATGATGGTAAAATTCTTAAAATCCATAACCTTCTACAGCTCTGTTTCATCAACTGTCCACTATACATGTATTTAGTTTCATATCTTTCTCCTAAGCTGGGAGGACATTGGAGGATTTTGGACCATTATTCTGTCCAATGTCTTTAAATATATAAAGCAGAGATATTGCAGCTTTTGACTTCTTCCACTATACTCAGTGTTCCTGCTGCTGTGAATGTGCTGTGAAGCAGCAGAGGTCACTGAAGAGGGCACTGAGCGAAAACAAGCATAGCTTTGTAAGGCATGAGAGCTCTGCACTTTAACATATGGCTTTGGTACTTTGATTCAATAAACACAGCACCAGGGTCACCTGTTTGAGGTCAGATTTCAGGACAGTGTCTGTTCACACACTTTGAGCCAACAAGCTGAGAGATCATTTACAGCCCCTCTGTGGTTCCTCCTGCTGGGCCTGTGTCAACCAATAGGCCCTCAGAAATCACAGTTTATAACTAAAAAATTATATTCCAAAACATATTTCAGTCGTGTGTTTGCAGACTGCAGCCAAGATCCTGTTTATCTCACCTTCCACCTCTCTCTGCTGTTAGACCACCACTTTAATTTCAAAGAGGTCAAATAATTCCCATTATGAACAATAAATAGGCACCATGGTCTCACCTGTATTCTTGCAACAGCCTTTAACTTGTTAATGCAGGTATCTATTCTTTCAGACGCTATTTATTTAGTTTTTCACATCTGCTATATTCTTGTCCTGTTTTATTAACAGAATCTATCTTTCTATCTATCTATCTATCTATCTATCTATCTATCTATCTATCTATCTATCTATCTATCTTTTTCTCCCTTGTTGTTTGCCACAAGATAGAGACAGAGAGTCCGGCTGCTCTGAGACTTAGGTAAGTAGATATGTGGAGATTCTCTGCAGCCTCTGTGATGGTGGTTCAGATCTGCTTATGGTGAAACCATGAAGGGCATAATGGCACACTGTCTCACACTTCTGGTTTTTGTTACGTCCATTGCCCTTCTTTAGTGATACAAATAAAACAAAGCTACAGTGTAGTCATAATAGAGAAACAAAATGTTGGTGGAGTTTTTGAAATACTCTAATCCCCTCACTGAAAAGGACATTTGACTTTGTAAACATTTTAACAAAAGTGGGTCATATTAGTTTGAGTACTGCAGAGAATGCAGTGAGAAAGAAAAGGGTGGTATAGCCTACAACAAATCAGGCCCAGCTGGTGAGGCTAGGGGCCAGAATGCCTTCATTGTGCACACATCTGTTTTTAAATATGGAGAGATGAAACTCGAAGGTCTACTAACTGATATATCTGTTGTTAGTTTTTTATTAAATGTTTCTTAATTACATTAAGGCAAGGCAAAACAAAAATTCGGGTAGACTGTTTAACATGTTGCAACAGGCCCACCTCTCCTGTTGACTCAACAACAGTGGACCTCTGTGTCCCATCAGAATGGATCTGCTGTTTTGTCAGTTCGTGGTGACTAAACTATTAATGTTTTATCCCCATGACAAAAGGCCTGATGAGTTTTCGGAACAACACCCCCTTAGACAAACACAAACAAAAAAATCCACTGAAAGCCCATTTGTGACTGATGGGAAATGAGCCTGGCCTCAGACTGCTGTAGTCATGCGGATGTGAGTCTTCCATCCATGGACAAGTATTTGACAATGATGCAAAGGGAGGGTGGTCAGCATGCTGAATATGGCCATTGTTTTTGCTCAGCTTTTTCCTGAAGAAGCCTTTTGTTGGCCGGGTCTCTGACCCCAGCAGCTCTGACCTGACAAAGTCTCACGTGTTACCTCAGTTAGAAAAAATGGTAAATAAAGTATCCCAGATTATTATGGTAATTATGTGTTCACTTTGATAATGCAATAGTGAACTTAATCTGAGGTATACTAGAGGCTGTTGTAGGTTAACAAGGTCAGTGCTGACAGATTTGGATTGAGGTTGATGATACAGTGTTGCCATTCAATCTTCTTAATAAAGCATATCATTTAATATACTTTTACTTTAGTGGGCTACACTATACTATGTTGGATAAACACTACATAGCTATACTGCATACTATAGCCGACTATACTGTACTCTACACTACACTACACTACACTACACTGCATGCACTGCACTATACAATGGTATACTATACTATAATTTATGGTTAAGTACACTACAGTAGAGTATAGAATACTACAACAGTCCTCCACTGCATACACTGCACTGCACTGCACGATACTATGCTATGCTATGCTGTACTGTACTGTACTGTACTGTACTATACTATACTACACTACACTATACTATACAATATTATATTTTATGGTTAAGTACACTACAATATAGTATAGAATACTACAACAGTCCACTGCATTATACCATTGTAGGTGTAATATTATATAATAGTACACTCTTACTATACTATACTATACTATACTATACTATATGGTTTATGGTTTGGTACACTACTAATATTATATGATATAGTATACTAGTACACTACTACTATATTACATATACATACATATTCAACCTTTAAACGATATGTAACAAAATAATCTGTAAAAATGTATGTGGTACAAAGACAATGATTCACAATCTTTGAAAGCTGTGTGAGCTTAAATTAGTTTATGGACATAAGCACGAGCCTTTGAGAGTGCAAACTATCAAAAACTAATCAAAACCGCTGTTTGCATAGAGCCAGTGACATGAAGCTCAGGGGGATTTTGAACTATCACAAAGTTCACAGGAAAAAGAGGATTTAGCTCTTTAAGGTTTTTAGAAAGAAATGTGTGAATTCCACTTTCTGATATTTCTTTACTTTCAGTTCCCTATTCCCTCCCCCTATTTCAGCTTAAGATCCCCTATTTGTTTACATCCTCTTTTTGCATCCTTTGATAAAGATTATAAGGACTGTAGCACAGCAGTGCAGTAATGAATTAATCAGTTAACAATTTCATATTAACAAAGTATGTCTTGAGCTCTCAGTTGTGTTTGAACCTCTTCCATAATCAGAGGTAATGGGGTCTGTCTAATGGTGTTTTGTTTGGCATTCAACTATGAACATGAATGAATCGAAGACTGTTGGAAAGAATTTCAATTATCTGTGTGAGTGACGCAGTTGAGCTACAATGGAGTTGTGTTGTCTGCCTGTCAGCTCCTTATCATGAGTGTGGTAGGGACACACACATAGCAGCAGCAGCAGTTGGGATTAAAAGCCTGTGTAGTCTCCTGTGCCATGCAGTTTTAGAAACTGATGACTAACCCAGGAAACCAATGGAGACATTTGGTCTGTTTCGGTCTTGATTTGACTGAACACATTTCAAGAGTAACTGTAGGTAACTGTGCCACATTTTAGAGCCACAAGGAAGTCTATTGCAAGACAAGGACACCATTGTATTCTTTTCAATTACAAGAGAAAGGATTCCAGTTAAATGATACTATACAGACATCAAAACTAAAGGCCAGGTCACAATATATTACAGGATTCTATGGTAAGAAATAAAGCACCATAAAGTGCAAAAGGTCATATTAAATGTACTTTTTCATGCCTCAGAAATACTGTAAGTCCCAGTGGGGATATTACATAAACATTACACATATTTCTCACAAGGGTGGACCAGCAATCACCATCATAAAATCTTATACAGCCCATAAGAGGCAACACCCCTCAGTGAGCAAACAGCACATAAATGTTTTGCAGTAAGTCTGCAAAGGCCTGCTAGAAATGGACTCGTCAAATGTTCATGCCATGCCAAAGATGCAACAAGAACATGAGTCCAATGCTGCCAAATTGTAACTGAACAGACAGCGAACAGGCTAAAGGCATAGCTGTGTGTTTATGATACATCTGCTATGCAGCTCTTAGTTTTCCTGCTGTGTGAAGGAGATTAGGGAATATTGAAATAGAGTCCAGTGCTGGTGCATTCAGGTGCCCTTAGTAATTTTAAGACCAAGTCAAGCACAGAAGCATTGTCAGCTAAATAAACTAACATACTGTTATTTCAGAATGTAACATCGTTTTATATGTTACTGGATTACTGATGCATTAACATGTAAGATGCATTTTATTGTTGTAGCTAGCTGAGTTGGAACTCATGTTCACCATATACTGTTGAGTAACGCTTCATGTGTTAGGTAATCATGATTTGAATATAAATGCAATGTATGGAATGGTAACTAAGTACATTTACCCATGCACTGTACTTAAATAAAGTACGGATACAACTTTATACTGATCTGCCACTATTTGACATTAGGTGTTAGTTAATTTAATTGACAAAATATGAATCAACTAGTAAATTATGATGGATTATTAGGTTTGAAAGATACTCAGCAATATATTAAGTATTTCCACTTTTACTATCTGCAGCATTAATGGTGCTTACACAATGATGCATCGCTGCTTATATTCTGGTGATAATATATATTATACTGATTATTCTGCATAATGACTTTATTTTGGGCAGTCTGAGTATGTTTTGATGCTAATACTTATGTACTTTTGCTAAAACGTCCAGTGAGTAGGATTTAGGGTGATATATTGGCAGAAATGAAATAAGAATCATGTTTTCATTACCTTCGAATGAGCCGTGAATATCTATGTAAGGAGCGGGTCCTCATCCATGGAGATTGCCATGTTGCACCACCATGTATCTACAGTTGCCCAGAACAGACAAACACAACACGGGCCCTAGATTGGCCCATTTGCATTTTCTCATCAGCCGCCATAGATCACAGCCCCAGCATGATGAAAAACTGGCATCAGAAAACCACTGATTTTTTCGTAAAATGAAATTTCAGTGCTTTTACCGGTTTAAATTGCCGAGTCCGTTTGTTTTGGAGAGGAAGACACCTCTGTGGATAATTTGGCTCCTGATAAAAACTTCCTGACCATCTCATCAGAAATAAGTTGAACAAACATTAAGTTATCAGAGAAAATAGGTGAGCATATATTAGCAGATGCCTGGCTTTGGTTGCCACAACTTATTTCCCCCTTCATGACAACTGTGCAGCGGGGAATTTTTGTATAACTCACCTATTTACATTTTATCAAGGCTTAAAGGTAAGTGTAATTAAGACTGGGCCGCTTTGTATGACAGGCTGTCTGTTGATAGTGTCCTTGGTTTCTCAGTCAGATCCACCACTCGCTCCTCCACTGCACCAGTTTCTCACCCAAAAATGGTTCCTTCTGGCTCCAAAAAATAAACAAACAAACAAAAAAAAAAAACAGGATGGTGACAGTTGAAATGCTCAAGGCCTCAAAACTGAAATCCACAAACCAATGGGTAACTACATCCATTACTTTTGGATGCCACTAATTCCCCTTAAATCTTACATACTGTTCCTTCAAGTGTGTTTTGAATGCAGACTTGTATGCTACTTGTAACAGAGTATTTTTACACTGTTGCTATTTTTATTTTAGGGAAAGATCCGAGTACTTCAGTCACTAAAGCCGTCAAAGAATTATTGATCAAATTTAGGCTTTCCTATTTTTAACTACTTCATTGTGTCCTGTTGAGTAGCAAAACAATGCATCGTCAGTAAACATAAAGCAGCAGAAGTAACTAGTACCTATAGCTGTTAAATAAATGTGACAACGTTTGTTTTTTTGTTTTTTGTTTTTTTTTAATCTCTGTTTTTGCCTGAAATGGAATTGAGTTATGATTAAAGTATCCTAACATAAAATAGAAATATTCAAGTAAAGTATCCCAAACAGCAGTTTGGTAAATGTATGGCTAGATATTTTGTATCACTATAAAGAAGCCTTCATGGAATATGGTAAACTGGGGGAAATCCAGCGCATCCCGGTCAGTTCCAGCTAATCGAGCCATCAACCAACAAATCAACAAGTCGTCAAATCCGGGGAAGTCCTGACTTTATCGAATCAGCATTGCGGTCACGTGATCACCTTCTGTAATTGTACGGTTTCCGGGAATACCCTGAACGCATCATAATTAGACTGCACTGGAGTCAAACGACAGGCAGAGAGACGACCGCAGCTCGGGAGAAGTGAAAGTGACAGAGAAAGAGTGCAAACAAAAAAAAAAGCAAACCGCAAGTAGCTACTCGCTTGTTTGACGACAGAAGGTGGAACATTCAGGCAGGTTGAAAACACCAGAGCTGGTATGCTGTTTCCTGTTTCTAAAGCTGACTGAAGTCGCACTATAAATGCATTGGATCCGGTGACAGCTTCGACGCAAACACAACAAGAGAGACGAGGCAAACATGGTGAGTCAATATCAGTCTCCTATTTGTCTTAATGGCTAACAGCTTCGATGAATAAAGACAGAGAGGGAACTTTGTTTTGGCAGACTGCTCTTTAAAAGTGTGATTTGACCTTTTATAACCTGTGGGCAAAGTCCCACACGATAAGAGTGGGTAAATGGGACACGGCAGCTGTCAACTGTTGCGTCTTCCATTTTAAATGACGAATATTTAAGCAGAAAATAATTAAACTGAGATTCAACATGCTTTTTTATTTAGTTGGAAACACGGTGTGAGGTCGGAATACACCGAGGTAAATTTTAAATAGATAAATACACTTAAGTGAATACAAAAATATATTAAAAAGACACTGAATAAAAGCATGATAATTGTCTTTTCATGGCTGATATGGAGTAAGTTAATGTAATGAAGGTGAAAAATAGCAGTAGGTGTGACGTAAGACATAAATGAAATAGACACAATTATTAAAGTAATATCTATAGAATTAGTTTTCTAGTGGGTCCTCTCTTGCATTTTTGTCTTTTTCAAGATGAAGGCAGTTCGTGAAGTCATGATTTAAGAATGTATTTCTGGCTTTCAACAGCTGCATGGGTTAAATCCCAATAACTCTACTTAGATATGAATGAACATAACCCAAGATTAATCATTAGCTAAGAGACAGCCGTTGCTTTCACTGTTCAAATACCAGAGAGCACCATACTACGCTATCATGAACGTGCTATAACCTGATGTGGGTGTGGTTTCTCTGGATAATGCCAGGTACATTAATGCAGGCAGGAGGGAGGGAGTGAGGGAAGGAAGGAAGCAAGGAGGGGAACTGGAATGGGCAGCAGTTCCTGTGCTAAGACGTCGCCGGCTGAATTTTAAACACACACACTATTGTTCAGTTACCATTTGGTAGGGCCAAAATGTAGATAACTGGGCTTTCAGGGCATCCATTAATCAGTTTCCACCAGCCATTGATATGACTTTTACTATTCTTAGCCCACAGTGAACTGATGCAGACAGAGTGTTTTTAACAGGAAATGACAATGAGTTATGAACCAAATCGAGAAGCAGAGAGCACATTTGTTTTGCTCTATCTGTCAGTTTCCTGTTCCTGCCAACTTCTGAGATGCTGCCTTCCTCTCATGGCGCACAGGGCAAAGGTGAAGGAGAAACCTGTCAGGATACAAATTGCTTTGAGGTCAAACTACTCTCTAAACATCCCGTTCCAGGGTTCTTATCAATCTGTAGTTACCCCGTTGTTGTTGTTTTGCCCTGTGGTGCTGCCTGGTTTCTGCAGGAACGTATTCTTCATGATCTGGCAAACCTACTTAATTTTATTAGTTTCATGTCTCACAACCTGTTCCTCTTTTCACTTAAACATACTGTTTTTGTTTTGGGGAAGGTTACTGTGAATCATCATTGTGTTCAATAACATGCTTTTAAAACAGTTACCAGTATTTTAGTTACAAATGAATGTACTCCTGCTTCAGTCCCCTTGAAAAAAACATGTCACAGCAGGTTGTCTTGTTCTGCTTTAATTCACTGCAGGGCTTTTCCTGTGTTTATGAAACAGTACACTAGTCTGATCTCTATCAGTCAGACATACCTGTTTGGGTTTGGTTTTTTTCAGTTGGCAGCCTGCTGGACAAGCTGTATGATTTTCATTTTACTTACCTTTTTAAAATTTGTGCTAAACCATAAACATGAAGGAAGTACAGATTTAAGAATCTAGCTTAAACAGAAATTGCAGAGCTGATGCACCGATTAGCACAAATAAAAAACAGTCTGAGTAAATAAAGTTCTAGTGTGTAGGATTGGTGGCCTCTAGTGGCGAGGTTATAGTTTGTAACCAATTGAAACTTCATTAGTGTGCAAAGCATGAAGAAGAACTGTGGTGGCAAACACAAAAACACAAATGACCCTATTTAAAAAGTGTTTGGTGTGTCCACTCTGGGCTGCTGTAGAAACAAAACAGCAGACTCATTGGAAGAGGACCTGCTCAGTATGTAAATATAGTCAGCTCATTCTAAGGTAACAAAAAAAGAAAATTGAAATAGACATCTTTAATTGATTACATTGATTGATAGGAACAAAACATTTACTGCAAACAAGCCTTCTCAAATTTAGGAGAGACTTGTGGCTAGCCATAGAACCCATTTTCATTCAAATATCTTGAGGTGAGAGTTCAGGTTACATCTTCTAATTTGCCACGCCAGTTGTTCCTTCACAAAAATTTAGCCTGCCATTATGTAGCCCCTGTCCCGACAAGCTATGCCGACACAGTAGGTGTCAATAGATACTTCAAGTTGTCTAGCTTAACAAGATATCACTGCCTTTGCAATAGCTTTTAAAAAAAAATGAGTGCACCACAGCCTCCTAGAAAGACAGCATCATTGGGTCCAATTATTTTCGCTGGGTGGGGCATGCCCACACTTTAAAAAATTCCACAACTCTAGTTTGTATCGCGGGCCTCATGACTTCATCAGGGGTTGTTTTCTCAGACTTGACTAAACTCCATAGCTGCAGAAGACAATAAACTACTATTTCCCCTGAGTGAGTTGTACTCCCTGACTTGTATGCATACGATTGCTGGTGTTATGCAGAAAAACTTTTCTGAAGCGCAAGAAGACTTGAATATTTCAGGTACATTAGATTTAATTAGACCCTCTCTAAAACGACTTACAATAAGTGCATTCAAAGTTAGCAGGAACACGAGCTAGAAGTTAGAAGTGCAACACTGAAACTTAGGTAAGGATTATTCTTAAGAAACAAATAGCTGACACAGGGTGTTATACCAGGTATTATCATTACCAACCTTTCTGTCACTACGGGGAAGTTCAAACAATGCGAGCAGATACATTCTTCCAAAAAGTCCCAAATGACTGAATGAATTCACATTATGTCTCACTCTTTAACCATGTTGTGTGTGTTGATTGGACAGGAGAATGGGAAGAGCCGCCTGCAGCAGGCCCACGAGGATGTGGAGGAGGTGAAGGTCATCATGCTGGACAACCTGCAAAAGGCTGATGAGAGATCTGGCAAACTGGACGACCTGGAGGATAGGTCTGTGAAGCTGGAGGAGAGGGTAAGCGGGAGGAGATCAGGGAAGCTGTCCAAGTGGAAAGAAAAAAATCATTACATAAAGTCAGACAACACCATTTTAACTAAGTGTGGAATTCTCTGGGTTATATGGATAAGGTGGAGCAAATGGCACACGCACGCACACACACACACACACACACACACACACACACACACACACACACACACACACACACACACACTCACTTTCCACAGGCATCCAGGGATTTAAAGTAGGAAATGTCATATTGATGTCTATAAATACACCTTAGGTGGAGCTGGAGAGGAAAACAAATGTACAATTTACATCCTGATTGTGTTTTATGGTGCTATTTTTAGAAAGGTATTTCCTATTGTTTCCTAAGATGAATGAACCGAGTTGGTCTCCCTGGGTATGACAGAGTGAGTCCAGGACATGCCACGAGGCGAATGTCCGTCCGGGGGTCGACAAGTGGGTCACTTCTTTCCCACATTGCCCTGCTGGTCAGTGTTACATAACACTGTTCAGCAGTTCTCAGACAACTTAAAAAAAGCAAACAGGCAGACAAATTTTAGTTTAAGATCCACTTGGATACTTTGATTGCATGGATGATGACTGACAAACTAGGAAAGTGGTTCTCACATTGAAGTGCAGCTCATATCAGGAAAAGTCCTCAGAATTTTGGCACCATGATAAAACTCAAAGCTGTACCAGTTTTTTTTTTTTTTTTCAAAAATAAATCAAATGAACTTGTGATGTGAAAGGGGTCACTAATAGTGACAAACCCACAGAGAATTATCATTACCTCTAAGGAGCCTTTTAGCATCTTTCAGTTTATTGCTTTGGTGTTATGGCTCACAACATTGTTTTGCTCCACTCTCACTGCTGTTCTCCAACAGCAGCAGGCAGCTGTTTACAGTGAGAAAGCTCTGATAGAAATTTTGCCTGCCCGGCACCAAACAACAGAACTTAAAACAACAGAACTTATAATGAATGACTGGCTATAAACAAGACACTGAATGAATGCCAATATTGTGTCTTCTTGATATATATACTCTTAAAAAAACACCGTCTTCGTGACACCTTTATATAGTGATGATATGTCGTTGTTGTGTGAAAAAGGCAGCAGTGTCTGTAGAATCTGTAGGCATCAGTGCAAGATTTTGGCATCATTCCGGTTATTATAGTCCTGAGTAATAATTATCAAACATGTTTGAGTGGCAGGCAAAAAAGTCCATGTAGAGAGCAGCACATTAGCCAAAATGCAATCTCGGAACCCATCAGCTACAGTTTGACGACAGTTTAGCTTTTTGTGTTTTTTAATCTGCATTCATATGCAGATATTTGTCTATAGAGATTAGCCAAAATGACTGGCACCACAAGAGTCCTTACCAACTTCAACCTGAAATATTGGCTGTCTGCTTTGGCCCTAAACAATGCTTAGCAGAGATGAGAGCAGAGAGACTGAATCAAAACAGTAAAATATGAGCTGTAATCCAAAACAATGAGCTGAAAGAAGCTAAAATGCTCTGCAAAACTGAGCAGAAGTGCTGAGTCAGGTGATAAGGTTTGGCTTCATGAGGGACCCCTTTCACATTACATGCAGTTATTAAATGTTGTTAACTTTTATTTAAACATTTGTTGTATTGTATTCAAAATTTTAGTATTACTTTATTTGAGCAGATAATCTCATTCCCAAGAGAGAAGAACTGGTCAAGACACAGCAGCAATACTACACAGAGTTACTAGTGCAGCCTAAAGTTTTATCATGGAGCTAAAATTCTGAGATCTTCACAGAGCTGCTTTCCTTGTTCATCTGTTCCTAATCCACGTCATCACAAAGTGCATTTTTGTGTTCATTGAGTTTAAGTTGAGTCTCCTGCCTGTTTGCTTTTTTAGTTCTTTGAGAACTGCTCAGCAGTCTGATGCAACATGGTCCAGTGGGGCAATGTAGGAGTCAGGTGATAAGTCTTTGTGGCTACACCTTTCATATCACATACAGTCATTTGATTCATTGTTGTCATAGAAAATGTAGATGGGTGCAGCTTTAAGTTTGCCAAGGTCTAATACAGAGTCTTTTCCTACAGAACTTTGTTAACCTGCCCATAGTCCATGTCAAACTGTAGCAAGGTTTGCTCTTTAGTTCACGAATAAATACTCAGCAGTGTGATGTAACGCTGCCCAATGAGGCAACATTGGAACTATGTGACCTGCTTGTCTACACCCGGACACGTGATCCATTCTTAATATAAACATATTGAGTATTACCACTTTAAGAAAGGGAAAGAAAGGGAACAACTAAGAAATTTTCAAAAGAAGTTTTCTTTGTAGGCTTTGGAAGTGTTATAGAAGTTAGTATGTAGGCAGTGGACAAATAAATCAATCCCACTGGCATAATGTTCCAAATGTTCAAGACTATCAGACATTTAAAAACAACAACACCATGTAACATCTCCTATTTGTTTGTGTTTTCTCTTTCAGAGTAAAGTTTTTCAAACGACCGCCAACCAGGTGATGCAAAAGAAACGATGGGAGAACAACAAGATGAAAGTGGTGTTTATCGTCATCGGAGTGATAGCGGCCCTCATCATTATCGGACTTATAATCTTTGCTATTGTTGATAGCACAGCAGGAAAATAGCTCCTTTGCCGAAGAAAAGAAAACAAGATATCGGGACTGAGGGAGATGAAGTGGACAAAGATAAAAATGTCCAGGTAGAAGAGGAGAACAAACTGTGGGACTCTAGCATCTCGCCTGAACTGCTCAGTCTGCATATTTCTGTGTTTGAAGATATTTATGGGAGTATCAGTCCTACTCTTCATCAGTGTCAGTTCATATGGTACCATTGATTGCTCAGCTGCTTTGCTACTTTTTAAAATAACTTTTCAAAGGTCATGTCTCTGTCAGGTCCATATTAGAAGCACACTCCAATCTTTGATCTAACGATTAGATCTAAATAAGAGGCACTCTGGCTTCACCCCACCATTTTCACAAAAAACTATGAATAACTAATATTTTTAACCAAACGGATACTTTGTACTTTTTGTTTGTACATAGTGCTTCATGTGCAAGTGCACCACACAAAGGAATAGAACACTGTTATCAGTGGTCACTGAACTGCAGGCAGAGTCTATTTCACCAACAATCATTTTAGTCAGCTGTCAGTGCAAGAAGATGGAGGAGAAAACAGAACAGGTGTAAAGTTGATGAATATGTGCAGCTTCAGATAGCTTCAGATTGCCAAAAAAAATTGAAAAGATTGTCAATTAAAATTCCATGTCAAAATGTGCAAAAAATGAAATGTCTATATCATTAAAATGTGTTTAATTGTGTTCAAGAGTCACTTTATTTTGTGGAGCTATCATTTTTGTTGGATTGGGAGATTCATTGAAGTTTGGACTAAATCAGATTTGTTTCAGATTTCTTTTTTCTTGTGCTCTCAAAAGTAGTAAATCATTATAGATTTTTTTAAATTTTATTACAGTTAGTCTGCAGTTTTAGTAAAAAACAAATAAATGAAAATATCACAATGTACACTGACACCTGCTGGACAAAGTTTTTACTACAGTCAAATATGCAGAATGGAGAGAAAAAAAAATTGTCATCCATCAGTGGCAAAGCAAGTATTCAGATCCATTACTTCAACAAAACTACCAATACTACACTGTAAAAATATGTTAGTAAAAGTCCTGCATTAAATATCGTACAGAAGTGAAAGTACGTTGGTACAATCAGAAAATATGTATTTAAGTACTGAAAGTAAAAGTACTCAATGCATAAAATTTTAATTCAGTTTAATAGAAGTAGAATTAAGTAGAAGTAGAAAGTGGCATGAGATTAAAACACTCAAGTAAAAGTACCTCAGATTTGTACTTAAGAACAGTACTTGAGTAAATTTACTTAGTTACATTCCAGCACTGTCAGGCATATTGTGCTATGAGTTAAAACAGTTAACATTTATGTAATCAGCAATGGACACTCACTGTTTATCAAAAGGATGATGGTGTGTGAAAGCCTTGAAAATAAACCTGAAGCTATATATCATGACGGCACTGAACATAAAATAAATAAAATAAAAACTAAACATAAGGTGTCGGTGGTCTGTATAGTCAATAACTATATTTACCATTATGTTCCTAACCAGAACTGTCAGTCTCTGCTGTTGGTAAATCTAACCATGTGAATCTTGGTGACTAGAACCATAGGCCCATTGATTCAGCTATTTCGGGCAACTACTTTTTCAGGTGTGGTAATATGTCACCTTCACACTCCAGTGAAAAATTAAAAAAGCATTCATACCCAGAGGTGCTGTTCAGCTCCTCTGTAGCCATTTCTATTTAAATGATTCCTTAACGAAGCTAGGACACTATTTGCAGTTAAGGTTTGAAATGGCTGCATTTACACTGGATGCATTGTAGACCAAAATCAATAAGCAGTCACTATGAAGATAACGTTTGGTAGGAAAATATGCAGTTTCTAGCCTGCCATGTGTCTGCAACAAACAGGTGGTGGGTCAACACCAGCAAAATCAAAACAACAAATTCAAGTTAATACAATTAACAAAAAGAGCCATGTCTTTTAGCTTCCTTCTGGTTGCGTCTATGCAGATAGTTTTGAATTTGTTTGTGCCAGATTTGGAGATATCTGTCTCTGACATATCTGCTGTCTCACCAATACATTGGAGGTGAAGTAAGTTTAGTTTGTGGTGCTTGGGGCATTGTAAAATTACATATAGAATTTGGAAGACTAAGATCATTCCCTTCCAGCAACACTGTACCTGTTTGTCTGAATAACCCACAGAGCTCACTGTCAACAGCCTTTCCTGGAACTAACTTCCCTCAAAGAAATAGTCCCTATAACTAGGCAAGGTCTGTTGAGGTCTATAGTGTTTGTCATAGGCTGCAAAATGAAGTCATTAACATTTCTAACAAGAGGACGGGCATTGATTTTGAATCTCTCTTTGGTGTATTGAGGATACAACTTGGTTATCATAGCAAAGGTCCATCCCAAGCTTATTATTTTTTAAAAAGGAGATAAATTTTATCTGGGAGGAAACATTCACGAAAAAAACTTGGGAAGATAAAAGTAGTGCAACTTTTCCATATGCCGACAGGGCAAACACCATCTTTAACTTTCAAGAACTTGTCTCTCAATGTGATAAACAGTCTGTTTTCTTCTACTTCAGAGTCAGGTCAGCTTGCAAAGCCTATGGGGGTGACTGGGGGTCAGATTTAAAAAACTGTCCTATTTTAAGTTGGATGCTCCAGAACCAAGACAGATGGTGCCATATAGGTGAAGTTAAACTCTCAAAAAATATATGCCTACATCAGGAATGCAAGCTTGAGAAAAGGGTATATCTGCAAGGCTGGCATGGAATTTGGGATGATGTTACTGATGTTTTGAAAGATCCATGTCATCAGTATATACATTTGAAATAGAGTCATAGAGCATAGCAAACACAGAGACTTAGACATCAAATGAGATTTTTACCTGACCCTTATTGCTCATTTTGCTCCCATGGAACTGGTAGTTCTTTTATACATGGAAATATCCAGTGTTTGGGGTTTTTGGGGGAAGGTTATTACCCTTGCACAACTAACGGGGATAAAATTACCAATGGACTCTGCTACAATGATTCTTTCCCTTATGGAAAAAGCACCCAGCGTCTGGCTGGCAGGCCTGACTGCAGTTAAGAAGATTGAAGTCTTATTGGAAACATCCTCGTGATATTTCAAGTATTCACTGACTTTTGAGCTTTTTGGAAATGTCTTACCTGGAACTATCATCAGCATGAGTCACCGATGCAAGACGATTTTGATATGTGGACAAATTTGATGTATAACTCGAAAGATCTTCTATCTAAATAAGGTCGCTGTGTCTGTGTAGGCATCAGGCTACTGTCCTCCTGATTGGTGGAGGGGAGCAGGGTGAAAAGAGGGGTGGGAGTTGAGGGGTAGCTGGTAAAAGAATCAAACTGTATTCAGCAATCTGTTGTACAGTCTGTAATTTGTTGATGCTGAAATACAAAATGAGTGGTAAAAAAGGAAATTAATTTTCTGTTCAGATGTGACTTTACACCTTATTTACACTAATAAAATTACCTTAATGTCCCAAAGGGACTGTTCATTATTTATGAGAGGAGAGGGGTGGTGCAAAACAGGGAGGCACTTCAAATATTTTTTTAAACACTGGAAGGAGTTATATTTTTTCTGTTTGGCCTCGGGGAGGGACTTTCATTTTTAAATCGCTGTATTTTGTATTTATTTTACACCACACATCACATTTACATAAAGTCTCCACATCTAATTCAATGCATGTTTTGCAAATCTTTGATTATATCTGTTCATTTATTTATTTGCACAAATTGCACATATTCTTCTTGCTGTATACAGCTGTACATTCTGTTAAGATTTGCACAAGTATTCATAACTGCTGGCTGCTGTCAGGCCACAATGCTCACACACACACACACACACACACACACACACACACACACGAAAAAATTAGCTTTTGCTGCCACTTGCTGTTAGGAATGTACCGCCCTTCAGAGCATGAAAAATATGTGCAAAGTGCACAAAAAATAATCAAAGATTTTCAAAAATGTGCAGTGAAGTA
This sequence comes from Epinephelus cyanopodus, assembly GCA_026686955.1. Taxonomy (NCBI): domain Eukaryota; kingdom Metazoa; phylum Chordata; class Actinopteri; order Perciformes; family Serranidae; genus Epinephelus; species Epinephelus cyanopodus. Next base: position 9,572,371 of record CM048921.1, read on the forward strand.
GAGATGGTGAGCGGGGGTCATAGTCAGTGGGCTTTGCTGATGAGGTCAGCTGTTGTTAGGTAGAAACTGAGAAATGAGGTTTGGGTCGGATTTCTTTAAAAAAAAAAAAAAAAAAGGCAGCAGCAGCAACGGCAGCAGTGGCAGCAGCATCAGTCAGCGATGGAGGAGGTGAGGATGGACTCAGTGATGGTGGTTTCTGACTTTCCCCACAGGTCACACGTGTTCAGTCTCCCACCTGCAGCTGGACTCATCCCCCAACCTCAAAGGGAGATGGCGCTGATGTTCCAGTAATCTGAGAGGTGTTTGCTTTTAATATCTAATAAAGTAGTTTTCATAGGATACGTGACAATGTGTGTTTGCATTGATAGTCAGCGGTGTTTGCACATATGGGAAAAAAAGATTACATAGGCCTACTGTACATTGCTACCTGGGCATTTGTTATGATCTGTTATGTAAAGCCAGTGATCAAAATAACTGGATATTATAAGTAAAAAGGGTAATGTCACAACATTTAAAGTTACACTTAGTTAAGGTAGAATGGAATTTTAATTTATTTTTTATGTCACTCAAATCAAATATTTAGTTCCTTAACTGAATCTGTTTACTTACCACATAATTCGGCTGTCAGAGATGGCATTCAAACATGTTAAGTTATTCTTTATTGACCAGTTGATAATGTCATTAAATGTAGATATGTGAGATTCCTCTGAATGTTGGGACTGTTTGGTTGGTTCAGTTCAGGTCAGCATACCAGGAACTAAGCAGCACTCAGTAAATAGACTTTTACATGTATACAGGTCTTTCATGCACTCCGGGGGAAGTGGAGCCTGTTTTGTAACACACTGCAGTTCTGTCCTCTTGCTTTTACTTGACAGTGGTATTAATGCATCTTTCTTATGCATTTTCTTTCTATCCAACTTATCCTTTAATCTTTGAAAAAAAACATTAACTTAACTTATTTATCATTCAAAAGAAAAGTGTGTCAAAGCCACCTCTTGTGTCTTTTGTTTTATTGAATAAGAACAGAGATCTTTTTTTTTTTTTTGTCTTTCATGCTCTTTCATTTCTCCCAAAACCAACAGTTTTGGTTTGACACCCACAGCTCCGTCCCTTAAAAGCTTGTCAACACTCCAAAATTTAACTTTAAAATAAATGTAATTCAGTAGTCACTCCGAATCAAGTAGAATTTGCCAAAAATGTATCTGCATATTTAAATATATATATATACAGATATAATTGAGATATATTAGTGGATGCACTGCTTTTTATTTTGTTTTATTTTGCTATTTTTGAAGTTTATTTTCAGTATTGATTTTTTACATTATATGAAAATATAAATTGATAACATTAAAAAATATTAATTAAAAGGTTACGTAGCAGTTGTGACCCGGAAGTGACACCCACAAGTCCTTCCTGCAGCAGGACCGGCAAGATGGCAGCGGACACGCAGGTTTGTGTGGCTTTTTTTTCAACAGTAGACTGTCCGCTAAGTGAAAGATATTCTAGTACGGAAGAAAGAGAATTAGTGGTATCTTGACCACCGCTTTATGAATATCTTGGTGTGTTTTGGCATTCAGCGAGAAACTTGGGCGAACTTCAACAGCTAGCGTACAGGCTGTTAGCTCAGTGCTACGTAGCCTCAGTGTGACTTCATCAGACTGAGTTGGTGCTACAGCTAACGATAATCACCATATACTGACAGAGGACCGGCTTCTGTCCTCAGTGGGGGACAAGCTGTAGCTTTATTTGGATAGTACTGTGTCATAATTCAACTCTTCAGGGATTCAAACTCCGCTGTCATTAACTCCGAAATGCCCGAATTCTCTAAATTAGGCAGACGAGCATTTTATGTGATGATGAGTTAAGTCACGCCCCCTATACATTGTAGATTATAAGTAAATTAATTGATATGTTTTGAGGGTGTTAAATTTACAGTAGTCAGTGTTGTAGGTGCTGGCACAGTGACATTGCCCGTACTTGAAAAGAACCCCTAGCCAACCACTAGTTGAATGAAATGCAAGGCCTTCAGAGTTTACTGCATTTACTTAATATGTAGAGCACCTCCACAAAAAATCCTCCTTTTCTCACCCATTCTCCCGAAGTAATCTCATTCCCACGTTGTACAATTTCAGACAACACCTAAAACTGACACATTTATAATCTATCCTTGAAAAAGTATAGTCCTGATCTTAACATCAAGGTCCCAAACATGAGTTGACAAACATGTAACCAGAGCTAAGATGACTAGTTGATTGGTCGGTTGACAGAAAATTAAAGGGTGATTTGTCTTCTTATCAGCTTCTTATCTTTTAATCCATTCCTCAGTTACAAATGCCCATATTCCTCTGAAATATAAAGTTAAGCATCCCTTTCCGGTTTCATGTGATCATGAACTGAATATCTGGACTGTAGGATGGACTGATGATGTCACTGCTGCCATTTATTTCACTTAAGACATTGGACCAATCTTTAAACTAAATGTGACCATCACTCTAGGTTTCAGACACACTGAAGAAATTCGCTGTGAATGTCACCACAGCCAGTGTGAAAGAGCGCAAGGAGATATTCGGGGAGCTGAAACAGTGTATCAAGGGCAAAGGTGAGGGATTTTGTGCTGTTACATTTTCTACACTATGTTTAAAATAGGCGATATAACCAACACTTACACTTCTTTAAAATGTCTCTTTTAGAGCTACCTGAGCCTGCCATTAAAGGATTATGCAAGCTCTTCTGTCTCACTCCACACAGATACCGGTGAGTGTATGTAATGATGACTCTTAAGCCATGAGAGAAGCACACTTAACACAGCGTAATGCTCCAAAAAACAGGTTTTTGTTTTCATGTTTACACCGAGTTGCCAGTTTGTTTCATTCATGTTGATAAAATGAATGAAGACTAATACAACAGTCGGGCAATAAATGCTTCATGAACATTATAATGTTCAGCTTTTGTTGAGTCTGTTTAGATAGATGGAGGATGTAGTCTGTGGTACATTTGAAATATAGTTTGCATCATACAGCGAGGTGTTTTGTTATTTAGCCTCCACTTATAGATATAAATCATGGTTACCTGTCAGTGTAACGCAGTACTGTTAAACAGTACCACAAATAACAGCCCCTCAAATGATCATATAGTGGCAGCAATGTCTCTCTTAAATAAATTAATTATTAAAAAACTAAACATAAGAGCAATCATGAAGGTATAGATTTATCTCAAGGCTGTTGCATTAGCCTGCATTAGTTGTAGCTCAGTGTACAAACTAAACTGGCAACTGAGTGTATATCCTTTATGTTTTCATGGATGTTTGTGCTTGTCAGGGATGCTGCATCACGCAGAGAGCTCCTCTCTGTCATTGCCCAGCTGGCTGACCGTCAGCCTGATATCCTGGTGACCAGCCTCCTCCACTGTCTGCTGAACTGTGGCATCATTAGCAAAAATGGAGAGCCCAGGTACTGCTCTCAACTTTATATTGCAGTTTTCATGTATGATGTTTGTAGTTGCACCTCTAATTAATTCCTAATTCACAGACTTACAGAACGGAACAGCATTTCACATCTTTTTGACTGTGTTTGATTGGCAGGGTAAGCTAGAATAGTGTAGTGTATGTAATTATGATGATGTGAGTGCAGCAGAAACGCAGTAAACTTCATTGAAGCACCATGTTTTTATTGAATAAGAAGCAACATCAACTAATGAAATCAGCAAAATCAGCAAAAATAGACAAGTTACATATAATGCCAGTTGTCCTCTTCCCTCTCTTATGTTTGCCTTGTTTCATTTGCAGCAAAAGCACAGGCTCTGCTGCCTTTATCGGCTTGTCTTGGACCTGCCTTTTAGTCCCCAGTGTGTTTTCTGCCCCAGAGAAAAAAGAAGGGCCCATCTGGAAGAAAATGGTGAGTAAAAGAGCATCTGTCTTTTTTTTTTAAATGAAGATAAAATTGATTTCATGGATGTGATCTCTCATTCTGAAATAATTGTTTACACCCAGTCATACAGCTTTTATTGAGGTGCCAAATGTTGCTCTTTGTGTTGGTTACCTGCTGAAGTGTGTGGTACTGGAGTCGACAAACCTGTCACACTGCATTTTCCCACATTCGACCAGGGTAACTGTTTTATTCTGATATCACCTCACCTTATAGTCTGTTGTCTTCTCATTTAGGTGGAGGTTCAGAGCCTTCTCGTAGCTGAGGTCGTGGGTGGAGCCAAGACCACCGCTCAGAAATCAAGCTTCAAGAATCTCAATCACCTCTGGAAGGAAGTGAGTACGGAACACAGTGGCAGTACAAAGGCAGTAATCTTGTTGGAGGGAGGGATCTAACCTCAGTCATTCACTTTGATAAAATCACTGAACAAATAACCTGCACTGGTCAGGGATTTGTATTCCATCTGAAGTGCACATTGCTCACTGATGTGTCCAACACACAGCAATGTTGCATCAACTCCTGTATCGCGGAATTCATGAAACAAAGAAGTAGTCTAGTATTGGTTCTGGATCATTTTAGGAAGATGGGAGAGCATTACTCTTTGTTTGATAACATTACAAGTAAGGCTTTGCTGTTAGCCTCCTGACTGATTTTAAAAAAAGGTAGAGAAGACAGAAGGGCCACGGGCTGAGGGTGAAAATCAGCACTGCGGTGCTCTTAGAAAGCCACTTAATGGCGGTTACATTCTAAAGCACGAATTAATAACCATAAAACACTCAGCAGATGATTTACTGTGAAGACACACTCTTATTTTCCTCCCTCTGCATTTCATTCATTACATCCAACTTGCAGTGTTTTTTAGATAAAATGGGCAGCTCTCATCCCATCATGTTGTTTTTCATCAGCTGACCAATTTACCTAATTTTCAAAGGTCTTTATGCTGAAGAAACCTTTTAGTTCCTTTAACAGCACCTCGGGTTGGATCAGAGACCTGTAGCGCCCTTAGTCTTACTTGAGGATAATAACAATGCTAGTGACACAAACATTCGCTCTAGGCTCAGAAAGCTGGATACCTTTTAATTGTTTGAATGACTCACTCAGGTGGGAGTAGACGTTACGTTGAACAGTGACAAATTTTTATTGCCTCACAGCAATTGTCTGACAGTGTTAAGACAATGTACCAAATGAAATAGAAAAATAAATCCTTTTCAAAATAATAAACCAAAACAAAAGTGCAAATAAAAGTGTCCCTTCTTTTGAATAAAAGCAAGAGTTCAGTTCTTTATGCAGTTCTCCTTTGAGAAAAGGGGATCAGAGTTCTCTTTGACTTGTGTGCACACAGTTCCTATAACTACCCGGGTAGGTTTTTGTAGTGTGTTGTGTCTTATCTGAATCCGAATGAATGGAGTAAATTGGTGGTCTGAAGTTCACTGAGGCGCGGAGCCCACGGCTGGCCACACCGTGCTCCGGTCCATCCACAGTCAAGCTCTCTGATATTGGCTCGCCACTGAACCCTCCAGGGTTCAGAATCAGAATCGACCCCTAGTCCACGAAAAAAAAAACAATCGGAGCTCGCGGCGTGAGGGCTCACTAGACGAAAGTGGCTCCTCCGTTCCGTGTAACACACAGGACTCGATCCAAGTGTTTCTTCAATTTGCTCTCGGACAACACGCTCTCGGGATGACATCTCAGATGAAAAAGAAAGAGGGAGTGGCAAGGAAGGCGCTCTAAGTAGTCTTGATAGTGAGACACAGAGCGGAACGCGCCACCCTCTGGCGGGGCATGAGATTACACCTCTAAATTACATACATGGGTTTAGTAACCATATGTTTCATGTGGGTTACAGACCGATACTGCTGAGGGCCTGTCAAAATCCAGTGATACACACAGTGTTTGATGTTAGACCATATATAGTATATAACCTAAACAATTACCTGTCTAAAACATCTAGAAACAGTCATGCTTTCTAATCTGTGAGCTGAATTGTCTTACACAGGAATGCTGGATAGGTCTGAGATTGTGTTGTCTTTAACAGAACCCTGGGCTGGTTGATCAGTACATCAGCACACTGTTGAGTCTGGACCAGAGCCCCACCACTCTGGCCCTGCTTGGGGTGTGTTTAGACTTCTGCACTGCTCAGAAAGACAAAGCCACAATAGACAAGCATAAGGTGAGTTTTTCTTGAATTGGTTCTTCAGATCTCATTTTTTGTGTAATGTTGTTGAGAACTACTGTTCTGACATCATAAACCAATTGTGCTTTGATACTCCGCATTCAGATTTTGTCAAGCAGGACATGGAGCCTAATAAAAACATTTTGGGGCTGCAACATATAACCGTGTGTCTACTGTTTTTCAGAGTGCCCTGTTGGAACTGTACATAAAATCAGTCCTTATGAGCAAGACCAAACCACAACAACACATTTTAGACAAATGTGGCTCCTTTCTACGTCATTTGTCCCACTCTGAGTTCAAGGAGCAGCTACTCCCAGCACTGCAGAAGACAATGCTCCGCAGTCCAGAGAATGCAATGCAGAGTGAGATGCTTTTAGTTTCTCATCATGTGTCAGATATTTACCCCCTTGGTGCCTAGTCACCATTAAAACATTGTTGGTCTCTTTTCAGCCGTTTCCTGCCTGCTTTCAGCTGTAACTCTTGACCTCAGTCAGTATGCCATGGATATCGGAAAGGCCATTGCAAGTAAGACTTTAATGGATGCTCAATCGATTTAGTTTTGTGTGCCTCTTGTGGAGCATATTTTTGAAGCACACACTCACCTGTCACAGGGGTATGACTTGTCACAACAGAAATGATAACTGAAAGGATGGGCACTCAATTCAGTGTTGATTATGTTTATCTAATCACTGGTACGGTCTGTGTTTCAGGCCAACTGAAAGCTAATAATGCCCAGCTGATGGAGGAGGCGGTCCAGGCTATGCAGAACTTGGCCCAGCAGTGCAGTGACCCCTCTGCTGTGCGGGACATCGTCACTTACCTCTTCAAAATCCTCGGAGGTGAATCAAGAAATACCTATTTGACTGAAATATTGTCTTAACTGTGTGTGGGTTTTGCTCACCTGAATCATAATGCTTTGATGTAATTCTTCAATTCAGGGTCTGAAGGAAAGCTCACAGTTGTTGCCCAAAAGATGAATGTGTTGTCAGGTAAGAGGCCTCACAAGCACTCACGATTTTTAGCCATCAATGAGATACAACCCTGATTCCAAAAATGTTGGGACGTTGTGTAAAACGTAAATGACAACAGATTTCAATCATTTGCACACCCCTTTGACCTCCATTCAATTGAATACAATACAAAGATAAGATATTTAACAGTCAAGCTGATAAACTTTGTTGGTTTTTGGAAATATACACACATTCTGAATTTGATGCCTGCAACATGTTTCAAAAAAGTTGGGACAAGAGCAACAGAAGACTGGAAAAGTTGTGAAATGCTCAAAAATATCTGTAACATTCAACAGGTAAACTGGTTAACTGGTAACAGATGATAGTATCATGCTTGGGTATTAAAGACACATCCTTGAAAGGTTTAGTGGTTCACAAACAAGGATGGTAACTTGGTATAAAAAAAGAAAATAAAAAAAACTGTTGGCGAACAGTACAACAGTTTAAAAACAATGTTTCTCAATGCATATTTGCAAGGAATTTAAGGCTTTCACCATCTATATCATCAAATCTGGAGAAATCTCTGCAAAAGCCCCCTTATGTGCAGGACCGTTATTGAATGCTGTGATAACTCAAGTGGCACTACACTTACAACCAACATAATTGTATAAAGGACTTTACATTATGGTTTGAGGAACAATCACTGTTGGTTAACACAGCTTGTCGCTGCATCTTTGAATGCAAGTTAAGACTTTACTGTGCAAAGAGAAAGCCATGTACCAACAACATACAACAAACGCAGCATTTCATTTTCAAAACTTCAACAGTTCGTGTCCTCAGTTCCCAAACACTTACTGGGTGCTGTTAAAAGAAAAAGTGATTTCACAAAGTGGCAAACATGCTCCTGCTCCAACTTTTTTGGAATGTGTTGCAGACATCAAATTCAGAATGAGAATATAGTTAAAAAAACAATACAGTAAATCATTTTGAGTATTAAACATCTTGTGTTTGGACTGTATTCAGTTGAATATAGGTCAGAAACGATTTACAACTCATCACATTTTGTTTTTATTTACGCTTTACACAGTGTCCCAACTTTTCTGGAATTGAGGTTGTACAATTCCAAACATTTATTTCAACCTAACAACTGCCATCTTCTTGTAGGGATTTCCAGCTGCAGCCATCATGCCGTGTCAGGAACATCCAGCCAGACTCTCAGCTCTACAGTAACTGTGATGTTCATCCCTTATTTACAACAAGAAGGTATCCTTTCTTTGTCTTTTCTCCTTCTTTCATTCTTCCCAGAATGCTAGACAGATTTACAAACTATATGTAAATAATCTTTATAATTCACTAAAATATCACATAATTTAAGTTTATGCCTTGGGCCTGGACAATCCTCAAGAGACCACAGTGATATGTTTCAGTCTTGCATCACTCTTCTTTGTTTTATTTAGTTCACGAGGGGACCTTGGTGCACGCAGTGTCTGTCCTCTCACAGTGGAGCAGTCGTCTCACAGTGGAAGTTCCTGCTGCTCTGCTGGATTGGTTCAAAAAAGCTTTCACTCTCAAGACATCCACTTCTCTGGTTCGACACGCTTACTTTCAGGCCATGCTCGGGGCTTTCAAAGGTCAGTCAGCCCAGGGTCATTACGCTGTGTGTCTAATATACAGATCCTTAAAGTGAGCTCAGTCCATAATCCTGTGTTGTCACCTTTCCCCTGGCTTTTAGGTGACACTCTGGCCAAAGCCTCAGACCTCATGCCACTGCTTCTCCAAACAGTGGAGAAGGCTGCGGCACAGAACTCCCAGCATGCTCTGCTTGCAGAAGGTGTAGCAGCTTCTGTTCTTTTAAGTCGACTGGCACTGCTGGAGTCACAGACAGGTGAGGCTGCCACCTTCAAAACGACCTCTTCTCACTGATGGAGACTATTGGAGCGTAGAATGATGGCAAGTGATGAGGATTTTTTTTTGTCTCTCTGTCTGCAGAGGCAAAGTTCTCCAGCTTTTGGAACCTGATCTTAGATGAGAAGAAGCCACTGTTCACCACTGAGAAGTTCTTCTCCCAGGCCAGTGAGGAAAGTAAGGCAGTTTTCAACATATCTTAACTATTTCCAAGGCTTATGAGTGTTTTAAAATATTAAGACAAAATGATTGCCTGTGTCTGTCTTTTTACCTCTGCCTGTAGCTCTGCTCACAGTGCTGCTGCTCTGTGAAAGGCTCTTCCTGGACCATGCTCACAGGCTGAACACCAGCAAATCACAGTGAGTCTCTTTTTCTGTTAACATGTAGAGAACTTTTGACCTTGGAAATGTCTAATCTAATCTAAGATCTAAGGAAAAATGCAGAATATAAATTAGTCACCGGTTTGTCTTGTTTACTGGATTCCTGTAGTGTTTTAATCACTTGTTAATTCCCCTGCATGTACCTGTTCTGCAGGATGTATCATCATGCCACAGTTGCTGTTCTGCTGTCTCGGAGCTGGCGTGTGAGGAAGCGGGCTCAACAGACAATCAGGAAGCTTCTCTCCTCTCTGGGTGGATCCAGTCTTGCCCATGGCCTTCTGGGAGAACTCCGCGTGGTCATCAACAAACACAAAGTAAAGACTGGTTATGCCACAGACCTCAAAACATAGAGCTACATCTTTAAGAGTTGGTCGTGGATCATTGAATCAGTCCATTGTACAGCTTGACTGTTTAAAAAGGAGTTCGTTTTTTCTCAGCTTGATTGTAACTAACTTTGATGTAAACTGATAGGTTTTGCCCCAGGACGTTGTGGTATCAGAGTCAGGAGAGCTGACTGAGCTGGGTCGCAGCTATGTCCCCCCTCGTGTCTTGCTGGATGCACTGTGTGTTGTTTGCTCCTCTGCCAGCCAATGGGGTGACCCCACCGAAGCAGAGAATTTGGCCATGGAGATCCTCATAGTCACTCACCATCCATCTATTGGTATGAGAATGAGTTGCTCTCTAGATTGAATCTACTGTCCACTTGTTAACCCATATACTGGCTTTTTGTAGCTTACTAACACCGGAGTATGTTGGGGTGGTGTATTGGCGCTCCGTACTTCATTGTCATCTGCTCTGTGTATATCTCTTTCAGTTGAAGCTCGCCGCAGTCTCTGGCCTTTTCTGCTCCACTCCATGAACATTAAGGCAGAAGAATTCATAGAAAAGAATTTGGAAGATATTCTGCCACATCTCTTGGAGGTTAACGCTGACAATCAGGTGTGAAAATAACACACACTTCCATATGCTGCATTTACATGAGATTTATACACACAACACACTAAAATGTACATGATTCCTGTGAAGACTCAGAGGTTGACTGAAGGATAGCTAAACACATAGACAAGTATAAGTATATTTATATACTCATTTCAGCCTTTTTATTTATTTATTTTTTGTACCTCCAAGAGAGCAACACCATCCAAAATCGATTAACTAGTGGGCAATGTCCCCTTGTTCTTACCCTGCTGCACCTGTTCGCTCTGCTACCATGGTCAAGGCTGAAGAGCCCCTAAGCGCCATTGTTGTGTCTACACCTGTTCCCCCTGCCCAACAGTGTTCCCCCTCCTGTTTAAATTATGCTCTCCATTGCACCTCCTTCTGTTGTTGGTTCAAAGTTAGGTTGGGGAATTGCATATTGATGGGGAAACTGTTTTTGACAAAACACTGGCTCTCAGTCTGCAGCAATAGTTTTGGTGTCTGGTCTATTTTTCTTTTTCTTTTGCAAGCCACACGAGAATCTGGCAAGAAAACACACTGGTGATCTATTCTACACTATGTTAATAATATATTACGTATGCTATAAATGATCTGATTATGATAAATAAAATTACAAAAATGTCCCATGCTCGCAAACTCTTTTGATTTAATGTTTAGAAGGATGTTAACATCTGACATTTACTGATGTGTTTTACATGAAACCAGAATGTATAGTGGTCTTGTGTTTCTCCTCAGGCGGTGAGGAATGCAGTTGGTGCCCTCTCCGGCCTCTCCCCCACCAAGCTGTTACCGCGAGTGATCACTCACATCACTGAGGGGCTTTCCCGACCTGCTCTTCATCAGGTCACCAAGGAGGAATATGCCATCATGCTGACACCCGAGGGGCAATTGTTTGATGACAGCGTCATTCAAAGGTAACACACAGCCTCTCCTACCGCTGTGAACGTGTGAACTCAACAGCAGTCATCAGAGCCTTCTGTTGAACTTTTTTTTTCCCACATCTGTCCTCTTATACTCTTGCTGCAGTGCCCAGAAGGAAAGCACCAAGAAGGTCAACATGAAAAGAGAGAACAAGGCCTACTCCTACAAGGAACAGATCATTGAACTAGAGTTACAAGAGGTAACGTGCATTTATGATCAGCTTTGTGTTTTTTCAGTGGTTTTAATGTGTGGAGCACATTTTGATTTTTCTGTGATCTTGCAGGAGCTAAAGAAGAAAAAAGGCATCAAAGATGAATTACAGCTAACCAGCAAACAGAAGGAAATTATGCAAATCCAGCTGGAAAAGGAGGCTGGAATTCGCAAGAGACTTCAAGGGGTATGAAACCAAGCCAACAAAATGAATCCTCTAACACAGCACCTGAAGCGTGACATTCTTAATCATTGTTCATCTTTTCTCATTGTCACCAGCTGGATGTTGAGTTGCAGAGCGTGGTCGGTCTGCTGGAAGCCACTCTGATAGAGAGACCACCTCAGATCACCAGCGAGCTCCCCGCTGTCCTCCAGGTCCTAATGCCCCTGCTGCAGTCCCCTCTGGCTGCTCCACGCATCAAGCAGGCCTTCTTGGACATCGGAGTGTGCCTCATGCCCAAACACTTTCACCATCTCGGTACACCTGCCTTTGTATTGTATTGTATGATATTGATAGACATAGCCTCAGCATGTTGACTAAGTGTCACTTTTTTCCCCTCTAGCCGTGCTTGTGGGACACGTGACTTTACGGCTGCTGAAGCCAGAGTGTGATCTGGATGAGGCTTGGGAACAGGAGGACCTGGACACAGCAGCCCACCGCACCATACTGCTACTGCACAACTACACAGTCCCACAGAGAGATGCCAAGACTGCTGGTGAGCACAATCATGGACACTGGTGAAAGTTTCAGTTACAAACACAACATAAAAACCAGAGGCAACCTTTTTTTTACTCAACACACATGAAACTTTTGTTCTGTGAACCATGTGCTGCTAATGAAGTGTTTTATTTTGTTTGAATATGTTCAGACTTTAACAAAATAGCCTCAACAACAAAACTAGGAACTCGGTTATCTGTTGGAAATCTCACTTAATTGTCCTGTCTTCCTATTTATTTATTATTCATTAAGGAATTATAGGAAAACAGTGTCAAGCCAATTTTTCAAATGAAAACTTCCAAGTAAATAATCTAATGTAACACAACATCTAGCTAGCTATTTTAATGGATTTATGATGAAGTGAGAAGAAGGAAAAATAAGAGACATAACACTGAGGATATTCTGAAATTGACATTTTTTGCCTTGCCAGAAGTTGCAGACGGTTGCAAATGTGTTTTTTATTGAGTAGTTGTAGCAAGCAACTAGTACAGACAAGACATGTGACTGCGCTGGCGTACTGACTGCTCTCTTGTTTTTATGTATTGTTACTTTTGTCCTCAGATGTGGCTCCACTGTCTGCTCCTGCTTTCTCCTTCTGCTTCCCTCTCCTCAACGCCATGCTCAGGGAGTCTTCAGGCAGCAGTGAGGAGACAGAGAACATGATGACCAGAGCATTGCAAGTCATCCTAGAACACTCCCAGCTTCGTGCTGCCACAGACAGCGATGACCTTATTATAGATGAGGTAGGGACGGACATCTGCATTGCATTTTCCTTTGTCTGTAACATGCACAGGAAATTATTGGAAAATACATTATTTATGTAAATAAATAATAAGCCATCAGTGCCATGCACCCCCATTTGTTTCAGAATTTATTCACTCAGTAGTCATCTGCATAGCTGTCTGTTCAGTGTGCACATTTTGTTTATAGGTAGTAAGCAGAGCCATAGGCCTGTGAAGGTAAATGGCATACCAGATTGGGAAAGCTTATGTGACTGTACAAGCATTTATTTTGTAGATTTGTGTACTAGCTGTTGTGTTTTCTTGTCTCAGAATGGCCCAGAGCTGCTTCCACGTGTCAACATGCTGCTGCTACTGACAAGAGTTATTTCCACGGCCACCCCAAGACTCCAGGTGAACAAGGAATTTTCCAGACAGAGTTTAAAATCCATTTCAATTTCAAACATCTACCTGTCTCGACACATACACACTTTTTTTTTGCAAGTTCTTCGTTCCCTGTTCTGTTCTTTTATAGCCACATGGATGACAGAGTTGCTGCTTAAAACTGTGATGTGAGACTTTTCACACTCTGTGTTTTAGGTGTTGGCGTCTCAGTGTCTGACAGCGCTGTGTGCCAGTGCTGGAGGGGGAGAGGGCTGCACTGTAGCAGAGCAGCCAGAGATAGACGTCCTGCTCAGTGCCCTCCTTTCACCCTGCTTCTCTGTCCGGGACGCTGCCCTCAGGGTGAGCTGTGAATTGGTTGATTTGACATTTGTTTAAGCTGACCTGTCCCACTGTAAGCAGGTGTTTTTAGGACAGTAGAAGTCACCACGTTTCTTACCAAAAAATTAAAAGAAAAAAAAAAAAAACAGTTTCTAGATAAAGATGAAAGCACTGCTATTAACACATTTAGTGGCAACCCTAGTTAAGTGACAGTTGATATTATATCCCTTGTGTATGTGTATTCCTATTAGACATGCTATTAACACCCTATCTCTCTGTGCTCAGGGATTGTTGGAGATGGAGTTTGCCCTGCCCACAGATTCCACAGAGTCCAGCGGGCTGAGTTTGCTGCGCAGGCTATGGGTTGCCAAATTTGATGTTGAGGAGGAGGGCCGAGCCTTGTCTGAAAAGTATGTATTATATTGTTTCCTCCTGATTTCTTCTACTAGCTGATTTCTCATTCTACACTAAGACTCATTGGTCACCATGTAAGTGTCTTCTACATCTTTTCCACCAGCAGTCTCAGCTGTTTCATTTTTATTGTTCTTCAAATCACATTCTTGTTTAACCATAAAAAAATCTGACCATGCTGTTTTTTAAATGTGCAAGAAAAGATGTTTGTACTGTAAAGAAGAGTGGAAACTATGTTGTAAACTCAACAGTTGAACTTATTTCTTGGCTTGTCCCTCCTCCTCAGACTCTGGGAATCTCTGGATCTGGAGTTGGTCCCTGAGATCTGCTCCCTGCTGATTGGAGACGTCACCCACCATGAGGAGGCTGTCCGTTCTGCCGCAGCAGAAGCTCTGTCAACTGCCGTGTCCCAATACAGAGACCAGTCTGCTGCAGTGTTGGGCCAACTCACTGAACTCTACCACCAGAAACTCTATGTAAGACCCTGCACTATGGCCAAACCACATGTTTACCCTTAAAGCTCTGGCTACTGCTAGTGGATGATTTTGAGCTCAGAAACTAAAATATGACATTTGTGCATTTTTATTTGTATAGAGACCACCTCCTGTGCTGGATGCCCTGGGCAGAGTCATCTCTGAAGCTCCACCTGACCAATGGGAGGCAAGGTAAATCTGTTTGTTTGCAAAGATGAGATATACTAAGTTTATTTCATCTTTTTATTTTATATTGAAAATCAGTGTGTCGGGGCGTCAGTAGCATAGTGGATAGTGCCGGCACCCCATATACAAAGGCGACTTATCGCCGTCGCAGGTTCGACTCCGGCTTGCGACCCTTTCTGCATGTCATCCCCCCACTCTCTCTCTTTCCCCATTTCACCCTGTCTCTGTCCATTAAAGGCAAAAAGCCCTGAAAAAAAAAATCCCAAAAAACACAGGAAGGAACTTGAGGGCGAGCCAGCCTTGGCAGCTGCTGTAGCTCTCAATTTTTATTTTTGTTATTTTGAGAAAGATTATACCCTAACCCAATCTGGGGTTTACTTCTAAAGTTTGCTTTAGTGGTTTTATATGAGATGTTATCAGAAACACTAATCCTATTACACCAGAAACCATAACTTGTTGAATGTTCCTTCTTGTGCACTGAGGCATTCTCTCACACACTTCTTTGTCAGGGGTGGCATTGCTCTGGCTCTGAACAAGCTGTCCCAGTACCTGGACGAGTCTCAGGTCACCCCTCTCTTCCTCTTCTTTGTTCCTGATGCTCTGAACGACCGCCATACTGAGGTGCGGCGCTGCATGCTGGACGCTGCCCTCTCTGCGCTCAACACACACGGGAAGGTAAGGCTCACTTCTGTTTAATGCCTCTGCACTGGCAATAGCTGTGGCTGGAGGCATTATGTTTTCAGGTTGTCCATCTGTCTGTCCTGCTCTCTGTTCATCCATCTGTCCCATTCTCATGAACACAATATATCAAGAATGCCTTAAGTCAATTTTTCTAAATTAGACACAAATGTCCACTTGGACTCAAGGAAGAACTGATTAGATTTTTGGGGTCAAAGGTTGATGTCACCATGACCTTGGATCAGTCTCATTTTTGTGAACGCAATATCTAAAGAATATCTTGAGGGATTTTCTTCATTTTTGACACAAACATCCAATTTCAATCAAAGATGAACTAATTAGAATTTGATTGTCAAAGGTCACTGTCACCCTGTGTCTCTCTCTTTTTGTGAATATGATATCACAAGACGGCCTCAAGGCAGTTTCCTTAAATTTGACACAAATGTCCAGTTGAACTAACTGTATTACATGATCATGTGTGTCTTGCATTGTATCATATGCACCTGCTTTATGTCACAGGACAATGTGAGCTCCCTGCTGCCAGTGTTTGAGGAATTTCTGAAGAATGCCCCCCAGGACGCCAGCTATGACTCTGTCCGTCAGAGTGTGGTGATTCTAATGGGCTCCTTGGCAAAACATCTGGACAAAAATGACCCCAAGGTCAAACCCATTGTGGCCAAGCTCATCACTGCACTCTCTACACCTTCACAGCAGGTAAGCAACTATTCCTACTTCCCTACTTTACCCAGTATTATTTAGAGTGTTCAGCATCCAAGAGTTTAAATGATTATAGTTTATTATAGCCCTTTATTATACAGATCCCACTTTGTTGGCAGTCCTCTACTCTTCATCACATTATCTCATGTGTTTTGTCATCCCTCATCAGGTCCAGGAGTCTGTGGCCAGCTGTTTACCTCCTTTAGTCCCTGCCATCAAGGAGGATGCTGCAGGAATTGTAAGGAACCTGCTGCAGCTGCTGCTAGAGAGCGACAAGTATGCAGAGAGGAAGGGAGCAGCATACGGACTGGCCGGTCTGGTGAAAGGTCTCGGCATCCTTGCGCTCAAACAGCAGGACATCATGACCACGCTGACTGACGCCATCCAGGACAAGAAAAACTTCAGACGGAGGGAAGGTCAGTGAAGTTTATCCAACCACCTGTTGATGTAGATATTATGCATGCCTCTCCAACTATGTCGCATTTAGTTTATCTACCAGAAGCCACCATTAACTGGCACTCAAGATGTCAGCAACAGAAATGTATTGTTTGTTTGTTTGTTTAAAAAAAAATAAGAAGGCACTAACCAGCTGTTTGTCTCTGTACAGGAGCACTGTTTGCCTTTGAGATGCTGTGTAACATGCTGGGGAAGCTGTTTGAGCCATATGTGGTCCATGTGCTGCCACACCTGTTGCTCTGCTTTGGAGATGGAAACCAGTATGTCAGAGAGGTGAGCAGGCATTTCATATTCCTGAGTCTCCTCTGTATTAATATCTCACTGTCTGATTTATATGTCTCTTACTTTCCATTAATTTATCATCAAAATGTCTTGCTTCACTATCCCGTCTTTCTACATATCCACATCAAAGCTGGAGTGTGGAACTATTGTCTCTCCCCTCTGGCAGTGACAGTTAATGCATAATCACTGCTGATGTGTGCTCATGACATTTGTGACAACTGAGCTTGCTGAATCTCTCCGCCCACAAGAGCACTCTCTTCAAGTCTTCTTTTACTTTAATCTGTCTTCTGAATGCTGTTGTTTTCTATATGAAGCATCCACTTCAGAAACTTTTCCTGAACACTTTTTAGGATTTTCCACAAGAGCTTCCACCATACTCCTAGCTGCTGTTCCGCTACTTTAGTCTCTCCCCCTTCCTGTTTTATTTTTATCTTTATTTCAAACTGTTAATAGTATCAGAAGAAAACATCTGAATCACACACGTGCAGTTAAAGCTTTGAGAAAACAAAACAAAAGTTGTACTAAATTGGAAAAACAAATCTGATGTAAAAATAAAGGTATTAATCTAACCCCCTTTATGTTGTGGCTGGTTGATGTGAAATGCACAACTTCTGGTGCACCTGCGTGGGAAAGTCAGTACAAACACTCGTAACCAAAACTCCATTATACTGAGAAATACAGAGAGCTTCCCCTGGCAGTGATAGCCTGTTAACATAGCAAGGTTGGCGTAACACAGGATCCACGAAGCAGGCGTTTATTCAGGAAACCTCCATAATTCCTGTCTTCAATGACAAAAAATTTTTTACCCCCTACCTCCTCTTCCACCAGGCTGCAGATGACTGTGCCAAGGCTGTGATGAGGAACTTGAGTGCCCATGGGGTGAAGCTGGTTCTTCCCTCCCTCCTAGTGGCCCTAGAGGAGGAGTCCTGGAGAACTAAAGCAGGTTAGGAGTGCCTACATGCACACTGGCATAAGCATTACTGAACTGTCTTGAGAGGATGGAAAATATTTGGTCATCCTCAGGTTTTTTGACGTGTTAAGAGAATATTATAAAGCAGAGGAAAATTGGGTACAAGTGTATATAATAGTGCACATTTCCTGTACTGTGCAGATGCACTGTCTTGAAGAATGACGAAGAATAGTTTTCAGTAGCATTATTTTTTGTCAAGTTGTTAATAACCAGTGTGATTGTAGTTGTGTGTTACTGGGTCATGATTTTTAAGTATTTGTTTTAACATACTGATACGAGGACAGTCAAATTCAGATGAGTAGTTCACTCAAACAGCAGCTTCTTGTGATTCCCCCCCCCCAGGATCAGTGGAGTTGCTGGGTGCCATGGCTTTCTGTGCACCCAAGCAGTTGTCCTCCTGCCTGCCCAGCATTGTGCCCAAGCTGACTGAGGTGCTGACCGACTCCCATGTGAAGGTGCAGAAGGCTGGCCAGCAGGCCCTCCGCCAGATCGGCTCTGTCATCCGCAACCCTGAAATCCTGGGTAAGTGACTCAGTCATGGGGCAGTACTGCATGACACAGAAGACTGAAAGTATCAACCTTAAACCTAAAGGGATTTTTGTCTCATATTGGTTATTGTTTCCTTTTCAGCTATTACCCCCATTCTTCTGGATGCTCTTACTGATCCGTCCAGGAGGACCCAGACGTGCCTGCAGACGCTGTTGGACACCAAGTTTGTACACTTCATTGATGCCCCCTCCCTTGCCCTCATCATGCCCATCGTCCAGAGAGCCTTCCAGGATCGCTCTACTGACACTCGCAAGATGGCCGCTCAGATCATTGGCAACATGTACTCCCTCACTGATCAGAAGGTACACAGCACAAGTTAAATATTGCACTGAACTTTAAACATTTTTTTGTGAGTCCTTCAACCCAGTGTGTTCTGAAGATTTGTATTTGGTATGACATGTGTTGTTGTTTATAGGATCTGTCACCCTACCTGCCCAGTGTTATTCCTGGACTGAAGGCCTCTCTGCTGGACCCGGTGCCTGAGGTGTGTTTGGTGATTTAAACAGTACTACTGTAGTAAATTGTGTGTGTGTGTGTGTGTGTGTGTGTGTGTGTGTGTGTGTGTGTGTGTGTGTGTGAAGGTAACACTGTAACTGCTCTTCTTCCTCTCCTCTTCAGGTACGTACAGTCTCAGCCAAGGCCCTGGGTGCCATGGTGAAGGGGATGGGTGAGTCCTGCTTTGATGACCTTCTGCCGTGGCTCATGGAGACCCTGGCCTCTGAGCAGAGCTCTGTAGATCGCTCTGGAGCTGCCCAAGGTTGGTTCTTCCACACTCTGTCCCTGTGTCGTTTCTGATTTGCCTGTAACATCATTACTCAGATGACTCACTGAATGATGTGTGTGGGGTTTTTTTGTCGTCAGGTCTGGCTGAGGTGATGGCTGGACTGGGAGTGGAGAAGTTGGACAAGCTGATGCCAGATGTGGTGCAAACAGCCAGCAAGGTGGACATCGCCTCCCACGTCCGAGATGGCTACATCATGATGTTCATCTACCTGCCACTCACCTTTGGAGACAAATTTACTCCTTATGTTGGGCCCATCATCCCCTGCATCCTCAAGGTATTGCTATGACTGTGAAGGGGTTTTTTTTGCCATTTTGCTGAGAATCAAATTTCACTGCTTTTATGGGGGTCAAAAATATTCCCTTGATTTTGAAATGAATACTTCCTGGAAATGTTCTTGCCATTTTGTAGCCATTGAAGTCTGCAAATTTGATTAAGGCGCCTGCATATTTTAAAATTGCAATATTCCAGTTCATTAATTTATCTCAAATTAAATATATTTTGCCACACTGCTGATCTGAAAACTGCCATTTTAAGAAGTCTGAAGTAATCACTGCAGGTAAAAAGTTGATGTAGTCATATTACTGCAGTTATAGGAGTTTAAGGTTTTACCATATCTGTGACTTCTGTGAGAAGCATTAATGAGGCTTGGAGAAAGCATTCTTGTTTCAGGACATAATCTTCAGAATGCAGTCACACACAAACAAGCAAACACATGCTAAAAGTACCAGCAGGTATTTGTCCCTCATACTGGAACAAATTTTAGGGAGAAGCCTTTGCTCTTACCCCTTCTGTGTTTTCCACCAGGCTCTGGCTGATGAGAATGAATATGTGAGAGACACCGCCCTGAGAGCTGGTCAGAGAATCATCAGCATGTATGCTGAGACTGCCATCGCTCTGCTGCTTCCTGAGCTGGAACAGGGCCTGTTTGACGACCTGTGGAGAATCAGGTCTGACTTAAATACGCCGCAACATATCAGTGATTGAATAAATGTTGCTTTTATATTGACTAGTTGTGCATCCATGTCATTGTTTGTTTGCAGGTTCAGCTCTGTGCAGCTGCTTGGAGATCTGTTGTTCCATATCTCTGGAGTGACAGGAAAGATGACCACAGAAACTGCCTGCGAGGACGACAACTTTGGAACAGCTGCATCCAATAAAGTATGAATATATTTCATTTCAACAAAAAAGACGGATCCAAGACAGATTCCTCTGCAGATCCATGGAGTTAATAAAAAAAAAGAAAAAGATCTGGTGAAATCACTTCTTGCCATCACAGCAGTGTGGTGTTGGTTCATGTTTGAAAAGTTTTTTTACATTGGTGTGTCAAAAACCATTTCTCTCCCAGGCTATCATTGGAGCTCTTGGTGCTGAGCGCCGTAATCGCGTCCTCTCTGGTCTCTATATGGGCCGTTCAGACACTCAGCTGGTGGTTCGCCAGGCTTCCCTCCACGTGTGGAAGATTGTGGTGTCCAATACCCCCAGAACTCTTCGAGAGATCCTCCCGACCCTCTTCACTCTCCTGCTGGGCTTCTTGGCTTCCACCTGCCCTGACAAGAGAACGGTATTACGCCTCTGTACTTTGTAAACACACTCTTGGAGTGTTATTGTCTTGGATGGTTGGCGACTGTTGGCAGTGCTTCTTTTTTCCTGTCACTGTGAAAGCGCCTCCACAGAACCTTTTACTGACGTTGTGTGTCGGTGTGGTTTTAGATCGCTGCTCGAACACTTGGTGACCTGGTGAGGAAACTGGGAGAGAAGATCCTCCCTGAGATTATTCCCATCCTGGAGGAGGGACTGCGCTCTGACAAGAGTGATGAGAGGCAGGGAGTCTGCATTGGCCTCAGTGAGATCATGAAGTCCACCAGCAAAGATGCGGTGAGTCATGCAAATGCTGTAATATACAATAGGATTAAGATCATAGTTGCTTTCAGCAGGAGAGATGCCACAAACAAACTTTTTATTTATTAAGAAGCAGGACTTCAGAGAAATGAGTAGCCTTTTTACCCATTTTTCTCAGTCATCATATTGGTGTGAAAGTGAATTGCCCTTCAGTTTGGAATCTAAATATAAAACAACGAGCAACTAAAAGAAAAAAAAAAAAAAAAATAATAATAATAATGATAATAATAAAGATTTTAACGATGTTGTACCCCTCTGACAACCTGTTAAATTTTTGAAAGCCTAGTTTAGGCCAGGAGTCTGAGAATTCCAGCAGACATGAAACATTACTATTCTGATGGTGTTTGTACTGTAGGTGCTCGTCTTCTCTGAGTCGCTGGTCCCCACAGTGAGGAAAGCTCTCTGTGACCCTCTGGAGGAGGTGCGAGAGGCTGCAGCCAAAACCTTCGAGCAGCTTCACGCAACAATCGGTCACCAGGCGCTGGATGACATCCTGCCTACCCTGCTCAAACAGCTGGTGAGGGAGTGAGGACACAAACGTAATGCAGATAGCATCCTGAAGTTTTCAGTCTGGCTTTTAATCCGCTCAATGTCTTTTCTCAGGATGACGAGGAGACAGCTGAGTTTGCTTTGGACGGCCTGAAGCAAGTCATGGCAGTGAAGAGTCGCTCTGTGCTGCCTTATTTGGTTCCAAAGGTAAAGTGTCACAGTCAAGGTTTCTTTTTAAGCCTCTTTTATTGTGAGTGGCTGTATGTGACTAAAATGATTATCGCCTCTGGTCGCCCCAGCTGACTGCTCCTCCCGTGAACACCCGTGTGCTGGCCTTCCTGTCTGCTGTGGCTGGAGATGCTCTCACACGCCACCTAGGGGTCATCCTGCCTGCCCTTCTCTCCTCCCTCAAAGAAAAGCTGGGAACAGAGGATGAAGCAACGGTAATACTGGCATTAACAAGCTAGGACATCTACTACTGCTGTTGTGTTTGAGCCTCTTGTTCTTTCCTCATAACCATAACCCCCACTGTATGCACTATCTTTGCTTTAGGAGTTGTGCAGCTGTCAAACAGTGATCCTCTCAGTGGAGGATGAAGTGGGCCAGCGGATCATCATAGATGACCTGCTGGAGGCCACACGAGGTGCTGACCCCGGCCTCAGACAGGCTGCTGTCACCATCCTCAATGCTTACTTTGCACGTACCCGCCTGGATTACAGTGCCCATACCCGTACCCTGCTGTCAGGCCTCATCCGCCTTCTCAATGACACCAACCCAGAGGTTCTGTCTCAGAGCTGGGACACCATCAACTCCATTACCAAGGTGTGTTGACATGCAAATCAAAGTGGGCAATATTTGTACGTTGTCTTGGCATTGGTGCAAAGACAGTTTGACACTATATAGCAGTTACATAGTTTCTGCACACATTTACACATTATGGTGAAAAGACAATAGTGCAGATTGGTCCTTTGATTATGTCTTAATCAACAGGTAAATGTGGTCTGAGTGTTGTTGTTCTTCTTCTTTTAAAGAAACTGGATGCAAGCAGCCAGCTGGCTATGATCGATGACCTGCATCGAGACATTAGATCAGCAGCTGCAGACGTTAAGGGTCAGCACCTGCCTGGTTTCTGTCTGCCAAAGAAGGTAAGAACATTCCTCTTGATGCAGTAAACACTGCCTTATCGACCTTATCGCATGATGATTAGGTTGTTGTATCTCTAGCTTTTACAGAATCCTGCTGTCTGGTTTGCTTTGACAGCACAGTGGACAGTATTCTGGTTCCCATATGTCACATATGTGACTTCTATTAAGTCCACACTAAAAGAAATCATTGTTCACCAGTGACCAATCGCATAGAAGCTTTTCCATGTGTCTGTTCAAGCTTGCAGCATCTCCTCTACCACAGCAATCAGTTTGCTCATATTAACTGCTGGATAGGAATATTTAAGGGATGATACCTGACAAGTTGTTCACTCCATAACTGACTCATGACATGAACGATGCAGATGAACCCCCAGTCTAAAGTCCTCTCTTTCTTCCTCACACAGTTAATTATTGGGAAGCTCAGATTCATACAGAAATAAAACACTTTCAAATTTAATTTGTATGGTTCCCATGTAAACAGTCAGTTATCCTTTAACTGTTAAATACTGGTGCCTCAATTTAAGACTGCAAACGTTGCTTAAAATGTTGGATTACTAGAACTAATCCACACCAGAATTCTCGCTGGCCAGGTTTAAGCCCAGTCAATAACACACAACCAATAATTTAAAAAAATGAATTGTTCATTAAAGCCCTTCATAAAGCAAAAATGGTGGTCCCAGCCTCACAAATGTGAGGATTTGCTGCTGCTCTCTGGCTGATATCACTGTAAGTTTTATATCTTTGGGCTTTTGACTGTTGATCAGAAACAAATAGTAATTTGAACATGTTCCTCTGGGCTCTAGGAAATCATAACTGGCCTTTAAAAATGTGACCTGTTATATAGCCTTATCTGTTAAGAATCACAAAACATGCAGTGAACAATTTATCGCTAATAAAAAAATTATTTGTTGCAGCCCTATTTATCATTTTATGTTATTATGCCTCTGTGCTGCCGACTGCTACACCCAATTCTTTTTGTATTGTCTATCCCATTTTCGTTGAGTGCGATACCTTCAGAGTGCCTTGTGGGAATTTCTTCAAATTTGGCAGAAAAGTTCACTTGCTTAGATGAACTGATTAGAATGTGGTGGTCAAAGGTCACTGTGACTTCACAAAACATGTTTTTGGCAATAACTCAAGATGTGCTAATCATGACAAAATTTCACACAAATGTCTAATTGGATCAAACTCTGCAGTGTTGACCTTTTATATCCAAAAGGTGAAAGGTCAACTTTGCTGTGACATCATTATGTTTTCTGGCCATTTGTCAACGTCATATCTCAGGAACAGAAGGGGAGACATTTGGTCACATACTGAAATGGTGACACTAATCTTGGGTTTCCACCTTGAAACTGTGCTGACTGTATAGATCTGTACTGCTGGGTTGAAGATGTGTCTGAAGCATCCACTTTTTAAAATTTGTAGCTTCTTTGCAGCAACATCCACATTTGAAGCATTGCCTGCTGTCGTGGTTACAAATGAGTGTGGACACACACTCTACTGGCTGTAAACTGTAACTTGATTGGTTGGCAAAGGCATACAACCATGAGGTGGTAATTCTAGTTTTCTGTTTCCAGTCTTTATGCTAAGTAAGTCTGTTTTTGTTTGCACAGGGCGTGACCTGTATACTGCCTGTCCTAAGAGAGGGTGTCCTCACTGGTAGCCCTGAGCAGAAAGAAGAAGCTGCTAAAGCTTTAGGTGGGGTCATCAAACTGACTTCCCCTGAGGCACTACGGCCCTCTGTCGTCAACATCACCGGACCTCTCATCCGTATCTTGGGAGACCGCTTTGCCTGGACGGTGAAGACCGCTCTGCTTGAGACTCTCACCCTGCTGCTGGCAAAGGTCTGTACCTACATCCCCCCATGGGACCTAAATGGAATAAACTAATCAAAACATCATATGTTCTCCCCACAGATGATCCGGTTATTAGTCATGAGGTTTAGCTTGGCTCTAACCTCTGGACTGTGTTCCTCTTCCAGGTGGGCATTGCCCTGAAGCCCTTCTTGCCTCAGCTGCAGACAACCTTCCTAAAGGCCCTGCAGGACTCGAGCCGTGCGGTGAGGCTTAGGGCTGCTGAGGCTCTGGGCCAACTGGTTTCCATCCACACCAAGGTGGACCCACTCTTCACTGAGCAGCTCTCTGCCATCCGCAATGCTGAGGACTCAGGAGTCAGGTGAGCACTTATGCACTTAAGTTAGAGGAGACTTCAGTTAGATTGCCCCGTCAGCTATTACTGTAATCAGACTATCTTTGGAAACAGTATGATTTAGCTATTAATATCACAGACCTCACACATTAAATCACATTTTATCACATTTTGAATTTGCATTTGGGATGATTATTGTCACCATTAATTTAGTATTTAGTAGTCTAGTCTGACACCCTCTCGCATGTGAGAGGGTAAGTGAAAATTAAAATTTGAATTTTGCTTGGAACCCTGAATCCAGTGGGATCTACATTTTAGAAACAGGGAATCTTGCAGATATGAGGAGCATGAAAATCAGTGAAACTCTGAATTGTTATTTGGCGATATTAACTAATCCCAGATATATTCTATCAACATATGTCAGCTAATAACAAACATGTCAGAAATGTCAAATATATATTTTGGTTATTTAAAAATAGTGTCACCATTACAGAGTTTGTCCACCAGAGAGCACTAACAGGTTCTTTAATTGGGAATGGTCCTACTCAGTACAAATCTTTTGTTTGTGTTATTTATGTTAAAACACAAATACCAGCAACACTATTGTTATAAATATAAAGGTGTTTGTTATAAACCCTCATATCTATATTGGTAGCAGCTTCAAAACTCAAATTTCAGCTCGGCTCTATTCTCAACACAGGAAATGAAGTCATAAACTTAATGGAAGTTGATGAAATCAAATTTACTTTTGAAGGTACAGTGTTGTTGTTGAAGCTTATTGTCATGTTTATGTTGTGCTCTCTACCCTCCCACAGGGAGACGATGCTCCAAGCCTTAAGGTTTGTCATTCAGGGGGCCGGGTCAAAGGTGGACCCAACCATCCGCAAGAACATCACCACCACATTACTAGGCATGCTGGGACATGATGAGGTATGACAGGAGGAGCAGATACCTTGCAAGTAGAGCTGAGAGGATTTTTTTTTTTAATCTGTAGCAACATGCCTGTTTTCCCATCCCGGGGTCTGCAGTAGTTGATGAATACATTAAGTACTTGCCAGTGTAATAAAGTATAAACGTAAGAACACAGAGAAATAATTTCACACAGAGTTGTTCTGTGGTGTTGTTTCCTCTGTGATCACAGTAGAAAAACGGAAGTCAGGCAGAGAGGATGTGGTTTTCTGAAAAGGTGGTTTTCAGCCTCTGTGTCACTTTGACAATAAGTGACACTCAACCTGTCTGACTGTCTGTGTGTGTGCACGTAGGATGCAACCCGTATGGCCTCAGCCGGCTGCGTTGGTGAGCTGTGTGCCTTCCTGTCAGAGGAGGAGCTGAAGACTGTGTTACTGCAGCACGTCTTGGGTTGGTATTTATATATATAAAGTTATTGTCACATGAATCACATATTGTGTATATTGTTTGGCTGTCTATTAAACCGTGCCCCTAATTGCTGTTTATTGCAACAATTGACTTGGTGCACAGACTGAAATAATAATAGTGACTTAATAAATGGATGTTTTTGCTTAGTTTTAGCACAAATAGTATTTTTCATGTCCTTTTTCTAAATGTTTATAGTAACACTTCTCATGATGTATTTGTGCAACAGTGCTGTTTCATAAAATCTTGACTTTCCCTGTGTGTTTCTACTGCTGCCTGTTCATCACCAGTACAGTGAGACCACACGCTAATAGATGTTTTTCCTCCCCTCAGCGGATGTGTCTGGTGTTGACTGGATGGTGCGTCACGGTCGTAGCTTGGCCATGGCCATAGCTGTCAAGTCTGCTCCTGAGAAGCTGTGTGGGAAGGAATACTGTGATACTGTGACAGAGACTATTCTGGCCAACGCCACTGCTGACAGGGTGAGAACAAAGTTTGTGCAGCACTCTGTTCTTTGACAACATTTTTCTCATGTCTTTCATGAACTGATAGACATGGCTGCACTGAATATTCTGTATGAGTCACCTTTAAAGAAGTTGTTTGATATTTTGGGAACTATTCTTACTCTCAGGTTTAGTTTATTTGGAGTTGCGTGCTGTAACAATTTTTTGGCTGGAGTCTTGTGGTTAACATAACGTTGCCAGGCAACCAGCGGAGACACCAGGAAGTGGCTGCTTACGGCCGAGAAACAGTCCAAAACTTGCTGTAAAACCAAAGCTTGTGGTTTTAAGTTTGAACAGAGCCTGCTAGCTGTTTCCCCAGGCTTCCAGTCTTAATGCTACGCTAAGCTAACTGTCTCCTCCTGGCTGTCGCTTCATATTTATTGTACAGTCATACATTCAGAAAACAACTGCTGCACATTTTAAATTATTGAAAGAGTCAACAGATATTTCAGAAATTAAAGTAATCAGCAATTGCCCACTTTTGTTGTTCTAAAATATGACTAAATTTTGACTAAATTTATGTAGGGTATATTAGGTGTTGTATAAGGTTACACTCCTGTGTCCTTTATTGCACTCTTGTAATGTATATCCATAGCTATTGCCCTCATATGCATCACTGCATATTTTAATTCTGCTCTTCTTCCAGATTCCCATTGCCACCAGTGGGATCAGAGCAATGGGATTCCTGATGAGACATCACCTCAGAACACAGGGAGGCAGTAGTGTTTCCCAGCGCATCATCACACAGTTTATCAAGGTAAAGTAGAAACTCTTTAGTTCAGATGATAAATAGACACTATTTACTTCCCTTTTCTAAATTTGTACAAGCTAGGAAGTGATCGCCCTGGTCTGTAGGACGTATGCAGCACCCTATCAATACTCATTCTCTATGATCGTGTATTTCTTTTTATCATCACAGGTGACCTCAAGCCTTCCCTACACACATGCTCTTGTGAAAAATAAATTCAAAGCTGCACTATTAATTTTTACATTTACAATTTGTCAAGTGACTATGATGTGAAAGGTGTCATCAGTAGTGACAGATTACAAACAGATTATTATCACTTTGCTCTGCAGTTCCCTTCAGCTCTTTGGTTGACTGTCTTTCAGCTTATTGTTTTTGTATTACGCCCCTGAATTTTACATTTTTTTTAATAAAGTTTCACTGCTCATACTGGTGGCGTTTTCAGCAGCAGACAGCTGTTTTTAGTTTGAAAGTTCAGACAGACAAAAAAAATTATCAGCTGAAGAACCAGATATTTCCCTTAGGAGCTGATGAAGAGTAAAACACAGTCAAGTAAATTTCATTTATATAGCCTGCTATTACAAATTTTCCTCCAGGGGCATTACAGCTTGCTGCAGGCCTTGTAGGCTATACAGCATATGATGCCCTCTATCCTTAGACCCTCAGTTCATTTAAGGCAAAAACTGAAAAATGGAAAGGGGGGATCCTTCTACCAGGACTGACAGATATGCAATAGATGTCACGTGTACAGAGCTAAAAGGAGCGTTAATATTGGTCTTTGATTTATTAGGTGGCCAGAAAACATGACTCCAAATGAATGCTAATGTTGCCCTGTGTTTGCTGGATGTGTAAATAGGTGGCTGTGTCCTAAAATGTTTATCACAAAAATTTTATAGGGTGATATGACATCAATTGTGTGTTTACAGCTTATTCTGGTGCCTCTAAGTGGCCACAAATAATCTAAATGCTGCTTAAAAAATGTTTTGTTTCATTTTGGCACTAAAGGTCCAGTGTGTGATTTAGGGGGCATCTTTTGGCAGAAATGCAATAAAATATCTATAACTATGTTTTTATTAGGTTATAATCACCTGAAACTAAGAATTGTTTTCGTAAAATGAGGCGTTTATGTCCTCATACAGAGCAGGTCCTGGTCCATAGAGTCTGCCAGAATTAGCAAACTGAGCACTGGCTATAGATAGGGGTTTTTGCGTTGGCCACTGTAGTTCTCCTTAAAGCCACAGTGTGCAGGAATTTCTCCCATCTAACGTTGAAATCATTGCATTCAAACGGATAACGCCCTCTAGTGCCTCACTTTTTAAAACGCGTATTGCAACAACGATAGTGTACTAGAAAGCTATGATAACATTAATGAAACCATGTCATCCAATACTTCATACGGCAGGAGCTGAAAACCTCCTTCTCACCATGCTGGTTGGGGCGGGTGTAAATCGAAAAAAAAAAAAAAAAAAAAACGATGACGTCTTGTCTTTTGACAACTGACAAGTGGCTCAATCTCACACACCTCATCCCTCTCCTTGCATCACTGCGACCATCGCCGCTAACAACTAACAGTGCTGCTAACAGCTGGCCAGTGCTGCTGTTAGCTCTTAGCGCTGTTAGTGCCGCTGGTCGCCAAAGTTAGATAGCTGTAAATAAAGACACATGTTGAGAACAGTGTGTATCTTCAAAACTGTGGTGAGAACCCACTTCAGCAGTGTGTAGTAGATGGTGGTTTTGTGTTGAGACATCTGTTGTCTGTGTGTCCCCATAGTGTCTTCAGAACCAGTCCAGTGACATCAGGCTGGTGTCGGAGCGGGTGCTGTGGTGGGTGTTCAAAGAACCGGAAACACCCTCCATGGAGGCCAATCTCATCAAGCCCCTTTTGAAGAGTCTGCTGGACAACACCAAGGACAAGAACACCAGCGTGAGGGCTCAGAGTGAGCACACCATTGTCAACCTGCTACGACTCCGACAGGGAGAGGAAACCATGCAGGTCAGACCCTCTACTGTCATTTACAGATGAATATAGCACGTAAAGGAAAAGACTGTTTTCTAATTTTCACTTTTTGCTCTTTCTTCAATTTAGAGTATTACTGCAATTCTGGACTCTGCCAGCAACGACCTACTGTCAGAGTGTCACCGCCGGTCTTTGAAGAAAATCGCCAGCCTGCAAGACTCCAATGAAGAGATAGATGACACCATCCTAACGTGATGGAGCAGGACTGAGCTATGAAATGATCTGTGCTCTGCAGATCCCCATTGTACAACCCCAGACACACTCACCACACATGCCCATGGTGCCTTTCATGGACCAAGGCTGAGATGGGTCGTGTTTTCCCAAATATTCCCCTAAAAATTCTTTTTTTTCTCTCTCTTTTCTCTTTGCTTTATTGTTTTAGCGGCATTTAAGCCCAGTTTATAACTTTTTTTATTTTATCTCACAGTGTGCAGGTTATTCTCCTGTACTGAACTACATTAGGACGACACAATGCCAATTCTGTTTTGATGTTTCAGTGTTTTGCTACTTATTTTACCAAAATGATTTCAAGCATTTAAGACGTCATTGTGATTAAACAACACCCCAGTCTTTAACTTTTATTTGGACTTTGTGTGTGAGAGTTGTTTGGGGGCGGGGGAAGCAACCTCTTATAAGAATAAAAATCATTCTTATGTCGGTGATACGGTTGTAAAAAGGCAATACAAAATAAAAAGATCTTGATTTCATAATGTATTGTGTGAAATATTGGGAAGGTTTTCTTCAATGACTTTCATTACACCTTACAGTAACTCCACATGTTTCTCTTTACACTAAATGCTGAATTTAAGGTTATTTAAATTGGAAGTACATGTGAGGATTATATGCAGACAAAACAACATAGGTATATACAGGTGGATTGTCAGGAATTGTAACCCTCCTACAGTGTAAAACACCTTATATGATCTGGAGCTTTAACAACACCATCATTACTGGGGACGACCCAAATGGATATTTGAAATAAAAGTTTTGCATTCATGTTACCTGGACATATTAACCATTTCCCAACCTTTAATCTGATTGGTGTTTATAAAGGGTTGGGTGGATTTACCTTATTCTGTGGTTGTCAGTGTATTCAAGTATGATTTGTGTTGTCGACATATTTTTTTATTTTTTTTTTAAGAAATGTGAAGGATCATGCCATTTACTGCCCCTGCTAGCAGATGTTGTGAATCAGTGGGACGGCACGAGTGTTTTGCCCTTCTAGTAACATGAGTTAGATGTTCATCAATGGGACGGGACGGCTGTGCTGTAGCAGGAGCCTGCGCAGTGGCGCCGGGTCAGAGTTGGGTGCAGCTCCACCAGAGAAGGAAGCGGAGTTTCCGGCTGTTTGCAGCGGAGGGAGAGGATTGCTGACGCCGCGAAACCCCGAGAAAAACGCCGCCGGCTCGGGGGGGCTAACAGTTTGTAGTGTCGGTAGTGGTCGCTTTTCTTTCATTTTGGGGGTTCTGGGGGCTGTAGGTATTTTTACGAGCCTTGGGGGTCGGACAGCAAACCGAGCAAAGAAGCGGCACAAGGCGGGGGTGAGCCACCAGCTACCGGCATGGCCAGGGACTACGATTACCTCTTCAAGCTGCTCATCATCGGTGACAGCGGTAAGCCGACACCGGGGATGCGGGACGGGAAGTGGGCCTTGTCTGTTTTTTTTCAAGAGGAGAAGACGAAACGCAGCTCTAGGCCCGCGTTGTACCCCCGTGATGTGTTTACAACTTGTTATTTATTATTTTACTGCATTGAAACGATTGGCGAAATGTACACATCCGCCATATTTCTGTGGCGGTGACAGGGCGGAGGTTGTGTGTCCGGGCTGGGCATGTCAGGCGATGAGGCCGGATATCGCCTCCAGATCTTCAGGGTTTCTCTCTCGAAGGTTTTCTAGCCCTGCACTCATATCGGCTGAGACATTTCTTTAAGCTCTAAAACAAAACACACACTGTAACCCAAATAACTGCACCGGGTTCCCCATACTCCTCTAATTTGGCCACTAGTTTGTATCCTCCAGTAGCTGTGTTAGCTAGTTTGAAGTTAGGCTAACATAACACTTGCTTGGTTATGTAGCTAACTGTTTGCAAACGTTAGCTGGACTGAGAACTAGTACTCAGGGAAATTGTGGTCTGTATACTTGAGCTAAAGGTAGACAACTATGGTTGCTGCACGGTGTTAAGTGACCTAAGTTTGGTTGATACTGAAATGTGGTTTGTTATTTAGCTAGCTAGCAGGATAGTGCTAGCTGCCTGATAGTGGAGGAATGCTGCACTGCAGTCTCTAGCCTGCACCCAGCCAGTCAAAGTAAAGTGAAGTGAGACACAAAGTGGTTAGTGTCAGCTGTAGTATCACTCAATCAAAAGCATTTGTCTACCATCACCAGAGGTTTAGCTTCTTTATTATGTTAAACCCATGACAAGCAATGTCACAGACAGACACCTTAATGTAAAGCTGTACCACTGATAAGGACTGCTCTTCTTTTATCTCCCCATTAAAGTGAAAACATGACTTTTTAATGCAGCTCCACCCTAAGTATGAGTGTAGCCTCGGCCTGCAGCAGTTCTTTGTGGGCAATGGTCTTTGCATCCATTGACAACCCAGATCCTGGCACTACCCCATCAGCTGGCTGCCCACAGTAGAGGGCAAGACAGCACAGCAGTCCCTTCACTGCCACTCACACACAGAGGCCAGTGTCCCCTCAGCTGCAGCATGGAGTACAAGCGTTTGTACAGAGATTATTTAGGAAAGATGCTCTGACCTCTGCCCCTCCTCGGCTGCGGGCAAACTGATCTGCTGCTGAGAATCAGACATTCCACACACTGTATCCCCAAGCTGCCTTGAGGCTGGGTTTTATCACTTAGCTGGACAGTAGCACATTCACGTGATATATCTGCTCACGAAGTGTTTTGAGTTGTGTTACATAAAATGTAGTTCACAAGTTCCAGGCTGAAAATGCCAAGGCATGAATTGTGTCATGACTGATATCCTTAGGAATTAAGGTTTTTTTTTTTTTTTTTTTTTTGGCCAGACAGCAGGGTGGAATATTAACGCTTCAAAAGGACAAAAAGATGATGATCACCCTTCTGCTTTGAAGCTTTGGTTATTGTTTGTTTGAACAAAACTCTGTAGCATGGAGACCACAGGAACCTGAGAGCTTTTATGTTGGGACCAATCAAACATGAGATGACAATAGCACAATAGGTAGGCCAAGTAATGGGGCTGTGGGTTGAGTCCCACCCCAGACTGGGCAGCAGAGTCACTTCCTAACTCCTGTAACCTGACAGCTGATCTGTTAAAGATAGTACTGATCCCTCTCATCTATCTTCCTTTTTCATCCCACTCTCCTTCTCCCTCAGCTTTGTCCTCTCTTGTCATCTGCTGTGACTGTTGTTTCTCTCTAAAACCTCTTTATTATTATGCATGATAATTTTAGGAGCCCAGATAGATATATTTGTTCCATTTGTTGTTTTGCCTTTGTGGTTTTGACGCAGCTGCCGTTGCATTAATTAGGCTGCTGTAAGTACAAGAGTCATCAAAATGTTGGGTGTAGCTTTGTTTACCTGAAATCCTTCACCTTCACCTTGTACGTTGTGCAACAGGTATAACTTTGTCTGTATATTTTGAAGTGCTAAATCTTTACGTACACAAGGATTACAGTCACTGTACAAATTCATGTCTTGTTTGAGGTTTACAGTTGTCATGAGGCAGTGGCCATTGGTACAAGAATATAATATGAAAACCCTCAAACCCTCAAAAGACTTTTAGTGGTGCACAGAACTTCCTTATAATTCAATGTGTTTGTTTTCAGACAGTTATAGTATTTACTTTGAAAGCTGCAAGTCAAATATTCTAAAGAGTATTTTGGAAACCTGTTGTACTCTAAACCTCACCCTGTGCTTGTGTTTCCTCCTCAGGAGTGGGGAAGAGCAGTCTCCTCCTGCGATTTGCAGACAACACGTTTTCAGGTGTGTGACTTCACTTCTGTAGCATCATTTCAAGACTTTCTTACTCTGTTGATGTAGGTCATTAACTTGATTTTTTTTTTTTGGTTCGTGTTTGAAGGTAGCTATATCACCACGATCGGTGTGGACTTTAAGATCCGGACAGTGGAGATCAATGGAGAGAAGGTGAAGCTACAGATCTGGGATACAGCAGGGCAGGAGCGCTTCCGCACCATCACCTCCACGTAAGTAGATACACATACACGTGGGCTTTTCAGTTGACGCTCGATATTTTCATTTCAGCAGTTGAATCTGAAACCAAAAAGGCTCTTGTGGTGCTCAGATTAGGTTTTATGTGAGGAAGCAGTTTGTAGACAACTAGAATGAGTCTGTGCTGCACCATGAAACTGGGCGGAATTCCCCACAGATCCTAATTACAGATGTGAGAGGGAGGCTCCTGGTCTCGTACAGTAGTGCTATATGACGGCATGAGCTGGGCGTCGTTCTCCTCTTTACTCTCCCAGTGTGTGTCACACTGCTGTCGGGTGTTCCTCGGGGTTCACACTGATGTATGTAAGTAGTTTTGGGCTGTACAGGTGCATTGTTGAACAGCAGTTTTCATTCGAAGAAATTCACATATCCAACACAAGGTCTGTGAGCTAAATCTAAATCCAAAGTTGTTGTTTTTTAATATCGGTTCAGTTTTGGCCTCAGCTGAGTCACAGCACAAATCAAACAAATCAGCAGCTCACTTCTCTGGAAACACCTTC
This sequence comes from Epinephelus cyanopodus, assembly GCA_026686955.1. Classification (NCBI taxonomy): domain Eukaryota; kingdom Metazoa; phylum Chordata; class Actinopteri; order Perciformes; family Serranidae; genus Epinephelus; species Epinephelus cyanopodus. Next base: position 9,606,472 of record CM048921.1, read on the forward strand.
CCTGTCGGGCAAGCTTTCATTACACACAGCATCATTTGTCTTGTATACTGTGGCCCACAGCACTATGCTAATGAAATAAAACTGTATTACGTCACATTCATATATGGTTTTAAAGGGTTAATGGAAGATGCAGCAGTGGTTAGCTCCCAGGTGACTGTTTTAGGTCTGTGGCTGAGAAAAGACAGGACATGCAAAATGAGTATGATCTTCATATATTCAAAGTGATAATCATATTTAAGGGAATGTTAACATGAGCATTGACTGGTATATTTTTACCATGTTGTCATGACCCCTACTACTACTACTACTGACATCGTGTAGTATGTCGTATGCATCGTGTTCCAAATTATTATGCACATGCCATTTTGTTTGTCCAAAACAGTCAAGACAATTAATGATAGTTATTTCCTCAACAATTATACTGTGGGTGTTATGACAGGCAAACTACAGATGATGACTGCATCTTTTTAATGTTTAAAAAAAAATAACACTAATAAATTGTTCCAAATTATTATGCACAACACATAACTAATGCAAAACTGAAAGCTGTTGAATTTGTTGCATTAACAGATCATTTTTCAAAGAACACATGCAGTTAAACTAATGAATAACATTTCCAGATCAAGTTACATATTAATGTGTGAACCCTTCTTTGATATAATTTCATCAGCTCTCTCGTCCATTGAACTTGTACATCTGTGTATCATTTCTGCCTGTATTTCATTTGAGGATGCTAGTATTGGCTCTCTGAGCTGCTTTTGAGGTGTACTGCTGCCTACCCTCAGAGATCTTCCCTATCAGGATTCTCCACAGGTTCTCAATAGGGTTGAGGTCAGGGGGACGATGGTGGCCACACCATGACTTTTGATTCCTTTATGCCCATAGCAAAGAGTCAATGGCGTTTTTTGCAACATTGGATGTGTTGTCCTGCATGAAAATAATTTTATTCTGGAAGGCATGATTGTTCCTTTCATACCATGGCATGGTCAGTTAGGAACTCCATATATTTAGCAGACACCCATTTGACACCCTCAGGCACCCTGAGGGGACCAGCTATCTCACTCCCCAGTATTCCAGCCCAAAAAATCCCTTTGCCACCTCCTTGCTGATGTCACAGTCTTTTTGGAACAGGGTGGCCATTCACCCAGCCTTGAACTCTATCCATCCATCCAGCATTCATCAGTAAATAAAACAAAATGAAGTCTTCATGTATTTCTCAGACAGCTGGAAATGTTTGTCTTTGTGAGGATTGGTTAGGGATGGCCGACATACAGCTTTGCATATAGCTGCAAGCAACTGGAGGATCCTGCTTCAAGAGGTTCTTGGGATTCCAGATACACCAGCAACTTCAAATACCTGTTTGTTGCTTAATAGTGGCTTTTTTTTTAACTGCCCTTTTACTACTACTAATTTGCTTGACAGAAACTTTCCTTATCAAGCCTTTATCTGAGTCATGCACAAATCGTTCACAGATGGATGATTTCTCAGTTTTCATCTTCTTCTTCCCCATATTGCATGAGAAGTGTGACTTGCTTAATAATGTGAAACAGCCTCTTAAAATAGCTTTCCCCTAAATTAAGGCAGCAGGCAAACTAGTTAACAACCTGTCAAAGATTCATACCAGTTTTAAAAAAAGATAAGAGAAATAAAACAAGAAAAACTTTAATTAAAAAATAAAACTCATGTTTGTTTGTTTTTTGTCCTGAAAACCTACTGATACGTCACTTGCATAATAATTTGGACCACAGTGTATAGTGGCCTAATGGTACAGTTTGATGTGAGTCCAATACAGTGGAAATCGTAGCAATCTGGGAACCAGCAGGTGGGTTTTCCAGCTGTACTATTTCATTTGCGCTCACGACAGTGTGACCATCTTGCAGCTTGTTGTGCTAACCTCAGCATGTCTTGCTAACGGCGTACAGCTGAAAGTTTCCAGGCAGAACTTGCGCTCTAGATCTATGATTCCATAATATTTGCATAAATCTACATACTGTGTATTCTGTGTGTACCGGACCCCATGATCCCCAGACCGTGACCCCCTTACCACAATGATTCAGTACAAACACACAAAGCGTTGCAGCCCTGTGATAGCAGTAATAATAATAGTGATTATAATGAATGGACAGCAACATCTCTTTACAGAAACAGTGTCCCCATTACTTTGGATAAACACTTTACATTGGGACTTTTTCTTTGGCAGTAAGTAGATCCAGACAAAACTGTTAGCAGCAGGTCTGTGGATTATCCAGAGTAATTGAGACATTGTTTATGGAAAGACAACCATTATTTAATTTGCCAGTGCTGCCAACAACACAAACAAAATTATGTTCCCCTCCATTGTATAAGTATGGAGGCAGAAATCAAAAGCCCCTTTTACACAGAGATCGTGCTATAGGGCAGTTACAATGTCCCTTTTTTATGCTGCCTTTGCTTTTTTATACAGAACCAAACAACAGCAGCATCATAAAAGTGTGTGATTTTAAATAGCAGGCTGGCATCTAGGAAACAAAAGAGACGTGATGTGAGGTGTGATGTTTAACATAACAGCATATATAACGTCCCTGATACATAGCGGCGCTCTGCTTGGGGGGTAAGGAGCTTCCAGACCTCGTTGTCTCCCCAATTTGTTGACATTTTCGATCCTCCCTTTTTGAGTTAGCTGCCAACTGTTTCTAGCTGCATTTAAAATCTCCTGGCAATGGGTCACACACATAACAGGTCAATATGTGACACCCTTCCCGTTCATGGTCCCATCCTGCTGATTGCCCCTTTTACACAGACATCGATTCAGAGCTGTTACTACCTGTACTGCCAGCTTTGAGGTGAGACACCTCTGTCCCCCATTCCACAATCATACCCTTTATAATGAACAACAAGTTAGATTAACAGCTTGACATTCCTGCCTTGAACCAGCAATGTAAAACGGACTAAAATCTAAACTATGTGCATGTCTTCTACCACAAGGGATAGATGAGAAGATTAAGAGGTGTTTTTTGATGTTGTTGTCGTTATTTTGGGAAAAATGTTTGACGCATCCAGATAAAAAAGTTGAGAAAAGTTGTGTACAGTTCTGTAGAGCTTTACTGCTTGTGAAACACTGATGACAGTAGTGTGAGTGAAACAAAACAGGAAGGTTACAGACCATCAAATCAAAACAATTAGCCAAAAGACACTGTAACTCTCAGTAGAACTGAGAGGAACTGGGTGATACTATCTGTGGTATTGTCACAACAAGTGACCCTGTCACCTTACATGCAGTCACTTCATCAAAATATAAATTTTTATCAGTCTCTCTGTATACTGCACCCCAGTGTCTAAACGGCAGCAGGATTGCTGCTGTTGCTGTAGGCTGTTGTCTTTTTACCTGAGTGTCCCTCACTGTGTCTGACAACCAGTTACTCATGTTTTCAGTGTCTCACTCTGATGACAGCTCAAACATGTTTTTTACCCCTAGCCTGCTAAAATACGGACTTGCCATTCAATTATGTGCAATATATGTGGACTGGCTTCACATGTCAGAATTTATAGCTACAATAAATAAGAGTTGTGCATGAATGTGCAGTTGCTGAGGTGAGAGCATCTGAGCAGCTCTGATAGAAACAGATGTGACCTACAGCTCAGACTGCCGTCATCCTGCACACTCACCCCTTCCTGACATTGACAGAGGCTACAATTAATTATAAGATATTAAAGTGTCACTGCCCAAGCCATGTAAGGTTTGTCCTTATAAAGGCCAGGAGGACATGTTAGACAGCTGATTTAACGTACTATCACTGCTGCAGCGAGGACAATCAGAGCACCAAAATCATCCAAAAAAGCTTGAAATCCACCGCAGTGCTGACGCTGTGGCCCCTGAGGAGTATGACCGTCCTAGTTTGGAACTACGGCTGCCAGTCGTTCTGCAGGAATCCCTCCCCCGAGCAGGCGGCCTATTTAGACTGATTGTTCACTGTGCTGAAGTAGAGTGGCGTGGTGCCTCATTAGGTTCTAAATGAATTTTGCCGTGGAGCTGGATCATGGGCAGAGACCTATTCTGTCCACTCAGACAGGCTTGCCTGGAGTGGTAGCTGTATGCCAAACCCGTAGCCATGTGCCTGTGGTGGTTCTAACCCACAGCTGCCATCAGCCTCAGGCCCAACTCAAGACCTGTAATATAAAATACAGCTTTTAAATGTTAATTTCCTCTTTTTACTGCTAATGAGTTTGTGTTGTTTTTTTCCCAATAAGATATCTACTGTCATATTTAATTGCAAAGATGGTTCTAAAATTTGGGATGCTTCTCAACCTTGATACTGTATCAGGTTTCCACCAGGTATTTAATAGTTTCAGGACCCATTTTCCACAGTATCAATACATTGGTACCAGCTGTGCTTTCTGTCATCTTTTATTGTTAATATTTACTACAGTCATTCTGCTGTGCTCTGCTACCAACCAGGAAATTAAACTCTTTGTTGTCATGTTATACCTTTTTGTTATATTTGTCTTTTCATAAAACAAAAGAAATTTTATGCCCTTAATGTCAATGTTTTCCCTGTGGTATTGGAAATGGTTTTGAATATAGATAGACAGCACTATTTCAGGGCCATTAACACATAGTGATGTCTTTTTCTTTTTTTGTCCCAAAAAATGTAGAAAAATGACAATTAACAAGACTAAACTGTTGAGATAGTCAAGAAATGAGGTGAGAGAGAGATGGGCAGTGACATGCAGCAAATATTCCCTGCTGGAATCAAACCAGGGATGTTACGACAACATGGTAGCTCCTTAAACCACTAATCCACAAAGGTGCACCTTGACTGATGATTTCTGAGGGAGAAGTCCAGTTTAATAACATTTTATTACCTTGTTTGTGCAGAGTTTTACTGTGAAAAATGTGACTGCAGGTCGGGGCCCCACACGCCTGCTGTGTGTTTTGTAGTTAATGGTTCTCTATTCATGTCCGCTGAGCAGACACACACACATACAGACTTGTACACACGTAGCCATCCACCCCTGCTGTCTGGTGGCCCATTACTGCTGGACATTGGGGACATGCTCAGACAACACCGTATCCCTGCACACTGTCACGCCAGGCAGAAACACTGCCACACGCAAACATAGTAAGCCTGACAAAAGGTCTTTGTGTTTGTTTGGCGAGTGCAGCTACTCTGGGGATGCTCCCTTTCTGATGCCTGGTGCACTGTTTGATGCTTGGCTGCAGGTTTACAGTTCAACTGACAACTGTCCATCACTTTCTGGCTTAGTTGTGTCAGTGTGGACAGATGCTGGTCTCAGGTCTGTTGGCTTTTCTTCTGTACTTAAGCAGTCACACTCTGTTTGACGTATTTCAGTGTTCCTGTATTGTAGCAGTCATTTAAACAGACTGTGCAGTTACTTTAAGATAAACTTCTTAAACTTAGACAATACAAGTGGTTGTTGTTGTCATTGGCTGAGGGCCAGATGTTTGCTATGAACCATTACCTTAAGCTATTTGAACTTCTGGTTACTTGCTAACTAGTTTTCACACACCTCTTAACGTGTTGTTCAGTTATCCTAGTGGACACAATCAATATCTGAATGTTTTTTAATCAATTTGTAATTTCTGGGACTCACTGAGTTACCTGGCTGACTGTGTCTCTCTCCCTCTGTGCTCAGATACTACAGGGGAACGCACGGGGTCATAGTGGTATATGACGTCACGAGTGCAGAGTCCTTCGTCAACGTCAAACGATGGCTACATGAAATCAACCAGAACTGTGATGATGTGTGCCGAATATTAGGTGAGTCTGCACATTTCATTGTTCAGAAAAAGTCTAGGCGCTGTTGTCATTCTGGCACCCTTCACCTAAAAATAGACCTTGAATCTAGTGCACACCTTTTTTTATTTGCAGACATTGAAGAATTGTTTTTGAGTCGAGACAGTCCTGTAACATCACCTTGGCAATATTTTCTATTCTCAGTGGGAAACAAAAACGACGACCCCAACTCCAAGGTGGTTGAGACGACTGACGCGCAGAAGTTTGCAGAGCAGATGGGAATCAACCTGTTTGAGACGAGTGCAAAAGAGAACATCAATGTTGAAGAGGTAAGTCGTTGTTAGTGTTGTCTCAGACTGTTTGCAGACTGACGTGTTTGTGTGAAGTAGTTTCTGGGACATGCCTGGTATGCAGAGTAGCTCAGCTGAAGGCATGAATTGAGCAGCATGTCTGAATGCTCTGTGATATCTGCTGATCAGTACGGTGCCTCAGTGTGCTGAATGTGCAGTAGTGTAATCGTAAAGACAATACTTAAAGGAATAGTTTTTGGGAAATACAGTTTAGGGCTGCAACTTACTATTTTCATTATCAATTACTCTGCTAATTATTATATTAATATTCTTGATGAATTTGGGGGAAAAATGAATTTCTTACAATCAGAATTTCCTAAAGCCGAACTGGCCATGATCTCTTGATGCAGAAGGGGTTGGCAGCAAGTCACATGAGTCAGCTCATGCAACTAAGAAGGGATTGGTGATTTGGTTTAGGCAACAAAATTACTCGGTTAGGGTTTGGAAAAGATTGTGGTTGACCTGACTAAGAAGTGATGTGACAAAATATCTCAAAGTTTACTTTTAGATTCACATGGGATACATCCATCAGTCTCCTGGGTCAAAGTCCTGTACTTGTTGGGCCCATTTAGCTCCCCTCCCACCCAACCAAACACTGGGCTACACTGCTTGTGTAAACAGTGTGTGACGACTGCCTCGCTGAACTGCTGTGGCTTGCATGCTTGCTGTGTTCACACAGACAGCATTGCTGCAAAGCTGCCTGCTGCTTTAACTACTGTATTTCCACAATCAAAATCCGGTACTCCACCCATTTATGGAGCCATGCGAGCCACAACATTGTCAACACAGTCATGATCATATTTCACAATAAAAAGACTTGTGTTAACAAATGAAGGGATTAAGTAAACAAACACGTCGTCAGCGGGATTTTATTTTGAATTGAAAACTGGACATGTTGAGTTAAAAAGTTAAAAGTTGGGGGGGTTTTACGCCTTTGACAGGTAAAGACATTGAAACTGTAGTGAAAGGCGATGTATCAATATGACTATCAAAAGACTATTTTCACTGCCTGTTATTGAAACCGTGTGTCACATAGAATAATTAGACAATAATCCTGCAACTGCACTGCTCATGTGGGCAGTGCAGCTGCACTGTTAACATGGGCACTGAAATAAAAAATAAGAGGCTCCACTAAGCACACACACTGCTCACGCAGGCAATGTGGCCCAGGCGTAAGCAGACTTTTTCAGTCCTATACTACGTTGATTCATATGAAACAAATGAGATGTAATGTCTTAATCTGCAAACTTTAGAGTTGCTTTATATTTTGTTTACCTTTTAGACAGTCAGGCAAGCTGTTTTCTCCTTTTCCCAGGCTTTATACTCAGCTAAGACAACTGACTGCCGGCTGTAGCTTTGTATTAAATGGACAGAGAGTGGCATCAATCTTCTCATCCAACTCTTAGCAAGAAAAAATGTATTTCCCAAAATGTCAAACTGTTCCTTTAATGCTATGAAACTGCTAGCGGGTTGATTTTGTTTGATGGGACATATGGAACAGATTTCAGCCACAGTTGTTTTTTGAGCATTGAAACGGTTTCTTCCTACAGTGTAAAAAAGTGATCTGCATACATTTCATTAATTGCTGTATGTGCATGTGGCTGATCTGGCTGACTGATTGCTATTCTCACTACACCCCCTTGCTGTTTGTTCTTCCCTTGCAGATGTTCAACTGCATCACAGAGCTAGTGCTAAGAGCCAAGAAGGAGGTGCTAGCCAAGCAGCAGCAGCAGCAACAGAACGACGTGGTCAAACTCACCCGGAACAGTAAACGAAAGAAAAAGTGCTGCTAGCAAACTCGAAAGCCATCTACTAAAGGCCAGCGGCGTCTTTCCTTCACACATGCATATACACAAGATGGGACTCAGAGCATCTAAATTAAAGAGCAGATAAAGATTTAATAAATATATGGTGAAAGATTAAAAAAAATAAATGGAAAAAATGTCCCCTTTGGACAAACTAATCATGAAGACTTCAAAAAAAGTGTACAGATTTTATTAGACGTCAGATCAAGTTTTATTTGGAATTCAGCAGATGGGCACTATTGACCTGAGGTCCTCCTTTCTCAAAGGATCTGCAAGCCAACAACTGACCGCCATAATGCTCCAATTGATATCCACATAACCCCCACGTTCAGTATCTCATCTCTCCTTCTCATTCCACTGCACACGGGACATTCAGAGTCAAGTGGGACTCTGCGCCCGAGGAGAAGGAGGGTTCGCTTTTTTTCTGGATTTCTTTGTTTCTCTCTAGTTTTATTTTTGGGGGTGGGGTTCTTTGAATTTTTTTTTTTTTTTTTTTTTGGAACGGGCGTCTGAGTTAGAGGAGAGGTCTCACCACCTCTCTGCAGTTTCAACATTTCAGACACCTGTGTTACCACGGCTCACGCCAAGACATCATGAACTGCTAGATTTTGTTTTATTTGACTTGTTGGGGGGAAAAAAATCACACGGATGATGATGATGATGATGATGATGATGATGATGATGATGATTGGTAGACGACCTATAGCAACTAATCCGATGGACAGAACTGGTGACTTCTCATGTTTTTGTTTTTCTTTTTTCTATATTTTGCCAAGCTTCCCACCCTCTCCCCTCTAACCTCCAATAGTGCTGAGCCAATGATAATTGATTTTATTTTTTGTCTTTTTTTTTTTTAAGTGCAGCAGAGCAGTTGAACCGCTCCTGGAGCTCTAGGATGTCAGGCTCTGAAAGCACCGTTCACTGCAGTCTTACTATGCTTTCAGAGTTTGCTTTTAAACCTTTTCCTCCATCTTTTTTTTTTAAACAGTGATACTGCCAATATTCTATTAAAAAATATTAGGAGCTCAGTGGCACCTCTCATTTGGACTGTTGCCATAGTGGCCCCTGGTTGGTCATGAGGCAGGGTGAATCAGGGACCCTGTTGAGTCCTCAGGAAGCGCTCAGGGCTGCCCTCCCTCCCTCTCCTTATTTTCCTCTGTATTTCTGCAGCCACTGGCCTTCTTCCCGACTCCCACATATCAGCACCTCTCACAACAATGGACTCCTGCATTCGGGCCACCAAGGTGCATGAAGCGGCTCTCGCTCTGGAAACTGGCTTCTCGCAGTTGTTGCAGTGACCTCCAATCCATAGCAGACTGTGGTTTTTGCCCTTGTTTTTCAGCATGTAACACTTTGTTTGAAGGGGTGTGTAAAAGGTATCGCCTGACATGCATTTAGACTGTCAAGGATTTACTGTATTTTCTCAGCTTGCAGAATATTCTTAACAGTTGACTAATGTTAAAGTCTGATGTCGTGTTTTTCTTTGCTTTTCTCTGTCACAACTCCCCCCTCGCAACCCGTTCAATTGAAGTGTTACCTGACAGTGTTTTTGGCATCCACGATGAGAGTGTGGCAGACAGTGGGACTGTAAATGTAAGAACAAATGGGGATGAACTGCAGCACTGGATCCCAGTACGTTTGGGCCTAAGCTCTTCTCCCTCTCCACGTGCATCGCCAGGGTTTGTCAGAGGCCAAAGCATCGTACGGTGTCTGTCGCTGGCATCTTTTTATCTTTATTTTGAATTGGGAGAGTAATACACGGAGAGAGCTGTAGGCATTGGCTGAGCTTCTGTGGGAAACATTTAGTTCTCCTCTGGGCAGACTCTGGCAGCCGGTTTGGGATCCTGATACGTGTTGAGAGGTCATGGTGACGTCCAGGGCCTAGGAATGGTATCAAATCTCACACCTTATGATTTCTTTTCATTATGTGTATGTATATATAAATATATTTGTGTGTTTATATTCAGTATAGAACATACACACATAATTAGCACACCAAACGGTGCATGTGTCAAACGTGCCGCTGTGTGCTTTGGTTGAAACACACTCGTCAGCTGTGGTTTGCTGTACACTGGAGAAAAAGAGATGTACTATTCATTTTTCCCTACATGAATTTAATCAGTAATAAACGTTTTAAAGGAATAAATATTTGACACATAATGACCGATCTCATGTGTCAGTGATTTGAGGCTTGGTCTTAACTTCATTTTAAACCTGTGTCTTTTTATTTTTTTTGCTTTATGTGAATAAAATGTATGGGAGGAAGTGTGCACTGGTCTTTGGAAGCCTCTTGTTGCTGTGTGTCATTGGTGTTGCATACTGTAGAGAGTTAATCATGTTATATGAGAGGAATTCCAGTTTTCACCCTTGGCAGTTTTAAAAAGAAACTGAAAGTCACACTCTGCTCTCGTCTCTCATTGTCCCTCGTTATTATCAGTTATTAACTGTTTTTCACACATCATTTAATACCTGGTTTGTTGACTTATGGAAAGGCAGGGCGTGAATTTTACATTGTCAGTAGTGCAGGGTATCATTTGAAAATGTTTCATACTAATAATATTTAGCTGAAAAGTCTTTAGTAGGGACACACTTTTACAGGGTGTGTTGAGGGATACTAGAATTAAACAGATTCTCCACAGTAGGCATTTTGACCTGTCAAACACAGGTGTGACTAATAACATTAACTGCTGCATTGCGCTGCAGTACTTGGTGGTGCAGAGGCAGCAGATTGTCTGCAGCCAATGATTGATTTGGGAATAATAAAGAAACAAGAGGGAGAAGGTACATACAGGTCATGTTCCATATAATTTCAATCCAGTACTTGTGATATTGGCCTGGTAGTAATTGTACTTTGCTCCTTTGGTACAGTATATTTTGTATATTTTTCTTTTGTTTGCATTTCCATCTTTAGATGTAAAGATAAAATGTTTCCTGATTGGATCAGATCAAGAATATGACAAAAACCTAAAATATTTGACACTTACATACTCAAGGCATCAGACACATTTTGATAAGCACTCACAAAATACTGAGGTTAGATACCCAGTTCTGTCTGGTAGCTGGAGCCATCACTACATTTACTGCTACTGTTTGTAGCATTCCCTTGACAATGAATATAAAGAAGACTCTGTCTACAGCCGTGCTAGCAGCTGAGTTTGTACCAAGACACAATGCTTAGAGTCAAATGCTAACATTAGCTTTCTTACATGCTCATAATGGCAATATTAACGTGCAGATAATGAGCAGGTAATTACCATGTTCATTTTAGTTTAGGAGATTTAGATTTGGAAGTTGTCTGCACCCAGCTCTCAACATGGAGGTGGCTGAGCTCATGGTGCTAACAGCATGAATAGTGCTAACAACGGTGACAGAGCTGACGGCGTTAACCTGTGGGGGACAATGGGTGGGGGCAGTATCAGCAGTAACCAAGTATGAGTGCAGTGCAGAGTAGCGGCCGATTAGCTAGCCCCTTGGACGCACACAGGGAACCTACATGCAAGAACAATGAACAGAGACGCTCGGGTCACAACACACAGAGGAAACGCGACTTCCAATCCTCCAGAACCAGTGACAGGCTTTGAACCCAATTTGACATAGTGGCCAAATGTGAAAATACAACTTCTGGGTCCATGTTATGTTGCCATGGGATCCAAAAAGAATTTTTTCCATAGACTTAAACTGTGAAAGAGACGTGTGTAACTCAGTAGATTTTTTTTTTTTTTTTTTTTGAGTGTCAAACCTCCGTGAAATTGTTCAATTTCACGGAGGTTCTTTGTGTGGATCCATCTCAGCAATGAGCTGAGATGACAAGAGGTCATCATGATAGGGTGCTTACATTATGATATTAATGGTCTGAGCTCATTCAGTTTGCATGTTGTTTGCCCGCATCATACAAGTACAGATATATAATTCTTTTGTGTAAAACTTTTGTTGGGTCTCCTCTGTCTGCTATTATTTTATTCTCTGTAGATAATGGTGCGTTTTTATATTCCAGCAGAAAGTTAGAAGCATCAGCAGCTTATCTGCAACACGCCCGAGTGTGAAACTCACAGAGGGAAAGCATCTGTATTTCAAGGCCAAGTCAGGGGAGACACACAGATTGTAAAGTATTTATTTGTACAAAAAAATCCCCCAAATGCTAAGAAAATTGCATGGTAAATATTTTGAATAGTTTGAAGCATTCTGTAACTGAAACAGTGCCGTTAGTCAGTGGTGAATGGAAGCACTCACAGGGAGCACAATGAGCCCACCGAAAGCACTACATTCCAAAACAACATCCGACCAAGTGAAGACGAGCAACAGAAAACACACTTGATGACATGTCCGTCTGTTGCTGCAACACACACTCGGACCACAGCGGCAGCATCAGGATGTTTACCACACAAACACGCAGCAGACAGCACTTTGAAAATGCTTTCAATTAAAAAATGAATCAGTACAGTCTACAGTGTCGGGAGTGACAGAATTGAACAATACACACAGTCAAACATGATGCAAACAGTAATTACAACATAATGCCGACAGAACCAAATATGTTACAATGTGTTGTTATTCTAACAAAAATGTGAAATGAAGTGAGACAAATTAGTCTGGTTGTGGCAGGAGTGAGTGGTGTTAAATCCAAGCTTGCTGCCATCTCTGGAAGGGAGTCCTAAACTACAAACACATGGATATGAATGTTCAGTGTTTGAATCCACTCACTTGCACATTTTCCATTTTTTCAGCCTGGGGGAGGAACGTGTTTCTATTTTAGAGTTCCTGATCAGACAGGAGCAGTGAAAGAACTTTCTAGTAAGACACCCTTTATATAGAGCTTTTTTAAATCATTATCTAACCCTCTGCAGTAAAATCTAACAGTGGAAAATTTGCTCTCTCTTTTTAAGTTCATTTCATCGCTGCAAAAATTGGACATTATTTCTTCTGGCTGCAGGAATTTTAAGGTATTTCAGAATCTTGATGTGTTAGTCTTATTAAAGGAATACTGCACTCACAAAATTACCATTTGTGTATCAGTTACTCACCACGAGTTGCCTTGAAATCATGAAGAAAACTGTTTTTCTCACTTGCATCTAGGGTGAACGGAGAATCCAAAACAAGTAACATTTGAAGTAAACAGAGACTGACCTCATTTAACAAAATAAAACTGTATGAAAACATCTGTTCACAAAATCTTAATAACTTGGGCAGTATAATCAAAGTGTCATTTATCCAGTAGTATGCTCAGTACATCCTAAACGCATGTATTTTAGCTAAAACATGTTTTATAAAACCTGTTGCCAACAAGTAGCATGACTGATCATGTGCATGCAAAGTGAAAACACAATCTGCAAAGAGAGACTGTTTGTACTGAAGTGTTTTAAATCAGAATCTTTCTCAGAAAATGCAGGTGTTTGGAGAGTACTGAGCATACAACAACAAAATGAGACTTGGATCATACTGCAGGAGTTGTGTGAGAGTTTGTTAATGCATGTTATGATGTCGTTACTTCAGTTTTCATTTTTTGGATTCCCCAGTTACTGTGGAGACAAGAAAAACAGTTTTCTTCACAAAGTCAAGGCAACAAGGGGCAAGTAATTCATGTACAAATAGTAAGTTTGTAGGTGACATATTCCTTTATGTTGTTTTGGATTGGTCTTAGTTATTTTATGCAGTTAGATAAATTTGCTTTTGGGTTGTTTAAAGTGCCACATCAGTTGATTTTAGGAAGAAATTGAATCGCAAATGTGTTTTGTTTTACCTATCTTATCTTGTTTCTCTGTTTCTCATTGCCCATCATGGCCAGCGATTTTTTATGTCAATGAGGCTTACATGGTTAAATTAAAAAAAAAAAAAAAACAGTTTTAGCTCTTAATTAATTAGGAAGACTTATCCAATCAATAGCTTGATCTCTGACATCCTGAAAAAGGGCTGCAGAGCATTTGAACCATTTATTTTTGTCTAGCAGCTTGTTGGGAACCATTAAATAACGGCTTGTAAACATTTATATTTACAGTTGACTTATCAACATTTGCTATTGGTGTATTAGAAAATGAGAAAGTCTTAAATCTTTATTAATGATTTATTAACATGCATAACTGCAGATTAAACATATACCCCTTTATGAATAACTATCATTTTGGGGAAAACTTGTATTTGCTTTTTGATGGAGAAGTAGATGAGAAAGTTACCTGGCTAGCAGTTTGCCCCTCTTCTCAGTCTTTGTACTGAGCTAAGCTAACTGGCTGCTGGCTGTAGACATGAGGGTGGAATTGATTTTCTCATCTACAATTTATTAATGATTAAAATACAAATTAATTAAAGTTTCTAAACTGTTTATAAGGGGTACCAAAACTTGTCAACTACGTTTGGAATTCACGGGGCACTCTAAGATTATTAATTGAGATTCATGAGGCTTCTTGGCGTCTTCCTGTTAAATCACACATCACTACACATGAATCTCCTGCCAGCTCTACTACATGCCACAACCAAACAGTCAAAGGGACATACGTATGAGTGATAATGTCCAACTCACCATGTGATTCCTGCTCACTTTGATGACACACATGAAAAAAAAAAAGCCTCGAAATAACAACATACAGGTATATTTCTTTCTAAAAAAAGATTTTCATTCAAAAGGTATGCGTTTTTTTCTTATAAATATAACGATTTCATCCAAACCTATTTGACTTTTTTATAAAAATCATTCTTTGGGTTGATCCTTCCCAACAACCAGCTGAGATGACAAGAAGACATCTGCATAGGTTTGCACAGCTGCATTAAACATGAGTTCAAACACAGACAGACATGAGACATAACTGTGCCACACTGTAAGTCATTCATGCTCGGAGATTTCAGGTCAACACATACTGTATTACTAATGGAGTCACAGATATGTATGTCACCTAAAAAGGAAGCCCGGCAGCTAAGAAATCAAAGTGCCCATGAAGTATTGAAGCAATGAGAATGGAGGTAGACCTTTTTCTATTAGTGTTGAACCAAAGCAGCTCAGATGTGGACCCAGGGTGCAAAATAAGCACCATCCACCAGCCAAATGCTGGTAGAATATGTAAATGGCTGGGAGATTTGTTTCACTCACTAGCCAAAAAAAAAAAACCAACAAAAAAAACTTTGAGTGGCTGGTAAAATGTGAACATTCACTAGCTGTTTGGCTGGTGGACATAAAAGTTAATTTTGCACCCTTTGTGGTCTGCTGCAGAGGAAGTTTAGTGGAGGTGTCTGCACACCGACATGCCTTATAATGATAGGAAATTCAACAGGTAATTGTGAGCTGGATTGATCGATAAGCATTCTACGTAGCTCTTCCTCCTTCTCAAGCTGATGTAAACATTTTTTTAAAATTTGGTCAACTAGGAAGATGATTGACATCATGAGGACAATGTCGGACAGTGCCTTTTTCTTTGACAAATGATACATATTTTAAATGTCAAATATAACGTTAACGGTGGAAAATTATACCACCAGGACAAACGATAACAACTTCAGTCACCCAAAGGTTTATTCAGATGCTGGAGATGAGCATGAAGGCATCATAGAGTTCACCACAAGCCCACAGGCCCAACTAAAAAGTGCTGGTTTTTACTCAGTTTAAGGATCCTCTTGCCCTGCTCAAGCTTGATTTTGCTTTACTTCAGTGTGAAACATGAAATGTAACAATGATGGTATGTGTCATTGCAAACAGGAGTTTTAAGGGGGATTCCACTGATTTCACTCAGAAAAGCCAGTTTACTAGTCATGGGAATTTTCTAAAGCATGTAAAACCAGTTGTTAAATGCCTTGTGGCTCTCCGTGGAGCTATCTTTAGTCTCAGAAATTTACCTCATCTAGAAATTTATAACAGAAAACCAGTGCTAAAAACTGAGCTTGTAGAATAGAAACGATGATGACGTTTGCTAGGCAGGAAGGGTCTATTGAAAAAAGTATTGGCTGCATTGTGGGAAATGTAGGAGCCAGTGTTTTTGGATTTGATATTAGAAGCTAAAAGTTGGGATATCTTGGCTTTTGCTACTTTGAATTTAATAAGTTGTTTAAAGCTGCATAATTTTGGGGAGCTAATGGAACTAGCTGTAAACAAAATACATACAATCACCCTTTAAAGTTATTTAGCAAATGTTAGCCAACAGTTTTTCACACTTTGAGCAGCACTTGTGTTTTTAGCCACCCGCCATATTCGCTCTTCGTCTAGCTGTTTTAATCTCCATCAAACTCCTGGGGGAAATATTAGAAGTATCTGCCTCTGTAGCTGCTAAATTCTACCCGCTGGATGCTAACTATGTCTGTCTGCCAGCACAGTAGAGTACAGTCATTGCATCAGAGCTTTTTGATGAAAACAACTACCTGCTGCTAAAAACAGGGTTGACTTACATTTCACTATAATTGTATTCATATAATATCACATGCCATCAATTGATTGATTGATTGGTTGATTGATTGAACTAAAAGAGTGAGAATGATGACTGTACAATCATAATAATGAGCTAAAAAATAAAAAATAAAAAAAGGCTGAAATGCTCCGTAGAGCTGAGGGGAACTGTGAAGTCAGGTTTGGCTATGAGTGACTCCTTTCACATCACACATTGTTTATATAAAAATATTGATTAGTGCAGCTTAAATATGTCTATAATCAGTCCCAAAACTTTATGAAAGTGCAATATTAAATCTTTAAGTACCTCTTTAAAGGCTTTCTTTTTCTCACTTTGATTGGAAGTTTGGGCCTGGGGCATTATACTATGCTAAATCTTCGTCAATAAGAAAATAAGCAATCTTTTTGTCAGATATACAGCACACTATAGTCCTGATACATCCCCCTGTTGCCTCATGTCGTGAACATCCCCTGAACAAATGAATAAACCTGAGAGATCACATGTGGGCTGGGCCATATTCTGATGTATAACTCAGTCCCACAATCCTGCAAAGTCCCATACAGCCACCTGTCTTTCCCCAGACTCCTTGGCCTGATAAGTGGGATGCATACAGTAAGAGTTTGTAAATAGTGTTCCCTCTCTACAGAGTTGGCAGTGGGCTAGTAGAGATGGTCGTAGGCACTACAAGGAAACCTTCCTCTTTGGAGGTAAACTTTGTGACCCTGTTCATGTCTCTGAAAGACCGATAGCTTTCTGTAAGAGGGGCTGAAGCCAAAGCCTCTGGGGAAGTCTTATTCTTATATTTCTATTTCTCACTGTCAGCAGTCACCAATTAATCAGCAAGGAGAAGAGTAATGGGACAGATAAAGTGCAAAATGACCCCCCCCCCCCCCCCCCCCACGAACCTCAGTGTGTGCCACTGCCCATCTTTGGCTGTGTTGTTACCCCTATACTGTGATGTTCCTCCCTCCTTCTCCCTCACCTTGTCTGTCTGTCTGTCTGTCTGTCTGCTGTGCTCAGGACCAGTCCAATGGGGGCTCAGTTCTTTTTGAAAAAAGAGAAAAGTCTCTTGTCCCGGTCGGAGATGCGGTGAGCTCGTCTGGATGACTGGCCGCCGTGGGCCCGCAATGACCCTGACAGGGAGGTAGGAGCCGAGCGCCACTCGTCCTGGTACTTGTCCATCAACTGCTGGTCAATCACTCTGTGCATATCATCCTAGAGCACATGGGCAAAGAAGTGAATGAGAGAAAGACAGGAGAGATGTGTTAGTCAGAGACGGCGTATGGTAGGGTGGTGCAGGATGTTCTGGGGAGATCGGACTCATTGATCGAGTTACCTGTTAGGTAATGATTACAGAGACACAAGAGTCACCTTTCATCCCTTGTAGATCTGTTGTTGTTTACCTAATATTACCCGGCCTCAGATTTGCAGTGTGGTAATTAATACAATAAACACACGCTCACACAGATGGTAGCGAGCAACGTCACAAGGTTCCAGCCTTACCTTTAGTGTTCTGCATTTGGCTCGAGGGCACTACAGCACTTTTACAGGAGGAGCCAGGGATCAGAGGTATTATAGTCTTGTATTTATCATTAGTTTTGAATTTCATTTTGTTTTTAATTTTTGTTTTCAATTCAGTTTAGTTTGAGTTTGTTTCCAAAGTGAGTTTGCTACTTTAGTGTCTATTGTTTAAAAATGTTTACTTTGAGTTTAGTTTTCTTTGTTTTAGATGCTAATTATACTAAAGGTGTAATTTTCAGGGGCAAGATTTAAGAAATTTAGAACAGGTTTTACAGTACAAACACAAAACAACTGAATCAGAGTCATACAGACATCCCAGTCTCAATAAAGATATGCACCAACACCTTCTCATGCTTGTGTTGACAAATTTGATGCATTTGACAAAAACGGAAACCCAAGAGTTCCCTATGTATTTTCTATTTCATTTCATTTTTGTACACAAAAACAATTAGTTTTCTTTTACTTCTTAAGTCTGGCTTTTATTTTTATTTCAGATGACTAAAACATTTTTTTTGTTTTGGTTTTTAGTTTAGTTTCATAACACCCCTGCCAGGGGTTGAGCCTCCAACCAATTCAATTACATTAGCACAAACCAGCTGCAGCACAGTCAGTTTGGAGTTCTGGAGCTTGGGTCAGTTTGTGCTTTGCACCATTAGTAGTCCAGCCTTGAATATGATGTGGCAGCAGTTGATAAGAAGAAAAAGCAGTGGGTTATGGAATTTCAGCTGTGGTTTCTGGCTTCTCAAAAAGTCACCAAAAGTTTCTATGTGAGATATTCTGAATCAGTGACTCTCTAACTTTGTGAAGAGTTAGACGAGGAGTCATTTTTCGCTTCAGATTATTTATTTTGATACGCTTTTAGGATGTAATTATATTCAGTAATTCACAAGAAAATTCAAACATCTGAAGAATCTGAAATACAACAGAAGACCTGTCTTATTTGAAAAAAGGAATTATAAGATGGATAAATTAAATTAGATAAAAATGTTTGTGGCAATTAAGACCTCATATAATAAAATTTTAAATTATCTAATGACCTTTAAGGCGTGATGTAAAAGGGACAAAAGCTGAATTCAAGACATTTTAAGACCTTATAAGGATCTGCAGACACCTTGCTTCTATGATGGTTGTTAGTAGTACATGAGAGACAAAGCCACCAGGGGGCTCTGACAATCTGCTAAATGAATTTGGCAACAACTGTGATGAAAGAGTAAAATCTAGTACTTAGTAAATGAACACAGACTTTTATCAGTAAAATGTTACTCTTTTTTATATACAGATAAAACATTAATACAACTAAGCACCTGCCAAGAATTATGACCTATTTTGGGTGTTTTTGGTGTCTGAGTGCTCATCTCTCAACAGGTAAGCTGACCAGTGAACCAATCTCCTAAAAACCTTTGGCAGATACAGGTGTATGGAGAGAGGAGACAGAGGCAGGTGCAGAGAGTGGGTGGTGGGTTGGGATGGTTCTCTGTGATGATTAATGGTTTCAGATAGAAAGGAAGCTGCGATGGGCGTTTCTCCTGACTCAGTTAACCATGGCATGGAATGGCTCAGCATGGCGTAGTCAGTTAGTGCAGGGTGAAACGGCGAGATGGCACAGCTCGGGCTCACCTCTAAGGCAGGAGGGGGGGTACCACAGGGGAGAAAGGGTGGTACGGAAGCTGAGAAAGGCCACTAGATCAGAAACCACAAGAGCCAAACAGTAAAGAGCCCTGAGGAGGCAAACTGTGGGCAGGGAGAAGAGAGAGGAGAGAGCTGCTAGTTACAGATGAGGGAGGGGAGGGAGGGAACACACACACGTATACACAGTGTCCTCAGGCTACATAGGTAATATGTTTTCTTATGGACACCCATCAAAGACAAGCAACTGACAAACACTTAGAAGTTAATCGAATGGTTTACTGCATGTGACCAGATTCTTTGTTAAAACACTTAACACAAGTTACAGGGAAGGGAAAGAAAATGGACAAACTGTGGTGGCAGTTAGTTTAATTTCATTTTTACACACATTATATAAATGTGTATTTCTAATTTAATCTAAAATTAGGTGAACAAAATTAATCCCAAAACTACATTTAAAGAACAGCTTTATTTATGTAACAACCTTTAAATGGCTGCTCCAAAGTACTATAAAAGTACTGTTAGGCTTTTACTAATATAATGCTTGTGACCTTTGACCCACCTGCCAGGCCTCCAGCTGCTGCGACAGGTTGAGCTTCTGCTGGATGGCATCCAGGAGCTGGCTATTCAGAGACATGATGTCTATTTTACACTTGGCCAGCTCCATCTCCACCGCTTTCTTCCTGCAAGACACACACACAGAGCAACTGGTGACATCCTACTAGCATGAAGGCCCTATTGAAACTTAGATTAGAGATCAATGTAGAATATCTCCTTAAAGGAATAGTTCAACATTTTGGTAAAGACACTTATTCATGTTCTTCCAGATCGTTAGAGTAAAGATTGGTAAACATAAGGCTGCAGTTAGGATTCATATATATCGGTAGTTTAGCATAAAGAGTAGAGGAGGGGAGAAACAACTAGCTTGCCCCTGTCCAATTGTAACACATATTGACCTACCAGCACCTCTAAAGTTTAAAGTCTAAATTAACATGATGCGGTTACAACCTCATGATGACCACAAGACTCCAGGAAGTCATTGCTTCCAGCCAAGAAACTGTTTGTTTCCAGCTTGTTTTTACATTTTGTTTTTTTGTATGAATTAAACAGACAAGATTTAACTGAGCTTTTGAGATATTGGTAAGCAGATTTTGTTAGCTTTGGACAGAGCTAGGCTAGCTGTTTTTTTTTTCACAGCCTCCAGCTTTATGCTAAAGTTAAGGTATGCAGCTACTGGCTGTAGCCTCATATCTCATATTGAACAAATAGGTATATTTCCGTATCTATAATCCCTGCGTCGAAGAGATAAAAAAGGATATAAAAGGCAAATTTAAAGGGGATACTTGCAAAGCTCAATCCATTACAACGGCAACAGTGCTGACAGAGTTAACAGTGTTTACCATGGGAAAACTAAAAGGTCCAAATACATTTGATTAACCTGGAGTTTTGTTTAAATTAACGACCATCTGACTGTCTGACTCCTCTTGTTTCTTGCCCTGTGAAATCTTTAAGGGATGTAACCATATCCCCAGATCTTAGCAATGAATGTAATCAACTTTTTGAGGACAATGTCAATATTACTAACAGGAACACTTGCCAAAACTATAACTAAATGTGACATTATATTGATGAAGACAGTTGCGTTGTCTGTGAGAAACTGCGTATTTGCATTTGTCATGTGATCTCACTTGGCTATGGCGTCATCTCTGTCTCTGATAGCAGTCTGGAGCTGCTCGCTGGGTTCTCGGACTTCAGACATCGTCCTCATCCGCTCATTATCCTCCCGGAGAGAGCACATCTCTACAGAGAGCAGCGCCATCTGCAGGTCACATGGGAGAATGACACAGATGTGTTTATCGGAGGCCTCGCAATATTCAAAACTGCATCCAGTGGCTGATGTCCGAGGGGTGCTCATGTGTAAGACTGATGTTTAGTTGACTTTGTTCAACAGGAAAACAACTGACTGCCTGTGTAGTTTATTTCATGTTGGTCAAGTAAGATGGCCCTTTAAACCCACAGGAGAGCAAGAGCTGTCCTGGCAGAAAGAAGACATGGTTGAAGCAATGTTCTACACTACAAACAACATGCATCAAATTCACACTAGCACATAAACTGGTGAGGACGACATCTGCGGCACTAAGCTGTCAAATTGTTATTCTTAGAGATGAGCACTCCTTAATGTCATTAAGCCAAGTAAGACTGAATGTGATCTATAACTGTCTGTGAAGATTTGTGCCTTCTGCTCATGCTTTAGTCTCTCTATGTATCTATCACCTGATCTCTTATGTTTCATCGATGCAAACATATGTAGCATGTGTATGTGTGAGCAGATGTACAGTTGTGTTACTGAAGCAAGTACCTGATTGTGCAGCTGTAGCATCTCGTCTTCATTGCTGCGTGTTTTGTCCTGCTCGGCTTCGTGCAGCTCTCTGACTTCTCTCAGCTCCTCTCCCAGCTTTCTCACCTGCTCCTCCAGAGCCTCCTCATCACTGCGGCGCGAGCCCTTTCAACAAGCAACACATGACACTTCACAACACACACTCACAGCCCATATATGTGCCCACCACCCACGGGTTATTATTGAAAAAACACCCACTGAGGCTCCAACCTGTCAAAGCATTATTAAGTTAGCTGTCGTTAAAACATCTTTAAAAGTTTGTTTCAGCTTTACAACATCACCAAACTTTTGGTAACACTTTCTTTTACGGGTCCCAGAGGTTCCTTTTACTGTAACGTAACTGCAATACCGTAACAGTTTTTTTGCCCTAAAAAACAAATATTACATGTTTTGAGCAGTAATAGAAGATGTAATCATATCCTTTACTTAAGTAAAAGTAAGTAAGTATTATAAGCTAAATGTACTTAAAGTGCAGTGGTCTATGCATAAATTTATCCGCTACTGTTACAGCATTGCCAGTGAAAGTGAAAGCCAACACAGCTTTGTCTGCTTGGTGAAAGTCAAAATGAAAGTTTGAGTTACACTAAATAACAGCTGGCTAATCAACTAAGTTCATAGTCCTTTACATGTTCTTGTTATGTATTGCTAGTTATTAAAGCTTCAGTTGGTAACTTTAAAAAAAAAACACCTTTTTGTCACACTTGCTAAACCTGTCATTACATCAACACAGAAGTGTAAGAGACAAATACTCTGTAAAAAAAATCCTCCTCCCAAAACAACCTATCAGAGCCGAGATGTCTCTAATGCAGCTGTCAATAATGTTAATCATCACTGCTCATCACTGTCAAACTAGGCAGCGCTGATCAAACATGAATCAAGAGTCTGTTACAGCATTGCCTATTTCTCGCCTCAAATGCTTTCAGAAACATATTCTTGTGTACTGTTTAGCTGTAAAATGAGAACATTTGCGGCGGCCAGTGGGCAGTGCTTCATTTTCAGTTCGACTCTTTCAAAGATGGTAACCAAGTCACAAACTTTCTCATTTTACAGCTAAACAGTACACTAAAATAAACATTTGAGGTGAGAAACAGGCAATGCAGTAACAGAATCTTGATTCATATTTGATCAGCGCTGCCTAGTTTGACAGTTTGACCGCAGCTCATAAACAGTGATTGACATGATTGACAGCTGCATTAGAGACTCCCCTGCTCTGATTGGTTGTTTTCGTTCATCTGTAGTAATGCCATTATAAGCAAACGTGGAGGCAGAAGGACAAGGTTTTTTTCACAGACTTTCTATGTCATGTAATACTTTGTGGATATAGTGACAGTTTTTAGCAAATAGGACAACACCTAATTTTTACAAAAGTTACCGACTACAGCTTTAAACTGCCACTGGTTTAGGATTCTTGATAGCTACTGATAGAGGTCTGATTTAATGATAAATATATACCAAAGTCACTAATTACTCATGTCAAGCTAAATATAATAAACATAAATATAAACAAAATCCAGAGACAATGACTAAATAGCAACAGCAGAGCAGACATCTTAGGTCGTGTTGAGGTGTCTCCATTATGTATCATTTTACTAGCTGCAGGAAAAACTGAAAACAAGCAGGTGATCAGAGACAAGCCCACAGCAAAACCTATTCTATCTGTCACTGTGTACATGTACATGCAGTTTACAAACAATACTCCTCTGGTATTACTATATCATTTCCTGGTTCTTTCTTTAAAAAATTAAAACAAGGAGTGGCTCCTTCCTACAGTGTCTTGCACCATTGTCTCTGCTTTCCCGATAATAATACCAAATTACATAGTTCTTCAAGGGAGATTCTTAGGAAATTACTAGAGCCATAATATGAGTCATTACCTCACTTTTTTTTTAAACAGAGGCTATTTTGACAGTGCTGATTAGTTGCCAGTGTGTTATCATTACCGTGGACTCATTGCCATCTAGCAGATTCTGTGTGAGCCTCCGTAGCTCTAGCAGGCTGGTGTGGAGGCTCCCAGTAGGCACATCCTTGGCTGAGGACGTCTCAGAGGACTCGTCCATGGAAGAGTCAGTGGACAGCGCTGAGTCTGTGACGTCGTTTCCCCGGAGATGGGAGCAGAGCGATCGAACTTCGCAGTAGGCTTCCCATAGCTGAAGACGCAGCTAAACAGACAAGGCGAGTGTTTAGAGAAGCACAGCAAAGTATCTGACAGTGATTTTACCAATCTTTGTAATTAAACACAATCCTACAGTAACTACCTGCTCTCTCTCCTGCTCCTGCTCCTCCTGCTCCATGCTCTGTTCTATCTCACACAGCAGGCTAGATGGGTGCGGGGTGAGGCTATGGAGGCTGTGCTCCTCCGATAGCTCCTCAAGCCGAGCAGTCAGCTGCCTGTGGGACACCTGAACTTCCTGAAGCTCCAGCTGGCTCTGCCGTAACTGGACACAACAGAGGAGGCAAAACTGTGGCTTAACAGTGTACAGGGAGCAACAGTAGCGGTCTGATGGGTCAGCTGACCAGTTCAAGGACAAAGTGTGGGGTGTATACACACAAACAGCTTTGTAGAAACTAATTTACTCACAATAACTACAGAGGTAGTAGCTATTTCCTAAAGCTTTTAGGTTCTTTTTCATGTGTCTGTACCTGTAGGTCCTTCTCGTGAGACTGCCTCTCCAACACCAGCGTCCTCTCTCGGAGGTCTTCCACTGTATTCTGCAGCAGCTCATTCTCCTCCAGCATGGCATGCACCCGACGCTCCAGCTCCATCTTCCTCTCCGACAGCATCTTAATCTAACGTGTTAAACAGCACCAGTCAGTGACTGCGCAGTGGTAGATTGGCATTAATCTGAGAAAATATAAATTGTTTTGATTTCCTGATCGATAGTGGACCAATGGGCAGTTATGGACCTGATTAAAGGCTAAATATTGTTGTTTTTCCTGACTCTGAGGCAAGCTGGGCTCTTACACAAGATTAAAAAGTACTCCCACTGGCCTAAAGAATGTTTGTTGCCTAGCACAGGCGTAGGCGTCAGTTACCACCCTCGTCTTTAGGAATGCCTTGCTGATATGTTAGCATCTTCAAAAAGCTTGCTATTAACTTATTCCACACTATGAATGTGTAACGGCCTTCCACTGAAGGTTAGCACTGCAGAAATACAACATGTTCCTCATGAATTGTTTTCCCCTTGTAGCTGCCTGAGACAGCTTTCCCCGTTAAACAAACATCAGTTCATTTTTATCCCTCCCGCTTTTGACCTACATCTGGTAACCTACTTCACAGTGCAGGAGCTTACATGTGGATCATTTGTTTTCATTACCATATGAGTGTTCACATTGCCAGGTTCTGGCTATTTTGGGGGCTGCTATAGTCTCTGTCTTCACACAAATAGGGCAAAAAGCCATTAGTCATCAGCACATGTCATATAAAGGCAAAGTGTTGGAAAAGTGGGAGCACCCAGACATTGCAGTATCTCAGCTAAATATAGAGCGGTAGCCTTTTCTCCCAATTATAGCGCAGGCTCTGCAGTCTGGGTGTTTTCTGCCTGGCTTTGAAAAGAAGCTTTGGGGAAATCTGATTTGTTTTTATGCTCCAACAGTACCTTTGTTCATGACTTATCAGGCTGATATCATACAAGACACAGCTGACATTACAACACGTCATGCTCCGATAACAAAGCATATTCTTCATGCTCAATCTCATGAAACAGGGATTGCCATAAGGATTTGGAAATGTAAAATACAGATTTTTCATTCATATAAAAATATAAACATAAAATAAGAAGACATTACATGTAAAATGTCACGGTAGCGAAGTTATATAAGGTCAAAAGATTCAGTATTTCATTCAGCATGAGATTCAATAATCTACCTTATAAGATAATGGTACTCTGCCCCATCATCAGCTCATTTAATTGGACAGAGGAGGTGCAATTCTAATTCAAAAGAAAACAATGGTGCAATCCTTGTTTCTATTATTTTACAAGACATTACATGCAGCATGCAGTCTGACCGACAGGCAGCGTTCGGTAACCACTCACTTCTAGCCCTTGCTGCTCCAACCAAGAGGGGAAGGAGGGTGAGGGAAGAAGGGATGGGTGAGGAGAAAAATAAAGATAAAGATTACGAAAAGAGAGTAAAAGTAGTTTGCGAGTAATCCTACAACTACCTTCAACCTACAAAATACTGCATAGCAGGTGAAAGGTGAACACCATCCTCTGACACACGCAATATTTGTTTAAAGCAGTGTTTCCCTTTGGTGGGATTTTTATTCCACTTATCAGAAACTCCAACTTTAAAGCGAGACTTTGTAACTTTTGCCAAACAGCAGCCCCTGTGGTAATTGCAAATTGGGACACTAAGTTGTTCTTTATCTCCCAGAATTCTCTCAAGTCAACTGTTTTAAAAACATAATTGAAACCTGACCAGACTGAGAGCAAGTGGGATGGGACCAAAAGCAGGAAACAACAAACATGTCTCCTGGTGTGCTGTGCTATGGTTTGTTTACATCTTGTTTTACAATTGAAATAAGTATCTGTTAGGCATGGGCAGTGTCACAGTATTACGGTATACCAGAGCATTTAGAAATCCCAATTTCTACTGGTTGAACAGGTAGCTGAGCTGAGAAACATGGCTGTGAGTGTTGGGGACACTGTTACAGAACTGTAAACGGACAGCTAAGAGAAACTGTGGGAAAAAACAGCATATTTTTACATCTAACTTGATGAAATGGGGGTTTATTTTGAACATCCTGGGGTGGTGATTTTAGGAACACTGGACGAACTATCACTTAAGTCAACAAGTCAATGAAGCTAGTCTTTGCTTGGTGAAAAAGAGAAACTTGAATTCAGAACGTATACGGTTGTATTTCTCAGTTCAGTAAGTAAAAAAGGCAAGACATTTTGTGATTCCATATTTTTTATGTATCAGACTGAAAAGGCTAAGATAGCTTGCAGAGTGCTGCAAACCCACAGGTCGAGTGGGAGGTGGGGGTAAGTTGTGCAGCACACAAATACTGTCATTTACTGTATACCCCCATGAAATTCCAGGCTGGTATGAAGGTAAAAAAAGATACCTCCAAGCCTGTAACATAAATAAACATAATGTAAAAGCAACATAACTAGGAGGGAGGTACTACTTAGAGTTTGCCAACATTAGCTAACATTAGCCACTATTAGCTGCTGGTCATACCAGACCAATGAAGACAGTAGCAGCAAAACTCTTGCGTGTATTGAAGCGAACAAGACTGTGAATGTTTTAAAACTTCTTTCAAAAGTAACATAGTCTCGCTTTAACTTCCCTTGGGATCTGCTGTCATCTCAGGCACTCAGGCTTCTTGGTGAGTACCAATAATTGCAAACATTATTTTTGCAAATGTGACTGCTCTGTGCACTCTGAAAAGTACAATTCAATCAGCTGTACTTAATATAAAGTGATGAACAATGGACAAAAATGGTGCAGATAGCTACTCACCTCAGCCTGTAGAGTTTCTAGTCGTGTCATGTGCTGGCTTGTCGACATACTCTTCTCCCTGAAGTCATCCCGTAATGAATGGACCTGAGTGGACAGCTGCCTCTCCACCTCTGCAGCCTGGATGGAGACAGACAGACAGACAGACAGACAGGATAGTGAGAAAAAAAGACTCTACATTCACCTTAAATGTGTCCGCTCTTGGTTTAAAAGAGTACTCCAATGAATGAACCACTACACTCACGGTGGATGAGTTGTCAAAACTGACACAATGCAAAGTAACCGCTGACGGTTTAGATTCTGGTCTGTTATAGCAGCTAATGTGGAGTCTTTTTAACTCACAACCCCAGATAAATTTCATTTTCAAACTTGAAGTCCTCAGACCAAACTACACTGACTCAAGTGACATCACTTGAGGACTTAACACAGATCCCTCCAGAGACACTAAAGGCTATATTCAACTCTATTCATATGTAAAGTAGGCCTGTAAAATTGGTTGAGTTCTCCTTTAATTATTGTTTATGGTGATGCTGACATAACAGCACATTGTGGAAGTGTGACATTATCAACCTCTCAGTTAAATTAAAAAGATTGTATAGCAGCTCTTTAGTCCGTGTTCCCTAACTAGAATACTGAGGTGACTCATTGGAGACTGATAGCGAGTGTACTACACAAACACAGACACGTAGACATGCATCAACACACTGATGTTCACCATGTATTCAGTGACATAGTCACTTGTACATCAGCCCTCTCCAGTCTGTTCTCGTAAATGGTGCATTTGGTAGATGTTCCTCTGAAAGCACAATGTTATCCAAATGTCATGGCCCTTTTTAAAAGCCTTAAATAGTCCACTGCTCAGTATTTGTGCAATCCAGCCCAGCAGCAGACTGAGTGCATCAGTTGAGCTTATTGGACAGGTGGGATCAGGCCACACAGAGCCTGGCTCAGCTTCATTAGCATAGAACTGCACTCAGGAAGCTACCGCTCGCATTATCATCACTGCCATGGCAACAGCAAAATCCTTAAAACCACTCACTTTTTACAGCTCACTGAGGTGACTGCACATATAGTAAATATATCAAAGACGCTGCAAGAAAAGGAGCAACTGATCTGCACACTGAATACAAATGACATTTTTACTTCTGGGGTAAACAGTCTTAATCTGTAAGAGAATCACAGCACATAACTGAGTTCAAATTACCATCATTTTATTCAGGTTTGCTTTCACTCACTGGGTGCTGAGTGAACATTGAGACTATTATAGGTCTAAGGTACAGCCTCTAGGTGGCACTACACACTGCTGCCTCTTCTCAAGGAGCTCACAGAGAGATGAGAGGAAGCTCAGCAGCTGGTCTGGGTGTTTTCTAGGGCTTTGCTCTGAACAGTAACTAATGATGCAGGAGTCTTGACGTAATACTGTGTGGGTCGTTTTGTTTTGTTTTTACAATAAATCATAAATGGAAATAAGGAATATCAATAGCCTTTATATTCTTTTCACATAAAAATGTTTCAAATACAATGGTAGATGTTAGCATATACCTACAAAGTTTTTTTTCTTTTAATTACAGTAAAGAAATGATTCACCCACCTCCTAGTGTTCATTCCAGAAAGGACTATTCCGCATGTTATACACCCCAAAGGTACACAGCACTAAAACCATAATATATGGCCTTAACATACTAATGAAGTTACTTATTTTGTAAAATGACCATAATGATGATGATTAAATTATTTCCAGCACTCTGAAAGAGAAAATCTCCTCCTTGTATATCCATTAGACCTGGGTTAAATAATGAGTCCAAAAAAGTCTGTGAATCACTGTAATTATTACACTCTGAACAACAGATAAAGTTCAGAACAATTTAAAAAATGTGAGTTAAGCTGTAATTCAAAGACATAATGATAATGGCTTACATTAAGTGGATGGATGGCTAATTGATAAGCCTGAGTAATGACTAATAGGTTGGGGGGGCTGGGGGGGGCTGGAGTCTATCCCAGCTGACACTGGGCGAGAGGTGGGCTACACCCTGGCACCCTGGGCAGGTCACCAGACTATCGCAGGGCTGACATATTTCTTTACATTTAAACTACTTTATTAAAGACTTGAAGACTGATCTGCACAGAGATATGAATGGTTTAACTAACCATAGAGGGCACTGAGGGATATGCCATTCCAAATACCTTTGCTAAGTCCTACCAAGATAACAGTGAGAGGGTTTCACGAGGAAGAGACAGATTCTTAGCAAAAGACATTGGTATAAAGCTGATCGTCCAGGAAAAGAGCATTGGCTTGATATGATACTATACACTATGTCTGAGTATACAGAGGTGGGACAAAGTCATTGTTTTGCAAGTCACAAGTACGACTTGAGGCTTTGCACTCAAGTCCCAAGTTAAGACAGGCAAGCCCCAGTGTCAAGTCAAGACTGACAAGTACCAAGTCAAGTCCCAAGTCCTAAACTTTGAAATTTATGCCCTAAATAAGCCATAATGTCTGTTTAACAACAGAGTGATAATATATTACATTATTAAAAGTCATGAATGCTTTACATTTGTCTTTATTTGTTAAAACAAGTTTGTTGTAAGTTGTTGTGTCTCCATTTATATTTTTCACCTGCACATTTTGCATACTGCAATTTGTTTTTTGTTGACCACCATGTAGTTTTTGTGTGTGAAAGAAATGTCTTTGGTATCATTTTTTTCTCACTGGCGCACAGTAATGTAACATTAGTACCTTATGGTTCTGTGCTGCATCTTGATTGGATCCTGTCCTGGTTCAAACAAAGTGGATCTGAAGAATTAAGTGACAACTTTTGGGGAATAAATAACTGACACTTTTCTAGTCGAAAGGCTGAAGTCCACATGATGTCACAAGTCATTGCTGTTAAAGTCCAAGTTGAGTTGCAAGTCTTTTTTGATTCTGCAAAGTCTAAGTCATCAAATTTGTGGCTGGAGTCTGACTTGAGTCCATATCTCTGTTAATATCCCACAACTTTTTGAACTGTTTTGCGATACATTGTGTGACTGTCTTCCTTCGATGTTTGATGGCGCTGTGCACTTACTTTCCTGTATAGCCAAGGAATGCTTCTTCAGTGTTTGATGCATCAGCATGGTGCATATGTTTGCCTATCAGGGGCATCATTATAGTGTTTGATGCTGTTTGTCATTAGTATCAGGTTAATGTGTGATATTTGCATGATATCTGTCGGAGTTGGTATAAAGATATTATGCTTTCTAATAAATATGTATGCCTGTATATAATAATAAAAACAATAATAATAATAACAATGTATAAAAACTCATTCTCTATGTCTTACTGTCTCTGGATTTAGCACTTGAAGTAAATAAGCAAACTTGACGAAGTTGCTGCGCTTTTAGGGTACAGTGTTGAATCCATTTATTGTAAGCAGCTTTGGATAAAGGCATCAGCTTAATAAATGTACTGTAATGTAAATATAATGTAATGCAAATGATCAATATCATTTACACATATGCATTTAAGAATCTTGGTCAAAGTTTATTATTTCTTAGATGAACTGATGATTTAACCTTCAGTTGAAGGTGGTTAATAACTACTGGTGTATCACTGTTTATTTATTGTGATGGGGGGAAAAGTAACAAATGCTGATGGAATGTCACGTAGATGCAAAGAAAAATAACTAATCCAGCACTTTTTTGTTTTGTTTTTTTTTTATTTAAAGATTACCAACCTGACAACATCCTTAAAACTCCACCTACACAAACTGTCTTTGTATGAAAAACCCACTGCTGTGGATTTTGAAAAACTTTAATAAATACAAGGAAAAATAAAAATACAACTCTCAAAAAGGAGTTGAGGTGTCCATTGCGTCCTCTGTTGTCTTCTAAGCCATTTTGAGTTTCGGCAGACACTGAGTCAAAAGAGCCCAAATAAGTTGACAATAAGCTAATGTCTCTGAACCAGTGGGTATTCAGTTATGGAGGCCAGATGTGAGTTCCTCTATGATCCTGATGACGATCCTGTCTCCTCTGTGTGGGAAACAGATGTACAGCCAGTGAAGGCCAGTGCAGCGGCAGGTCACAGTGGTAAAGTGACATCTGACCCACTGGCCCAGTACGCTGACAGATTGAGAGCATGTCGAACAAACCACAGAGTTGACCGCGGACTGCCTGATGTGCAGATACTCACTTAATCTGCACATAAATTCCTCAGATCCCAGATCAAGCATCATCAGCATGACAGGACAAACAGGGGCAAATGAGACTGCTGTGACAGAATCCAGGGCAGCAAAGTAGGGCTCAGCAGAGAGGCACGTTTCCTTACAGCCTCTGTACTCTGGCATTTATGTTGGTAAATACTGAATACTGTAAGTTCACCTTCCAGAGGAGGGCCAAAACTTGAAAAGTAGATATCACTCCTGTTGATCCAGTCGCAGACTGTCTGTGGCTGTGCAACACCATCTAGCAGATGTGACTGCAGGTGCATCACAGGTCTTCGGTGGCGCAACCTAGCATCAAACTATCTGTATCCTTGTGCCATTCTGTGGAGCACATTCCCATGGTAACAACACATGGAGTTTCAATTTGCATGTCACTCTGGTTGTCATAGCAACCAGGAGAAGTGGGATAGGGGGAGCTGCAACTAGCGGTCTCAATGCTTCTAGTATTTTCCTTAGTCACTTTCACAGAGTACTGCCTTGTCTAGACTTGTGGAGGATGGGCAACCCCACGTTCAAACGCTTGCATAACAAACACTGAGGGTGACAATATGTGCCAATCAGAGAGCTGATCCTGAGAGCATCAGCTACGTTGGGCTGATGGGAGGCAGACGTTACGTGCTCCGGTGACTGGATGTGAAGGAAGCTGATGGCTGGACAGATGCCCAGGGACTGTGTTCAACGCTGGCTTGAGGTTGTAGAAGGAGGAGCAAAAGTGAATCCTTTGCATAGTGTGATGTGGAAATACTGCACGGATGAGGCCAGACACAACATAGGATGCCAGCGTTCTGCTTTTGTCATTCAAAAAGATTATGCTGGGGCAGGGCGATATAGAGGAAATCAAATACCACCATATTTGTGACTAAATACTTCAATATTGATATTCCAAAGATATTGTAGGGTTGACTGTCTGTGTTTTTTTGTTTGTTTTTTTAAAAAAAAAAAACATTTACACAATGAGATTTGTATCTCATTCATCATTCATCATTAATGTTGATATAATTATTAAGTTGGTAAAGGCAAAGAATTGCAAGAACAGACTGGTAAGATCAGAAATTATATCACTTTACTGTAATGCAGCCTTTAAACCAGGAAGAGACAACACATAACAATATTACGAAATCCAAAATTTAAGACAATATCTAGACCCTAACCCGATAAATATTGACGTAAATGCCAAGTCAAAAAATTGAATTACTTTTACTCCAAAGCCTCAAAAACACAACTTTGATGTATCACTGGAGGCTGCTGTCACCATTTAATTAAGTAAATTCTAGAGGCTGAGGGAAGTAGAATTGACCATGACCATAAAACATACAGACACTTGTGCTGGAGTCATGCATCTCCAGCCTTCTCTGAGCATGTGTGTTAATGTAATTAGAGAAAGGTCCCCTTCCTGCTGGTTCACTCTGATCAGATTAGGCCTGAGGAGATTGGCTGTTCTCACACTCAAGACCCATACAGACCACCACACACCTCCTGGGCTCTCCTCATTGATCAATACGAATGGATTTCTCTGGGTGTATTGGATATAATGTATAGCTTCATCACCCAGTATTGGAAAATTCACTGACACAAGCACACACCCAAAGAGGAAAAACCACAGGGGGTATCTGCGTCAGCCCAGGATAAGATGTGACGAGACAGAGATTAATTTTTTTTAGCTTTTCCTTGTCCAAATATCTAAGTTACCTGCTGTTATTAATTAAGTAGAGTATGGACTGGAGTTGTTTTGGTTCCTGACTGGATGCATATGGCAAGGCTATTAGCACGGATTATAGCCTAATCCCCTCAGCGCTGTATCTTACCCTGTGACTTACATCACTTCCTACGGAGTGCCCTGCCTTCTCAAGGTCATCCCACTGCAGCCAATTTAAGAACTGATTCTTAAGTTGTAAGGCAGGCAGTGTACTGTTTTTATACCTTTGGTTGCAAAGTTTGCTTTAGAAATCACTGGCAGTTATATGCGGAGGACAAACACTTCACACAATTCATCAATAAAAAAATACTTGTATAAATGAATTTAATAAAATGTATATTTAGAAAATACAAATCACTAAATCCACATTTATATACAGTATTTCTGAATTCCAACATTTCTACTGATAATAATTTCTGATCATTTATTAGTTAAAATATCTATTTATTTGTTTTCTCATTGATAATTTGATCCTCCACAGTCATGATAAACACAATATACCCAGGCAGTAATTTTAATATATGTTGGAAGGACACCCACCACCCTCAATATTCAAATATGCTCAAAATGCCCCGAATAGTATAGATTAAAAGGTCTATGTGATTGTTGATTGTGATAGTATTTGTAGTGTGTTATAAAAATGAGAATATTATGTGAGTTGTTGATTGAAAAACTTATTATTGTAACACCATACCAATAACACTTACTTAATCAATCATTTGTACTGCACTGCATGTGTCATTTATGTATAAAGTAGTAGCAATGGTACCTGGTAACAACCTGGTTTATCTGCTCCTCTTGTTTGTGTGTAATTGTAAACCCAAGGGCTATGGATGTGGTTGTTCTATCAGTTACAGGAGCCCCGTCCTCGATAAGTGTGTCCAGTCACCACTCTCAGCAGACATGCCAAAGGACTGCAGTGAAAAGCTCATACTCACTTTGGCAGTGTGTAGGAACATGTGCTAGTTCATAGTTTTGGACCAGACTTAAGGAGAGGAAACATAAGGACCAGTTTAGGTAGTAATAAATGTTCTTGTTAAAGAGTTAACTGTTATGAGAAACACAGATAAAAATAGCAGGCCTTCAGTGACCTCACAACTGCAGGATTTCCTCAGATAGTTTACATTCCCTCCACTCACTCAGAGCTGCAAACAGTTAACATTACTTAGTCACAGCCCAGTGCTCAATAATGAGCACTGACAGAGAGAGAAAGAGAAGAACGCAAGAAAGAGAGAGAAAGAAGGATAAAATCAGAGGGAAAGCAGGCACTGTGGCTGACCTCATTTATTCTATTACCCAGCAGGTCTCCCTCTGTCTGCCTAATTCACTGAATCATGGATCTGGATCGATGCGGTCAATTAAGTCTCATAAATTTCACTGAGTCACAAAAACCTCAAGATATGCTCCCCACCAAAACACAATATACCACTTTCAGGGAATATCTTTATAGATTCCCACACGCAGGTTTCAATTAAATTAAATGCAGTTTAATTATGTTAAGTGCCTGCTCCTGCTTAGATCCATAGCAACTGACCAGTCCTTGATTACAATGTGACGATGGTGTTGGGGCAAGATGGGGCAGGATGCTGATTTAATCTGACCAAGATGAGGAGGAGGGCTGCTCTGCCCAGCAGCAATCTGGTGGTTAAAATCAACCACACAGAGCCTTCTCCTCCCTGAACAGCGTGTGCCTGGCAGCAGATCCTATCTCCTCCCAGGAAGGGGAACAACACAGTGAGTGTTACCATAGACACAGCTGCTGACGGGGTTATCAAAGAACCCGTATAGGCTTGTCAACCTCTGTATGCGGAGCTCAGGAGCATCCTGAAACGTAGCCTTAGTACCCACTGCCAGCCTACCTGGCAGCTGACAACACTCTGGTGCCTCTGTTTACAGCCCTTAAGTTGTTATAATAGTCTTACAGGTGTTTATACTGTATATCCCTCTGACAGGTTCGGCAGCATGACGTAGTCCTGCTCTTGGAAAGCAAGTTCATCCCTGTAACTCATCAGTTGGAAAGTGTGTTGGAGTGACATGTAGCTTATCAACCACACAGTTTGAGAAATATAGTATATAGTGACAAAGAATGTTATTTTTCCAAGTGTGGAAATGAGGCCACTACTAAAGGGACAGGGTGCGGACACATTAACAAGAACACCGAGGCTATAATCCAGGTCAATCCCACAAGAACACGCAGTATTCTCTACCTGCACAATGTAATGTGATGTATATCCATTTTACTAACTTCACTTCTGTTTACTTCCTGTCAGCTCCAAAGTAATGTTACCTTCACCTCTGACCTTCGTGATTAAAGTGTTTTTTTCACCCTTTAGTTAGGTAATATTACTTCAGTTTCCACAGTTAACTTTGTACATATTATTAACAGTTTTACCACTATTTTTTGTAGATAGTTTTTCTAACATAGACTGTAAAAATAACAGATGTAGCTGCCGTGACATCACCCATCGGTCTGTGGACTCCTGTTCTAAAGCCTTGTTCATTTTTTGGTTTTGGAGCCAGAAGTGACCATATTTGGAGGGTCCAGCTGTTGAGAAGTGAGAGGTTGGATCTAACTGAGAAGACTAGGACACTATATAGCCTTAAAAAATGTAAGGATGAGTTCTATAAAAAATTCACCAATGTAAAGTTTTCATGAAGGGGGAAACTAGCTACAGAGACCAAAATCGTTTTCTGTACCAGGCTGTAAACATGTTTATTTCTACTTTAAAGTTGGGCATTTTATCATGGCTCCCATTGGAGACTGACTAGCTTCTGGAGCCAGCCCCTAGTGGCCGTTCAAAGAACTGCAGGTTTTGGCACTTCCTTGTTGGCTTCAATTTTCAGTCAGAATTGCTGCTTGGTTTTTGATCATTTTCTATGATTATCCCAGTGACTTAAATAGCCGTTAGCGTTGCTAGCTAGTCACTCAGTATAGCACTAGCATTAGCCTGATTTTCAGACCTTATCTAATATTAGATTGTTATGGCTTTCCTTTACACTTGGTGCTTCAAAGAGCTGCCAAAATGTTAAAGCAACTAGTGTACAACGTCTTGCAAGTAGTAAAGCTTCATAGCATTGACTGCCCTCATTAACTTTCTTTAGTGTTTCTTTTTTTTAGCTAGCTAGGCTAGCTGACTAGCTTACCTTGCTATAAAAACAATCAAAAACACTACATACAAAAACAAACAGTAAATACTATAAACTGTGAAACATGAACTAACTTAAGAATGAAAAAGCACTTTGATCACTAAGGTCAGAGGCAAGGTAGGCAGAAAGTAAACAGACATTAAGTTAGTAAACCAAATATACGCCCCACTACCTTGAGCAAGTAGAGAATAGTCTCAAGAAGTATAAAAGAGTGAAATCAGCACCTGTTTTACACTGTCTCATTAAAGATTTACAGTGACGTCTTCACAAAGACACAGTTCAATGCAGAGCTGTTGTA
This sequence comes from Epinephelus cyanopodus, assembly GCA_026686955.1. NCBI lineage: Eukaryota > Metazoa > Chordata > Actinopteri > Perciformes > Serranidae > Epinephelus > Epinephelus cyanopodus. Next base: position 9,643,073 of record CM048921.1, read on the forward strand.
CTGTTACACCTGAGTGACCACTTTATATGGATAAAGTGTCTTTGTTTGGTGTAGATCTGCAGACTGAGATGTTGTTCTGAACTCCTTCACTGGGATAAATCAACTGTAGCTACAAATGCTAGCACTCTCAGCTCCATCAATCTGCATCTACTGCCAATCTCAGTTTCTCCCGAGATGTGTACAGTACATCCCATCATCAAAGATACAGCCTCAAGTCCTCCCTGAGTGTATGTATGTATGAATCTATCTGTCTGTCTGTCCATCAATCTGATCTGTCTATCGGAATATCTCATATGGGACATTTTATACTCTGCCTGTCATAATAACTGAACTCAAATTACCTGCCAATATGCAGAGTGCTATTGCATAAGTGTGCAGTCCAATCATTCTAAATTATTCAACATAAGGCCCGGAAGCTCCACTTTTATATTGATGAGTTAGCATAATTCAGGTGAAGATAGAGGGAGACAGGCTGAATTGAGGTAGATGACCTCAGAAGAATAAAGAATCCTCACTTGGCTGTGCTTTTTATGTCATGTCAGCCAGGCAGACTTAAACTGGACTGAGTGGCCCCAAGGCCAGGCCAGGGAGACCACATACTGTACGCACACACACATGCACACACATACACACTGGGTGGAAGGCTGTTTAAAGCAGCATTAAAACCATGTGACACAGTGACTCAAAGCCTGGACTAATTGAATCTCTCATGCACATTTGCCCAGCCTGCCTGGAGCAGAATTTCTGAAGCACATGGATACATACACAAAGAGACACACAAACACACACAGACACTGCTCCTCACCCTGCTGAGTTGCTCCAGCAGTCTATGGTTCTGTTCTGAGAGTTCACCGATGGCCTTGGTCTTGTCTCTGTCAGCCTCCCTCAGCTGGACCTGATGGCGCTCCAGCTCGCCCTGCAGCTGCTGGACGTCCGTCTCCAGCTCAGCCACACGGCCCTCCCACTCCCCCTCTCGACTTTCCAGACGCCGACGCAACTCATGCTTCTCCTGCTCCAAGTGCTGCATGTAGTCGAGGGGAGAGGGTGATATCATTAAACCTCGATTTGACTGGATTTGATGTGCAGTAATTGCCCTAATTTTACAAAACATAAGTACCAATGAAATCACTGAGGGTGTGACAATGTGAGAGACATGACACAGATACTGGTGTTGCAACAGACTCAGACAATTGCACTCAGTCCTTAGAGATACTTCACTTCACTGAAAGTAAAAAATGTTCAGGACGGCAACTTCATCCCCACAGTAAATGTTGTACTGTACAACAGTTAAGGCACAATTGTGTTTTTTTCATCCTTAACTTTTTAACCTTCTAGGCAAAAGTCCTTCATGTGAAAATGTATGATATTAAGAATGACAAAAGTTTGACTATTGCACCATACACCAGAAACTGAAAAAAAGACTTAAAAAAAGAGTAAAAGTGTCCCAATAAGTGCAACTATAATCACCTTAAATAGAAACAAGAATATAATATAATGATTTTCAACTGAATCAGTTTCCCTAGCTCCTGGAGTGACAGTTCAGCTAACAGGATGCTTCTTTATATTCTCGAGATGGCGATGAACAGTGGACAGATGCACTGCACCACCAGTGGCTGCCAGAGTTTGGATGGGGGTTGTTATTATGGTTAAGTCTGAGGATGAAGCAGCTGGCATCTGTGTGGCCACTATTTTCATCTCTGATTATATGTCCGAACAAAAGGAGGGATCAAAGAGAATCAAAACAACATCACACAACAACATCAGACGTTGTCGCAACAGGACACCAGGAGCTGTAAAAACATCAGTGATAATAAGTGTTCAATATTAGGGGGCAGCTTATTTCTCAGAGCCGCAACATGAGGATGAATATAGATCAAAGGGCTGAGCAGATGTACAGTAAATACAGTAGGCCCTGGACAGCCATGGGATTAGTCTTTGTGGGTTTTCTCAGGCCACGTGTTGGCTTGAGTGTAGGACTTTGAAAACAACAAGAACAAAAGCTCAACTGTAGAGCATTCATTGTAAACATGCTGTGTGAAATCACTTGGCTGTGATACGATACTATGTTACACTTTGAATGACCGCTAAGTTTCAGTTCACTCTATGCAGGCTAACTAGTTCCCAGATTATAGTACATTAGGTACAGTTAGCTGGCCTACCATGAAAAAAAAAAAAGATCATGCTAGGTGAAATACTCTTTTCAGTTTGACTATGGAGCTCTACAGGCAGCATTTGTTATGATCGTGTTGAGTTTGTTTACATTGTGAAGGCCCAAACCTGACTAAAGGATTATGGCATTTTTAGAACAAACCAGAAAGAGGCCTGGGACAGCATCAAAACTTGACTAAATTCTACTCAAATTAAGCAGTTTCCGTAGTTTACCTCTAATTTCTCGTTGAGATCTTTGTGCATTTTCTCATATTGCTTGGTTAAGTCTTGGTTTCTCTCCAGCAGCGCTTTGCCGAGTTTAGCAGCTAAAACCAAGTCTTTTTCCTTTTGACGGAAGAGCGACAGCAAGTCTGAGTTATGCCCCACTGCAGGCGTCTCTAGGTCCGGCAGCCCCTCCTCGTCATCCCGCTCCCCGGCAAGCATGGCCAGCTCTTCCTCCAAGGCCATGCCGAGGCCTCCGGAGCCGGCGTGCCGCAGCGGATGACCCTGAAAGCCGCCGGGCTCCTGAGCGGCGGGGCTGGCCCGGGGCTCCATGCAGTCGCTGTCCAGCTCCAGTGGTGCTGAAACCACGGCAGACGTCTGCAGGTCGAGGCAGAAAGCGGACATCGCCGCCCGGCGGAGGAGAAGCCAACAGATGAGAGCCGACTGATTTCACTCCGGATGAACCCACCCTGCTCCGACAGGGTTGGGCTGACCGGACCGGCTTGTAATCGACAATTCATCCATCATTCTCGCAATGTCGAGCTGGATCCAGTCAGATTGTAAACTGCTGTCCTCTCAGATTCCTCACGTCCCTCTCTCCTAGTTAAGCTACCAGCCGCGACTCCAGCTCTGATTGAATCCCAGCAAACACCGCCTCCTCTGCAGCTCACTGACTGGCTGTTTGTAATTGAACACAGAAAATGTTTTTATCCCGGTATAAACCGCCTCAGTGAGCTCTGCGCAGCGGTCGGTCGGTCAGGGTCCATCCCGCCTCGGGGTCCTGGGTCCCCCATAATGATCGGCCTGTTACACCGGAGGTATTTGCCAGCCAAACAGATGAGCGCGATCCCGATGCGTTCTCAACCGTTCTACCGTCTTGAATGCGCGTTCCCGCCACGGTAGTGACGCCAGCTGCAACCTGTTACAAACGGGCAGCCCATTGGCTGAAAATGATAGCGCCATATTTTGGTGCTTCTCACACATCTGTGACACCCAGTTAAATGAGCACGTGAAGAGATGGTATGAGACCCGGCTGTTGCCTAAAGTGATGGACCAGCAAACGTCAGTAATGGTAAAGCAACAAAAACCTGTGACGTATGTGAAACCTCAGCAATTTACACTTTGCATAAACCGGTGCTTATAAAAATAGGATGAATATGATTCTCCTGGTTTTATGTGTGACTATATCGAATAAAAAATATAATGTAGTTACCCTAACATTAAATTGTCCACAAAACGGGTGATTTGACACTTGTTTTCGTCTTATTTAGGTTGACTTTAACTGTAAAAGGTGTATTATGTATGTCCTCATAGGCACTCATAGGCAAAATACATATTACAGCCAGTAAGGTACTGCAGTTCCATTTTCAGCCAGAAATGTTTCTGTGTTGGTGAGGCTAATGTTATTCACAGCCATGTAACTGGCCTCCTTTACTGAGATGAAATGCATGCAGCACAGGTCACACTAACTTTACTAATGTTAGCCCTAACCGTTAGCATACTCTAGTTAGCCACCAAGACAGCTAACACATGCCAAGCTGGCTAGCGTTAGATATTTAAAAAAAATAAATAATTAAAACTTACTCAAACTTGGCGTCATGTCACATGTAAGTATAATTGTCAGTCGAGTCTGAACAGCTAACATTAAGTCGCTGCAATCTGGCTCTGACCTCCTCACTTGATAGTGGAGGGTGAGATGAGGCATCAAACTTAACTGTATATGTTACAACAGCTTATGCGTCATACGTTGGTTTTTGCTAATTAGACCATAAAATCACGTGTTTCATGCTTTTAATAGTGTATTGACACATTGCCAAACGGACCCCTTTACCTGAATGCATGCAATACAGGTGTTAGCCTAAGCGCTAGCATACTAGCTACTAAGACAAATTAGTTACTATTAGTTGTCAAAAAATACCCAAACTCATTTAGCATTAATTAATTATTTATTATTGTTTATTAATTATTATATTCTGTCTAGTCTGAAAAGCTGAGTTGCTGCAACCTGGCTTCGACTATTCTCTTTTTTTCCGACTTGCCTTTTGTCCACATGGTATGTGAGGTGAGGCTATCAGTTAGCTAACGTTAGCCCTAACAGTACAAAACAACTAGCTAATGTTACTGTGTCTGTACCACCTGAACCATAATATGTGTTTCATGCTGTTAATAGTTTGTTGATTAATTTCATTTTATATTTGTGTTATTAATACAGAAAACATTCTCAGCGTGGAAAGTAACTGATCTAACGTTACTGAAATACACTACTGTACTGCAAGTACAATCTCAAATTAGGCTACAATTTGTATTTATCTTCCATTTTTTATGACTCACAGATTAGGATTGTATGAGATATGAGGTTAGTGATGAAATTGTATTTAATACACCTGATAGCATGTACCTTCACCAGCCTCAACACTGAAATGCTGTTTACAGAGTAGTAAGACAGAGATAATAATCCATTAATAACAATACAGTATAATGCTCGAAGAGGAGACACTCTGAATAATGAGTGGCCTACATTTAGTCTGATACTTTAGTACAATTAGCTGATAATAGACTACTTATGTGCTTTTACCACTGTAGTTTTTGTTTTAGTGGAACACAAATGCACAGGAGAATTGAACAGATAGGTCTTCAGGGGTAATACAATACAGTTCATATGTTATCAGTAGTTAAAAGACACCAGCAGGGCATCAAGTAAGGATCACATCAAGTCCCTCTCTATCTTAGTCCATCAAGTCCTCAAAGAAAATCAAAATGACTTGTTTTATGACATTTAACTAGCCAATACACATACACACCCCATTTTAACCCTGCTGAGCAAATAAATCTCAGAAAAGAAGTTATGTTAGGGAAAAGTCCTAATACCAAGTATTTCCTTTCTTTCTGTATGTATTATTGATACTGTATGCAGTAATCATTTGGAAAAATACCTACAAATTAATCAATCCAAAGTCTTATAGAAAACATTAGCCTTTCCATATCATACATTTCCTTTACAATCACAAGGACTTCACTGGGATATTTACATCCTGGTATTAATACTTTTACTTGGTATATCCCATACTCTGTATTCTCTGTTTTGGGTATTGGTGTGTCTTGTTGTGGGTATATTTTTGCAAGTATGTGCAACAGTTAGTTATGCCTCATCTTCACAGGCCATCAGGCTGAAGTTCTGCAGCTCCAGGCTAATTTAGAAAAGTGTTAACTTCCAGAGCTATAAGTAGTAGTATCTCGTTCCAAGAAGCTAAGCTATTAAAATTGGAACTCTGATCAAAATTGTCCATCGGCAAGCTAGACCTCACTTATTCCAGGATCAAGATAGTACGGTGGAAGTTATGTATCAAATGTATTGGGTGTCAGAATCTTGCTGATTGGCGTGTGTGTAGGTTTCATAGTTTTCCACAGAGGGAGAAAAGTGAGGAGAAATATCCCAAACTGCTTGCTAACTACCTCAAGGGGCTAATGTAGGGTCAGGGCATGAATTAAGGTTTATGGTTACAGTTAGGATTATGTTTAAATTAGTATGAGTTGAGGTTAAAGGTTAAAGAATTAACATATTGAGTAAAAGCCCTCAAAGATACAGCAGTGTGTTTATCCGTGTGTGAGTGGGGGATGAAGGGGTAGAGAGGAGGTTAGGATGTTGGGGGCGGGGCATCGATCATGAATGATTACAAACAAAGCCTCTTGAGCTGATAAAGTGACGGCACAAAAGAAGTGGGTCACAGCCTGCTGGTCCACTGTCGCCTGGCTTCAGGGGCTGAGGGGGCCACACACTAGATAATGGGTGATTTCCTCAGAGCACATCAAAACCTCACTGCTTTGATAAACCGCTAAGCTGAATGAATTTAGCCGCCCACAATATCCCTATTAGTGTTATGCTGCTGCTGCTGTTGAGTTGATTGCAAATACAAGGAAAAACAACAACCTTTGCAATTTAAAAAGAATTGCACAGTGTTTTACAGTTTCATCAGTTGTTTTTAGCATTTCTATTACAAACAATAGTTATGATAACAGTTACTGTTACAATACAGCTGAAACAAATAAGGCTGAACCACAGTTAAATGGAATAAAAAACTCATGAGAGAGCTTTCAAATAATAACATTTAGATAAAATACAGTGTTGTTATTGTGTAAAGATACATTAGGCTTGTGTCTAGAGTATTCATAAATTGATATCAGTTTACCACATTGCTTTACCTCTTTGGATGGAGAACAACATTACCAACTGGTGCTCATTGCACTTTAATGTAGGCTATGGCTCCCTCTGTGGAAAAAAAAAGATATTACATTTACAATCTCCAAATGATGGCTAAACAATCACCAGCCTATGTTTAATACACAGCTTTAAAGAACTGCATAACTCATTACTGATCTGAAAGTTTTGGGGGGTTGCTGAGTTATAATGATAATTGCTATAAAACTGTTGCTCAGTGACTTTGTGAATAATTGCCAATTACTTAGGGTATAAGATTTGTTTTGATAAATGGAGATTATGGTAAGGATTTGTAAAGAAAAGTGTTTTCTTTTTAAATATCTGCAGTCATACAGTTGTAACTCAGTGTATTAAGCTTCTGTATTTACAACCAATTACAGACATTTTCCTCAGAGAACATAAACAGCCTTCTGTCTCTGATGCACTTTCAGCACCATCAAAGCTTTGTTTGTAAATTTGTGAGTGACTCCCATCCCCTTTCCAAACCGTCTTGTAACCAAATGAGTAAGCAGGCTCAAATTCCCTCAATGAAGCTCCTTTAATAGTGGCAATTTACAGGAAGTATCTAGAGCAGCGTCTTCCGAGTACTTAGTGTTCTGTGCTTATGTAACATCAACCCTTAGTCATAGCCTGACTCTGCCTTTTTTCAACTAATGCAAGGTTTGACTGTCTGTTATGTAACTAAATCAGGCCCCTTCAAACCTCTAGATTGCAGTATTTCTCTGTGATAGCCCTAACCTCATACCAACATGACAGAACTTACAGAATTTAGAAATGCTAGCTATTTATATATAGTGCCGGTGGATGGCAGTGTTTTTACACTGATATCTCTTCTAGCTTGTAGCAGCAACTGAAGAGGTGCTGCTCTGTCTGATCGTGGTTTCCCCCTAATGATACTTTCTAACATTGTTCTACTGTTTGGTATATTTTTTCTGTATTAACCAATATTTTGCAGCAAAAAACAAAAATGTTTGTGAGATTATCATAACTTTGCTTTCATACTGCAGAAAGATTGGGATTGTCAACAGAATCTGAAGTGATTTAGATGTAATTAATTCTAGTACATGACATTACAGTGAAATCCTGTTGAGAACATCCAGTGAAAAGGATTGTAATTTTCCATCTTTACTTTAGAATTAAACTGGGATTGGCCCTAGACACATACACCACCTTGTTGCTAGGTAACATCATTATGATGCCTCTGCCTCAACCCAGCACTCCAAATCACGATGAAAATGCAACACTTTTCATACTGATTTCAAACACTTAGATATGACTTTTAGTGTAAACTGCTTTTAATTTTATTGCTTTCACATGTGACCTTTCACTGTGAGCTATAGGAAAATACATGCAGACTTTAAGAAGCTAGTTTTTTTGTATCTTAGTAGTGGTAACCTGTAACAGCAGGCCCAGTTTTACCATTGCATTTACTATAGATGCACAACAAGTTATACAGTTGTTGTGAAGGTTTAATAAAATGTCAAGCTGAAAAAAGTCGCATAACCTCTAGCAACACACTGCGTTATGTAATGGCATAAGCCAAAAGCAGGTTTTATTTTATGAATAATTACACTTTTTTCTCAAGGGTTGATTAGAAAACTGCTTCTCTCTGGAAAGATACTATGTTGCATTAGGTGTCACTGGCAGAAACACTGTTTCTGTGGCAGGTGATGACCTCATCCTGGGCCTGTGTGGGGAAGTCTTTTATTGAGGGCTCTTCCTGTATCTGTGTTTGTCCAGACACAGATTTCTCTTCAGATTACAGTAACAGATCTGCTTGTCTGAATCAGAGACATCTAAAACAACTGAGCTATAAGAAAGGCATAATGCACAGGATTCATGGAGCAAAGAGACAAAGTCAGTCACATCCTGTCAGTGAGGAGGATGTGTAGAGGTGGAAGGGAGATAGTGGAGGTGTGATCTGACTCCAGGCCAGCATATGGGGCTACTCTGGCCTGGCCTTTGGTACAAAAACACTCGCGTTGTACAAGCACAACGAAGACAACCGTGTTCACACGCCCTCCTTAACAGTCATAAAAGTCTAAATAAGAACTAGTCAGAAAATGAGTACTGCTCTTGTTGTCTGTCGGCCACTAATTACTCTAACACTCATTGATTGTACTGTACTATGCTCTCACCTTCTGAGTATTTTGTCCCTTCTGCTGCGCTGATGTAGTACTGCTTGCTAGGTTAGGTTCTGCCATCTGTTACTGCATGTGTAATCTGTCACTCTGTTTGCGTGTGTGTGTATGTGTTTGTGTGAGTGTAGTTTGCAAGTCAGTATCACAGTGACGTGTCGTTTGGCTTACATTAGTATAAAAAACAGAACTTGAGGTGAGCCTGAACTAGTGTGTCAGACACAGGGGACCTTGTTAGTTGTGACATGACATGTACTGTGCTACTGTTAACCCTGGTGCAATATTATTTCAATATGTTATGCTCCTATTGCAGGCAATTGTAGAGTCAAGGATAAAGGGTTGTAATTGACATTTTGGCTGTACAGGATTATGATGTATGATAGAAGGCATCCGTACACTGCTGTGTCTTAAGCTTTATCTAACAGCAAAAATAACACATTTCTAACTATAAAATAAAATTGAATTAAAAATATAAGTGAACATTTTAAAGTGTGACAGACTCAAAGATTCATAACTGTTCTTCTTGGGCACAGTTTTATTCAGAGGATTATGCTATTCAAGAAAAATTCCACATTGAAGTTACACTGGCATGTTTCTTTAAGCAGGAACCCCTTTTTACTTGCTCTTGTTGTTATTTACTTGTAGATGAAAGCAGAATTCTACTGTGCCATTTTTGTCCTGCCAGTTATTAGATTGCATTGCCTCTTCTCATTTAGGGGAGGCTTAGTAGGGGTCATTGTGCGTAGTCACTAATAAGCTGCACAATTTAAAGAGTCGTTAGTAACTGACATGAACCTACTGTAAGTTTGCAACTACTGGGAGCTGATTGTTAACACAGTGTGTCAAGCAGCATACATTAGTGTGATTAGTGACGGCTGCTGCAGTACAGGGAGAGGAGGGGGGGGTAAGGGTGATCGGGTGACAGGAGAGAGAGAGAGAGAGAGAGAGAGAGAGAGAGAGAGAGAGAGAGAGAAAGAAGAGAGGGTGGGAGCTTCCTCTCACTCTCTACAGTATGTGATCACCAGTCTGCTGCATTACTCCACAATGCCATTTCTCTGTAGTTCTCCGCTCCCTCCCTCTCCCCTTCACTCTATGTCTCTGTAAGCAGTAATCTCCAGTCGCTCTCGCTGCCTCACAGCTTTCTGCCCTGCCACAGCACATCTCTCTCTCCCCTCAGCTCCACTCTCTCCCCAGTGAGGATGACATCCCCGAATTTGATGAACCAGCGAAGCTCTCATTCTGGCTGGTGGCTTCCAAGGGAGAACCCACATGAACGGGCTTACTGGACGAGGAGGTGCCGCGTCTAAGGAGCTTCGTAGAAAAGCTGTCAGCTGTAGCAGTCTCTGAGTAAGTGCTCTACTATTTTCTTACAATACTGCTGCCATCAAAGGCAGGGAAGGGAATGAGGGTGATGACTTGATCGGGTAAAGAATAAAAGCAGTGTGTTTGTTTACAGCTCTAAACTGATACAGTGCATTGTTATTTTCTCCTTGTCAGCATGTTGGACCTATTACCTGAGTGAGTGATTGATTGACTGACACTACAGCTGAGGATTTATGCAGCAATGAGATAGCAGTGGTAGCAGTGAGCTTATGCAGCAGCTGTATCTTGTCTATCAGGAATGAGCGCTATTCTTGGTCACGACACTGAATTGCTGTGTCTTTTGTTTGCCCATCTCTCTTCATCGCTGTGCTTACTGTAGCATACACTCATACAGATGGCTATCACTCCCTGGGGTGGCGTTTAAACTCTGCACTGTTTGTACATGGTCATAATGAGACCATGCATGCTTTTGTCAGAAATCTGAATAATCTATACCAAGACTGAGGAAGTTTGAGACAAAGTTTATCTGAATGTTCATCATGCAGGGATTTTCCTCATAATTTCAACTCACTTCAAGTCCCCAGATGAAAAGGTGATGTAGTAGTTGGGGTTGAGATTCGGTCAACAATACAAAGTCAGTTTGAAGAAGTATGACAAGATAAAGACTGTGGTTGGAGGAAAGTATCTCTATGGTAACAGCAGGTTTTGCCAAGGGTGGAGGAGAGGTGAAGGAAGCTTGCTGCTTCTTGCTGGCGCTTATTCAGCTGGATCACAAATTACAGCACTGACAGGACTTTTCAGGCAGAACAAAACTGAATATTAATGAAGAGATTGTGGGAGAGACAAAGAAAACGATAGACAGATGGACCGATAGATGAGAGTAGTATATACAGCAGTATTATGTACAACAAGCGGGTTATGTGATTCAGGCTTAACGCAGAGCATGGTTTAGAAGTTACCCAAAATGTGTAGACTATATTCATTATATAAATGGTTAAAAGTTTGCCGCGAGGAGTGTGCAGTCACATCTGTTGGTGTTTATTTAAAAGTGTGTTTACCTGATTGTGGAGGCAGACCAAATTGGTGGTAGATGTGAACAGAGGAAATGAGAGGCACCTGTGCCTAGTCAAAAAGAAACAAACTCTCTGCTGAACAGATCTGTCATCGCTAATGTGAATTTTGATGAGAGATATAGAGGCTGAGAGAGAGAGAGCTCTACTGCTTCATATCCTCAAGTGTCATTTTCCCAAAAGCCTCCTTCAGAAGCCCACACTGATCCTCTTTGTCATTTGGATTTGTGATATAATGATGGACTGGATTTTTGAAGTGCTTTCCCAAGTGCCCAGCATACTTTTATAGATTGTGATACTCTGTCAACTCGACCACTACAGCATGCACGGCAGAGCACTCAGGTCTGGAGCTTTGGTGGCCACAGTGACAATTAACAGCACTGTCATTAGAGAGCTGAGGAATAATACCAACTAATTATTGATTAAAGGCCAAATGAGCCTTTAGTTGACTAGGTTAACACTCCTATTGCAACACATTTTAAGGTAGATGTTTCCTTGAATAGCTCATATAATAAAATGTAGTTATTTCTGCCCAGTGTTTTGTATTCCTCTCTTTCCTGTGTTTTGTGTGTTGGTGCATCAACCATCAGACCACATGGATAGGAACCTCATGTACCACATGCAGCATCTTCGTCGTAGCTACACCTAGGTCAAAATTGTGCACAATTTGTTCTTCTAACTACTCTAAAAATATTTTTAAAAAAGCCTATTCAAAAGTATTCAAATGCATTGAGATATTCACATGCATGAACTGTGCTTACATCTGCAATTGCACTAGGCCCATAATGCGCCTCCAAAAACACAGTGCCATAATATCAAGCTCAGATTCCATGTATGAGGCTGCATTTTCAGATTGGCGCGGGTTAACCTCCCTAATCTTCAAAGCCTGTGGTGTTTAGCAGGAAACCAAGGAGCTAGAAAACCATGTTTGAATCAGAGAAATGCTGCAATGGCAGAAACCTGAAGCGCTCTGTCTGTCTTTCATGACTGAGGTGTTACTAATTTATTGTTGTCATGACAATAGGCACCAAATGTCTTAATATATGTGGAGGAGATGGGCTGAAAGATTAAACTAGAGGGGAGTAGATGGGAGAAGGATCATGAGCTTGTTTTTGGAGAAGAATCTATGCCACTACAGTGTTGCAGCAGGTCTGTGATTCACCGCTGCCTACAGCCCATACAGTAGCACTGGCCCCTGGTCACCTTGCAGACTGAATGTAGAGCAACACCATGACTGGGATGCAACCTCTCTCCACTCTCCTCCTCTTCAACAACTCTGACTCACAGACCAGCACACATTATTCAACCCACGAAAAAAAGGGCTTCTGGATTGAGTTGGAAGCCAGTTTTCCTCTGAACGTTCTGTTGTTGATGAGCTCTCATAAGCAAACAGCATTTGTGTAATATTTCTGATTGCAGGCACTGTCATTATATTGCTTGCCTACCAAATGTAGGACTGCTTTCTTGAGTTTCTGGAACATGTATACATTTTGTTTCAGTGACAAGAATAAGGGAATGTTCGGCAAACACAGATAGGCCAGCTCAGTGGTCAGACTGTCTTTCCTGTAGTTGTAATGAGCTTTTTAAAGTATAGTTATTAGTAATTGCTTTCAGGGAGCTAATTATTGCAGAGGAGGGGCCCAGCTGCACAGTCTGTTAGCTCAGCTCATTATGGGCAGTCAGCTAGCACTTGAGTCTGGGAGGAAGACAGCCAGATCTGAGTCCCATCTGGTGCCTCATGCTAGGATGGCACCATGTAACCACCAGCTCTACCACTGGCTGTTGTGGAAGTTCTCCACATTGTTGAAAAGTATACGCTAACAACACAAATCGTGCAGTGATGTTGGTGTCACAGGAGAAGATACAGATGTATGAGATTCATTAGTAGGTGTGAGCTCTGAAAGCCATCATGTGACAAAACACTCTCATGAGTGAAAATCTTTGGAGATCACACCTGCAAGATTGAAATGACTTGTCTAACTACCTTGCTACCTGGTTTCAGAGCAACAAATACAATGTCATCTAAACCTGACAGCCACTGATGTAATGTGCACACAAGCTGAAGATCAGCAGGCCGCCTGAGAAAGCTTACCTCAGCTAACACTTTGCTCATGCCATCATCAGTCATGACAAGCCACCTGCTCCTGCATCATGTCATGCTGCTGAAACTGGAATACCAGGCAGTATTGTGATGCAGCCTAGGCCCATTCTGTGTGGCCTGCTGTGTTACTGAGCAACTCAGCCCTCAAATGACCCTTGAAGCATAATGATTACATCAATGGCATTTCTGGGCAAATATTAGCGAGCACCAGAGTCATCTCTGGAGACTCATAATATCTGTTGTTCATGTGCAATGTCTGCTCAGCGTTTTTTGTTTTGTTTTGACACAGCTGCTAACATGTGATCTCCTGGGCAGCGATGGTTATGTCCTGCCAGTCACAGACAGTAAACATAATAGACAAAAAAACGGAAACAGATATGGCAATTTGTAATCATGCAGCAGTAAAACCATATAGCAATCCAGCTGAATCCTAATGTTAGCTGAGCATGAGTTGAGCATGTTACTGTAGGGAGGAGTGGGAGGTGAGCCTCTGCTTTTAATAGACATTCTCCCTGTGTCGCTCATTCTTCTGCCTGCCTCTTGATCACAAAAGCTGCCAAATATATCCAGCGGTGGTAAAAGAGGCTGTTGTGTGAATACAGGCAGGCTATTTATAGTCTCTGTTAAGCCAGGATATGAGCGCATATTTGGTCAGCGCTGTATGGATCTCCTGTGAACAACATACTTTATCTGCTATTCATCTGTGTAATCATGTACATGTACATGGAGTCTTCAGTGCTTGATTGCTAATTACTCTTGTTGGTATTAGAATCAATATTACAATTTGGTTTTGAAATGTATTAATAAGGGTGCTTTGCTTGATTAGCTATTAGAAATGAACATGGATGTATCTAGTTTTGACTGCAATACACACAACTGTGATCTGGGGTCTTGGTATCCCTTGTTTACTTGTTTAATGGGTTAACATTTCAATACAGAGATTCTAAAGCATACTGTGACTTTAACTAGTGTCGGTACACATATAGAAGGTAAATTATTCCAATCGACAGACAGAATTCTGTCTGATCTTTACTGTATGATTATAAAAGGTTAAGTGTTTTACATAAGATCAGTGAATCAGCCCTTCAGTTTTCATGAGAGGTTGTGCATAAAGACTGTTTGCCATCATGTGTCTCTTCCTGCTCTCTATCTCCCCATCCTCTCTTCACGCTCTCCCCTCCTACAGATTAGTGACTACATCCCACAAGTTTCTAGATAAGACTGCCTCCTTTGGAAAAGCCTCATTAAAAACACAAAACAGCCTGAATTGCCGGACACATGTCACAGGTATTACTCTTCACATGGTAAGAGTTTGTTTCCAGAATGAGCTAAATCAGCCATCTGTTTGTCAGTTTGTCTCCCCGCTGTAGCTGAGCTGGAGTGTGTGTGTGCGTGTGTGTTCATGTATTTTAGTATTCCACGTCACTCTCTGACTCTTTGCAAGAAATGAAGCCTTCTTTGTGGCATGAAATCTGTCATAGTTGTACAGGCTTATTAATCCTTATCAATGTTATCTTAATGTCTGTTTTGTTTAGTGACCTCCATCAACTATTTTGATTCGATTTTACAGAAAGATGTGTCAGTCCTCTGTGGTAAAGATAATCTTTTGTGGATTTGCTGCACTGGCTGGTTAGTGGGATTCAAACATTAAGTATTGACTTTATTTATTTTTCCTTGTTATTGTAACAAAATACTAAACATAGAATTCAGAATGTGGTTCAGCATATTCCACCCAGCAGCTTGCAGTGATGTTAAATATGGACTTGACAACAATAGCTGAACCACTTTACCACCTCCATCCCACCAGAAAGCATAAATTTAGATACAACAAGCGCAAACTGTCCTGACCAAGTGTTGTAAGACTTCAGGGTAATGAAGTCGGTATAATTCGAAACTTAATCTCTTGGTGTGAAATGTGAAGTGCCCGATACCATAATGTCACCCGAAAAAATTTCAAAAATCTACGAGCATCTGCTGGGTTAGAGAATACACTAAATAGTGGAGATGTAGTTCCTTACTTCAAGCCTGTCATATAACCAGGGTTGCAAATTGCAAGCAGTTTCCTTTATCATTTCTCAGTAACATTAACAATCAATTAATCGATTAATCCTCATTAAAAAAAAAAAATTTCCTTCAATCAAAGCTCACAGCAACATATTGCATATTTTCCATAGAGTACTCAACGGGCCGAAAAAATTACAGGTAAAACCGAACCAATCGGATCCATGTGAGCTGAAGCCCGAACACAGCCCAACCAAGATCATCACATGAAACAGTGAGCCAACAGGCAAGCCACATAGTGCTCACTTTTTATATTTTTTTATTTATTTATTAAAAAAACGGTCTATCAGCCCACATGTTTAGCCTGAGCCTGGTATGACCCATTGGGCTTTTCAGGACCCATCAGACTCAGGATGAGATTGAGAACTCTAATTCTCTGACAGCACTGCATCGTCTATGAAACATATAACAATGTAGAGGCCTAGATATATGAAATACATTGAATATAACCGAATGCTTTGCTTTGTCCACTTCATTTTCCAAAGTCGTAGCCATGAAGGACCCCAAGTTGGCTGCCTTGTTATAAAATAGTCATATTCAGCCCTTTCCTTGCTAATGCTAGTCACTGAGACATGCTAGTTACAATGTAGGCTCTATATACAGACTCTACATTCAGTGAATGTAGAGTCTGTAGGCAAACCCCAGAGATCTTGCCTCCGGAAGAAGAGCAGAAGAGCCCTGGTTTCCAGTTGTAGGCTGTTTGTAGCCCGCATGATATTGACCAATCATGTTTAAGCCGGCTGCAGTTGTTGCCAGGTTAAACGGTCCGTGCGGTGAACTAATTAGGTGGAACATAATTGGCGTCACTGCAAAATCTGAATCCAGCGCAATGGTTCAGCATATTTACTTATCATAAATGGAAGTCGAAAACGGAAATTCGCCGAAATTGCTAAAAAATCGGGGGTCTGCCCCGTCTGCCCCCAGAGGCTGTGTTGCCGTCTGCCGGAAGTCAGATGCCAAATTCAGCCGATGGGTTCCGAGAATGGTTACAATGTAACAGGAGACCACACTGTTTATATTTCAGAATCAGGTCTTGATTTCATCAACTAAGTTTCACATGTTCAATCAAATTCTTAATGACTGATTAATCAGTCGTTGATTAACCATTATCTTCCCCACATACAACCCATCATTAACCTATGTTTTTATCAGCACCTTTGTCTCTTAAAGGTATACTATGCAGGATTGTCAGTTACTGTTTGTAACTGACAATCCTGTGAAGTGAAACTGAAAGTAAAAGCAGATTCACTCTCGTCTGGCATGTACCCTCACTGTATTTGCGTTTTTATGGCACTGTGTCTCTTTGATGCCTGCTGCTTACAGTCTGGCACCTGATTGCTGCCTTTTTATAAAACTGACCATACCTGATTGCTGTGGTGGTACATTACACACCCATAAACATCTTGGACATAGAAAATAAGAAGAAAAGTCTCAGCAGAAAAATACACCATCATGCATTTCTAGTGAGTCATAAATGAAGATTAAAAGAGATTACTTCTGTATGAGTCTATGCATTGCTTTTTAGAAAAATCCTGCAAGTATATCTGTAGTTGTGTTATAAATGGAAAATCATTTTGAAATTATCTTGTGATTGTTTGCATTAAGGCTGGATTCCAGCACAATGTTGACCCATTGCTTTTATTGACTCCAGCCTCATGCTATAGCACTGTTTTGTTAAGAGCGTGTGTCTGCATGCTGACTGTGTGTTACTGCTGCCGTACACTAGGTGCTGTGACTGTGTATCTGTGGCTGTGGTGCCAGCCCTGCTGTTTCCCTGGTTTCCAGTGCTCCTCAGGCCCTGTAATGCTGTAACGGCACATCTAATTGTATCATTAATCGCTACCATTGACATGTCTCACCAATGATATGGGTGCACTTGCAGACACAGACACACAAACACTAGTGTATTGTTGCTAATATTTTTGTTAGTCTTTTAGACAAAAAGAAAAGACGTCCTTAACTCAGCTACACTGTGTTAAGGACAACACAAAAAAATAAATATATATATGTATGTATATGTATGTATATAAAAAACTATAGATATATGTACTCGCATCCATGGGTCCAGAGACTCATTAAATTATACTTAATTGATAGATAAAAGTTAGGTCCATGCTATGTTCTTGTTTCCAGGTTGAGCAGGAGATCTCACTCGTCCAGAGGAAGATGTCTGACCTTGAGTCAGTGCTGCAGCAGAAGGATATAGAGTTGAAGGCTTCAGAGACTCAGAGGACCATCCTGGAACAGGACCTGGCAACCTACATCACAGAATGTAGTGTGAGTAGCCCTGTAACTACTACAAAGAACACATATTTATTAGAAATCGTCTGCTAATGGGTTTTGTTAAAACTGCAGGAGATTTATTGACATGCTGTAATTTTGGTCAACAAAATATCAGAAACACCTATCAGCATAAAACAATCTAATTTAACAGCACAGCCTCAAAAAATGAAGTAAGAATAACATCAGTGAAGTAGATAAAGTAAATAAAGTAGAGTCAACATCATCTTAAAAGATTTCCAACAAAAACGTCAGATTATAACCACCGCAGAGCTGTTGTGTTGGATTGTATTTAGTTTTAGCTGGGTGTATCCAGCAACTGACTAAACATATATATGTATGTCCTGGTTTCAGAGTCTAAAGCGCAGTTTGGAGCAGGCCCGTATGGAGGTGTCACAGGAGGATGACAAAGCTCTGCAGCTCCTCCATGACATCAGGGAGCAGAGCAACAAGCTTCAAGAGATCAAAGAGCAGGTAGGACATCACTTGGGTTTCAACAGGCTAATGGGTTTAAATACATGTTTTTTACTCCAAATGTTGTGGGGTGAAAACTGAACTTAAGACTGGCTGTGAGATACTTCTAGGAGAGACACTTTGTTTTGGACGGGAAGAAAATGAAATGACCTCTCTTTGGTGGCAGAATTTTTTTTGTTTTGACTCAGTATTTATTCACTTAGATGGATATTTGCATTGATGGGTGTACTGTGCTGTATGTGATGTTTAAAGCAGAAATATCAAAAGAAGGATGTTGTAGAAAAGAAGCAGTTTAGGAGTATTTGATAATAGCAGTCACATGGAGCAGGTCAACACAACAAGGCTGAGTGTGTAGGGTGTGAGTATTAATTACAGAAATTAGATGACGTTGGATCCTCAAAACTCCATGGGAGTACTGTCAGTATAATATTAAAAACTGACAGCATGTTCAGAAACGCCTTATATTGCAGTACCCTATTAATGTAAATAGGTGTGTTATTCTTGTCACTTTTTTAATACTTGAACCTTTTTATGACAATATAATGATGCAGATCATCTACAGTGTAGATGATTTTCAATATTTTAAATATTTGCAAGAAAAAGCAATGCACCACATTTTTCAGACTAAGTTGCATGCATTAGGTAGTCCTCTGTATAAAATGTCAAATCTGTATCAAGTATCTGCTTGTGAATCTCTGGAATCAGGAATACTATTAATGGAAACAGAGACAGGGCAGCTTTACTGTACATACAGCCCTTGATTACTGAAATCAAATGTGATGAGTGTGTGGCATGTATGAGTGTCTGTGTGTGTGTGCATATATTTCAGCATGTGTGTCAGCACCATATGACCAAGTGTTGCCAACTGTGAGGATGAAGCTGTTACAAGATTGACAGTTTAGAACAACAGATAGAGAGCATGAAAAATCATTTCCCTGGCATTATGCACCATTTTTTTTTTTTTTTTTAAAAAAAAGGTAATAGAAAAGCAACCTGTTTTTCTCAGCCTACACTAGTGCTGGTTACCAAGCACAGAATACATTGTGCAACGGTTGCTATGGTGATGAGAGCCATATACCTACGAGTGAAGAGAGCACTGATGCAGTGGGCAGGCTGTCGTGATGAGGTGCTCGGGCCTTAGCTCATACTGTTTGAGAAACAGAACACTTGATATGCCACCAAAAAAATAAGTGATGTGTGTTAGACGGACGCATTCTGTCCTAAATAGAGCTTTCTTTTATTATCTCTTATCTTAACAAACTCCTCTGGTGAGGAAGTTTTGAAAATCTGCCATAAATATCATGTTCTGTGCATACACATACCCTTGCTTGGTAGAACACACAAATTACCAGCATCAATTAATCCTAATTTGGTTGCAGTTCAAAAATGCATTCATACAACACAGTATTATATAACAAGGGTTCATGAAATTAAAAAGGACCTTGGAATTGATCTGCTGCTCCTTGGCAAGAGGAACCAGTTGAAGTTGTCCAGGCATCTCTGCGACTGTGTCTCCTAGAAAATGATTGTATATTACTAAATTGCATTCATAATTACATTGTGGTGACAGCAGCAGCTCTGCTTGGATTATGTTCAGAGACAATGTCTCCTAAACATTACATTTCTCTACAGCACTGGTCTCGCAGGGAGGTGGATATGGTGGACATACAAAGTTAAGGACTGTGACACTATAATTCTGGGTTCACATCCAAATTCTGTCTGTTGTTATGTTTAGGTAACAAAAAAGCACTTTGGTTAAGGTTAGTGAAAGATTGTAAATGCTAGACTGGTGAGGCTTCATATTAACTTAATATAAACTTTTGAATTCACTTTTCTTGCATACAGTTTCACACAAAACAAGAACTGTGAATTCTATCTCTTATCACTTATGGTGGAGGCACATTAGACACATTTCTATGTTCATATGGGCACCTGACTATTGTTGTAAGACTTGAAAAATTGCAAACCTATCCTTTAAAGCTACATTGGTAACTTTTATGAAAAGAACTGTGTCACATTTGCTGAAACTGTCACTATATCCCACTACCTCTCATTTCTCATTTTACAGCTAAACAGTACGCCAAAATATGTTTCTGAAAATATTTGAGGAGAGAAATAGGCAATGCAGGTATAGAATGTTAATTCACATTTGATCAGCGCAGTTCACATGCAGTGATTGACATGATTGACAGCTGCTTTCAAGACCCCTCAACTCTGAATGGTAGTTTTCATTCATATGCAACAAGGCCATTAGAAACACGAAAATGTTACAGAGTAGGCAGAGGAAATGACAGATTATTTGTCTAACTTAGTGCTGTATGAAAGAAATGACAGTTTTAGCAAATATGTTTGTTTTTTTTATAGAAGTTACCAACTATAGCTTTAAGGGTTCAGTATATTTGAAAGAAACGATGGTTTGAAGTCAGATGTGTTCATACCTGTTCCAAATGGCTACAGTTAGAGGTGGGATAAAAACTGCCTCCCTGATCTTTCTCTCCTATGGCTGCATGTCTTTCCTGTGTTGATATAGTGAATGGTACAAATGGATAGGGGAACAGTTTTAGACAATCTCTCATCAAGGCTTGAGGTTGTGCACATAAAAAGTGCAGAAAAATTTAGAAAGGAAGCTTGACAGAGAACGTCAAATCCTGTCTACTTTGTCACCTACACACACCTGGCCAATTGCTGCATTAAGTGGCCATGATTGTCAGATTGGGTTACCAAAGTGGCTTTTGGTTTTCCCAACTACTCTATGTTACCTGTCCAGCTGTTCTCCAAATAAGGTCAAGATTTGTTTGCCACGAGGCTGTCTTCAGGCACAAGTTAAAACTAAATTCTATCAGCGGAATATTGATAAGACTCCCCTACCAGGATTATCAGGAGGTGTGGGTGAAGGTTCGCGTTGTTCAACAGCTGTGAGACTGTGGTTAATCCGAGCACATTGTAACTGGATGTGTATAAGTAATGGGAGTTAAAAATAACAAGCAAAGCAACCCTTCTATGGATAAATTATGAGTAGAGCAAAAATGATTATAGTCTGTATCTTCATAGTTAGTTTGCTGCTCAGGCATATTATCTGACTCTGTGTTCCCATTGGTTCCTCTCAGCAGGGTATTTACGCCAGCTAAATCCAGCATTTCATCTTGAAAAGCATCTGTCTCCCACGCTCTGTCATATGACTGCAGTGTTTATCATTTTCATGCAGAAACCTTGCAGTGTTGGATCAACAAACAGTAGAGATTGGGGATAGATTCATTTTCAAAGAAAAGCATTCTGTGCCAAAACCATTATGACCTGCACACATGCAAAGAAACAGTTTCATCAAAAACTATGGAAAACGACACTGCTCCAGTGTGAACACAAAAAAAGGCTACAGGGTATGACACTTAATGGGGCATCATTGTATGTGTGTATTGTTTATGTATGCATGCATAATCAAGCACACTGGATCTAAGTGAGAGGACAGGTCTGCATTTTTATAAATTCTGTTAGTAAGAGGGGGAACCCAGTAGCTCACCTAGAACATTCCCCTAATGCACTAAAGACAGTGGTCTGGGTTCAAATTAAGGAGCCCTTTGCTTTCAGGTCTGTCTTCAGCTGTCCTGTCAAATTAAGGCAAAAAAGCACTTTTAAAATAAAATAAAAAGTTCAATTCATTAACAAAAACTACGGCAGACTTAAAGAACCATTGTGTAGGATTTAGTAGCATCTAGAGGTTGCTCAGTGCAATTATGTCTGCTCACCTCTCTCATTTCAAGCATGTACAAGAGCCTATGATGGCCCTCGTGCAAAAAGGCCCTGTCTAGAGCCAGTGTTTGGTTCATCCGCTCTAGGCTACTGTGGAAACATGGCAGTGTGAAATGGTGGACTCCATGACTCCATCACTATGTAGGTGTGAAGGGATCTTTTAATATTTGCAATCGGTGTTTCTGACCAAAACCAAATATGTTTGTTCCTCTAAAACATTTGCAGAACTGATCATGTATTATTTACAGCCATATCTGCTTTCAATCCTGCATGTTTTCCCCTTTATTATGGCACTGGTACTTTTCCTGGAGCATTACCTTAGTTACTGTTGGTATGCCGGTGAAGCCTTTTTGACATGTCTACAGTTTACAATGATAACAGCAGATTCCCAACATCAAAGTCACAGTAATGTTTGAATCAAAAGGTCCTTGTTTTCAGAGAAAAAGCGAGTTTTCATTTATCTGCCTGACTTGTTTTTAAACAAGAGCCCTGTGAAAGAGTCATAAGTATACACTAGATTGTTGCATAGTTATATAGTCTGTGTAGTCTCAGTATTATAAGTGTGGTCTAAAACTGGCGTACATACTAATGCCTGCCAAACAGTAGAAGACTTTGAAAAGACTTTTTTAGGTACACACTATGAGACTGGGGCTCTTGCAGGGCCTCTGTTTGCAAGAATACAACTAGATTCCTTTTGAGAGTATTTCCTATCCTGCTCTTGGTAGAAAATATTACACCAAACTCCCTTTAGAAATTATGACAAATTAAAGATTCTTTACGTGTCTGCAAAAACGAATAACTCTAGAAACACAAGATAAAAGGTGCCATATGTTGACACTTTTCATGCCAATTTGGCATCAGTATAAACTGTAAAGATAAATGCTATTTGCACACAAACTTTATATTTGGGATTTTGTTGCTGTAACTCACTACCAAAACTCACTAAATTAAGTGTCAGTAAGTGGATCAGGCACACTTCAAATTAAACACAAAATCTTGTTCACCAGTTTCTCCACCTTTTCCACACAGGAGAACCGAGGCTTGTTCATGTCGTCGTGCTTCTCCGGAGTGCCCTCCATGTTTACTGTCTATCCAGTTTTCTGCTTCCTGTTTGGTGCTGGAGAGAGCACACCTATTGGTTGTGTACAATGTTCGCGTTATTGAACTTCAATATTTAAATGAGCTAAGACTAAAACATATTAAACATGTGTAATTTTCTCAGAATGTCACGACAAGAAAAAGAGAAAAAGATAGCTGACACCAACTGAGGTAAAACTCTCTTGTTTTAAATCCAGCATTGGATTTTTTTCTGCAATAATGAAATTGCTTGAAATTTGTTAGGTGTAAGGCTGGCATGAGTCAGAAAAACAACAGCAGGGTTTTAAAAAAGCCAGCAGAAATGTAAGTGCTCAGAATCTGCAGTAAATGGACTAAAAAATAAAAGCTCTCTGGTATGGTTCAAATTTAATTTCCCTGTGCATAAGTAGTGATAATCTCATATGCAGTGTCTCCTATGTTGCGTCAGGGACAAGGGAGTATAGTGCATCTAATAATATGTGAATATAGTTGGTCTCATATTTGCTACCTCTAGCTTACCATGTCTTTTGCTTCATCTATTTGGCAACATAGTTTTTACAGTTTATTGAGAGGAAAATTACTAGACAGCAAATGTTTTATTTAAGGGCAATTATATTTAGCTGGAGGGAAAGAGTAAAAGAAGTTATATCTTCAAGGAATAACCTAAACAGTGCAGTGTGTCAGTTTACCAGCTTTAAACCTGTGGCTGATCCAGCTAAACACCCTCACTGTTGTTTATGATTTGTTGCCATGAGCGTTCTGTGTTTTTAGGGCTGACGATACTGTCAATAAAAATTTTAAGCAGCCCCAAGATAGCAAATAGACAGATGATTACTGATTTGAACGTCTTTTTCAGTCTCTAGGAGGTATTAAATCTGTAAATCTACAATATAAAGTGGTAGAGTTAAGAGTGATTGCCCATTATACGCTAAAATATGTTCATTTTTATAGAGTTCCGAATGTCTTTTCTGGTTTCTTGGAGGTGTTTTAAATACCAGTCAATGATACAAAATGGCTAAATTCTAACATAAGGACAGGATGTGTATCGTACAATAGGTTCACTTTAATAAAAGGAAACTGTGATTCAGCGCTCCACAAGCCCTTAGTTGTTAAACATCATATTGAAAGTTGAATCCCCCTGTCTTTAATTTCCTTATACTGAGTCATTGTTTTGCAAAGGATTTACTGAAATTTGAAAAAAACATTTCTATCTTTTATTGACTTGGGAAGTTATGACCAGATGAAAAGTGGCACCCAGGAGATCCATTCAGTTCTCATTGATGGAAGCTACTAACCTACTCTTGTCAAGCCAAAATGATCAGTGAGGGGTAGGCACACAGGTACTTTTATATTGTGCACAGGCAGCCACCTCACTGCTGTTTTTTCTCACCTAAGACACACACAGGTCAGTTCTTATACATGGAAGGCCAGCATGGGCTAACTGGTTTGGCAGATAGTCTCTTCACTAAAGTATTAATGGTCATCAATGTAACCTGCCGCTGCACTTCAGCCAAACTGTTAGCACTATTTTTTCACCATGTCTGATGTTGTCTGCTTCACTTGTTCTAATCTGCGTCGGCTGAGCATCAGTCTCCCCGGATGCTGAAGGATGCTACTTTTTATTAGCCTGACAGACAGGCTGATGTGCCCTGCACACTGATGTGGAGGTTGAAATTAGATCTGTTTGGCTGTGACTAATTACTTTTAAACAGACATGTGCAGTAAGTGACTCTGGCTGATCACATTTTCGTCTTCACATTCTTTTCTCTGTTCATTGCCTTTTCATATCACAAGCGTGGTTATACTTGCTACCCTTACTGAAGTGTCTCTGCACTCCCATGACTACCAACATATCTGACAAATAATGGTTTTTATGTAAGCCTTTTAATTACCCCCATTGAACCATTTTCTTCCTGTTAGGTTTGAATGTGCTACTGTACCGGCAGCTCTTATGAATGAGTTTGTTCTTATAATATGATGCAATGGCTTCTAACAAGAGCATTTTCTTCAAACGGGTTCAGGGGCTAATGGAGAGCTTGTTTCCACTTGAGACATGTTGTATTCACTTTTCATAAATATTCTGCAGCTGTAGAAGGGCACTTTCAATGGCTGCAAAACAAATATTTTCATGTTAACTGAATAACAAGTGGTCTACAATTGTGCTTACAAGTAGCGAGAACTCAAAAAGACTGTGTCCTATTCCAGGTATTTTTTGGCAGTCCAAAAATATTAGTCAACACAAACAACTCTCTCCCAAAATCAAAATCTAGAGTGCTAAAACTCAGATTAGTGATGTCATTAAGTCTGGTCTTGTTCCATAGACAATGAATTGGGAAAGATGTTGACGATGGCAGTGAGAGCACTCAGGTGTTCTGAGTATATGGGTACATTTGCTGTTTCACACCTGAGAATATTACAACACAATAAAGCTCATTTGGGTATGAAAAAACAAACATTCTGTGGGTGAATCATTGTCTATGGAGCAGCTCCAGATTATTTACTCGATGATATCACAAATTTGAGTTTTAGCACTCTAGATTTTGGATTGAGGAGAGAGTTGTTCATGTTTACTAATACATTTGGACTGCACCCCTGCAACCTGTTTGAAGAAAATGTTCTTGTTAGAAGCCATTGCATCATTTATAAAGTCTGGAGCTGCTCTATCCACAGTGAATGGTGAAAGATGTCATAGATGACACTGAGAGCATCCAGGGGAATGATCTAGGTGTATGGGTATACTTTATGTTTCACAAATGACAACACTACAATAGATAATGAAGCTCATTTGGGTATAAAAAATGAAACAAACATTTTGTCTACAAAGTCAGGCTCTCATTCATTGTCTATGGAGCAGCTTCACAGTTTAGACCCTATGACATGACAAGTTTGAGACTTACTCCTGTGGATTTCAGCTTTGAGAGAGTAACTCATGTGCATAAATATTATATGATCTTTCCTAGGCCATGAAAATAACATATTGGAACTCTTAAGTGTTTTTTCTCCTTTTGCACATGTAGGACTTTTGCTCCTCTGCTCCTCTCTTACATCTTCTATCTATGGGGGATTCTGTGTTTTTTTTTGTGCAGGAATATCATGCCCAGCTGGAGGAAATGAGAGTTTCCATAAGACAACTGGAGGAGGACCTGTCTGCTGCCCGTCGCCGTAGCGACCTGTATGAGTCTGAGCTGAAAGAGTCTCGACAGACCAGCGAGGAACTGAAGAGGAAGGCTGCTGACTACCAGCATAGGATTCAGAAGGTCTAAACTGTAGCTCTTAATGAGCCTGAAAGTTACTATGTTTTCTCATAGTGTAAATCAATTTAACCTGTAGTCATTATAAAGTTTCTACTTGACTGTCATCTTGCCACGATCATTACTGGAAAGGATCAAAGAGTTTCCCTTATCTTCACAGGCCAAAGAACAGAGCAAGGCAGATGCAGAGGAGCAGATATGCAAGTTGGAGAAGGTAGAAAATAAAGTTTATTTAATTGTTACTAGATTCTGTGTTTGGTGAGGATAGCTAAATATGTCTGGATAAGTACACTGAAAAGTTCAGGTAACTTTAACAAAAGATGAGAAGCTTAAATATCAACCTTTACATATTGTAATGACTGCATATTTCTTTTTTAGACCAGTGCTGAGCAACAGACCAAGATCCAGGATCTTCAAGAGAAGCTTGCCAAGGTGGAATTTTTGCTGGGACGATAAATGAATAATTTATATGAGCTTGTGCTCCCAAATGCAAAAGATGTAACAGCATTTTACCCTTTCAGATGAGTGTATAAACTCCTCTTTACCCCTCCTGACCTCATTCTTTCTCTCTCTGTCAGATTTGGTCTATGGCCTGAGAGCTATTAAGCTGTCTTTTTAAAATTAGAGTTACTGCTAAATTATCAGCAATCAAACAGTTTTGCCTCATTAGCAAAGATAATTTCATCCTAATTGTCTTTTCCTAGAAATGAATATTTAAAAGTGTCATTCTTTCTGCCAAGAGCACATGAGGTTGTGGAGCTGGTATTCAAGGCTGACTGAGCTTACATTTGGAGCAGGTTCACTTCTGACTCAGTGCAGAACAGTTTATGAAATAATCAGTAGGGTAGGACCTGAAAATAACCTAGCATAGTTTGTTTAAAGATTTCATATTAGCAATGAGCAGCAGTTTGCTAAGAAGCAGCCACTGAATTTAGCTAAAGGATGTCAGTTATTCCCTAGACACTAACATCAACAAAAAGTGCTTTTTAACCTTGTGTCAGCAGTGTTGCTCGGAGTACTCAGTATGTAATGCAGTTGAATGTAAAACTGGTTCATTTAATGTATTTGATTTGTTACTCAGTTATTATGCTGATATATGTTCATATAATTTTTGATTTTGACTCCATTCTTTTATTTGATGTAGTTATTAATCAGTGGCATGTTTATCAGATTGAACATAAGATTTTGTAAATTAAACAAGATGAATATAGATTTTCTGTTCTATTTAAGTTTATGTAAATAACAACAAATACTCTTTCAATGATATTTTTCTTTTAACACCTAGTCTTCAAAGGCCACTGCTGAGGCTACAGACCTCCTTCAGACTATGAGATTGGCCAAAGAGCGCATGGAGCGAGATCTGGAGAGGCTACAGAACAAGGAAGACTCCAGTGACAGCCTGCGTAGACGCCTCCGTGAGACTGAGGTACACCCACGTCTTCATTATCACGCACACAGTACACATACACATTCACATGTAGCCTATATGTGTTCTGGCCACCTGCCTGTTTCTTCTCATTATTCTGTGTATCATGTCATTCGCTGCTTTGCAACATCACGGACCTCTTTGTTAAAAGTGTTGCATAAATAAATCTGGCTTGGGTGTCTGCTAAGCACAAAGAGCCCATATGTTGTCTTGTAAACATGTTGTTTTTGCACTTTCTGAGAAACACTTGTGCTGTGATAGTTTAAAAACATTTTAGATAGCCTGGATGTTTGACACAGTGGATCACAATTTGAAATTTATCCACTTGTGGTCATGTGATATTTGTGTCTTTTGGTTTGTGAGACTACTTCCCCGTCCCGTACATACAGAATAAAACTAAACCAAAGGCTCTTTTTTTTAATACAAATATCACTGAAAGTCCTGGTGTATATATTGTGTAGGGACAATATGTGGTCTTGAACAGAGAGGCAGCTATTGTTGCTGGTCTTATGAAGCTAATCAGTCTGCATGCTTTTTAATATATGATTCTTGAGTGGCTCAGTAATTCCTGTGGCTCCGTGCTCCTGCTATAATGTGGAAAACTGTGTCTGTGCAGTTTTCTCACAGGCCTGACTCATTGGGTTAATTGTGAATGTCTTAACATCTAAATTTAACAAAGAAAAAAAATATGTGGCTGTGAAAAGGCCTTTTAGTGATGGTTCTTTTTTTTAATCGATTGCCTTAGTAATTTAGCACTCATATTTATCCTCAGTGTTGTTGTTTTTTGCTGTTGTATCGCTTCTCACATCAGAAAAATACTTCCAAGCAATAAAATCTTAATATGAAGTTTCAAGTGTCTAAATACAGTATGGTGATAGGATGTTTTTGCTTGTGCTAAGTCCTAAGTGTGTAGGTTTCAGTTATCAGGGATTATAAAGGAACCAACAAGAAACGCCAATATCTCAAATCTTTCTCTGCTCACCACAGAGTGAAAGAGTGCACACATCAGCAGGCAACCCTTTCATCATCTTGAACATTGTTTCAAAAGAACTATTTATTTATATAAGTTAATTGCAGAATTGTATGGTAACGCAGTCACACAATGAATCAGCTCTAATAAAACTGCTATAAAGATATGCATATGCAACGTCTATAGTTACATATACAGCACACTTTAGTTTATTCAAAGCTTGTTTTGAGTTCTTTTTAAATAACACTTTACATCAAGCACTAGACATGTAAATTTGGTAATTAGCATAGGTTAATGTGGACAGGAGAGTCAGAGGGAAGAAAATACGCATGTGGTCAATTTTAAACAGCTCCAAAGACCTCTCGCACCATCACACATGAATGCAAATGGGCTCTTTGGAACCATTGTGAAGAAGTTGGAATAATGAGATATAAACAATGGAGAGGTGCATCACTAACAAGCCAAATGGATGCGGCTGCTACAGTGTTTCATCAATTCTTCACTGAAGTGGAAATCTTAAGCCTAATTAGCATTTCCACGAAAATGCACTATGATGTCTAGCAAGAAAAAATATTTCATTTTACTCTGTGGAACTTTTGACCTGAGGTTGCATTTCTGAACTAAAGGAAATATTTTATTAGGTGGGTAACGCTTGTGTGTTTGTGTGTGTGTGTGTTTGTGCATTTCTTGTGTCCGTTGTGTGCAGGATGGTAGGAAGACCCTGGAGAACCAGGTGAAGAGGCTGGAGATTGTTGAGCGCCGGGAGACAAAATTGAAGGATGAGATCCAGGGCAAGGCCCAGCAGATACAGCAGATGGCAGATAAGATTCTGGTAAACCACCTTTCACCACTTGTGTGGAGCTAAAATAATCAGAGGAGGTGTGAGATAAACATAGCTCATTGTCATCACTGCAGAGGAAGTGCTATTTTACATAATATTTCTGAAAAACCTCACCTTTATCATCTACTGTCTTCACGGATGAACTGAATATAAACCAAGTACGTATATATGTATATATATATATATATATATATATATATATATATATATATATATATATATGTGTATATATATATATATATATATATATATATGTGTGTGTGTGTGTGTGTGTATATATATATATACATATGTATGTATGTATGTATGTATACGTGTGTGTGTGTGTGTGTGTGTGTGTGTGTGTAGATAGATAGATAGATAGATAGATAGATAGATAGATGTAAGTCACCCACAGAAGTGCTTTCAATTGGTTTACCTAATCACTGTGTATCTGTCGAAATGGGATGTTATGAGGGATGTACTGACTGGTTTGAAGCTTCAAAGCTTACGTATAATGTTGAAATTCAAATTCTAAATCAGGTTTTCTAAATCAGCATACAGTGCAGCTTTTGTTTTTGCATGTCTTTTCATTCTGTTTAGACTTGATATTTCTGCATAGTTGCTGACAAAGATTAGGCTACATTAAGTTTAAGTTTATTTACTTTATTAATCCCCCTGAGGGGAAATTTCAATGTTTTCACTCTTGCTTGCCAATTACACACAGGTCCAAAAGACACACACATGCACAAACAGGACCTATACATGCACAAAGTGGAGAGATGTCAGAGTGGTGAACTGGCACCTCTCCAGTCACCAGTCCACGCTCCATATTTGGTCTGGATGGGGACCGTCCGGTTCCCAACCCATGTCCCTATGGACTGAGCCACTGCCACCCTAATGTCATTAGCATTATACTATTTGTGGAATTAGATTCCAGTGGTGACTGTCTACGATTGTTTCTGACTCATGTGATCCAAAACATTTTGATAACTACAGGGAGTTGTTAAGTCCAAAAATCAAAATATCAAAAAAAAATTATATATAGATGTAATTATTCTCAAAATTCACAAAAATGTTTTTTTCTAACAAAATATTCTGCTTCAATACACATTTGTTGGTGTTTAGCATTTCAAAAACAACACCTTCACTGCAGCCAAAAAATTGTTTACTCTTCTGCTTGCTGCACACAAAGGGAGGAATGCAGCTGTATTAACAGGGTGGTCTAGGAGCAATCCTGCATTTAAAAACCAAACTCATTGAATGCGATGAATCACTGCTTTCACATTGTTCAATGATTTTATTTATTTATTTTCATTTTTCCTTTTTTTTTTAGAGTGAAATATGATAACGGACATTCAAAATTTCATTCTTAAATGTAGCTTCAAATATATATAAAAAAATATGTTCAGCAGAGCCCTCATGATTATATAAATTACTATTCATATTGATCCATAGACTTTGGTCACATACCTTATTCTCCCATATACCTACGCCCAGCTTCAATCTGATCAGAGGTCTTATTAGCAAAATAAATGGAAAACAACTGTGTGGGTGTACAGGGGAGAAAGTAGTTGTTCATGGGAAACAATAATTGCTGTGTTCCATTTAAGTGTACCCGTTCTAGGGCTTGAGTATTGAGTAATAGTTCCACCTGTGCTTTCCCTGCTGTAACAAGTGAAAAAGGTCGAAAAGAGAACGCAGAAGGGGTCAAGTTGACCTCATTGATGTGGATTACATTGTGTCTCATGCAAACTTAAACCTACTTACTTCCTTCATCCATAGTAACAACGACAAGGGACTGGTCTTAGTATTGTACACTTAAGAGTCATGAATGTGTTTTATGAAAATGTGTCACTGGTTATACACTTCCTTGTCAACACTGCCTGGTCAAACATATTGTATGTGGCATCAAAAAATGCCTGTGTGTTGGTATGGAAATTGAATCTCTTTCTGGCTCTACTGCAATCAAAATCCCTTTGCAAACACCGTTGATGAAAAAAGCTCATTATAATTTGTGTTTTTCCAAAACACCATGAGGCACATTACAACTAGGAACCCTCACTGATTGCCATTAGGTGTTTGTGATTAAGGAGTCTTTTTGACCACCCTTTACATATCACAAATATCATATCACAAGTGTGAACTGTGTTTTTTTTGTGATGACTTACTTATTAAAAAACGAAGCTGTAAAGTTTTGCCTTCTTTTAGCCTTTTTGTGCATTACATATTTGTATGTTTGTCTAGGGCCTGGAGGAGAATCTGCGAGAGACCCAAGCCACAGTCCAGCGACTGGAGACTCATCTGAAACAGAAGGAGAAGCTCTATGAAGATAAGATAAAGGTGAAATTTATGGACACATAAACACACACATATATAGACTCTTTGGTGCTACGTAAAACAGACGGCAGGTATATCCTTTGAACTGTACTTACAGGAAGTGCTCTGTGCTATGTTTGGAGGTCATGCTGTAGCTGGTTGAGTTGTGGGTTGTGCTCTATGCTCGGGAGATCTACAGTATGTCATCTTCACACCACTCTCTGTCCTGTTAAGTGATATCCTGGTTATGGTTCTGTGGGCTGCCTGGCATTGAGCAGGTGTTGGAGGCCCAGATGAAGGCGGACATGGCTGATAAGGAGATGCTGGAGTCCAGTCAGAGCAAATATGAGGAGGAGGTGCGGGAGAAGTGCAGCATCATCAGTGAACAGAAGGCGGTAAGAACTGACCAGCTTGGCAGCGACACTATCTCAGGCGTATTTTAACATTTATCACACTGACATAGATTTCTTGTTTGGAATAATTTTGGATAGGTTATTGTAGAGTACAAAATAATGAGCCTTAAAGGGAGAGTACACCTCAAAATTGAAAATGTATTTTTTTCCTTTTATCTGTAGTGCTATTTATCTTAGTTTCTGAGTGTTGGAGATATCTGCCATAAAGTTGTCTGCCTTCTCTCAAATATAATGGAAATAGATGGCACCCAGGTTGTAGTGCTGAAGCACCAAAAAGGGCATTTGAAAAACTCAACAACAATGTCTCTTTTCAGAAATCATGACCTGGTTACTCAAAATAATCCACAAACCTTGGTGTAAGCAGTTTCATTCAGGAACTATTTTCTTGCTATTGAACCACCTGCCAACCATATCACCACATAGAAGATAGGGTACATCTACTACTAACTCATCTAGCACCGTAGAGCTAGATAACTTGACAGCTCAGCCAAGGAGGATGCCATTGATTTTTACATATGCTGTAAGCACGAGCCTCTTGTCCATGAGTAGATTCACGCTTCTTACATAAAACTGCCCACCACAAGGTCTGTAAAATATCTTGAGTATGTTATGATTTCTGGGAAGAGAAATTGCTGTTGGGTTTTTCAAATTTATTTTTCTGGCACTTTGAGCACCACAAGCTGAGTGCCATCTAGTTCCATTATATTTGAGAGAAGGCAGACATCTCTACGGCTGATATCTCCAACACTCAGTAACTCACACCAAAACAATCTAGACTGATAAACAGCACCTCAAGTAAGAGGAAAAATTTGTATCCTTGATTTCTGGGTGAACAGTCCCTTTAATCTGATCCCAATTAATGCCTGCAATGTGATGATGTGACTAAATGTTTATTTAAATCACAAGCTGTACTGTCCATCATTTCTGTTCAGACCATAAATGCTATGGACTCCAAGATGAACAGCCTGGAGCAGAGGATCGCTGAGCTGTCTGAGGCCAACAAACTGGCAGCCAACAGCAGCATCTACACCCAGAAAAACATGTAAGTACTGATTCACAACATTATAATTCTGTTTGACAGCAGATCCCTATTTATGAAATACATTAAGGTGAATTCAAGTGAAAGCTGTTGGCTTTTGTTATTATTAAACCAAGTAAGGTATCAGCTTCAGTAATAATGGTATGAATTAAGATGACGTGCAAGAGATTGGTTAAAGAGGATGTGGCTTTACTGGAAAGCATAGTTTTTGTCCCTGGGGTGTATGTACACATAATGGCACAATACATGGTGGCATTGGCTCCTATTGAACTTTTGCAAAAGAATGTGTGGTGTTGGCAGGAAAGCCCAGGAGGAGATGATTTCAGAGCTTCGCCAACAGAAGTTCTACTTGGAGTCTCAGGCTGGAAAGTTGGAGGCCCAGAATGCCAAACTGGAGGAGCATCTCGAGAAAATGACTCAGCAGGAGCAAAGCAATAAGAGTCGTGTATTGGAGCAGGAAACTAGGCTCCGAGAGGTGAGGAGATACTGCAGGAAGATGGAGCAGAAAGCTGAGCTGTGAGGCGGGATTGTTGGTAGATTGTTGGATATAGGCTTCCCGACCAGAGTTTGATATGCAGGTTAAACAGTCTCTCCATTTTCTTTTTTCCCTATGTATTTCTTACTGTCCTGTCCATCCCATCCCAATCTGTCACTCCTGTCCCTAATTCTTTTTCAGTACCAAATATGCTCTATTGACTAATACAGAGAATCTCCACAATGTATTTGTTTGTCTAAGCTCTTCTAACTTAACTTTTAAACATTAAATAGATAAGATTGAGCACGCAACCTCCTCCATCTGTGCTGATCTGGCTCCAAATAGTGGAAACACACCTATGTATAATTGCTTTTCTGAATATACAGTATGTTGAGAAAATAATTATAGTGCATCATGACCCCATGTGGAGCAGGTGAAACATATACAGCAGTTGTAAAATGATTATAGATAGGCTCAAGCCATGAGATTAATGCTAAAAAAGAGAATGTTTGCTGTAAAATACATTAACGTGACATGTGACATCATGGTGTGTGATCTAGTAGTGTCTTGTGGACAGTGCAGTGATCCTTAAATACTTTAGAAAGTGAGTTTTATAGGCAAGAGATCAACGACTGAAGAGTTTTAGGGCCACTGGTATTAATCAGTAACCTTTTTGACTCGGTGCAGATGTCTGATCTTAATTTTGTAGTACCAGGCGGAAAAAAGCTCAAGGTGGCAAGGTGAATTCGGGTGAAGTGTCAGTGTCTGTGCCTAGGGTTAGTCACTTTCTCCTCCTTCACCCTGGATGGCCCTTATCTGTCTCCCTTTGCAGATTGGGCTGCAACATGAGGAAGAGAAGCTGGAGATTAAGCGTCAGGTGACGGATCTGACCCTCTCACTGCAGGAGCGCGAATCTCAGATCAGCAATCTGCAGGCAGCTCGCCACGCACTAGAGAGCCAACTACAGCAGGCCAAGACTGAGCTGGAGGAGACCACTGCAGAGGCAGAGGAGGAGATCACTGTGCTCAGAGTGAGAGAGAGAGAGAGAGAAAGTAGAGGAGTGCTGAAGGTGACGTCTCCTTTGAGGTTATATAATTCAGGCAGTGAAATCTGTCCCTCTGTCTCTTTTGTCATACCTGCTAGGCACACAGAGATGAGATACAACGCAAGTTTGATGCTCTGAGAGACAGCTGTGCGGTAAGCTGCTTACTCCTTTTTTTCTTTTTCACTCCTTTGAGGAATAGCCCTCTCTTCTGGCATTAAACACCATCACACAAATTCACACATCAACACACATTACCAACAACCTAAAGTAGACAGACTATTTCAGTTCACATGTGCTTCTGTCACTCTTGGCTCAATCAAGCTTCATTTAGAAATATATATTTCTCTTCTATTAATCATGACTGCCTGTGACTGTAAACACACAAACTCATCTCAGTTGAAGAACGGTTTGATCAGGGCTCAATGCTGATGTTTTCAGATCTGAACCAAACATTGCAAATCTGTCCAAAATTTGAATTCCAAATACACACCAATTTTTACACGAGTGGTATTAATTCTCATTAAATTATTTGTTTCAATGATGCCATTGTGCATATGAACAACCAAGTGAGTCACCATTATCAAACCAGGTCCTGTAGGAACAGTAAAAGAAAGGTAATGGCTGCTATCCTGTCATCATGGTTGTTTGTTTGTTTGTTTGTTTGTTTGGCGCCTTCTTCTTTATTTTTTTATTTTTTGTTTTGCGATGCTTCACGGTGGCACGTATCCGATTTTACCTGAAAACACTGTGGTTTAGTTAGCTGACAACATCAGCACCTCACTGTCCTCACGTTTTAAATGTGTCCTATTTATTTTATTTTCCATTTCTGCAGAGATAGTATTTGCCTCTGATAATGTGGTCAACCTACTAATGATGCTTCAAGAAACCAGCACTCAAAAGTAGCCGCCTTTTTGTTCAACATGATCCATTTTTTATTGTGTTCAGTCCAAAGTACTTTTCAGTATGTTTATTTCACAGACAATGATGTTAAAGCTGCAGTTAAGATAACTTTTATCAAGATAACTTTTTGTCATATTTGCTGAAACCGTCACTACATCCACACAGTAATGCATTAAACACATAGTATGTGAAAAAAATCACGTCCTTCCTCCTCCTAGTGCCTCTAATAGCAGAATCTTAAGTGGTTGAATGAAAACAGCCAATCAGAGCCGAAGAGTCTCTGACTGCTGTCAGTCATTGCTCGTGAACTCCTGTCAAACTATCAAAATAGGCAGCGCTGATTAAATATGAATCAAGATTCTATTACTGCATTGTGTATTTCTTACTTCAGACATTCTCAGAAAAATATTTTTGTGTACTTTTTAGCTGTAAAATGAGAAAATGTGCAGGTGGGTGGCGCTTTGTTTTGGCCTGACTGTTTTCAACATGGCGGTCCAGTCACAAATCTTGATTGATATTTGATCAGTGTTGCTTAATTTTAGAGGTTGACTGCAATACACGAGTAGTGATTGACATGATGGTAAATGGACCTGCATTTGTATAGCCCCTTTCGAGTCATTTGACCACTCAAAGCACTTTTTTTACACTATGAGTCACATTCACCTATTCACACACGCATTCAAACACTGGTTGCTGAGGCTACTATACAAGGTGCCATATGTTATTCAGGTATTAACATACACTGACACACCGATGGAATCATCATCGGGAGTCAATTTGGGGTTCAGTACTGTATCTTGGATACTTCAACATGCAGACTGGTGGAGCTGGGGATCAAACCACTGATCTTCAGATTGGTGGACCTCCTGCACTACCTCGGAGCCACAGACCTCTCATCTCTGATCGGTTGTTTTCGTTCAGCCACAGTGGATTCTAGTAAATGCCATTAGAAGCACTATAAGAAGGCAGAGGACCATGATTTTGTTCACAGATTATTTGTCTATTTATATCATGCCCTGCTGTGTGGGTGTAATGTCAGTTTTAGCAAGTATGACAAGTTATTTTTATAAAAGTTCCATCTACAGCTTGAAAGCATATTATAATCCCAAAGGTTTCTCAAGTTCAAGCTCAAGTAACTTTATTTGCCAGATGCACAAGTACATTATAGGCACATTGGAAGTCTTCCAGTTTTCTCGTCCCCTAGGCCATTTTTAGTGCTATTATTTTATTATGTTATTATTTAGTTGGACAACAGTGGGTGCTGTTACTGTGGAGCCCTGGTGTCCCACTAACCTTGAGAAAACGATGATGTCATGTTTAAGGCATTTGAGTTCCTTCAAATTAATTTACCTTGAATTAACACCAAGACCATCATGGTCTTCCTTTATTCTGTTGCCCTACTTCTGAGATCCTCCCACTCGCAAACTGTTCAGAAAGCACTGTCCATAGATTCAGCTGGCCAATGTTCAGGCGAACACAGCCAAATTCTGCAACAAGCAGAGCTTGAAATGCCACTCTATTTTTTGCCCTGCTGAGCATTGTGATGTTGGTCTATTCGTTAGTCTGTCTGTTGAACACTTTAGATCGGAGCAAATTATCTTGAGCACTGTAGTACAGGCAAAATTGTCTTTAAATTTACATAAATATTTTCATCCTTATTAATTTTGCCACCCCTTAACAGTTTTGATTTTAGTTATTCATTCATTAGTCAAGTTTATTTCCATTTGTACAGACAGAAAATCAAGAACATTGGAAATGCCAATTTCCTGAAATATACTGAGCACATTCCTGCCCCTTGAAGATTGGTCTTTCCATTTTGGACATACCATGAGCATTCCTCATGTGCTATCTTCAGGCCAAAATGTCAACTTTGTACATGAGACATCCCATAATCAGCTGCAGACTGCAATAAGACTTGCTGACAGCATATGTTTTATTTTTAGCCATTCTACTGGTAAGACTGTAAGAATACTTACACTCTCACTATGTTGTTTGTTGTGTCAATTATTTTGTATTAAGAGGTTTGTTTCATCATATCGGAGCACTGTAGCCTCAGATTGTTAGCCTGGTTCAGTTGTGAATGTCTCTTTTTGTATCTATATTAACTATAAATATACATAGCGAATATTAGGTGGCATTATATACTCTCTTCAGACTGAGAAAAAATGGATCAAAGGTTATTTTTGACAGTGTAATAATGGCGGCATTTGAGAGCGGTGCTCTTTTTTATAAGCACCCATTCTCCTTGCTAAGATCCTATCTTCACATAGGTAGCATTTAGTTTAGCAATATGACAACGTATATTGTGGGACTATGGACATTTGTCAATTTTAATAGATTTTATTATACTGTTTCTACTGAAATAGCTAACCTTTTAATATTTTTGGTTGTATTAGACCATTGTGGACATGTTTTAAATCATGGATACTCCTTTTAAACTGCAAAAAGACATTTCCACCCGGTTATTTAATTTATAAATATTTTGTCAATCGAATTACCTGCAATATCACACTCGAGGGAGTGCTGCTGTGACTATCTTCGGTTTATCTTCGAGTATCTTCTACAACAAAATCACAGCTCTTCTGATACTTGAGTGTAGTATTGCTTTTATACATCAATTCTACAAACACCATTTATTAGTTAATAGTAATAGTAATAGTAAATATAAATTGTTTGTCCATCTATCCATCTTCTAACCGCTTCATCCTCTTGGGGGTTGGGGGGGGGCTGGAGCCTATCCCAGCTGAGGGTGAGAGGCAGGGTACAGCCTGGACAGGTCGCCAGACTATCGCAGGGCTGACACATAGAGACAGACAACCATTCATGCTCACATTCACACCTATGGACAATTTAGAGTTATCAATTAACCTAATCCCCAATCTGCATGTCTTTGGACTGTGGGAGGAAGCCAGAGTGCCCGGAGAGAACATGCAAACTCCACACAGAAGGGCTCCCACACCGGGAACCCTCTTGCTGTGAGGCAACAGTGCTAACCACCACACCACCACGCGGCCCCATAAATTGTTTGTTTATTTGATAATTTATTTGGTTTCATCATCATAAATAGTTCTGCAACTGGACTAGAACGAGACTGTTGCCACAAACATTCCTACACACTAGCTTGCTACTTTGCGTAGGTCCACACGTTACCTCAAGCCAGCTACTTTGTATAGTTGCTGCTACTTTGTGCAACCAGTGAAATGTCTGTTGGCAGTTGCTGTGCTGGCATGTGTGATTCATATGAGTGAACAGCTTAACCAGACAGCATGTTGGAACACACCTAGGGGTTTGCAGTGAAGTATTCACGCTTCCATACTTCTCCTCATCCTCTTCTGATAACCATTTGTAATTAAGTTGAAATGTTATTTGTGGGAACATGCTCATTTTTGCGGTGCAAGGTTTCTTTCTACAACCATTAAGAAGGCTAAGTAATGGTTTTAAAACACCTGTAAAACTGAGTGGTACATGCATCTATATCAGTCACCCATATGTGATTTCACTAAAAAGTAATTACATATAAAAACTGTTAGTAAACCAAGGTGGATTCACGCTCCACAGCATCTCTGTTG
Organism: Epinephelus cyanopodus; assembly: GCA_026686955.1. Lineage (NCBI taxonomy): Eukaryota > Metazoa > Chordata > Actinopteri > Perciformes > Serranidae > Epinephelus > Epinephelus cyanopodus. The sequence continues at coordinate 9,682,157 of CM048921.1, forward strand.
CTCAGTCTGTTTCATAGAAAGAGTGGATGTTCCTCTGTATTTTGTACCACCAGCGCACAGTAAATGTTATGTTCATATTGTCAAGGAATTTGTGGGACTGATTTACTGCCTCTTTAACTGGGCCTTTCATTTGCGGAGCACCCACAGCCTTCACAAATTAGTATTGAGCAGTTTGTATTCAGCAGTGTGGAAGATGCAGAGTTCCGGATGTGATTTTTGTAAGATCTGCAAGTTGCTCTATAGATTGGGACGACAGACAAGTAGTGTAAATATAGAGGCTTGCCGGATCACCACTGTATCCATTTCAGCGTTGACTTCCTCGCCCCGCCTTAAGTATTTAGTTGCTGCTGTCAGTCCCCTGCCTCGGGGGAGCAGAAACACTGAGTCAGTGCAGAACAGACAGCTAATTTATGGACTTAAAAGCTTTGCCTCTTTTCCCCCCGCCACCTGGAAGTTCTGCGTGGTACACGTGTTCCCATGAGAGCTGAGAATAAGGCGCCCTTACAGGCAGCCTCACCAGCCTTTAACCCTCATTCCCCTACAGCTTGCACTGTAGTCATGGCTGATTAAGGGAACAGACTGGTGCTGATGAAATGATTAGCCTGCTCCCTGCTCTGATTTGCTGCCTGGGTTAAACAAGCAGCCTAGAAGTCATGCTAAAATGATTACTGCATTATATCACTAACCTAGATATCTGCATCATGTAATAATGCAGCAGTAGAGTTTAGACTGTGTGGGGTGTTTGGTCAAGTTTTTGTGTGGATGAGTAATAATATGCACAATGTTATGTATATGCACAATGTAAGCAAGATACTTTTATATGTATAAATTGCAAAATTAATGTACATTTACTGCATACACTGAGTGTACATCACAATACAGTAAGGGTGCCTTTCCTAGACCCCTTTACGCAGTCTGTATGTCAACTGTGTTAAGGCTTAGAAACCTGAATGCTGTATATTGTAACTTGAATACATAGTATACATACACTTCATTAAAACTAATGTTTCACTGATGTCAAAGTAGTAATATCTGTTGTAATTCTTTAAATAAACCTTTTTACTTGGTTGATTTATTTTGAGTGCAGAGTGGGTGCTCTGTATATTTTGCTCTCTTTAAGCTGGTGGCCTGAGTATCCTGCTAACTTCCTGCAGGTGATCACAGATTTGGAGGAACAGCTGACCACACTGACTCAGGAGAATGCCGAGCTGAACCGCCAGAACTTCTACCTGTCCAAGCAGCTAGATGAGGCTTCTGATGAGAGAGAGGACCGGCTGCACCTCAGCCAGGATGTGGACAGGCTGCGTCGAGAGGTGGCCGACCGAGAAATGCACCTTAACAACCAGAAACAGGTAACAGGCTGCTGTGTGTGTGTGCATGCGTGTGTGTGTGTTTATGTGTTTGTATGTTCTTTCCCTGCTCATGTGGGTTTCCTTCAGTAGTCCAAAGAAAGGCATGTCAGGTGGGCAGGAAATGCTCCCTTACCCAAAATTGGTATGTTGTATTGATTTTTTCAGGTGATACTTTTCTCTCTCTTGGTCAGTTATAAGCCAGTCGTCTTGTCAAACTCCATTAATAGTGAACAAAATGTAGTTTGTTTAATTGTTCTTCATCCCTGTACTGTAGTTAAAGTTATCTTGTTGAGTTTTTAACCACCTGTTGTGATATGGTTGGCAATATGATATGATACAGTGTTTTTACAAGTGGATTCCTATTTTGTTAGTTCTCATGCACAAGTATGCAGGTGACGTGGTACACATTCCTGCCAATAGTTGGGTTTCCATCCAAATGTATTGCAAATCTTAACTTGATTTTTTATCCGCTAATGTCATGTGAATAATTGAAAATCTAATAACAACTGTGTGCTCCTAGAAGAGTTCTGGTAACAGCCCTGTGAATACATAAGCATGTTAAAAGCCATCCGGAGTTGATGAGAGCCAGCAGTGACCTATGCAATAATGGTATATCATCATTTATTCAATGAATCTGTTTTAGTTGCACCTTTTTGCATTCACTGTTTATCGATACACCAGATTTTCCACTTCAGTGAGGCATGAAAACTTTTTTGCGATATTTTTGAGATTTTTCTAATTTGGGGCGTTAATTAATTTTCAGGGGTTTTTTTTTTCCATCGCTCCTACCAGTACTGCTATTATTTTAATTTATATTTTTACCCATCAGATTTATATAGATTTGAGAGCTGTTTCAGAGTGGTTAGCACCCTAACATGGCTCAAAATTAAACATGAAAACACTGTAGTCTTCCAACTATTCATTAGTTATAACACCTCAGACGGCCTCCAGTCTGTCAAGAAGTAATGACACAAACAATCAAACACCTGACATTTGAACCCAGTTTTTTAGTCACACTGCTTTCCATTGAGCTAACCACTGTGGTCTAGTAAGCTTCAAATATCTGCATGAAATTGTCACAAAATATCAGCTCTCATTAGTTGGGTATTTTTCAGAAAGAAAAAAACCCCCACAGTTTTCTGTCGTCTCAGACAGTTGTACTGCTTCCTGTAGTTCAGGTCCCTTCCCCTTGCCCACTTCCAACTCACAGCCAGTCAGTCAGACACCAGGTTTCCACTTACCCACATTATGTGATATCTCCACAGTACCTTTGACAGGTGACCTAGACATCTTTCCAAGCTCTGACAGTGTTAAGTGTAAATCAGGCAGCAGAAACCCAGGGAATATTTTAGTATTGTTATGTGCTGTATTCTGGATGCAGCGAGAGAGAGCGCGAGCGAGGAGGCTGTGTGATGTGTGTGCTGCCCCTGTGGGAGGATATGTGTGTGGGTGTCCAGTAGCGCTCTCGGTCCTGCTGGTTGTGTAACCAGCGATGGAAGTCATAGACGAGGGATGGGGTGGTGTGTGGGAGGGATGTGTCATCCCCATCACTCCCAGGTCGTGTCAGCTGTGGAAGCGTTGGACTTCAGAGGGCCGTGGTGTTGCTGCAGCACCAGCACAGGCTATATTTGTCTCCCAATGCTTTGTCTAAAGCAGTGCGTTGTAAGACATAAAACACAGCGCTTTGTGTAGGCCTGTGAATAACAAAACGTTCTGTGCCCAAACCTGTCATGTAAATAACTCCGCATGAGTACTGATGATGTTGTAATTACAGTTTGTGAGTTATTATTTCAAGGTTCTATATATGATATTCTGAACATTAATATAGCAGCAAACGATTTGCTATTTAAAGATATAGTGGAGTAATGGCGTCCTGAGCAGAGAATGACGTAATGCTCCTTGTATTTGTGTTATAATTTGAGCCTCTCTGCTCTTTGTTTTTGTAGCTGGCCACATGTGCATGTGAGCCCTTTCCTTTGAAACTGTTGGCCATCCTTGTGTTTATAAAGAGACTGAGAGAATGACCTCCCACACAGCATCGTCAAAGCTAGATGGCAAAGTGAAGTTTGAAGCGTTCAGTTGCAGGTGACCTTCCTTACACTTTGGCTTCCTAAAGCATATTTTATTTTGTGTTTTTGGTCGCTAGCATTAGCAGGATAACCAGCAAGCTAAAAATACATGGATTTAGGTCAATCAGCAAATCAAAGAAATGTCTCCTTACCGACCTGAATATGTTACTAATGTACCCAAGATCACTCTGTCCTATAAAAAATGATATTCCACCCAAAAAAATAATAGATAAGATGTACATCCTCTTCCTTGCCTGGTGTTCCTACCTCATCATTTGCCAAAAGGGTTATTTTATTCCGTTGTTTGTCCCATTGTATGCTCAGGGGCTGTTTCTGTGTTTCACAACTACTGACTGTAAATAAAGATGGACACTGTGTCTCCATTCATACTGTATAAAAATGAAGCCAAAATATCATGGATACAGGTGCTACCATCTTGCACTGGTGACATCATTTGGAGTCGGAGTCTGTGCAGTAGCAATCGAGAAGTGCAGCCACAGAGCTGTGGCCGACGCGCCCATTTGTTTTGGTGTGAAATGCTGGTGCTCTTGTGCTACCATAAAAAAATGCTCCTCAAAAGCTCCTGTGCCAGGATTGGGATTTATTTTAGTTATGGGGCTCTTTCATGGTGCTATGGTTGACATGAATTCCATGTCTGACAGGCGGCAAAGAAGTTACAGTTAAGATAACTTTTAAACCTACTCTCCTTTCTCCCGATGGCCTGTGACCAACAGGTTCTGGTGATAGAAAGCTGTTATGTGTTTGTGTGATGTCATTTTGATGCTGATTACTCATGTGAAAACTTTCCTAGCTATAATTTCCTAGCGTGGAAAACTTGCGTTGTTATTGCTAATAGTGATCCCTTCATCACAGCCTCTCAGTAGCCAAAACATTAAAACCACTGATAGGTGACATGAACAACATTGATCATCTTACATACAATGCAATGTTCTGCTGGGAAACTTTGGGCCTGGCATATATGTGGATGCTACTTGACATGCTTCATCCAACCAAACACCGTTACAGACCAAGCAAACCCCCCATTATGGCAACAACAACAACAACACTTCCAGATGGCAGTGGCCTCCCCAGCAGGACAATGCGCCATGCCACACTGCAAAAACTGCTCAGGAACGACCCGAGGAACGTGACATAGAGCTCAAGGCATTGACCTGGCCTCCAAATTCCACAGTTCCCAATTTGACTGAGCATCTGTTGGACATGCCAATACCCCAGATGAACTGCCCATCCACAGTGTCTGTATGGATTGGACATACCTCTGACATGCAAAGGTATGGACACAGGAAGTCTGGGGATGACCCGTGGTGTCTGGCACCGGGGTCTTCACGGCAGATCCTTTGTGTCCTGTGGGTTGCAAGATGACGTACCAGCATGTCCCAAGGATGCTCGATTGGATATGGATCTGAGGAATTTGAGGGCCAGGTCAATGCCTTCAGCTCTTTGTCACATTCCTTGGGCCATTCCTGGGCAGTTTTTGAGGTGTAGCGTGACACATTGTCCTGCTAGGGGGGCACTGCCATTGGGGATGTGATGTTGCCATGAGGGCGTTTGACTGGCCCACAATGGTTATTGGTTGAGTGGTGCGTGTCAAGTTGTTTCCACATGAATGGTAGGACCCAAAGTTTCCTAGCAGAACATTTCATTGAAGATGATCAGTGTTGTTCACTTCACCTGTCAGTGGTTTTAATGTTTTGGCTGATCGGTGTAGAATATAATAGTGTACTGCCATGGCCCATTTCCCTGTAATATAAATACCACAGAGGGCCTTCCCAAACCCATCAGAGAGAATATAAATCATTACCACAAGATCATTGTTCCTTATCAGCAAAAAATCCACACCGGTTAACTCTCCCTATTTTATAAGGCCAGTGTGCAGAGAAATGTTAATTTCTTAAGCAGTGAATGAGCCGTAGTAGCTTTTTAGGCCATGTGATAATGTTTTGACAACAGACATCCTCAATGTCAGAGCTTTTAAACCTGTTGAATTGCATTTCTCCCTTTATCTCTCCTTAATAAAATTGCCTTATTACTGAGTATGAATGACAACTTGAGATATTGAGTTGTGCCCTTGGTATCAAAGGTATTTCTCATCTAAATCCTGTTTTGTACTAGAACCTGGAGACACTGAAGACCACGTGCACCATGCTGGAGGAGCAGGTTCTGGAGCTGGAGACCCTGAACGATGAGCTGCTGGAGAAGGAGAGACAGTGGGAAGCCTGGAGGGCAACACTGGAGGAGGAGAAGAACCAGGCTGAGAGGAGGACCAGGGACATCCAGAGACTGCTGGACACAGAGAAACAGAACAGGTTACAATCATACCTACACTGTATCATTACAAGAGTGTGGACATTTATTTACCACATTGAAATTTGTGGTAAGTTTGCCTTGCAATTCTATGTCCATCTAGGGTTGTGCATTTTTGTTACTGAAGATTACTGGACAAACAGACATGTTTACAGCACATATTTTGTCATGCCACTGAAACTCAATAGACGTCAGAGGTGAAAGACTTTTTCCACTCATAATGGTTTCAGTGGTCCACGATATAATTTAACCACAAGACATGTAACACTTTGAGAAGGGGTTATAAGTTTCTTTTTCTACACAACTTTCTCTTTTTTTGCTCTGAATGTTGCTGTTGCTATCAGTATTGGATCAGCTCCCTCCGCCTACACACGCTGAATGCAACAGGTTTAGGAATATTCTCTAGGGTTTGTCAAAAGGTATTCTGGGAAATATATGAAATTATTTTCTGAGTTGGTGTAGGCAGGGCGTGTGATGAGAACTGGGTACCCAACAAGTAAATATGAAACACAGAGAACTGTATATGTTTATACATATGTGTGTGTATACAGTATATATGATTCTGAGAAAGTACAAGTAGCTCGGTTATGAAAGCTTGATCAAGTTTTCTTTTTAAGTGTGTAAACAATCTTACCCATGCTGGACTTAGTCCATGTGTTAAGAAAACAATACCAATAGAAGAGTCACCAGGGGATCGGGAAGTGGCAACTGCAGGGTGGCACAGAGAAATAAAAACACAAACTGATCTGAAAACATTAATGAAAAGGTCAAACACCAGCTGAAATGATTCCTGATGTCTGATCATGCACTTATGCACACACACGGGCACGTACATGTGGATAGAGGACCACACACACATAGATAAGTATACACGCATACTCAGAAAGGCTACGTGCATGTGCATTCACACAGACACACGTACTCACAAAATTATGGACATACACATCCATATATTGCCATGAATTTGGCCACATACACATGTGCATACATATCCAACACTTAAAATGATTGTAATGTGATATCAGTATTGGTGTTTTTTTTTATATATATGATGATGATATCATGTCACATGTGTGAGAATGTCACTATTTATTATGTACGTATGTATGTATTTGGTTCAAATAACAACTGTACATCAGTTACAAAAAAAGATAGCTGAACTACAAAAGCATGCACTTAAAGACTCAAAATAAATAGTGTAAACAATAGTTTGCTGTATGCTCTAGGCTTCGTTCAGAGCAGCGCAGCTCAGAGTCTCGCCAGGCTGTGGAGCAGGCAGTTAAGGAGCACAAAGCTGAAATCCTGGCCCTGCAGCAGGCCCTTAAAGACCAGAAACTCAAAGCTGAGAGCCTTGCCGACACTGTAAGCATTTCCACACTGGTGAATAAGTATTTTACTGTACAGTATTTTGTTTGGTTAACAGATGTTACAACAAACTCATCCTGCTTTCTCTTCTCAGTTGAATGATCTGGAGAAGAAGCATGCCATGCTGGAGATGAACGCCCGCAGTTTGCAGCAAAAGCTGGAGAGTGAGCGGGATCTGAAGCAGAGGCTGCTGGAGGAGGTATTCTGTATCATCCCATTGATTTCCATTATTTTCTTGATGTTTAAAAGTTTTCTTGGTGCATGTCTGCTCCAATAAATTACCAGAATAGAAAAATGAACACGATTTTCAGTTTGTGAAGTCATAGCCATAACAAAGGTCATTTGAATATGAAAAGTTTAGCTGGTGCCATCGCTGGAAGCAATCATCTATAAGAAGCACAAGTCGCAAAGTCACAGTGTCTAGATGATGATGTAACAGCTGTTTTATATCCACAGCAAGAGAAACTGCAGCAGCAGATGGATGCCCAGAAGACGCACATCTTCCGTCTGACCCAGGGGCTGCAGGACGCTCTGGACCAGACTGACTTGCTGAAGACTGAAAGGACTGACCTGGAATACCAGCTGGAGAACATCCAGGTGCTGCTACACACATATATACACACATACACATATCCACAGGGAAAAAAACAACTTAAAGATTATCGGGCACGCACATGTAGACCTGCTGGATTTTCTGTCATTTGTCATCTTGTTTCTCCCTCACTGTTCTGTCACTTTGTTTTAATAGTGAAAGACACATAAACAGAAACACACCCCCCGCACTCTGTTTTCTCCCCTAGCATATACTCCCCCTCTCTCTGTCACCCTCTCTGTGTGAAGTAAAGTACTTGAGGAGAAATTCATGGCAGTAGTGATGTTCACTTAGCTCCACCTGCAGGCTGTGTACTCCCATGAGAAGGTGAAAATGGAGGGAACCATCACTCAGCAGACCAAGCTCATCGACTTCCTCCAGTCCCAGGCCCATGGTGGCTCCAAGAAGAAAAAGGTCAGATGGGATTATGTATTTAATTGGATTGAGAATATTTTGTTTTTGTTTTGCTATGCAGCATGTGAGTAAAAACAGTGGAAACATTTATGGGACAAATTATAAGACAACAAGCTTGTGATGGCTTGAATGATCCTAAAACTTACACCACATTTACATGCCAGTAAAACAGACAGTTAGGAAGACTGATTGCACGTCTTGATAGCTCAGATAGCAAAGGGACAATGTGATGCTTATGTAATGTATTAGATTTTTTTTTAGAATGTCACTAAGTAATATATATTTAGGGAGGGCTTTTGAATTAATATGACAAGTTTAATAATTAAAAAAATCATTTAGAAGGTTAAAGGGGACCTACTATGCTTTTCCATATTTTCTGTCATGTAGTGTTACAGTGTCGGATGTTCATATGAGTGTGGCCAAAGTTTCAAATAATTATAGGTATATATATATACGTATATGTGTGTGTGTGTGTGTGTGTGTGTGTGTGTGTGTGTGTGTGTGTGTGTATATATATATTTAGTAATTGCTGTGGGTGAAAACCTCAATCTGCAGACTGCTATCAGTACTCTGTTTCCAACATTTTTCTACTTTGGCTACAAGATGACATCAGTTTGTGACGGATCTGTCTATGTGGTTATCTGCTCCTCCAGGCACACTAGTGTTTACATTACTAAGCCTACATTGCTACATGACGCCATATGCTAGCATCAGGGAAACATGTAATCATGGTCGCTGATGTAAATTCTCCCTGATTTCGGATTATATTCCTGCTGGAACATGTCCGGTTGTGTTTAGAAGCTCTTTTTTGGTGATTTTTTTAAATGGTGGAAAGTGTTGCTATTCCCTGTGACATTCATTGGCCGGCTGCGCTGGCCAGTCAGAGCAGATGGTCTCTGTCTCTTCAAGAGATAGGTATTAAAATGGAGTATTTCAGACAGAGGGAGAATATTGGTGTTCTAGCACAGACAATTTAAGGAAGATTAAGTGTTTTTTGACTATTAGAGCATGTAAACATGGGCTGGGTCACGGGGTGGCAGGCTGAGCAAAGTACTCCAGACATCACTCTCCCCAGCAATGCTTTCCAGAACCACCTGGCGGCTCCCAAAGCATTCCCAGGCCCAATGAGAAATATAATCCCTCCAGTGTGTTTTGGGTCTACTCTGGAACCTCCTACCAGTTGAACGTGCCTGAAATACCTCTAATGGGAGGCATTCAGCAGGCGTCTTGATCAGACGCCCAAACCACCTCAACTGACCCCTCAACATGAAGGAGCAGCAGCTCTACTCTAAGCTCCTTCGGGATGTCTAAACTCCTCACCCTACATCTAAGGCTGAGCCCAGCCACCCTACAGAGGAAATTCATTTTGGCCACTATCCATAATCTCATTCTTATGGTCAGCTCAGCCTCCTCTTCACCACGACGGTCTGGCGCAGTGAACGTATCACTGCAGATGCTGCACCAAACCACCAATCCATCTCACACTCCATTCTTCCCTCACTCGTGAACAAGCGATACTTGAACTCCTTCATTTGGGGCAGTAACTCTCTCTCAATCCAGAGCTGGCAATCCACCATTTTCCAGCAGAGAACCGTGGCCTTGTATTTGAAAGTGCTGACTCTAGTAGAAACCTAAAATACGAGTATGAACCCTAAAATGAGCATAATAGGTCCCCTTTAAATTCAAGACACCCACAAGTGAGTCACTTTATTCAAACCATCATTACAACTTCTACCAGCCTCTTTGCAAATTTCAGAAAGAATTGTAGATCACCACCACATAGAAACTGAATTCAAGCCAGTGAACAAACCAGTGAACAAAGTTTGGGTTCCTGTGTCTCAGGGTCTGTTTGGGCGTCGTCGAGAGGACCTGTTGGCTGCCATGGCTGCTCAGGCCCAGGCTCAGGGTCAGACTCAAGGCCAGGTTTCCCCTGTGCCCCCCATCCAACCGGTGCCTCTGCAGTACAGTGACATGAAGGTTGCTCTGGACAAAGAGCGCACTCGCTGCTCTGAGCTAGAGGAAGCCCTGCAGAAAATGAGAGCGGAGCTACGATCTCTGAGAGAGGAAGGTGAGAGATAGTATGCTACTAACATTTACCTCCTCTGAACAACAGTTTACAATTTCCATACACGTGAGTAAAAGATTAATGTAAGTTTAATTATTCCAACACCAGCACTCCAGTACAAGGATCACGGGAGCTCTGCAAACCCGGCGACAGCACGGCAGCAGATGATTATGTCTGCCATGGTGAAGTCTCCTGAGCACCAACAGGGCCCGACCAACTTAGCACCGTCCAACTCAGAACGCAGGAAAGTGACTGCAACACCTGAGGGTAAGTAAAGGGATGATGTTTACTGAAGTGCAGTCTTTACAGACACAGACATGCAGGTTTATATCTTCATACTTGACACATACTGGCCCTCACCTGCACACACATACTGTAGATACACACATGTAATATCGCTCGCGAAGCATCATTTGTGAAACTCTTACTATCCTTTTTCTTTCACACACCTTTCAGAAAGAAGGAGGGTCACTTTTGAAAGTAAGTTGTCCAAACTCATGGTTTCTGCAGTTTGGTCTCTTATCTCTTCTCCTTTTGCCTCATCCACATTGTTGAAAGGCCAGATTTTAAAAGCTCTGCACTTTTATAAAATATGAGATCTCACCAGGCTGGCTGGGTGAAGCTGAGAAATCGTCGAGTAAATTTTCACCTTCTCGGTGCACAGCTTTAGAAATCTGAAGCATTTATATCAGTTGCTGAAGCTTAACCAATCTGATTTGCAGAACTCTGCTCTTTGACTCACAACAATCCCACCTAAACTCCACATCATACACTAACAGAGATGAACTGTGTGATAAACTCTGCAATGCACAAGACGCTGTTTGAACCCACACTGTGAAAATAACTAAAGGCATTATTCAGTCATCTCATTGCTTCTTACAAAACAGCAAAGGTTACAACAACAAAGTTAAAAGGACAGTTCACCCCCTGTAGTGCTAATTATCAATTTAGATTGTTTTGGTGTGAGTTGCTGAGTGTTGGAGATAATGTAATGGAACTAGATGGCACTTGGCTTGTGGCGCTCAAAGTAGTAAAAAATACATTTGAAAAATTCAACAGCAATGTCTCTTTACAGAAATTGTGACCTGGTTATTCACAATAATCCATAGATCCTGTTGTGAGTAGTTTCCTGTTATTTCTACCAAACTACACCTACCAGTCATATCACCACATAGAAGGAAGTGTACATCTACTCATGGATGAGAGGCTCATGCCCATGACAGTAATTGTGTTCTGTTCTCCTTGGCGGAGCTGTAACGTTAGCTAGCTCAGTGGTGCTAGGTGAGCTAGCAGTGGATGCCACTTCCTTCTGGGTAGTGACTCGGTTGGCGGGTGTACTACATGAAACTACTCACAGCAAGATCTATTGATTATCATGAGTAACCAGGTCATGGTTCCTGGAAAGACACATTGCTGTTGAGTTTTTCAAATGTGTTTTCTTGGTACTTGCCATCTAGTTCCATTATATTGGAGAGATTGCAGACATCTCTACAGCCAATGTCTCCAACACTGTGCAACTCACATCAGAACAATCTAGATTAATAAATGGCACTACAGGTAAGAAGAAAACATATATATCTTATTTCAGGATGAACTGTTCTTTGAATCCTGGACAATCCCCATGTTAGTCTTCGTTATTGTAGACTGACATAACTCCTTGTGAAAACATTTGGCGATTGTAACATCAGCTGAATGAAAAAGGAAACAATAAAATATGTTGCTAACATCGACACACTAGTGAACAAGTAAGGGTATATTACTGTATGGGAAAAACTACAGAAATTCCATATATTATCATTATCATTTTCAATCCAAAACCGGTTAGGTTGTTATCTACAAGTAAATATTTCTAAAACCAAATGTTTTATGGAAAACATTGTGTTGTGCAAACAAACAATACTTGACACACAGTGTGAAACTTGACTGGATAATGCCTTTCAAATGCAACAGTGAGTGGGCACAAGCATAAGGGATTGATCAAATCAATATTCTTTTTCAAGCATCTTTGTCTCCAGAGTTTACTTGCTTATGCATTTTGCTCAACATCTTACAGTTTTTTTGGAAACCCTCTTTTGTTGAACTGATTTCATAGCGGGAATGGCATGGTGACTGAGGTTGTGAAGCGATGAATGTACCTGACCCAGTAGGACATACTGGACCTACCTACCCTCATTGTGTTCCCTGGCTGTATTCAGAGTTTAGCCGTCGTTTGAAGGACAGTCAGAGAGACAGAGAGAGGGAGAGAGAGAGGGTGGTGCACCACAACACCGCTCACCGCTTCACAGTGGGACTCAACATGAGAGCTGCCAAGTGTACTGTGTGCCTGGATACTGTGCACTTTGGTCGCCAAGCTGCTACCTGCCTCGGTAAGTTACAGATGTGTTTGAAAGGCCAGCCCTGAACCCAGTGATTCACATAATTTTATGTAAATGAAATTGACATATCAATTTGTTTTATTGAATTTGTTGCCCCATTTATAAACGGAAAATTAAAATTGTAGCCCTCCTATTATTAATCATTTTTGTTAGCTATTTTCTGTTGTGTAAATGTTATTACACAGATGATAAATGGGTTATGATGTGTGAAACCATGGTGATGGCTGCTGCTGCTCTTGCCTCTCACTCATTCTTTTTTTTATAACATTGCATTTTATTGTGTGGCATTGCTCTCCATGACAATGTTTTTTCTCCTCAGAATGTCACGCTTTGTGCCACCCAAAATGCTCCCCCTGCCTTCCAGCGACATGTGGTATGTCCAGCGACTGCTCCCTGCATCTGCCTGAGGGCCTGTTGCGGGACAAAGGCACCTCCCCAGGCCAACAGCTCAAAGAGGCCAGCGGACACATGCACCTGGAGGGTTGGATGAAACAGCCCAGGTTAGCTGTGGACACACGGCCACAGTGATGTCACCCTCCATTCAAAAATGTGTTTATCTCCCCTAAATTGTCTGACCTCGACTATACCTGTATCTGTGCAAAGTTTGTCACTAGAGAGGGGTTTTCACATTCAATGTCTGTGCACTTCCCTAAAGTCTGAGATACAAACTTATGCCAGGCAAGCTAGATTAGTTACGTCACTAGGGCAAAAGCCAATCGCTGTCAAATAAGGCAACACTATTCAACGGGGGACAGAAGTCGACACAACACAAAAACAAAGAAACCTGAAACCTTCAGTGCAGAGCAAACTTGTCAGTACAGAGAGTAGAGTTTGCATCAATATAGTTGTATAGTTGGTGTAAATTGAACCTTTATTCCACTATCTACTAAAAACCCTACACTTGCCATTCTGATACGCCTGCCAGTCACACATTTTTGTGCACAGAAGACTTCTGATTCTGGGTCTGACTGAGGCTCAGACATGTATGGCTGAATCTCTCTCATGTTTCCTCTACCGCAATCCTGATGTGCACTGCTCTATTTCTGGTCAACATAGTGCTAGCAGCGTTAGAGACAGCAGAAAGCCAAACCAACTGCAAGCAGTAGTGATGGGTGGGTCAGGGGCCCGCCCAGAGGGGGACTTAAAGCTATTCTCTCTTTGTTCTTGGCCAATTGGGATCCATATCATACATGGGGTTCCTACAGTTTCCAAACATTACCAACACAAAGTAGATTGTTTATATTGTGGATGTTTGTGATGGCCAGCACCTTACATAGACGTGCCACGTTGTGTATCTGTTATGTCCTTCACACCTATACGTAAATTTGTCTCCAGTAATATGCCATAGTTTCTCTTCAGTGCTCCCTCACTGTGGGCCTGTGTCATTTTCTCCCACTGATCAGGCAGGCTGATGTTACTCAACACAAGTCCTCTCAGGCACTCTCTGTTATATTCTGTCTGGCAAAGTCCACCCATCTGGTACTTAAACCAGTTTAAACAGAAGCATTTGTAGAGTTCCCTGCAAAAACAGTGGATCCACTTCATCGTCTTTGCTTTGTAGTGATACAGTTGCCTCGTGTTTTTTCAGGAACGGAAAGCGAGGCCAGGGCTGGGAGAGAAAATACATGGTGCTGGATGGGACCAAAGTGTCCATCTACGAGATAGAGCCCAGAGAAGGTTGCTTTGTATTACTACGTAACAGAAAAACATACAGCAACATTTCATAGCTCTACCAGAGCAGATCAGTTTTCCCTGACAAAGACTGCATCTAGTTACACACATCTTTTTTCCCTGTGTGTTTTATCCAGATTCAGTGAAACCACTGGAAGAGTTTGACCTGTGTTTGTCAGATGGAGAGGTGATTGTTCACGGAGCTGTGGGGGCATCTGAGCTACCCAACACTGCCAAATCAGGTACAATATAATAAGTGTGCTGTTCTCTCACTGTTGATCTGCATGCTTCAAAATCTTTCTTTCATATTCCTCCTCTTCATCTTTTAGAATTCTCCTCGCCAGTGTCGGTCAAGGTTTTTGTCTTGTTTAAGACTTCGCTGTTATATTCTATAGTTCTTTAGAAATGTTTTTTAGAGGAGTTTTGGTTCTCCAAGTTTGACTGGAGACCCCAAGGGGTCATTCACAGTGTTCCAGAGAGTCCCAGTAAAATAAGGCATTTGATTTTACGATAATTAATGAGAAACCACGAAAACATGACAGTTTAAATTCTGAAGGCATGCCTTACTCATGTTTCCTGTGTGCCAGATGTTCCCTACGTCCTGAAGCTGGAGTCCCGTTGTCACGCCCCCTGCTGGCCTGGACAGTCACTTTACTTCATGGCTCCCAGTTTCCCAGACAAACAGCGCTGGGTGGCTGTCATGGAGTCTGTGGTGGCCGGGGGGCGAGCCTCACGGGAGAAAGCCGAGGCCGACGCAGTGAGTATCTCTGGAGCAGGCGGGGAAAAACTGGGGCAACTGGCTCGCTGTGTCCATGATGTCTGCTGACTCAGATCATTAAACTTTATGACCACGCCCACAGATAATTGTTTTGTCTGTGGCTGTGGTTGTAAACTCGCTGTTTGACTGTGTGGGGGGGATACGCATGAGCAGCGGACATTGTATTCTTCAGCAATTCATTTTAAAACATACGTTTTAGGTTTAGAGTTTTGATGGATAACCCCCAGTTCACTTATATGTGTCGTTAATTGTCCCCTTCTTCTCTCCTCTTCTCTTCCTCCTCTCTCTTTGTCTTTCTCACTGCTGTTTGTTGCTTTTTCATCATGCCACATTGTATGTCCGGTATATGGGCGTGTTTTGTTGATTTGCTCTATTCTGCCCATTCCATTGGGTTTCATTGCACACATAGGCTGCTGTGTCCAAAAGACAAATGGTTCTGTCTCCTCTGGTCCAGGTAAAAAGTTACACAGATATAGACATAAGACTTACTGACAAACACCACACACAAACACACACACACACACACACACACACACACACACACTCCTACACGAGGCACGCAGTAGTGCATGTGTCTGTCATTGTGTTAGTTGGTCATCTCCCCCGTGCTCCCACCTCACCAGCTGTGACCACTCCTCACTCTCACTATCCTCTGCTACACTGTCATGTCCCGTGCAATCTCTGTGTTCATGTAATAGTTTGGATGTTGCTGAAATATGTCTTCGGTGTCCTGTTTTTTAACACCAGTACACATCTTCTCACCAAGATGTTTGATCATCTTTGGGTTGATCCTCTCCAGCTGTCCTGTTCAGAGGACCAGGGATCAGACAGTGGGTTTTTACCCGCTGGTGTACTTGTCTGTGTTTTTACCCTGCTGCCCCTCTGCACACTCTTTAGAGAATGGGACTCAAGTCACGTGACTCTGACACATCTGTGAGACACAATTCACCTTTGAGAAACAAAAATTTAACTGAATTTACAGTCTGGAGAGTCTAGAGTTGATTGTGGCATGTATCAGAATGACATGGAAATAATATTTTCTTCATCTTTCTTGCCAGCTCTTAAAGGGTAACTTTGGTGATTTTCAACCCGGACCCCATTTTCCCATGTTTTTTTGTGAAAGTGACGACTGGAGACAACACAACAAATTGGTTCAGTGTTGAGTGGGACCCTGTAGACAGCAATGTAACATTAATAGGAATTGCATACAATCAATTTATGTCCATTAAAGATACTTGGTTTTGCCACTGGCAAACTCAGATTGTTATTCAAAGTGTCTGGCAACACTATGGACAGGATCCCCTACAGCGACATTTTGTTACAGAGTGAGATCCTTTTTGTTTAACCAAAAGCAGTCCCAAAATCCCCATAACCAAACCCACCAGACTCTATTTAAATAATTAGCATTTATCATTGTAAAACACCCTTAGCCTATACCAAATACCAAAAATACCAAAGTTACCCTTAAACATCTGACTTGAATGACTTCCCATGCTGCTATTGCCTGTTGGTGCACAGGTAAATCCAGGTTAGCCAGTTAAGACTAAGGTGTCTCATGCTGTTACCCTTCACTTGTCATGGAATATATATTAACAAAACAACTTTATACAGATGAGGTCAGTTCTTTGTTGAGCGTTATTTGATTAAAGCAAAAGGTAAATGTTACTATTGGTAACATAAAATTGCTTTTTTTTTAAGTTATTAACAATGCAATGACTTGACTCACTCTCTACTTCTGACTGGATTTATGAGACTCCATCAGTTGTCATTAGAGTACTGAAAATCTGTCCACCTTATTCCTAGCCCCATGGTACCCTGCATGAATTATGGGTACGACTTCCGGCGCCGAATCAGAACGGGCATTTTCGAAAGGTAGCTGCAGGTAGGCTAATCAAACAAGTAAACTGAGAAATTAACAATCTCCCACTGTCTCCCCATCTCTCCCTTATCAAAACAGCAAAGATCCACACTACACATGGAAAATTAAAGTGGCTAACATGAGTTAGCAAACTACATTTTCATCCACTGTGTGTGTACCGTACTCAGCAAACTCTGTTTTTCGGAAGGCACAGCAGGCACTTTATTATACTACTTGTCTTTATTTAAATTTTGGTATGAGAGATGTGGTCAGATGTGATGAGGGTTTGTTGCCGGAAGCTGCCTCTAGTTCTGGGTTTTGCTCTCTTTGCACCCATCGTGGTCAAAATACAGGTGGTGCTTATTTTTTCCAGGCAGCTGGCAACTTGGCATCTGCAGTAGAGGTGTTCCTTTCGAGATCCCCCCTCCCACTTAGAGATTAGTTGATGGCATAAATAGCAAATGTGGTGAAGTAAAAAGTAGATTACTGGCTTTAAAATATAAAAGGGAACATGAAAGTAGATGTTTTTAATCATGTGCGTGACTTTAAATGCGTCACTTCCCGCCCCTGGAATCCATGCTTGAAACATGAACTTAAAACTGAAGACTGACTTGTGACTTGGTCCCACCTCTGACCCTGTTAACGTTCACATAGTCCTGCAGCCGTCCAGCCCCCTCTGTCCTGCTCTTCTGCTGCCTCCCTCTGAGGTCATGCTGAGGGGGTGACCCTGCTGACCCTTGACCTCTCTCTGTTCTTACAGAAGCTGCTAGGAAACTCTCTCCTAAAGTTGGAGGGAGACGATAGGCTGGATATTAACTGCACCCTCCCGCTCACCGATCAGGTACTTGTGTAGATAACATTTCATCAAAGAGCACTGGCAGTGTCATCTGTGCACATACAATACTTAGACTTTGTTTCTTAAATAATTAATCTACTGATTTTAGACATTTTTCATGTTGATCATACAGAAAACGTGTCTATCTGAAGTAGCACTTACGTATGTTCAAAAGTAGAATTTTTGAATATATGAAAGTAAATGAAACACAGAGCAGATGCTCGGGGCTTGCTGCCAAGGTTCACCACATGTTGCTCCTGTTTGAAATTTCACCGTATTCATCCGAATAATTATGGTTATGTTTCTGACAATGTGTTCTTGCTGTGCTGCAGATAGTTCTGGTGGGCTCAGAGGAGGGTCTGTATGCTCTGAATGTTATCAAGAACTCTCTGACTCACATCCCTGGCCTGGGATCAGTCTTTCAGATCCACATCATCAAAGAGCAGGAGAAACTGCTGATGATTGTTGGTGAGATGTCCAGCTTTGTCATTTTCAAAAGATATGGCTTTTGACTGAGCAGCAGGATTTCAGTCTAGGCTTTACATTCAGTTCAGGCAGTGAGTGTTCATAAATCAAAATCCAATATCCTCTGCCATAACTACCTGCCGTTAGAAGTAACTGTCATAATTGAGGCTCTACAATTATTATTCATCATTAAAACTTTAAAAGGTCAAACTTCCATTCTAATAATTCTGCTGAAACTTGTAGATATGATTCATCTTGTCACACAGGGCAGCATGATGACTAAGAAGTGAATTGTCTTCTTCCACTTGGAACATCAGCTAACTGTGTAACGTCTGTCTGTGCGCACTGCAGGGGACGAGAGGGCGTTGTGTCTGGTGGAGATTAAGAGAGTGAAGCAGTCTCTGGCCCAGTCCCACCTGCCCAGCCAGTCTGAACTGGCTCCCTACATCTTTGAGACGGTGAAGGGCTGCCATCTGTTTGCTGCTGGGAGAGTAGGTCTTCCTCTGCTCTGTGAAACTGAAGATAAAGCAGCATGTCTGCTTCTTGGCTTTAGAGGTTTTTCTTTTTTGTCTGTGCGAAAATGTGAAATGAACATCTATGCTCTCATTACAGATAGACAACGGACCTTGTATATGTGCTGCTATGCCTAACAAGATAACCATTCTGCGCTACAATGACAATCTCAACAAATACTGCATTCGTAAGGTTAGTATAACCTGTTTTCTACAATGAAACAACGACCAACACAATGAAAAGAGGATTGTAATCAGGTTAAGAAAATGTGGAAAATAATGTCAAAACACAGATCATGGTACCTGAGTAAGGTGAATTAGAAAGTAACTAAACTTTACACAGTTTATGTCAATGAAAGCTGAATTCTAAAGAACAGAAGAGCAGCAGATCATTTTTATGTCCTTTGTTGTTTAAGAAATACCTCACATTTTTATTTCCGTTACTCACCCTGTGTTAAGGTGAATTCATGAAGAAAACTTTGTTTATCTTGCATGCCTGCACTGTGAATGAAGAATCCAAAAACAGACAAAATTTTTGATGAACTGAGGTCATAGGCATCCGGGTTCAGCAACAGCAAAAATACAACAAAACATCTTTTACAAACTCTCACTCTCTCAACTCCTGCAGTATAATCCAAGTCTCATTTATCCTGTCGTATGCTCAGTACTTCCCAAACAGAGCCCTTTTTGACGTGGAGCTGAAAGTAAAACTTACACTCTTGAAAGCCAGACTCTATTGACAAAATAATAACAGAAACAAACTAGCTGATCACAGCAGAGGTAGACAAGCAGCACCAGTGTTCAGTGAGCTGAAATTACCGTGTCATCAGAGTCTGGCTTTGAAAAGAGCAGAGATAAGTTTCCCCTTCAGTTCATTTTTAAATTCTAAGGTTTTAGTGAAAATGCATTTCAGTAACGAGACACAGAAGAATAAAATAAAGATTAAGTGTAAAGTGGAATATAAGTGCACATTTTAACAGATGATTTGTGCTCATAAGATTTAACACAGGTCTTTGGTGCTTGAGACATTTTTTTTTGTGATTGTGGGACATCTGAGTGGCAGCAAGATAAAAACCCCCATAGAGTTTAGACATTGGTGGAGGTGGCTGCTGACTGTGGTTAATGACTGATGAGGCAAATAGAAGCTGCATCTGAGAAGACTAGGTGGTGATGGGGAGGTGGAGGGTACATGCAGCTGCAGCATGAAAGGACTGAGGGCAGAAATAGAAACCATATTTTAAATGAAGAGTAGATGATGGGTGAGGATAGGCTGAAGGAGAGGGTGTGTCACTGTACTATTGGTTGATTGTGGATCAGCTGTAGAACAGCTGATGACTCGATTGACAGCCCCGAACACTGACAGCAAGAGATAGAGAGTGAATGGCAGGGTGAGTGAGAAAGTTACAGCCTAATCATGAAAACGTCTTCCTTGCTGAACTTTCGCTAGGGCTTCATGTGCTGCACCAGTTGTGTGAGAGTTTGTAAACATATGTTTTGCTCTTAATAAACACAGACCCCAATGACTTCAATTCATCAAGAATTTTCTCCATTTTTGGATTCTTTGTTTACCGTGGAGGTGTGCCAGAAAAACAAAATTTTCTTCACAAATTCAACATAACACAAGGTAAGTATTTGATTTGGGGGCTGAAGTGTTCCGTACTGTGTCGGGATCACATCATTTTATTTCTTTTTTTGTACTAAAAAGTGGGGGCTTTTGCCACCACAAAGGTTTCTATACAGGCTAAAGTGTTGTCTGTCACTTCCGTTTCCATTCTTCATCTCACAGGAAATTGAAACACTGGAGCCCTGCAGCTGCATCCACCTGACCAGCTACAGCATCATCATCGGCACCAACAAGTTCTATGAGATTGAGATGAAGCAGTTTGTGCTCGAAGGTGAGGACACAAGTGTGTGGTTTTAGAAAAAACATAACGCAGCATAAATGCAACAGCAGTTTTGGGTTAAAAGAAATTAAAACTTGAGAAAAACCTATAATCTGCTCAGAGAAACTTTCCTGTTATTTTTTGCAGAAACATGACATACATGTTAAATGTAGTATTTTATTGACGTTACAATCTTTCATTTTCTTTCCTGTCTGACTCTGGTGTATAGACCTCGTGCTGTCTTTTTTGCAAGCTGTTCCTGTACTTTATGATTTACCTGCTTAAAGAAACAGGTTATTAGGGTTTATACAATAGATCAGGTACCAGACAATCACAGGATAACAATTAAGATTCATCTGATAATATTTCAACAAGCCTCATGAAGCAGGATAATGTTTGTTGGATAACTGTGATCAGTGAATTTCAAAACAGTGTTTGACCTGATTTATCCGCTGCAGAATTCCTGGACAAGAACGACGTGTCACTCGCCTCAGCAGTGTTTGCAGCCTCGTCCCACAGCTTTCCCATCGCCATCATGCAGGTGGCCAGCAGTATGCAGAAGGAGGAGTACCTGCTGTGTTTTCATGGTGCGTCTGAATTAACAACTCCTCCACATGCTGTTGCTATGGTTTCTGTTTACATCACAAGATGGAAACATGCTGTATGCTGATGGAGAAGATACAAGATAACTGTAGTGCAAGCATCACAGTGGGGCTACAACCACAAGCAATGTTTTAGTGCTAATTAGTTTTTTCTAATACTACTATACTATAAATACAAGTACTTTGTAAAGGAGGGGGACTCATATATTTTGTATAATTTTTTATTTGACTCTGTCAGTGACACAGCTGCCTGCACACAAGACTCAACATGTCCTGTCTTGACTTTAGACACAATTAGAGGCACACAGTGGAGTGTATAGTAAGCTTTATTTATCTGGCAGAGTTTGGAGTGTTCGTGGACACGTACGGACGAAGAAGCCGCACTGAGGACATTAAGTGGAGCCGTCTTCCTCTGTCCTTTGGTAAATACACTTTGTAACTTCCACTGCTTTATCATGCAACAATACAGCAATCAGCAATACAGCATGGCATGTTGACACTGTCTCTGTGGTGCAGCCTACAGAGAGCCCTACCTGTTTGCCACCTACTTCAACTCTCTGGACGTCATCGAGGTCCAGGGACATTCTTCTCTGGGGTGAGACAGACCGGCTACCTCCGACCAAATTTGTAAAACTTGCATTTTAGTTGTTAGCTTCATTTCCCACATCACTGTCTGTGCTTCCAGGCCCACAGTGCTGGCTCACCTAGACATCCCCAACCCTCGCTACCTGGGCCCTGCCATCTCCTCCGGGGCCATTTACCTGGCCTCCTCGTACCAGAACAAACTGCGGGTCATCTGCTGTAAGGGAAGTCTGATCAGAGAGTCCGGAGAGCTGCAGAGGACCGGCTCCAGCAGAGGGTCAGCTCCTGTTCTTGGTTTGAGCTGGAAAAAAAACTCAGCAAAAGAGAGAAATAGTACAGAATTTAAGTTATAATTTACACAAACATATACCTCAAAACACATGTATTGTGAACTGTATATTGAAATTCACAGATAGAAAATGCCATTGCTTTTCTTTCTTTTTATTTATTTATTTTTGACAGGCCAACAGTGCCATCTGCTGATAAGATATCAAAGCTTCTTGTATCTAACAGACGTTTGGTTTTCCTGATAACATTGTCTGTTTTGAGACGTTGCTCTCTGCTCTGTTTTCTAAAGTAGTCCCAGTAAGCGAGGCCCACCCACCTACACAGAGCACATCACTAAGCGTTTGACCTCGGGCCCTGGCAGTCATGACGGCCTGCATCGGGAGCCCAGCACCCCACACCGTTACCGGGAGGGCCGCACCGAGTTCAGACGGGACAAGTCTCCAGCCCGACCGCTGGACAGGGAGAAATCACCTGGCAGGGTGCTCGACAGTCGTAGAGAGAGGTCACCTGGGAGATTCGGAGACAGCAGCCGACTTCACGCTGGGTCTGTCCGAACACAGCTCGCCCCTGTTAACAAGGTACTGTGGAGACATCCTGGTGGCTGCTTGGTATCATTGCTTTGATTCTGCCTGCGGCCCCTCTGTCTCTTCTTTCTCCATGTCTGTCTCTAATTAGCGCTCAGTTAGGCATAATAAGATTAAACAAAATCAAAAACCAATGTCTTCTCACACACATAAACACAACACAGGAAGGTTCCATTACTAAACATTTGGTATGCACCAATTTTTGTAGTTCAGACCACTGGTTCCACCTTTTTTGGCTTGTGACAGTTAGTAGCCTTGCATTCTCTATTTGTGACCCTCGTCACACAAATGTTTGTAAGCTGTGAGCTAAAGAGCTGAAGATAAGAGGTAAGATACACCTTTATTGATCCCATAATTGAGAAATTCCACAGATGAAGAGAGATGTTCTGGTTTCAGATTGTTCCATTTAAAGAGTTTACAAGTCTTCAAGAGATAAAAATACCCAAAATTTCACAGTATTTTAAAACAACTAAAACTAGAGACAATGTTGAGTTGGGATCACTTCATTCATGATGCTTCAATCTGCGAATTAAAACAAATGTGGGCCAGGGGCATAACATGGGAGGTTGGGCAGTCTCCCCTTCCCTACTCCTTACTAGCTTTAGGCACTGTCTGTTTTTTCATACTTTCATACCATGCTTTTGTCTCCCTGCTCTCCCTCTGCTGTTACGGGGCAGCTGTTTACAATCCTGTGACATTATCCCTACCCCAGCTCAGCTCCCTGTTCCACCAGACTGACCTTTTGATAGAGATGTGAGCATCTGTATTTTTGACAGTACTGAAAATCATAGAGTCAGGATTTCTAAATAACCTGGTATATCGTAATACCGACATACCATTCAAGCTTACTTCCTACCCCTCCTACTTCCTTCCATCTTGGTCACACCACACCTGTCTTCGAGCTCGGCCTTCAGTGTGATCTCAACTGCACACCTGCAGAGTTTCATGAATGCATCTTGCATGGTTGTGACACTATTACATCAACAAAATATGTTCACAGAAAGACAGACATAAACACCTGGCAAAAAATACTCATAACAGCTTCTGCGGTAGTTCCTGCTGTAACTGGTCTCACCAGGACCACATATCACTATGCTGACACACATGGATGTGGGTGGTGAAAAATAACAGCTGTTGCAATGTTTTAAAAATAAACATTGTGTGTCACAGTAATGTTTTCTTTTGCTTTCTATCTTGTTAATCAACTTCTGATCCCTTAGATTTATTTTTTGACCCAGGTGGGAACAACTGCAAAGCAAGATAAAAGGAAATAGAAGAAAAAAGCAATAAATCATAATGGGAAAAAAACAATATAAATGAAACATGCTCGAAGAAATAATATAAAGTTCAATGTTATCATTATTCCAACATGAAATATTAAGGTACATGCAGTATAGAACAAATGAGAAAATATGAGAATACTTTGAAAGAAGCAAAACAAACATCACCTCTGGTAGCAAAGGTATTCTAATACTGAATAAGCACTTTGCATCTTGGATTTGATTATAATCCATGGCCCTATTCTTCATGTTGCATCATCCGTTAACACAAAGCTATTAGAAGCAGTCCTGTTCTGTGCACTGTAGCACTGCTCCGAGATGATGCATCATTCTTTCAACTAATCCTTGACCTCTCCATTTGTTCTTGCTCATCATTTCATTTGTCCATTGTACTGTTAGCTCACAAGTAAACTTTTAGGATTTATTTGCCATATTTAAATAAAAAGTTAAAAAAAATTCTTGCTGATTAAAATATGGCAATCAGTCTGACAATATTTATATCTGCACCGGCAATAGACGTGGCCAAAGGCATTATGTTTTCAGGTTGTCCATCCATGAGTGCGATATCTCAAGAACGCTTTGAGGGATTTTTTTTTCAAACTTGGCACAAACACCACCAAATTCTAATCAGTTCATTCCGACTCAAGAATGAACTGATTAGAATTTTGTGTTCAAAGCGCAAGGTCACTGTGAACTTGTGTCCGTCTCATTCTCGTTCACACAAGAAGGCCTTGAAGGTGTTTCCTATAATTTGGCGCAAACGTCCACTTTGACTCAAGAATGAACTCATTAGAATTTTGTGGTCAAAATGCAAGGTCGCTGGGACCTTGCATCCAGCTTATTCTCGTTCATGCAATATCTCAAGAGGGCGTTGACGTAGTTTTCTTAAATTCCTTTTCCTTAAAAATCCATGTTTTCATAGATGGAAACAGACATAGGTGTCAACCGCGAGTGTAACTTGACAAGTGCGTGTAGGCATACACTTGCAAGGGGATAATTGTAGTTCTTATTGTAAATACATTCCGTCAATAATCCAAAACCAACAATAAATGTGTCCTATTTAGTATTACCTGTGTCGCTGTAGCCCTGTCCTTTTCCTCTGTGCTTTAACAGATGGGCTGAGAGTCACAGACAGGACAAGACAGTATTGAAAGATCAAAACTAACATATTAGTTTTGATCTTTTCATGTGATGTGTTGCCAGTGACAAAAATATAGAATATCATGAGCCTTATCACTGAACGTGTGATAAATTTCATAGTTAGGGAAGAAGTGGAAAAAATATATAGACTTTTCATTGAATTAATTACTATAGCACGTAATATGGGATATAGGATGTAATATAAATGTGCACACTGTGTTGTGACTGTATTTGACTTTTTTCATCCCATTAGATGTTTTAAGGTTTTTTCACAGGACATTAATGTCATAATTTGACTTTGAATTTCCCCTGTTGTTGTCTTTCAGGTGTGGGATCAGTCATCGGTGTGAATGCACTTCCACGCTGCTCCTGACTGGAGATTGAAGAGAAACTATGGGCACCCTTTGATCCACTCTGAGTGCAAGCACACACACATGCACACAAACACACATCACTCAGGCTGAACGTCAGCCCCATCGCCTGTACATAGTGCAGTCTCAGTTCCTCTTTCCACAAGACATAAGCCTGCACTGGGAGACATCTCCTGCGACAATCCTGTCTTTTCTGACCCGTGTTTTCATGGGAGAAATCCCGCAGTAGATTAGGTGGCAGGGCACCTCCGCTGATCTACACACCAAGAGAATCTACTTTATGATATGTACTCAAAGTTGTAAATATTGCTGTCTGAGTTTTTATAGATAAAGGGAATAGTCGGCTGGTAAAGCCATGTCTATTTTTTTTAAAAATGAGTTTCTAAAGATGTTGCAGGGAGATTAATGATGTCGTTGGTTACGAAATACAATATCAACATTTCATTAGAATCTGAAGTATCATGTTAGGTTTTTTCTCTGTTCAGAGAATCAAACCGACATTTAATTACTCACATAAATCATGAGAGAGAGAGAGATCTGAGGAGGCAACACTTTGCACACGAGATTGGATTTGAACAGGAGTTAAGAGCTTGTTCTTGTTACATGACCAGTCTTCTTTCTTTGGATCAAATGTATGGTCCTCTTGACTCAATAGCCTTTGATATATAATTGCATATGATTGCTTTATTGACAGTCGTCCGGCCATACTTTGTAAAACGATTATTAAGCAATGTTTTGCTCCAAGTGTTCCTTGTGTTGTTTTTAGCAAACCTAAGATCAAGAAACACGCAGCTCTGCCTCTGCTGCCAGACGTGGTGCAGTCAGGCCGGCTGACGCTGCCTCAGCTTGCTCTTAGTCCGCTGCTGCTGCTGCTGCTGCTGCTGAGTATGGTACAGATGTCCTGTTTCTGTGCAGTGATATGAAGTCTAGTAATTGTCAGGGGTCGTCACTTTCTAGTATTGTTTCTTTAGAGCCAGTAAGACCACCTCCATTCGTCACATCAGTGAGCATGACTAACTTAGAGCAGCACTTGTCGCTTTTCGATCTTGATTCTCTCTTGGTTGTTCTTTTCTGTCATGTATTCACTTGACTTTGCATTCAATAAGTAGATGTTGATGTTAAGACAGTAACTTAAGATTTTCTTGATTTTTAGAGATGTATACCAGTACATGCATTAAACATGATTGAAGTGTTTGACTGTTTTCTTTGTGTGTGTGCGTGTGTGTTTTCAGCTGCAGATATTCCATCAGGTGTCAGCTTTTATCAGTGAGAGCAGATATCAGGTGCGGCTAGCAGACAACACAGTAGGTTTATCTAGTTTATTCTTCCTTTAATTCTACAACAATGTAATGCTCTTTAAAGTAAATCCGACAAAACAAAATATTCAGACTGAACAAGGAGCACTTGTTGTTACAGGAAATTGCTATGTACAGCTACACACTCCTCTGACAGACATGAGAAGGTTCAAAGTGCTTATCAAACAGAAGGGAAGAAAGGGAGGAAAATCAAACAAAAGCACGAGTGATCCCTTTGTGAGAGACCCGTAATAAAACTGCTTGGCACCAGTCTCCACCAAAAGAGACACACACTCACACACACACACACACACACACACACACACACACACACACACACACACACACACACACAGCCACACTAACTTTCAATGCATTCACGCGTTCACACTCACGTCAAGTGATTACTGGGCCGTTGCAGCGACGCCTCTGATAGAGCACGTCAGCGTGAGTGAAGAGAAATACAACATATGCAAACCAAGAGAATTTCTTGGGAGGACAAAAAAAAAAAAGCACAGCAAGGGATCATACTGGCAACATGTGTTAACTGATGACCTGTTCACCATGTTACCCGACCCTCCCACACGACCATAATGCTCGTTACAATACTGAAAAGCACAGCAAACTTTCAGTTTCAGCTTTATTTTGATGCACTCTGTGGCAGTGTCTACTTAATGTCATGTGCAAAAAAGCTTTTTTTTTTCTTTCTTTTTTTTTTTTTTAAAGACAATTCACATTCATGGATTGTTGAACAAGACGAGCTTGGTGCCTCACATGCCTGTGATAGTGGTGAAAATACAGAGTAAGGATTCATGCTGCCAGCTGTCTGTGTCTGCAGGGGAGGCAAAATAGCTTTGGCCTCAGACTAGGCTAAAAAAACAAAACAAAAGGGGACACTCATATCTCACTTAGCCATCTTTTTTCAAATTCAGTCTTTTGTTGGCATTCTGTATTCAAAAGATCGTATGATGAAGCAGCTAACATTTTCTTTCAACACTTAGGACATAGACAGAAAGATTTGGGAGGAGTGTGAAGCCTTGAAGTACATCCTGATTGAGGATTACAGGCCAGCTTTACATCACCATTATAAACTTAGATGTAAAGTCAGTATTCTGGTTGCAAATCAGTGTTCCAGTTTATCTAAATCTCTGCAGATAACAGAAAGCAGACCTGGATTAAAGAGGGGCTAGTCAGGGTAAAACCAAACTGTGAATTTGCTGCACATCCAATGCATTAGTACCATCTCAAATAAATTCAAAGACATGAATGTTTGGATAGTTTCTCTTGTGGCATCGCTTGTCCAGGTGTATGATTATTAAATTGACAGAAATGACAGCGTCTCATCTATGAGGGGCAAATAAATTCTTCTATCCTTTAAAAGACTGAAGGTGGAGCTGTTGAATGAAAACACCTTCACCACTTCCACATGAAGGCAGTGAGAAAAACACACTTCAAGCCTGTTGTTCTGAGATCACCTTAAACAGCGGCTCCACTGCACACTTCAATCACCTGCTGACATTTAAATCCAACCAGTGATGTCAGGAACAAAAGATCAGAGATACAGCTGCAGTATGATTAAATAGTATCATGTTGTCAATCACACAGTTATATTTATGCATTTCCTCTGATAGTCACAACTTCATCATCCTGTGTGGTGAACCACAGCGACTAGCTGGCCTACGGCTAAATGAAGCGCAAGTGGGGCCCTCTGCTGACCTGGCAAGCTGCATGATGATGAAGAAAGATTCAAAGATTGGCAGTCTCAACAATATGATCATTAAAATGAAAATCCGCAGTTGTGTGCTGTACCTTTACTGCTCCAGCTGGCTAAAGGAAAAAAAACCCCAACAGATTTTCAAAAACAACAACAAAGGCCATTTTCGATTATGTAAATATGGAAAGCAAGAGTCACTCAGCTACTTCAAGCTCAGTGTGAATCTCTGTGTGTGTGCATGAATAAGTGTGTGTACAAAGTAGAGGTAGTGTTTGTAAATGGGTATAAATGGAGTAATGTTAGTGTGTGTGAGCTGAGGGGGGGTTTTCATTTTGGGTTCAGGCTGCTTGTTTTGGACCACTGTTCTCTCAGTGCATAGACGTCTCATTGGCTACAGACACACTCGCTTTCCTTTGTTCATTCTGATGTGATGGTCACAGGTCACATGATGCTAGATGACACCTCTGACTTAACCCACTTCCCCCTCATAATTGGGAAATCGTTACATCCCCAAATCTGACTGTGATTGGGATACATAACGGCAATGTCGTTGTGTCGTCGTAGCCACAGATCAGAACCATCTCTCATTTCATAAACACTGATTATCCTGTGGCATTTGAATTGTCTGGATTATAACAGCAATTCAACAACAAAACCTCAATAAATTAAATCAAAGTAATGATCGCATTTAAAAGGGAAAACCACTGCAGCATCAAAACAGGACACCCTGCTTCTCTATTTAAAAAAAACCCCACACACCTGTTACCTTCAACAGGTCGCAAAATATAGGTACTTTCTGCAATTAATAACATAAAAAAAAAACAAAGAAATAAAAAAAGAAAAACTTTTTGGTGACTAATTTAGTGAGCCACTATTCAAGGATTCTATACATTTTCTTAAATGCTATATATGTATCTGAATATATTATTTTATTCATTTATTTTACAAAAAAGTGTGTGTGTGTGTGTGTGTGTGTGTATGCGCAAGGAGGTCATTGAATGGGTGTTAGGCAGACTGGGCGTCTCCGTGAAGCTTCTCTGACATATTTCATGTGGGAGTTACAGACTTTGAAAACGCTATGAGCCCTTTCTGCTGCCGCTGCTCTCCTCCATGTTTCAGCCAATCAAAGTGGAGATCACAAGTGAGGTCACGTCTGACAGCTGCCTCCAAAAAAAAAAATAATAATAATAATAATAATTACATGAAATAAAATATGTTGTCTTTAGAATTTGAACTTGGAAGTTAAATGTGTCAAATGTATAACTTTGCTTGTGATTCCCACTGAAGGACTGAAAAGTGAGTGAGACATCCAGCTCCCAGTGCCTGCTGGGTAAAAAAAATAAGAAAAAAGGGGTTGTTGTGAGTGAAGGGCATGAAGGTATGGCTAACAGGAGAGATTACACAGTCAGTCCGTCCATGTCGGACACAAACAACCTGCAGCTCGTCTGCTGTCTGACACAAACTGACAACGCCACAACACATCAGCTTACACTCCCAGGAGATGCTTAACAACAGTCTGTCAGCGTGGAAGAGCTGAGCGGCCATCAGCTGTTAAAGGGTCGGATGTTCAAATGCCTTTTCAATAGATCACTAACTAGTCCTGTTGTAAAACTCACATGGGTGATTTTTTTAAAACAAATGAAAATTACTCTCCTCAGTGTGGTCAAGGTAAGTATTCAGAAGAAGTATGGTGCTCTGAGACACTCTGGGCTGAATCTCAACACTAACTCAGAACTGATCCTCCTCTATTTTGTATTTACATGTCAATTATCTGTATATACTGTATATACACAGCCCGTGTCAAAAGCTGAAAAAGAAAAACCTAAAAAGCAAGCAAATGTGTTGTTTAGATTCAGCCCAAATCATGTTAAAGGGTCAGTTCACCAAATTACAAAATTGTGGATTATCCAAACTAATGGGGGACACGGTCTCTGTAGAGATGTGGCTGTTTAAAGTTTGTAAAGGGAATACTCCACTGATTTTATACGGACATATCAGTTCAGTCATTCAGAGAGCTACTCAGCCTATCAAACAGCTGTATCATGTCCTCTGTGGCTCTGACGGGAGCTTGATCAAGTCTTGATGATGTCATCAGGGTCACCTTTCCTTTGATGTGGAGACCACAAACTTCTAACAGAGAGCCTGTATGGAATTTAAAATATTTGGGTGGTGCCCAGGCAGGAAGTATCTAATTGAAAGACGCTACTGAGTTGCATTATGGGAAATGCAGTATCCAGCATTTTGGAGGTTAAACCACATTAAAGTCTGGATATAATTCTTTTTTAATCAGTATTTTGTAAACACCCAAATGTGTGGAAGTGCAGTAATACATCAGTGGAGTGCTGCTTTACAAGTCATTTAACAGTGCTTTGGCCAAAGACAAGAATTAGTTATTTCATTATCAAACGGTCAAATTACAGAAAACTCTCTGCAGTTCTAGCTGCTTTTTTTAATTTATGTTTCTAAGCTAAATATCTTCTCGTTTGGATCATAATTTGGCCAAAACAAGCCATGTGAATATGTGACCTGAGGCTCTGGGTTACATTTCACTGTTTTCTGTCATTTTACAGAAAATGTTGAGCTCTGAATAAGTGATTACATGAGTTGCAGATTTACTAATGATGAAAATAATAGTTGCAGCCCTAATTCAATTCCCCTTCACTGTATCAGTGTGGCAGCAGAAACCTCAGAAATGAGATCTCAAAGTCTGGGGAACTGAAACGAGATTTAGACGTATGGTAAAATGCTGCTAGAGGTAAGAGAGGAAATATGGTATGATAATTTGGGTGAAGTGACCCTTTAGAATTTTTCCTGAAGAACATTTGTGAGCACCAGCTATCCAGACATTTCTAAAGCTGAGGGACTGTCTCGTGATTTCCACGTTGAACCTGATCATACACCTTCCAGAGAAAAGAAGCGGTCTGAGCTTGGAGATGATGGTACATAGAAGTCTGATGAGAAGCGTGGATGAGCAGGGAAATGATTCAATGGACCAAAGCTCTCCAAGAGACTTCAGCGACACAGTGAGACGACCTGCTCTGCCTGCCTGGTCCATGGCACCAGGATGTCCATTCTCACTCCTCTGGCGTCGGATTGCGGTCCCATCACAAACCCTGTGTGGCGAATGTGTGATTTTTCTGCTCACACACACACACACACACATACATAACCCACCCCTGTGCACACCCACCGTTCAGAACGCTCGGCATCTTGTCAACACGTCATTCAGCTCCGCTGCCACGTCATCCTTTGTATATACACATTAAATTCCATATACCAGCACACACACACATTAAAGTACATGGGACATTCTGTGTAGCTCCTGTGCTCTTCTTCAGCAGTGCGCCTGCGTTGGCGGCTGGCGGCTCATCCTGTCCCGCTCCTCTGAAACTCAGTTGGAGCTGGCCGTGATGGGTTTCTCCAGCTCCAGGTCCAGGGGAGCCGGGCTGAGCTTGAGGCTGCCGTAGCAGGTCTTACAGACGCGGCTGGGCTCGAACAGCTGCTGGCTTGGCACTGGGATCTTCTGGTCACAACAGCTGGCACAGAACACGTTACCGCAGTTCCTACAGGGAGACACAAAGAGGTCACTGCTGGACTCTTATACAGAGCTTCTTTACACCTGCAGTTACCATGCGTCTCCTTTGTATAACATTCAGCTGCTTTACATGTGAACCCGGCCCTGTTCTTCATATATGGAAAATTGAGCTAGCTCAATTTAATAATTTTGATAGATGAATTTATATTCAGATTCAAATGACTTCTTTCCTTAAATGAAACAGAAAAGTGCTGTTATGGCATTTTGATGGGGATTTGCCACAAAGTTGGATGAAATGTCTGAGTACACTCGGATTAAAACAATGTTGCAGATGCTGATGTCAAAATGTGTCTCCCGAAAACAAACAGATTATTTTTTTGTTGTTGTTGCTGTCTGATTATAATGTGATCACCTTGGACGCATGATAAAACAGGTGGAAAGAAGGTAAGAGAGCTATAAATTTTTAGCAAACCCCGTTCATCTTGTTCTCAGTTCCACTCTGCTGTGATGTTGCACTACATGCCGGGTTAGCAGAGGTGCTCTAACACTCAGTGGTGCTAACTTGATTATTCAGCCCATAAAAAAAAACAAAAAACATGGCGCCATCACTAGACAGGAAGGCAGATCACACTGGAGGTTTCAGATATCCCATGCTCAGATTAAGATGGAAGGCCATGCTCACACACTACACACACAGCGGCCCCTTCTACCTGCCTGTACTCACCCTGAGCAGAAATGGAAAAAAGAAACACCTAATTCACTCTCAACCTGCAGCCCTTCACACCACCAGGTGGACTGGGAGGACTCCTGCACCATGCTGTGTTGCTGGGAGGTGAGATGCAGACGGCTGGTTTGGGGCAGCATGCTGCCAGGTTGTGTGTCGAGGGTGGTGGGAGGGCAGGGTGCTGATGTAGTGCTCTGGCAGAGGGAGTGTGGAGGTTGAGGAAGTCCACAAGTTGTTTTTTTTTGTTTCAAATTAGAATTTTTCAGGTGAAATAACAATCAGCCCTCGACCAATCACAGCCCTCCCACTGACAGCACCGTGCTCACAGTCAAAGCCAATTTATACCGCTGAAATGAAACACGTTGGCGCAGCAGGACGCACACGCATGTCAATACATCTCAGAAATGAGCAGAGATTTCCCTGGGAATTTGCTGACAACTAGAACAGAATGAAGGGAAATCAGATGCAACAGGTGAGGAGAGGAAGGGAGCAGGGAGGGAGAGGAGGGATTAGGAGGAGGAAGGTGCAGTGATGCCAGGTTATAGGGTGGAGGGTGGGGTGGGGGGGGGACAGGGGAGCCGGATCTCACCAGACCTCCTGGACAGGCTCCCTGCCACTGTAGAGGAGAGGGGCAGACAATGGATAAGAACCGCCTGAGTTAACACACTAAAACACTTCCTGCTGAAGTGTTTTTAATAGCTAGAAAATCTACGATAGCT
Organism: Epinephelus cyanopodus; assembly: GCA_026686955.1. Lineage (NCBI taxonomy): Eukaryota > Metazoa > Chordata > Actinopteri > Perciformes > Serranidae > Epinephelus > Epinephelus cyanopodus. Next base: position 9,715,550 of record CM048921.1, read on the forward strand.
ACAACTGTTTTTTTAAAAAATAAGATTATTTACAGATTATTATATTAGATCCCAATGTATACAACTTTGTCTGTAGTCCAGACCACACTGGAGGAGCAACTAGACATCCAAAATGAATCCTACTCAGATTTCTGCCACTCAGTGGTTAACTTGATCCAGTCCCTCACAGGGAAAGTAAAGAGCAGATATGAGGACATGATAACACCAGAGTAAACATCAGGATGAGGCAGAATACACTTCAAATAACCAGATAACCTGATACTTCTAAGTCGACTCATAGTGGACGCAGTGGTTCAATCTGTCCCTTTATCTAAACAGTGATGTCTGGGTACATCATTGGAGGACAACAGCCCTACTCCAAAAAACATCTAATCTATTTCAGTTCTACCCTTTAACAAGAGAACAGGAAGGGCCTTTAACACCATATAACCTAACCATAGTGGACATTCAAAACATATTAAAAATTACCTATGTTCAAATTAAACATGGCTAAGGTTTTCAGTATTAAGTGAATGTACTAGAAGTGATCCCTGTGTCCACTTCATTTATTTTTAATATTATATTATATATATTTTTCTACTTTGGCTACAGTATGTCATAGTGCCATAGATTTCTTAATATGGTTCACTGCTCCAGACACCCTACTGCTAGAGTTTACACAACACTGCTAAATGAATTTACATAACATAAACAATTTCGCCTCTGGGATCAATAAAGTATTTCTGATTCTGATTGTGATGCTAACACCAGGGAAACACGTAAACTTGGTTTTAGATGTTGTTTTCACCCTGATTTCATATCAGATTCCTGCTGCAACATGTCAGGTCGTGTTAAGAAGCTTTTCTTGGTGATTTTTCACAATAAAGAGTCCTCCAGGGATGATGTTATTATGTAGGCCAACAAAGTTGGCATCACCTAGGTTCACTTGTCCAAGAGCCAATGGGATTTCCCATTGGATTTTGGATTATTGCAGAAAATAAGCTCTGTGGTGAACAAATGTTTATGATACTTGCATGTTTTGTTCAACCAGATAATCTTCATGAATGAACACCACTTTTATGATTTTTTTGAAGCCTAAATGCATTCACCATAAGTAAAAAGCTAACATCTGGCTATAAACGAGCTACACCATGGTCGCATGTCTTAACATCGCCACCACAACAACGCTGTAAAGCCGTGTCCGGTGTGATGGCGCTCTGTAGTATCATTTAGCTACCTGTTAGAAACCACCTTTTTAAGGACAAAAAGAAAAAAAGATTCAAAATTCCCAAGTGGGGTATTTACTGACGCTTTTTATGTCGTATAACAAAACATGATAGTCTCTTCAGCTTGTGTTAACCACAGACCTTATTTCAGGCATCTAATGAAAAACCAAAATATCCATCGTCCTCAAGACCAGGGAACCTGGAGATCTAAAATGCTCACTCATTCTGGGTTTGAGTACTCATTCCTGTACCACTCTATTCTCTGTTACTGTCATTCCTTGGTTGAAATGACGGTGCAGAGATGTGGAGATGCCGGAGACATGGAAACACTGACTAATCAGAGCAGGCAGGGGCTTTTTTGGGAGGGGGGCTTTAAGAGACAAGCGCTAAACGGAACCTTCTCAGACAGAGGGTGAATACAGGTGTTCCAGCACAGTATGTAACAGTCTGAGAAAATTGTGGTTTTTGAACATTAAAGCATGTAAAGATTTCTCAGTACAAGTATGAGCATGAAAATGAGCAAAATAAGTTGAGATAAGCTCATCTCAACCATATTTGCTGCTGGTCAGCGATGCATCTGTTCTCATATAGTATAGAGCAGGCTAGACAATAAAATGAAATCTTTTATACCAGAAAATGCATATGAATAAGAATGAGCAACTCCCTGTGGAAACCGAAATTTGCCCACAGTCTGATTTTGAGCTCTCATCTGTAGAAGCAAAAAAGATGCTCTACGGGGAGAGGAAGTAAAGTCTCATCAAAAAAGGTCACTCAAGATGAAAACGAAACTCATTAAGATGGCAAGTGCAAACTGAAAGCTGGATCAGCTTAATCTAGACATAGTTTGGATGTATCTGGATACAAGGAACTCAGTCTGAGCAGGAGAGGAGGGAGCTTTAACAGAGGAAACATCTCTTTGAGCCTCAACAGGATAGACAGGAATGATCAATGGCAGGGATAGTGAGTGAAGGTTTGAGGTTTCTGCAGCTCGATACCCCTCTGTACTCACCTGCAGTGATGCTTCCTGGTGGCGAGCCAGAACCTGCTCTCACAGCCGTAACACTGGGCTGCCAAATGGTCTGGGTACCAGCGAGTCACCTGTAATGTACACACTGATCTCAGTTCACAGCTCCCATCTACAGAGCAGCTCACCTACTATCAGCCATTAATAACTGACATTTCTCTTCCCTCCCTAAAGTTATCTTGGTCGGGCTGCTCACCTCAGTGTCCTGCTTGTCAACCTGCTCCCAGCTGGCCTCGGAGAAAAGTTCTGTGCTGCAGCGTGACAAACAGTTGGGGTCCAGGTTGTACTCAGAGTCCGTCATTGAGGTCTGCATGCAGGGAGAGAGAGACAATCAAGAAGGAGTAGGACGGAGTTTATCAGGCTGATATTACAATTTAAAAGTAACATCTAGGAGGTCAACAGATCAGCAGGTCTGTCAGTTTCATGCTCAATCTGTCAATGACTTACCACTTCGTCTCCCATGTCGCCGTTGATCCGATGGGAGCCGATGTGCTGCTGATTCTCCAGACGGCTCCACAGCTCCTGCACCTGCTTCTTAAGAGTCTCCACCTCCATCTGGTGACCTGCCTCAATTTGCCTAAGCCTCTGCTGGATGGCATCCGTGTGCAGCGTCAGCCCGTCATCATCCAGATGGCTGCGGGACGGTTGCTCCGGGCTGATGGCGACCCGGCTCAGCAAGGCGTGGCACCAGCGGTGCTGGGAGCAGCTACCCCGTGGATGGAGGATCAGGGAGTTGCAACTTGCCAGGGACACCTGTCGACTCAGAGGAGCCCTCTCCCCATTCCCTTTGGCCCAATGATGTCCTCCGCAGGGCTCAGCATCAGAGCTGTCGCCGTTACAAAGCCCGTCCCTACTGAGGTCAGCACTCACAGACTGAAAGGCACTGACAGAGGGTCGCTTGCTGCCCCCATTTAAAGTTCTGATAAAGCCGTACTCGCCCATCTCTGATCCTTTCTCCTTCCTGGAGCAGGGCAGCTGGTTCCTGCCATCACTGCACGGCTGACGAGTCTGACCAACAGACAGCTGTGCAGGTAGCTCCAACCTGCTGCAGGCCTCCTCAGTTAAAGTCTCTGTGGAGCTTTCCATCAAGGAGGCCCTCTTATCCACCTGCTCCCCTGGCTCTGAGACACCATGGTCAGATTCAGAGCCAGGAGATATCTCCTCATCCACATCTGGCTTTTCCGGCGACCTCTCCACAAAGCCATTCGTTATAGTTCTATGGTCTGCAGGCTGCTCTGGCTCACCTGAGCCGGACTCACTGGGTCCATGTGCAAGCTCCTCTTGAACAGAAGAGTTCTCTACATCCTGCTTTACCTCCACCAGATCCTCTGGTGTCTGAGTCACCTCAGCTGCCTGTTGATCTAGTTCCTCTACCTTCTGTATGGGCAGGGAGGGAGACTCAACGTCCTCCTCGGCCTCAATTACACCATTTTCTGTAAGGTGACCATTAGCAACTGCTTCTCTCTGCATCTCAGTCCCATTGACCTTAGCATACTGATCATCCTCTTCAACTTTCAATTCTGTCTCCACCTCTGTGTCAGCGGTGTTAAAGACATGTGTGACAGCAGCACTTCCCTCTTTCTGAACATCTGCTCCTGCCTCCTCCTTCGTGGCTTCCTGAAGGATGTTCTCCATCTGTCCCTCGGCCACGCCCACAGCCACAGAGAGCTCTGCCTTCTCTGCTTCCTCTTTTGTTGCGTCTGTGTTTGCAGAGGCGTCATTTCTGAGCTCAGCATGTGAGCCCTGGGGCTGCGGGCTGTCTTCCAGCTCGGAGTCCACTCCATCTGGGTAAGGCCCAACTCCGTTAGGCCGCACCTCCTGATCCTGGCCTCCCCCTCCCTCAGGCCCCACTGCCATGTTGAGCTCCAAAGAGCGCCGGTGGTCCTGCCACTTCTCATTGAGGCTCGGGTCACTGGAGCGGCGGTTAGGAGCCAGTGAGCTTCCCAGCTCACATGCACTGGGCAAGTTGTCAAAAGATCGAGTCTTCGTACGTCTGAAGAGCAAAGAAGAGAAGAATTATGCACAGGAAACAGCATTTCATTACATAACAATGGCTCAGTGTGTTTAACAGGCTATGATTCAGTCTGTAGCTGCACACATAATCATTACAAAATGTTAAGTTAACAAATCAATCAAATGTCAGCCTCATCAAAACAAGAAAAATGCAGCACAAAACATAATGAAAGAGAAGCATTCAGACTTTGTCTTTTTACTGTCATAAACTATGTCAACATTGAAACGAAACAACTTCCTGTTGCTCTTCCTTGCTGGTATGACTGTCATGAGACACGAGATAAGCAGAGCCAGGGCAGGAATTTCACGAGGGCTACGAGGGCCATGGCTCTCATGCCCTCCTCATTTGGCCCTCTGCCCTTAAAAAAAATATCTGCCCTAAGGCCACAGTGGCCTTGATGCCCCGCCCACACTGCCCCAGGTGATGATGCAGTTTTCTCCTCTGCCTCTTTCCTGTCAACACAGCTTTGACACCTGCATCTATTGAGAAAAAAATGCGATGACAGTCTGGATTTTTATTGAGCAACATCAAATGAGATAATGCATAGCCTACATCACCAGTGGTGGGTTTGATTCAAGCCTGGCATGAACCGCTTGGACAGGCTGTAATGACAGTTTGACACCAATGTTTGACCGGCCAACCAGGAGACTTCATCAAATACCCAGGCAGGGATTGGTACAGAGACCCGGTATTAAACAACCCAAGGCAAGTTTAATCAACACAGTAGTAACAGTAAGCTCCGCTATTATCGGCGTTACTTTTTAGAGTTTCGGTTTCATGTAGGCTATCATCATTGTGCAGCATTGGGGCCGCAGTGCAGATGAAGGGAATATAACTTCAAGATGACTTTAGTTAACTACGCTTGTTACTGTGAGTAAGTGCAATAAAACCTCTGCCAGCCAAGCCAAAACTTTATCAATACATGTGATCAACATGTAGAAAGCCATATGTCAATCTGCTCTGTCCACAGTCTCTCATTCACCGCTAATATGATTTATGATCGCGGTCGACACAAGCACATCATGCTTGCGGTGCTAACAGCAAAGTGTTAAAGACAAACTAAATGAAAGCTGTCTGTATGTAGGCTAACACTTTATCTTAAAATATACCTGAGGCAGTCGACCTGAAAACAGTGAGTGTCCTCAGTAGAGGGGGGACAGAGAGCAGGATGAATGACTGATACTGATGTTTGTCTTCATGCTGAGATAATGTGAATTTCTTTCTGGAATATTTATATTCCAGTGAGATATTATTGGGTTTTAAAAAGTGACTTTGTTGTTGTAAACATGACTGTTGCTGCCACGGACTGTATGAAACTATATCCTGTGTAACTGACCTATAAGGAAAGGGTGAGGTGTGTGCATGTGTGTGTGTGTGTGTGTGTGTGTGTGTGTGTGTGTGTGTATGTGTGTGTGTGTGTGTGTGTAGAGGAGAGGAAGATGCTGGTCGAGAGAGTGTGTGTGTTGTTAGATACTGTTAATGTCACTTATTATGCTTCTGTGCATTGACAGCTCTTTTTTAGTCTGTTTCTGCATCATGTTGAGGAGGGCCATGCCTGTGTATTTAAATATATGTATGTATGCAAAAAAAAAAAAAAAAAAAAAAAAATGGCTCGGTTGCTCGCTGCTAAAAATGTGGCCTGTCGACATTATCTGGTTTTGAAAGTTGAAATAGTAATTGAATAGCCCTACTGTAGTTTGTTTGTTTGTTAGCTATCTAACAACACATCAAAAATAGGCTAATTGTAAGCCAGTCTTGTTCAGTGAATCAGTTTATCATGTACACTCAAAAAATATTTAGGCCTTATATTTAAGATTGTTTTCTTATAAATACATAAACCTGGTTGTTCTATATTTAAAAAACACATTGGGTTTATTGGTGCTATTAAATAAATCACATTATTACTTATTATACTCATTATTAATACTTGAGCATGTTTTATTTATTCATTTCACAGATAGTTGTACATCATTAGTCCTTAAATTCATTATGAACATGGACTTAAAATCATTGTTTTATTTTATGGCCTTGCTGCCCTGGCTTTTGGCCTTTGTGCCCTCAAAAAATTGACAACACGGAAGGCCAAGTCGCCTTTCCCCTAAAATAACAAAATTCCAGGCCTGAGCAGAGCATAACATCATCTATGACTGTAAGGACCCAAGCAGAGCAACGTATTTAAGCAGTGGAGTTGAAAGCCTGGCCCCTCTGGCTGTGTGGATTCCTCGACCTGTGTTTATCTTACATGAGGGAGGAAGAAGAGGGGGGGTCGAGTGCCAACGCGCCAGGCTCACCTGCCCAGGGGCGTGTCCTCGGGGTTGCCACCGGGCACAGGGTAGGGGGCGCAGGAGTCATCGGAGGGGGTGGTGGGGGAGGAGCTGGGCAGGTAGACTGCTGTCCACAGCATCAGGTTGCGTACATGACACACAGGATGGAGAACCTGAAACAACAGCTGCAAATTTAACTCTGTAATTGGCATGAAGAGGGGAAATGACAAGTAACAAAAATGAAACAAAACCCTTGTTTTATGGACATCTGTGAAAGAACATGTGAATGCAAATGAGTTTGGAGAATTACATTTTCCCCTCATGGTAAGTGGATAATAGTTATGGTCTGTTGACACACTTTTTTGAACATGCTTCAGAAAACATTTTGTTAAATTATGCAGTTTATAATTTCATCAGGTTAACTGAAAAAACAGATCAAACCAGGACCAGAACTAGCAGTACTGCACTTCCTGAAAGACTTAGCTCTGAACACTTAAGACGGTTATAGACAGTGGACGTACTGTCTCAGAGTGTGAGGAGTACAGCATGTTCCTCAGTGTGCGGTTGGCCGGTCTCAGCAGTGACCAGACTGAGCAGGTCCTCTCCTGAACGTGGCGGTCCTCTCTCTCCTTACCACTGTTACACAGGAAGGTGCCGAACAGACAGGAGTAGGTGTGCTGCACCAGTTTCACCTGCATACACACACACACACACAAATGGACATGTAGAAGCTTGTTCACACACCTGAGGTATGATAATAACAGCAAAGATGACAGGAGTTTCCTGACATGACTTAGGAACACACTCAGTCTGTTACTGCATATCAGGGGCTCACAATCGGAAACCGACATGAATACACTTGAATCAGAAGCTTGCCATTCCCCCCCGCTGTGCATGACAACATCCTGAAGCATTTAATCTCAGGACTCTCCCAGATTCAGACATCACAAAGGGTCGTGTTTCACATCAACCAACAAACTTGTACGTACCAGGAAGGCCTCATTAAACTCAAAAGAGCACGGGAACTGCCTCTGCAGCTGGTGAACACAGTCCAGCCACTGCAGGAATACGGGACAGCGCTCATTTAGGTCCTCAGAGTTTTCTCCATGGCCGCAGCGATCAGCAAACTTGTGGCCAAAGTCCAGCCAATCAGTCTCCACCAAAACTTGGAAGCCCTGCATGAAGATGTCACAATATCTTACGGTCAATGAAATGTTACTTCACAATAGCGTGATACTTTTAGACCTAACATACTGACAGCATGTTAAATTAAAGTGAACAAACAAGAGTTTTTCTACTATCAAATGTCATCCTTGCTGCATTAGAATTATCACAATTATTAAATTAAATCAAAGTTAGGATGGTTTCAATGTGAATATGCCCCTAAAATAAATAAACAAAAAATGCGAACAAAGGCCAGGGTCACTGGTAAACAAAAAGAGTCTTCATCTGTACCTCAATAGTGCGGTAGTAAGGGTCCAACAACAGTTTGGACAAAGCAACAATCTGAGGTGTACGGTCCCAGCCGTCAGAGCAGTGCACCAGGACGGGCCTGTGGTCTCTGTCCACAGCATTGACCACCAGGAGCGCCGCCTTCAGCAGTAGGGACAGGTGCTGCAGCCACTTGGTGCTCTCTAGTGCAGAAAGCCAGCTGCAGGGAACACAGACAGCAACAGACCAAAAACATCAGAGGACCTCATCGCTTCTGACACTACGTGATGGCACACATGTTTTATGAGGACAAGGACATAGCATGGAACGGCGCCACATTCCACACAGCATTTATAGCCTCATCTAGTTTGCAACGTCTGTCAACAACTTCTCCAGAACAGTGTATAGCTAAGAGCATAATCATGATGTAGATTTGTTGTCGTTCAACTATCTGAATATTTGCAAGTAAGAAAAAAGAGGTCAACAGATTTAACTGATAAGGAAGAAAAAATTGTCTCACTTAAACCTGTACTGACATAACATTCACATTCATTGATTTTAAACCTGCAAAAACAGATTTTTGGACACTAGGGGACAGCAGAAACAAGTTGTGAACAATCAGAATATAGTTGATATGACAAACTTGTTGGCAAATATTTGCTAATTTATGCATGCAGCAGTTACAGAGCGACATTAGCATTTATGTGGAATTCGGGTTTTTTTACCACCTGGTGAACATAAGTTCAATACTCGCTTTCCTTTAGCCCTGATTATGGTCTCTACCAACTCCTGAGGAATATCCTAGACTCTTAAATTGGTAAGTGCTAAACCATGTTTACCATCAGCTGCTAATTTTGTCTGGGGAACTTAGCAAGTTTTCAACCAGCTCTATGTCATCGCAGTGTGTGTAGAAGGCCGGTGTTTCGCTTCCTCCCAAGAACTCCCTAGACATTTGCAACGGATGTGTTGTGATACCCAGCTGACTTTTGACAACGAATAATCGGGTAGCTTTGAGCACTTGTGGCACAGGCGAAAGCCGAACACCGTTCATCTGCACACCCCGCACACACTGAGTTGACTGAAAGCGGGTTTAAAAGCGACAAAGTTTGCCTTTAAGCACTCAGCCACCTTGGAAACAAACAAAATGTATACATTTGTTAATCTGCCATTAATTTTTATATCAATAGTTTAGTATTGTATGCACCATAAAAGGGTATGCTTATACATGGCACTTTAGCCCACCTTCTCTCTCAACTAAGGGGTCATTGGTCGGAAAAACAATGGAGACCTCTTCTTTAAGCAATGATTAAAAGCAAACAAGCTCTGACAAACCCACTGTACAACACCAAATGACAGACAAAGTTAGCAGCTAAAGAGCTGGGGAGATATTTTCTCAGGAGTTGGTTAAGATTAAAAAAAGAGCTAATGTTGAGCAAATATCAGACTTGCATTTACCAGGTGCCCAGAGGCAGGACTCCAAATGAAGGACAGTGTATCTGACTTTCGGCTGAATGTGAAGGCAGGTTTAACACACTGACAATAACAACTTCACATGTCAGTCAGTTTTTCCGCCCCCTAGTGGCCACAAATTATTATTTGGTAAAGTTTAGTTAATGACTTTTTTGGAAAATGCTCATGTAATATTTCATAACATTACATGACCAGTGGGAGACATACATACACTTTGACCTACTTCAATTACAAGTAAATGTTTTACTTGCCTTATCTCATCTGGGTTATTATACCAAGCATCATGTGTGTTTTATATTGTCTACGAACACAGAGTGTATGTGACAGAAACAGATAAGCCTGTGACAGATTTTTGACTTTCAAAATTTGAAGTCCACAAGATAAGTCAATCCGCAATGATGCTTTGCAAACTGATACAACTCAGGTTTAGCATTTGATGGATCACAGGAAAAACGAGACATTGGTACAACCTGCAATCTTTTTTGCATAAATACCATAAAGTGTGCAAAGGATTACAATAAAGACAACCACAAAGACAAAGGTATATGGACATGTACTATATGACCCTTTAATACATGCTCAGCTAGGATCTAGAGTTTGGAGGACTTTTCAGTCTGTTTTTGTCTTCTGATTTGATCTTATAACTACATTCATCAATGCTCTCTTAAGCCAGAGTGATTCAATTACACATCATTGGAGAGTTGAGTCTAAGAGTGCAGATGGAAAGAGATCCTCTGCTTGGAGTTGGGCCAGGCTTTCTAAATCAGGCACAGATGTATGGCCAAGGCGAAAACACAGCTGTGATTACTTGTTACCTAACCTTACAGCAAAGTTGTTTAAGTTTTAAGTTTAAGTTTAATAGTTTTAGCCTGCAGAACTTTAAGAGTTACAAGTGGAGGAAATTGGAGGCACTGCTGGAGGTGTAAAAAAAACCTACTTGGCTGGATCAGGCATCTGAGTGCAGAGGAAACGCAGAGACTGGAAACTCTTGCGGATGGAGTGGATGTTGGCCATGCCCATAAACACCACCTCACAGTTGGGATAGTACTCTGAAACAGGAAGAAAATAATTAAAAAAAAAAAAAAAAATCAGAAAGCTGGTGGAGGTTTTAATAAACAGGACAATCACATTTGCCGTTAACGGAGTCCCTGAATCTGCAGCACATATTGACCTAATTCTGTTTGTAACCAGTGACTGAGCTGAGCAGACCTACCTGGGCATTCACAGCCTCCCCCCTTGGCCCTGTTAGCTACAGCTGCAGCGTAGGACCTGGCGTCCAGGATCAGTAACTTGTGGGGCTGGATGGCCAACGTCTCCACCTCTGAGCTGTTGGTCATGGAGGATTCTGATACAGACACAAAACACAGCAAAATTATTTCTCAGCACAGTTCAGGTTGTATGAAAGTAGGGCTGGGGGTTATGGTCGAGTTCAACATAACTATCGAAAACTGTAACTAAATCATTAAGACGTGAATATGTTTCATCCAAGCACATCCATCAGAATCTATCTGACATAGGAAATTACTATGATCTGTGTGTTTGTGTAAGCCTGCTGCTCCAGACGAGTCCCAACAGGTTGGACTGCAGAAAGCGTCTGCTGTTCATGCCGATAGCAAGACCTTAGGATAGAAATATCTGTCTGTGTGTGGTGGTAGGTGTGTTATTAGCTGAAAGTGTGTGTATACAGTATGTCCATGAGTGAGAAGATGAGTAAAGTCACACCCACACTAATGTTTTTTTTGGGTTTTTTTTAAAAGACAGCATTTTAAAATGAAAATGATCTCCGTAAATACAGGCAATTTAGCCCTAATAGGATAAGCGGTTATGGAAGATGAATGAACGAACTACAGAGATGGCAAGAGATTTCTTTGCATTGGTTCCAAAACACTGGCATGGTGTGGACACAAGGGCATAAATGCTGCAACGCTACATTTTAAAACGTAAACATAGTAGTGTGGATAAAGCTTATGGCTGACTGGGTGTGAGCTCTTACCAAAATCAGTATCAGGCAGGTCAGTGCCGTTGGTGTAGCTGCCGTTGGAAAGGTGTTTTTGGGAGCTGCTGTCCACAGCACAGGCCTTGGCAATAGACTGCACCAGGTGCTCGTCATCAGCGTTCCTCCAGCCCCACCAGCTGACCTCTGGCTGCCCACAGCGGGCAATAACAGCTCCTGTGGTCTGGTGTCTATGTAAAGGTGGAGGGCAGGGCAACCAGGAGAAGTAAGCCAAAACACTCCATCATAGACAGCCCAGTGTCTAAGATTATGGCTGTTTATTTGACCTGGGAACTACTCTTACTTACAGGAAGAAAATACTATTTGAAATAATTTGCTGCTACAGTATGCACAATGCAGTAATACAGAGATGCGGGTGATATACTAAATAAGAGGCAGCATTTACTGTCTATCCACTATTGATCTCTCTTGCAAAAAAGCATCTTTTATTTATTTTTTTTTACTTTTCTCCCTTTTTTAAATCAAGAGGGCTGCAAATATCAATTATTTCCTCAATTGTCTATTACTTATTTGCTAAATTGTTTTGCAGAAAGTGTCAGAAAATTGTGATAAATGCCAAAAAGTTTCCTCAAACTACACATTTTGACCAGAACACAGAAATGTTTCTGTCTTATAGAACTAGACCAACAAATATTCTAATTTGAGAAGTTGAAACCATTTTTTTTTTTACTTTTTTGCTTTAAAAAAGCAATCTAAGAAATAATTAGATTATTAAAGTTGGCTCATCACTTAATTGACAAATCTTTCAAGATGATATGAGAATGAAATATGATTCATTGGTTGAAGAGCTCATAACTGATCTGATCTATGACGGGTCAAAAGTAAGCCTCCTTTCATTTCCATGAGCGAGAAAGGTAAGGAACCACTGGCTTCAGGAAGTCTACAGCCACCAAAGCAAACTTTGTCCTATGTTTATTTCAGGTGCTGTGACGCACAAAACTGGCATACAGAGTTGTCATTTATGGTTAGAGTAGTTTTCCAAAAACAATGATCAAAGACTCTCAAGCACTGTTTGTTAAATACAAAAACCACAGTTCACTGAAGCTATGACACAGTGTATGTTATTGGTTAAGTCAGTGGTCTTGGCCATGTTGACAAACTCTGAATGGAGCCAAATGGAGAAATGTAGCCTGGAGGGAACTGTTCATTGGTAATTAGCTGTACGCTGTAGTTGTAAATAAATAAACTCTGTCCACAGTGGCATGGATACAGAGCCATAAAAATATTATCTGAGGATGATTTAATTCCTTTCACAAACAAGTAGGCCAATCAGCACATAAGAAAGCTTTTCACTGCGATAAACATGTTTAACCTTCAACCTTGAAACAAACACACCAACCTATAAACCACAGAAGGAAACCTCTTCCAGGAGCGGAAGGCTGCCACATTTTCCAGCTCCTTGTCAGTGATCCAGGCTGGCACCAGGAGCTGCTGAGGATAGCTGGGGCAAAGCCTGGGAGAGCAGAGGGGCACAGAGAGCGAGAGTGAGAACACCAAAGGGCTGTGATGGCTCAACAAAAGTCTCTGTCTACAGACACCTAATCCTGGGCTGGGCTCTTATCAGCCCGGGGCGCAGCACCAGTGGAGTACAATAACACAACCGCCCACTGTCTAACACGCACACACTGACTTGTGCTCTACGCCAAGGAAAGCAAAGGACGGATCTATCTCCTAGCTGGGAGTGAGGGAAATCAACACAGCAGCAGGTTATCCTGAATAAGCGCTGCTATTACCTGAACTTGCTGTTGATGTCAGATATCCTCCAGGCGTTTTGAGTGTCAAAGCCCATCCTCTCCACCTCATTCTTGAACCAGGAGGTCACGTGTTCACCTACAGAGAGCAGAGATGTCCGATAAGACCGGAGGAGAGAGGAGGTTGTGCTGAGGTTATGTAAGAATATGTGGGAGACAATAAGGTACCTGGTCTACACAGCTCGCCATGCTGCTCCTTCTCACCGGCGTACACATCCATGCACCAGGCATGAAAGGCGAAGGAGAAGAGGTCCTCCAGGCGAGAGGGAGGGCGCAGTACTGCATTCAGGCGTTTCAACCATTCCTGACACTGCTCAAAGGTGGAGAACTGACACCTGGGAATCAAACACAAAAGCCAATGTTACACCTTGATCATCCTACAAAGTTATATCAGGGTTCAAGGCTGGTAATCCAAAAAAAAAAAAATCAATACTGTTATCTACATCAGAATTAAGCAAATACTTCTCTGAACTTTTTTTGGAAATCATACATATTCCTAACCAAGAGTTAAACTCTACCTGTGTCGAGCTCCATAAATGGTAGCTGTGCAAATAGTTAGATATTACCATGACATAAATCATGCTTTTCCACTGTCATTCCTTCCTTAAAGGTACAGAAAAGTCAACACTGTAAACGTTAAATAGGTGTTAATAATAAATGTGGTCTTGATGTCAGCTTTTAAAACGTCATCAACTAGTGATGATTACTCCTATGCTGTTTTTTTTAATTAGCACTTGATTTATTTCCTGGTTTAGTTGGATTTTTAAAGGGTTTGAACGTGGTTCAGATAAAGAACACTGCTCTCACCTAACAAAACCTTTGATGTGGGACTGGCACTAATTTGACAACTCTAATTACTCAACAAAAAATGGCTTCCCAACTTCTGAGCAGTGTTGAAAAGTGAAGGACAACTACAATAAACCTGTTCTCTTGTCAGATTTTACACAATGAATCTTCCACAGAGATTATCAGAGGTTGCATTAACCAAATATTTTCCATCACAGACTGAATTTTTTTTAAACCTTGACAGATTAGAACACTGAGGCCGCTCTACCATAACTTTAAGTTATTCATATCCCTGTCCAGGTGGGGATGTGTGCATATTGTTTAGCTATTGTCTAGTCTTGTCTTTGATCTCACTTGCATAGCCATGACATTGTTGAGCTATTTCACTACATACCATTGTAAAATGTCACGGCAGCTGAGTGTCAAAAGTTTCTCTGCATGCTGTCTCTGTTCATCTTTTCTCTCTGTGCCCTTTTAAACAGGGCTGTAGAGCCGCAACGATACAAGTACCAAAACAACACTCTGCCACTTTCTTTCTCCAAGTCAGGAAGTTAGAGTATTCATCACTTAGTCACTTATTAAAAAATAAATAAATTAAATAATACAAAATAAATGCCAATAAATATGTCTTTTTGTCATTTTAAAAACTGAAAAATGACGGGTAATAATAGATTATGCTGGAATTTTTACAACGTCTATCAAAATGGCAGTAAATAAGAATGTCTGACGCAACCTCTAAACAAAATTTTAAAGGACAGGGAAAAAGGATATTTGTGAGCAGCACACATTAAAGCAGGATACAACAACCTGAGCTGGTTAACAGTTTAGTGGCATTGCTGCAGTTTTATTGTTTAAAGTTTGTCAGGCTGAGCAACAGGTGTTTTTTTTCTGAATTGATTGTGAAAAGGCAGTGATACATTTTTTTTACCTAAACATATTTTTCTGTTAGAGTTGCTGGGCGAAAAATGTATTTAACAGCTTCTATGAATTGTTAACTTGTCCTTCCATCCCTCTGTTGCAAATATGGTAAAAGCCTGTTTTGTCATTTTTGGGGTTGTTGAACCTTTAGATGTATGTGAGAATAAGGTCAGTCTACTGCTCAGGTGTATTAATACTCCATCTTTGTTCAGCATCTCATTTTGTTTCTTGGTGGGCTGAACTTGGTGAAGCTGCGCTGTTCAAATCATTCTGGCCTCATCTTGGTCAAGCACAGTTTATGGCTGTAGGATTCCTCTGTTACTTTATAGTGTGTACCATGTTTAAGTGATGCCATAGCAACCTAAGCCGCATGGCTTTATCCTTCCAGATAATAGCAATCAAGTCAGAATAAACACTGGTGACTGATGCTTTCTGTCACTTCAAAGGCTTTTAACAGAACATCATATGTATTCCTACATATAAACGTAATTCTACAACATGTTTCCTAAACCTTTAACACACGGCAGGTAACAGCTAGAATGACTTTAGGTTGCAGGAATGTAACGCTGGTCATACCTGACAACTTTACAGTCTTTACAGGTGACATGAAGCTGGAACATATCCCGACACTCCACGTTTTCTATGAGCTGAAGAGGAACCTGCGGAGCAAAGAGAGGGAACATCAACTCTATACCCAGGCACACTTTGACAGAAATGTTAACTATCTCATCGAGTATATCAAAACTGTACCAACAAAACACATGCAGTCAGTAAAAGTAGTGTGGTAGACTGCAACTGATCATCGCTTTAGCAAATGAGTGGTCAACACAGTAAAAGACTTTCATGCCAAGAATCAGTCACAATTGCAGCAACATCATGTTTAATTAAAATATTTAATTGTATAAACTAAACCACCAGTCAGCCACATGGTGCTAAAAATACATAAGTCACACAGATTACTTGTCCAGGTGCGTTTCCATTAATTTTTCACATCACATCACGTCTCCCTGAGCTCTGTTATTATACATAATCTTCTTAACTTTGAGTGCAGGAGCAAAAAACACTCAAAACTAGATCCAGAAGAACCTGTATCTGCATTTCCCTTTTGGCCCAGAGCTGCAGTCTTATCTTTCATAGGCAAATATCATCCAAAGTACAGAACTGCCATGTGCTTATGACTTAAGACCATACTTTGAATACAGTAGGGAAATACCTATGCTGCTTTTGACTAAGCTCTGTTAATTAGCTAAGAGCACTGTTCAGCAGTGCAGTGGGCTTTCATAAAAAAATGTGGCTCAAGCTGCTGTTCACACACAGTCCAGAGCCATGCACGATCAACAGCCAGTCATCGGCAGGTCAAGCTCCAAATACATGAGTACAATGACAGGGTTACTGCCTGATGGGCGATTGTGTTGGTGTAAAAGCTGCAGTAAAACATGGGCAGCTTGCCTGTTTAATGTGGATGGATTCTTCCTTGACATTTTTCCCATCACATTTAATCCTAGGGCCAACATGTACTGATCGGTTGTTCGATTTGTTGGTTGGTATGGTCTTGTTCGACCAAAGTCTCATTTATCAGACAATCACTGGCGTTACATTCATGAGGCCGCGTGTCCACCAAAGTGTTTTTTTTCCAACTCAAAACAGCAGACCCTCTTCTGAAAGCTCCTAGTTGGGAGCACTAGAGCGCTTTGAGGATGAAGTGTTCTTTTTCATCTCAGATGCTTTAGTTGTGTCTAGTTGCTATGATACACAGAAGGTAAAAATGTCGGCACAGAATAGAGTACTTGCTCTGGCCCTTGCTCTGGATGAAGGGAAGGCTGAAGTACATGATGAGAGCATACTGACCCACTGGTCTATGTGGGTTCAGTATTAACTTCTCCATTGTTGTTGTTCTTGTACGTGTAGGATGTGACAGTGGGTCTTTGAGGTATTTGTTCCGCTTCTCCACTGTGATTGGATGGCTGGGCAAGATGTGAAAGTGACGAGTGCAGTGTTTTACCGAAAGTTGAACACTCAGCACCTTATCACGCGGCTGGTGTTTGTAACAAAGTGTGAATTAATGGCGCTCCCACCGCAAAGATTTTTTTAAAATTTACTAGCTTCATGAAAAAATACTTTGGTGGACACACATCACTGCCAGGTAGAGCGTTTTAGTTAATCTAGAGATAACATGCGGATAAATTTCCCCCTTTGACCAACTGACTGGTTGAAGAGTAGGTAGAATTTCAGTCGACCAAGATTTTCTTGGGTTGATTATGGCCATATTTGATCCAACACCTGGTGTTAAACAGGATGAACAAGCAGGATTCTACTCCTCTAGTTACCAGCCGGTTAACAGACAGGCACACACAAATTAAACACTCAAGTCAACCACTCCAAGCCGTGCAGCTCTGCTGGTACTTACTGACACCTCACAACAACAACTCTATCCAAAACAAAACAGAGAGAACAATAATGAAAGTGATGCATGTTGATTTGGAACTATTTTCGGACCGTGTAGGGCTGCAATCGCAGCACATTCCGGATGTTCAAGCATCCTGCTGCCGCAACGTAATTTCTGCCCTCTAATCTACATCCCTAATCTGGCCATCATCAAAATTCCTAGGCTGCTTGTTAACAGCCTTTCGCTCTCTTGCAGCACCTCCCACCCCTGAATTGTGAGCTCTGACAACTCTGGCATGTGATGCAGATGCCTTGTCAGCCCTTCCAAATATGTGTGAAGAGAACTTTGGCTCCGTCTGATGTGAGAACAGAGAGGCGATGTGTGCACCAAAAACTGGAGGCTCATTAAGGTCCAATTAACCCCGGCAACACGTGACAGGGAGTGAACAGAAACATTAAATAATCAGATGGATGCTATCATCAGAGCCACTGTATAAATCCTACACATATCTTTTTTATTTGATTAACTAAAGAATGACATGTAATTATATGGATCCGTTTAGAGGGAATGCCAGCATCAGGGATTTGGTCCATGCTCCATTTTCAAACAATACAAAGTATCTGAGGCAAAATAGTAACCAAAATGAAATTCGGAAGCTATCAGTAGGGGTCTAACTGCTGACACCATACCTGAGTTTAGGTACACATATAGAAACTAGGGGTGTAGCGTTCCATCAATCTTGATCGATGTATGAATTCAGTGATCAGTGATCCAATATCATCGATGCAAAGTGAAAACATTGATCCATATCACCATCTTTGGGATATGCCTTTATTTTGAAATTCGGAGTCACCATCAAACAGCATCAGCCAGATGTGGTAAGCAGATGATGAGAATAATGCTATCTACTCAGGAATAAAACAGCTATGTTGCAGTATTTTGGATTTTAAAAAATTAAGGTCAACAGGCAAAGCACATGCCATTGGTAAACATCACCATTATGAAATAAAATACTAGGAAATAATAGGAAACACGACACACCTTCTTAGACAGGCACCTCACTCTGCTAACTTCTTGCAGCAGCACAGCAACATTAACTGCTCTGTTTCAACAACGTTCGGCTGAAAATACATGCATGCAGGTTGAAATTCAACCGTGCTGTTTTGTTATATATCTTAATGAAACTAGTGATTTAAGCCCCTGATAGAAATCTTTTCAATACCTTACTCTGAAGTACATAAATTAACAATGTGCAAAGACATTACAGTGACTTTTTTTAAGTGTCAACAAATCCCATAAAAAGACAGGAACCAACAAAACATTAGTCCAATCAACAGCAATCACTGGTTGTTGGGCTGAAGAGGGTTACCCAACCCTAGCACAGACACTACCTGTTGGTAGGATCAATTCATTGTTGGTTATCCATAGATGATGATAGTTTTCAAGAGAGGGAAGTGAAACAGCAAAAAGCTTTCCTTGTAGAGCATGATTTGTCATTGCACAACTTTTCTGCTCTCACGTCAGCAGCAGAGCAGCTTGGTGATCTGAACATACCATGTGCTTTTCCTAAGGCGTTTAGAGTCCTGGTCAAACTATGGCAAATACTTAATTTGTGAATTAATAAAAACTTGCATGTAAACAGCTTATGAGAGATAGTACGTATAATATGACAACATAGAATACACTATCTGAGAAAAAGGAAAGAGGGCTGTTTTCAGTACCACTACCCTGTGCAACGCTTATGTGCGCAATATAGAACATACAGTTCAAATTTATATATGTATGTGCATGTATGTACATGTGCGGTGTGCCTCTGGGTTGTACCAAGTCTCAGTCATAAGTCATAGGTTTCTAAATTTAAATGGAGCCAGTCTCGCTGTAAGGGTACAAAAAACAGTTTAAAATAAAAGAACTCAGTTAGGTGAATATGTTTGCAAATGAGGAAGGTTTTTTGAGAGAGTGACCACAATTGGGTAACAAGACTAAACCATTTTTCTTTACATGGTGAGGGTGAAAAGAGAGAGAGACAGAGATAGAGAGAGAGAGGGTGCCACTGTTATGCATCCCCTGTGGAACCACTGCAACCAAGGCAACAGCAAGTGCAGAGAGAAAGCGGAGCGGGCAGGCGAGTGTAGAAACAGAGGTGATGAAGAGTCACGCGGCACTGCTGCCAGTGCAGATCAGCTCTGAATGGCCTGGTCACCACAGCGCTGGCACAATGGCTTCGACTCTGTCCATTCACAAAACATTAATACACACATTCACACAGCCTCGAGTAGAGACAAAGCAGTTAATTCTTCAGTTATTTTGAGCTGTGTGAGAGACATTCTCTAATCGTATATGACCTTGACGCTCATCACACACTTTCAAAGATACTTACATTGACAACGGACTCTTTGAACTTGATGTGTAGGCGGTAGTTGGACATTGCGATGATGGCATCCTCTGCTCTCCCCACATACTCTGTGAACTCCCCGTGCAGCTCAGGAAAGGGCACCTAGCAACAGCAGGAGATAAAACATTTCAAACAAACTGCAGAGCCACATAGATCACCGGTGATGATGATATATTACACAGAGAGCGATAGTACGATCACTTGTTTCACTAGATATGAGAAGTGTACCACGGAACAAGCTCAGTAGGACTGCGAGGTGTGTTGAGTCTAAAGCCGGAGGGTTTTTTTTGTTTTGTTTTTTGTTTTCATTATATGAAGGTGGTTCTCTTTTTACCCTGAGTTTGAGATTGAAATCTGCCTGAAACTCCTTTGCAAACTGTGTCAATCTATAATCAAAAGTCAATATATGAGCCACACAGATTCTCAGCTGAGGGAACACACTATATACTTGTTGAGCTAAAGTGTTACACTACTATTGCCACCAATTGAAGCAGTACAGTTAAAATAGCGCTTGCTGTATGCATTGTGTTGCTACAGGAACCAACATGAATTCAGCTGGTCATGCAGAAAATCCGAACAAATATATTCTTTAATTTCATTTGCAAGGTTGTTGTTGTTCTCACTGAACTACTGAATATGTTTGTAGTGTTCTCTGGCCATTTGCCCACGCTGGCTCTAAAACAATCTTTCTGTAACGTTGCAGGTTGCATACACTACTAGGGATATCCCAATCCGATCTCAATAATCAGTATTAGCTGATCATTTTTTAACTGATTGCAATCGGCTATATTGATCTATATATAGCCTTATCCGATAATTTCTTCACATCGGCTGGTGTTTTTACTTGTACAGCTTTCACACACAACTAGTGTAGCCACTGTCAACTCTCCAACTCTCCACAATCTGTCTCTCCTTGTCTTTGCTGAAATTCTGTGTGTGGCTGAGCCCCGCCCATGGGGAAACACCACACACGCATGCCATAAACGAGAGTAAAACCAGTTATACGCACTCACTGTCTTCTAAGGGGGCATGGTGTTGCAACTCAACAACTGACAGCAGTGCGGATTGAAAAAAAAAAAAAAGTCCAAAAAAGTTAATAATTTACAAATTATGGCAAAAAGGTAGTTTCTTGAAACCCTAAAATTAAGATAAAAATATTCACACACGAAAAAACACTTCTGGTTGCTGATAAAACATTGAAACGCTGAAAACAGTGTCGGGTAAATGACGGTGGCCTCGTAGGGACAAAAAGCCTTGAGCAGACACGCAGACACGAGTACCCCACCCCCCGAATCGAATCCCGTGCCATCGAACGAATCTTCAAATTTTTTCGGTCAGCCCTAAAAATAATACTTTTCTAATAAGGGTGGAAACAACAGCAATATGCTGTAACACTTTTCTCCACAACAAGGGTTAAAGTCCAGGAATACCACATATTTGACATTCTATTTGCCACTGCTTCCCAACCAAGCAGCACATCTGTTACAGAGGGTAATTTTCCTGTTATAACATTAGCACCCAGCAGGCAAGATAAGCAGATTTTTTTTCTTTGGCTAAGAAAACCTGAATGAAAACAAATGCTGTTTGCTAACGAGCTTCAAAGCAGTATTCTGGTTTCCCTTTTTTGAATGACGTACACAGACTACCACTGTCTGCTGGTGTAGACTTATCTCCTCTCACAGAGGTGCAGAACATGTGCTGATTGAGTTACAGCTGTAGTCTTTGCAGTGTGTTCATGTGCAACTTTTTGGCCAAGACACAGGCGACGTGAGGCAACACAACAATCAGCTTCCGTTGATGCTAGGTCTCTGATGTCAGTTTGGTGTGTCTGGGCCTTTAGGGTTTGCCAAGTCAGCTAAGGCAAAGAAAGCCTGGCTCTGTCACACTTGCTTTGTCGTACACCCCTATGGTCACCATGACTATTTTTGCAAGTGGTACCAATGTGTTTTTACTACAGCAGTCAAGCAAAACGTATACATAACAAGTCATTCTTACAGGTAAATCTGAGGTTTTAAAGGGTAAACTTTACACCTCTTTTCCACAGCAAGAACCCTTTTTTCTATAACCAGCCAATTAACTTTTTCTGGAACCCAGGAACTTTACCACCTTTACAAGTGGGATTTTTTTTAACATTCCTATTACACAATAAAAAGGCCTTGTGAGCGAACTGGCCATTTTCAGTGGGCTGAAAAACATTAGCATTTGCAGTACTTAACAACACTGATTTTTTTTTTTCTCAACATATGGCTTCAGATATCACCTGACTTGTGGGACTTTGCATCTGAGACTAGTCAAACTGAAACAGACATCACAGGTGTCACAGGGATTATGCAACAGAGAAGAGACTTGCCCACATATTTACACATAGCTGTCAGGTTAACTGTGTTTTTTTACAGCACAATATAAGTGGTGAGGGCAGCGGCTTCCTCACCTGCATGTTTTCCTCCTCCAGAACGGGGGACTTCTTGGGGAAGATCTGATTGGCCTGGATGCACTCCAAGCTCTGCTGCCCCTCCTCCTCCTGTAGACAAAAAGCCTGTTAACTCTTTACTGAGCTGGTATCAACTTTAACAACCACAACCTTCTTTCAGTCACATATTTTCTTTGCTTTAATATGGCTTTTAAAACATTTGTCCAGGGAGGGCTGGCTGAGTATGAACTTCTACATCACTCTGCTCCTGTCACACCCTCATGTACACTGAAATATATTTACAGCTTTGACCACTAATGCCAGCCTTATACTAAACGACTTTTCATGCAATTTCACGGCTGCAGACAAATTTCCAATGTCGGAGAAAAATCACGAGTTTTACCTAAGTTAGAGCACGCACCTGTGATCTCGATCGTTTGGTGTAAGGTAGGGGTGGGCGATACACATCGTTAACGATAATATCGTCATTGTTGTTTTAACGATGTGCAAATTTACATTATCATGTATGCAAATGACTTCACAAAAACAACTGAAAACTCACATTGAAACCAGGTTCAAACGGCACACATTCATTGAACAAGAGTTACGTAACTTGCGTGCAGCAGCACGCAGCAGTACACCTAGGTGGTCACATGATCTCTCACTGGCACCTTCCCGGCAGGTTAGCCTGCTGCTAAACAAACATTAGCAAGACAACATGGCAACACCGCCCACGGATGCTCCAGCAGCTTTGGAAGATGTAGGTCAATTGTAGTGATAGGTCCCAGCCTGTCAGGTGGGAACTAAGGTTATGCTGTATTGTGTTGCAGGGGAACAATTAAAGGGTTGCTCAAGTACCTGAAGCCTGTGTGGTTCATGAGTGGTTGCGGTTATACCAATAAATAACTGAACATGGTGTCAGAAGTAAAGTCAGACACGAGCGACAGTACTAGTGACTTAGTCTGCATACAGCAACACTCAAAGGTGTCTAGTTTTAGATCGGGAAGGTTCGCAGTACCGGAAGACGAAGGCAACATGGCACAGTTTCAAGTCTCCCCGCCAGAAAAGTTCACCTTCAAGGCTGAAGACTGGCCTAAATGGATTAAATGCTTCGACAGATTCCGTATTGCTTCTGGATTGGAGACGCAAGCAGAAGAGAACTGCAGGAATGTGATCTTTGAGAGAGTAAAGTTTAATAAGCGACATCAAGAAATGGGCGAGACGGTAGTTTCATTGCGGTGCTACACTGCCTGGCGGAGCAATGCAGTTACGGGGCTCTACATGATGAGATGGTGAGGGACAGGCTTGTTTTGAGTCTGTGGGACACGCCTATCTGAACAGTTGCAAATGGACCCAGAATTGACGCTACAAAAAGCCATCACCAGAGTCAAACAGAGTGAGCGGGTAAAAAAGCAGCAAGAAATGTTAAGAACATTTTTCCTTTAAAACATTGTGTCCATTAATATCATCCATGAGAAACAATTAATGAACTCCGGCTGTTAAAAACACATATTTAAAAGAATATCATTTAATTATCGTTGTCGTCAAAATCCCCCAAAATTTCGAGATATTATTTTTTGTCCATATCGCACACCCCTAGTGTAACGTTGTCATAAAACACAGTCTGAGCTGAAGTTCAACGATGTGAACATTATCAAAAACCAATAGCTGTACTCTCTCCAGAAACAAGAAGAGGCAGCAAACCAAGTAGATAATCTAGTCTTGAAAAACATGACCCTGCAGGATCCCTGGTCTTTGCAAAATCTTGGTGTGACTAAAAACTCATACTTGAAAGGAGTGATACTCTTCCACTTTGCTTTGCCTAGATTTTACCAGCTTTGACTAATTGTTGTTGTTTTTTTACACTATTCTTACCAATGGCAGAAGTGACACAACCCCTGTTGTGACCGACAATTGATTTAAAAACAACTTGACAGTGTCACATTTGTGTATGGCTGTTTTCTCCTTCCCACCCACACTGTAATGTGCAACCCAGGCTAATTTATTATAATTACCCCTTGTGCAACAAGCCATGGTTTTAATGACAAAAGCCAAAAGGCTCTAAAACTAGATATAGATATGGTCATTCATTTACACAAGTCCCTGAAGAGAAGGAAGAGTCTAACTACAATTTTTCATTGGCAAAATCAAATTATGTTCATTTTTTTTCTTTACAGGCAGTTTTCATCTGCAGGCTCTCATAGGGCCAAATGTTTGAGGTCACAGTAGACTTATGCAACATATTTCACGGAGGATGCCTATCAGTATGGAATGCAAGGCATAGATTTACAAAGCAGAGTCAGGGATTTTTTTCTCAACGGCAAACTGGTGGAAAAAAGTCAGGCCTTGTGCTGACAAGAGATCGACAAAAATCTATGGACTGTGTTTGGTAAGGAGCAGAGTTTAGTCCGAACACTGTGCACAGAAAGATTAAGGTGGTCGAAAGCGATGGCAGATAACGGACAGCGGCAGCACATCCTGCAGGATGCTGGCTCAGCATGGGCAGAGTTGATACACACAGTCATCATGGCTGGAGGAGCAGCGTGCTGAGGCCAGCCAGGGGGCAGCTGCCACACAGCAGCATGCCAGGAACGCAAAAACTCACACAAACACGCACAATCCAGCAGGCAAAACATCCGATTCAGTGGTTATGTCATAATGCAAGAATACAACACAAATTTACAGTGCAGTGAAAACCAAAAGCTGGCCCACTTAGACAGTAGTCTTGGAGGACCTTTGACACTGCTGTAGGTGATTTAACTGTCTGCTTCCTGGTAAACAGAGCTGAGAGTTGAAACTAAAAATTCAGTGGAGTTTCCAATCCTGCAGAATGTGCAAAGGCCATCAGACACACAGCAGTTACTGTCAGAAGCATGCATGAAGGACGGTACTTTACCATGGCCCCTGTGAAGGAGTGTGGGTCACCCAACAAGGAACTCCGGCCTGGACCAGTCTGTACAAGAACATAGAATGTTGACAAGTTATTTTGACAGAAAACGTGTAAAAATGTACATTACATGCAGGATACAAAATGAAAGCAGTCATCATTCTCATATATTTGGTCTGATCACAAGTTAAACTCAGGTTGCCCAGACTTTTCAAATTAAGTTTTAAGCCAGGACTTCTGGGATCGTTATTGGAAAATATGGAGCAACATTTACAGAAACAGAATTCATGATCAAAATACTATATTGGCTATTCTTTGTCAATATCAGCAATGATTTCAGGTCAGTTAAGGGCATTGTAAAATAATCTTTTCTTGTGACACAGCTTATTTTTAGAGGGCAGCAATATTAATGACTGGTTTTGAAATTCAATTCAGTAGGTTTATCTCATGAAAAGTGTTGACACTCTTGGACAGACAGTTACCTGAAAATAGAAATGAAATTTCCAATTAGTTGATTTTAAAGTTAACATCATCACTTGGGAATAAGGTTAGGTTCCTACAATGTAAATACATGTTTATCTGACCTAAACAGACCTCAAACTGCAACACCCCCAGTTCAATTCCAGCCAGGGATCTTTGTTGCAAGTCATTCCCTGTGTCTCTCATTACTCATTTCCTGTGGTTTCTCTACTGTATTCTCTCAAATAAAGGCATCACATGCCCCCCTAAAACACATGTTTATCATCTGAACAATGTAATTCCAGTGTTGTCAAATGCTTCACCAGTTTTTCCAAAAGAGCAAATTTTGAGTTTCATCAAACGGATTACTGTATCTACTCTGGATAAAATGTGTACCAGACCGAACTAGCACCCGTCTCTGTACTATTTTTCAGTGACTCTGCTGGACAGATTTTAAAGGTGCTGAAGAGGCTGGTCACACTGCTGGCCTCTTGTATTTGCAATGTTGTTCACAAGCATAGGGATTAGACTTGCACCGATAACAATTTTTTGGGCCGATAGTGATTTCCGATTTCAAGAGTGTTTGGATGGCCGATTCCGATTTTGGCTGATTCCGATTTCATTTTTTTCAAACCACTTTACAGCACACAAGATATTGCAATATTTTCTATCTTTCCTTTATTAGAACGTTTTAAGCAAGATACAATCAGCTTTTCAATAATCATCTCAAACAGACAAACAAACAAAAACAGTGACACAGGTTAAGAAACATTTTGCTCAAATATAACTTCAGGTACAGTATTAAAATAAATAAGTAAAAAAGGCATACATATATAAAAACAGAGATAAATAAAATAAGAATTCTTAATGTATAGCATTTGTGGGTAATTTCTTGAATAGACAAAAGTAAAAATATCTCCTGCGGAAAATCCACACAGGTCTTCAGGACGCGCCCACCAGTAAGTGCACGGACACACCTAGCCACTTTCAAGCGGCACAGCGCAGCAGTGAGAGCTCCGCAGTTCAGTTTAACACAGACAATAAACAACTTTCTCTCTTTTGATGTGTGTGTGTGAATGATTAAGGTGAGAAGCCACCCACGTTTCACTTCGTCAGATTACCCAAGCCATGAGTTGCATATGCGCATGTGTGCGCGCTGCTGGATGTCAATCATGCGGTGGGGCAGAAATTTGACCAGAGTTTTAAATTGGCATATTTTAGACTGACCAGCCGTTGCAAGTCATGGCCGATCATATGAAAACCAGCCCGATTCTGAGCACTGCCGATAAATCGGTGCAAGTCTAATAGGGATGTGTAAATCCTTTCTCAGGGAATGGCTCTGGGCAATAAACCGATTGCAGCACATGATCAACCAAGAGATGTGAAGCCACTAGTTGGGCAGTCATGTCTGAAACATTCAATAGCAGATCAATTCACATGAAACTGCACTACAAGGGAAGGCTTGACTAGCAATGGCAGGGTTCTGGCTGTCAGTAAAGCTTATACTCAGTTGCATCTGTACTGGCAGTCACAATTAAACAAACATGAGATTGCTGATAATGTCAAATAAAAACAGTCATATAATGTAAATTCTTTTAGACTTACCACGGACAGTCCGTAACAGACGATGAGCAGTCCTGATGATCCTGTTTGGAAGCTCTCACAAGTAAGACATGGAAATCTGTGGAAATGAAGGCAAACATGCAACTGAATAATGAGCAAATGATTTTCCTTACAAACGAGTAAAATAGCAGACTTCTTCACTGAGACATTCAAGCTACAGAAGGTCTTTTGATTCCCTTGCAAATATAGCTGTACTGGTGGTCAGAGTGGCTTGCATGTGAGCTCAGAGATACCACTTAAATTCAGTTGTGGAATGTAAAAAAAACCCAGCTGGATCTTGAAGCACTAAATCTACAGTTCAGCCATCATACAGACACTGTTCAGTCACATGAACTGACCATGTAATGGTCACCTTTAGAAATAAACAAGAACACTCAAGTCATGCATGTTATCAAGTTTAAAACCCTACCGCCATGTCTTGAGGGCAATAAAAGGCATGTCAGATGTACTAGTGTAAAAGAAAGTGTATTTGTGACTAAACCACCCAACAATGGTTGGTACCTGCTCAAATGGCTGGTACAACAAGAACACATACTTGGCATATCCAAACACTTCACAGCACTACTTTTGACAGCCTGACCAGTGCACAGTCAAATTAGCTGAAAAATGTAATTCACCAAGAATAGATACCATTTTATGTGCAGGTAATTTGAAACTATCTTTGCAGAGACCATCCTTAAGGTGACATGGCCAAACATCTCTTTTCAAAACAGGCAACCTGTTAGGGATCTCTCAGCATACAGGCCCACAAATAGTTGTAAGGGTCAGCTACTCTTGCAGAGACTGAAATCTGATCTGAGGTCAGTGAATGAGTAGCACAGGACCTCAGCACACCTTCTCGGGAACATTTACGATGCCTAGGGACAGAAACATGACAACAATCACACAACTCTAACGAGGACCTCAGCATCGCCTGGTCGTTGAGAGTGGTGTGAAGCAGGAGGAGGAGGTCATTACATCACTGACTGAGAAGTCCAGCCTTTACTGCCGGTGCTACCTGATAAAGCATATCTGCCACACACACAGGTCTCTGTTTACCGCAGCGGGCTCATGACCCGTGGCTACGGCTCAGTCTGGTTCTGAGTTCAGAGTCACACAGGGAAGGCTAAGCCCCTTAGAGCCTTAACGTTACTGCTATCCCGTGACAGGCCACCATGCATCACAGGCTGCAACGCAATCTAGCAAATAGCCTCATTCTCTAAACTGATATTAACAAGTATCAAACAGAAATACCGACGGAGTCGATCATTTGCATTGACTGACTGCACGGTTTGCTCGACTAGTTACACTGACGGTCGGGTAGCGAAAATGAAAATGAAAATAGTGGCACGAAAAAGGATTAACTCAAAAACAAAAGCATACAGGTCGGCTAATTTTGCGACTGCAAAAAATACAGATTCCATTGGCTTAATGTTAACAATTCTCAATTAAAACGTTTAACTATTGCTAGCTAACACTTGAGCGCTGTTGCAAGTTAGCTAACGTTAACGTTAGCGTTTTAGTGGTTAAGATAAGTTAAAACATTATCCAAACACCTCTGAATTGTAACGTTAGTCTTGATGAATAATAGCTAAATGAGTGCTCTGTAATGTTTGCCGTTAACTAACGTTATAGGGACAACATTTAGTGCCAGAATTAAGTCTGTAATCTTAATTATCGTCAGTCAACTTATGCTAACAGGTTCGTCAGATAACTAACGTTAACGTTAGCCATGTCAATAGACAAAAGTAACTCGCAAGCTAACGGCAACATTACTGCTTCTCTTCCTTCTCATTGGGCAACGTTAGCGTTAAGCTAGACATTCTGCAGCTAGCTAACGTCAATAGTTAAATAGTAAAAGTAATGCTAGCAAGCTGACGCTAAGTCCAAGGTAGATATTTAGATTGCAAGCAGCCGACATTAACATTTACGAGTAAACAGTATGCTGTTGTGTTACAACCCTGTAATGCTCGATGTTTGCTATTAGTAGCTTTGGCACAGACCAGCCAGTAAGCTGGCTAGCTAACATTAGCTGGTTAAGCTAACGCAGCTCTGCAACTGTTTTTGTTGTTATGAGATGGAGGGCGGAACCCAAAACGGAGGCCTCTGTCAAAACACAGCGAGGAACGACCACAACCGGCGGACTCACCAGTGAAAGGAGTGATGAGAAGTTAGGAGCCAAAGATTCATCCGAAGCCCGTGCAATTACTGAGCAGCAAAAATACCTCGATCAAATAAGCATTAGTCATATCCGAGCCGAGGCCAGCTTCACTGCGTCCCTTTCCAGCACCGAGCCGTCGTCGCCATCGCCGCGAATTCTCCAGCCCAACAACCTACGTAGGCTCGTGACGTCATCGCGTCACAGGGACGATCTGGGCGGGGGAGGGGCTGAGACACACCATGCGCTCCGATCATGTAAACACAGGGCCAGGGGTGCACTGCCCGAATATTTGACTGTAATGGTCATGAGTAATACTGAATTCAGTCAGCCTGAGAAATGTTTGGATCATCTAGTGCCTGCTAATGAAGCAAACACTGCGGGTGTTACATGTCCTTATCTATTTAAAACATTTAGTCATTTCTAAAACATTGCTGTTTTACATTCATACAGTACACATGGCAGTACATTGCCTACGTTTTATTTGTTTGCATTTATTTATGTGCATTCATCTGCACTGTGGGTAATGCTTCCTTGCTAGAAAGAAATAACAACACAACACAGCAGGATCTTAAACAATTATGTATTGAATGATGGCTTACATATGCAAATTCAGTTCCAAGACGCTTGGCATACCCTTTCCATTCTTTAACATTTTCTAGCCTGACACTTGAGGCATCAGACAGTTATTTAAGCCTGCAGGACACTTCTCTTTATTGGCTCACAGCTGACTTTCAAATGAAAACATTTCCTTGTGACCATCCCTCAGTGTCAGAGTTGTACAATATTGTTTAACAACTCTGAATACAATCGTTTCAATTTTACTGACCAATTGCCTTATTGTTTAGTGACTAATGTCAATTACAAAATAAAACCATCTAATGTGTAGGGCTCTTGTTACAAAAAGCTTTGCTTTTTTCTGAACTGGGTTACAAAAAGCCATACATCCCTCTTAAATCACACGTTACCACAAGGCATTACTCCTGTGAGGATAATGCATGAGGCATATGATATGGCACAAAATAATCTTGATTTAAATATTTACCTGGAAGTTACTGGGTTCTGATTTGATTGGATTCATGATGACTTTGTGAGAGCCAGATTTATCAGCTGCACCATGCATGGACTTCACTAATGTAAAAAGACTTTAAGTGCTGATTCAATGTCCCTGTGCAAGAACAACAACACAAAAACACAGTCCTATCCCTTATCATGAGACCTGAATGAATTCGCATGCAAAACAATGAGATGAGGTTTACATGACGAGATAATGGTCTGGGTAAATACATTTCTTTTTCAGTCATATGTCCATGTTACCATGAAAGACAATGAAATGTCCACATTAGAAATGCCACTTCTAATCATACAGTATATTATGCACAAAAAAATGGTGGTACGAAAACCAGAGAAAAATCTTCTGTGGCTCCAAGAGAAAACAAAAGTAGGGTATTTTAGAGAGCAAAGTCTACTGAGCTCCAAAATGCAACCCATTAGCCTCATCCTGGTAGTTTCAATCTACACTGTACTTTGACACATCTGTGTAATGAATTACAAAACAGCTCTCCAACAAACCACCACTTTCTGTGGAAGTTGCATTTCCCTTATACACACAACTTCCACAGGTCCATTTAATATTTAACAGAGTCATTCTTTACGCCACACAATGTTTATCATAGTCACCACCACTGATGAGAGCAACTGTTTCAGTAAAGCTTTAAAAAGCAAGACTACCCTGAGAGAAGGTCTAAAACGTGGGCAAGCTTGCCAGACCAGAACTGGCTTGAATGGGTTTGGTTTATTAAATCTGTACACTCTATTTCAATATAATCAGCACATTTTGTTCCAAGAATGTAAGATATTATTTTTTTTTAGTAATCGTGTAATATATATCTCTACATAATACAATCCAAGTCCTCTGAACTATGTAGACATGTGCAAGTGTTTACTACCAACTTCAACGATACAGTAAAGGCAAAGACTTGTGGACACTAAGTTAGGATAATGTTGATATTTGAAATTTTCTTGAGTCCTCACAATTATCAAAATCTAAGTGCTGTAAGTAGTTCATACACGAGGTATTGAATATCTAGTTAACTGTTCTGAGTATAAAATAGAGGCAAAATACATAAAGAACATCTTGCAAGCATGACAAAGAAACTTCTACAGACACAATACACAAGTGGTCAAATATAATATGAGGGGATACCTGTAACCTTTTGTGTCTTTGAATATTGTGTACTTACAGATCAGATGTTTTCATGTTGATGAGAGGTCATACTGTATCATGCTCTCAAATACTCTGAGCTTTAGCCCCCAGAAAGGTCAAGTCACAGCACTGTAGTGTTGCTCACAGCAATCTTTTTATATCAAACTGCCCAGCTAAACAACATGTCAGTGCTTACAGGTTGAGGTGTTTGATCATTATTCTAGCTACAATAAACGACCCATTTTGAGAAAGTGCACTCACTCAGATGTTACCTGTGGAGGATCACAACACACATGTAACGGAACTATTAGCTCCCTATCACTTCAAACAGCAGCATATTCTTTGTAAAAGACAGATTTTGCTCATTATAACTCGCCACCTGCGTCATGTTTGATCTCTGCATGTCTGAGGCATGATACAGAGTACTTTCCCTCCCTTGATTTCTAAATAAGTGTGGGTCATGTGTATATGTAAGAATGAAACGCATGGTCATAGCATGATGTGCATCAACATAATCTGAGGTAAACCAGGTGTCCTGTGTCTTGGCCTGTTACAGTCTGAGAACCAGTGCCTTAGAGGGTCAGAGAGGTAAGTCTGAAAGAAATCATGTAAACTGTGCTCATGTGTAGTGAATGTTTCACTTACTACCAAAAGCACAAGGGCCCTAAAGTGTAAACCTCAAGGATTATACAAAGAAAACAAGAAAACAAAACACTAAAAGTACTCTACTCGTTAGATTCAACGTTTCCTTTTTTCATATTTTTTGCAGGGTTTTAACTTTTTTTTCTCTTGTTTTCACTCAAGTATAATCACAGGTGACTAACTACAGAGGATAACAGGGTCAGGTGAGTACCATGCTACATCAGGTTTAGAGAAGGCTATTGCAGACAGTTCTACAACATGTACAACCACATTTTATACGTGTGAGTTACAAATATTTCAAAACATATCACCAAGAAACTAAGTACATACAAGATGTTGAATATTTAGAGTCTTAAAGGACTATCCCTCAGTCAGTAATAGGATTTCATGTTACTTGACTTAAACTGTCCAGTCTTACAGACAAAATCTGAAAAATTGCTATTCAAAAAGTAGCAAATTTGGTCAATGTCTCTTCTCAAATAGTTATAGTGCTTTAAATGGCTTAAGACAGGGGTCTTTTTTTAATCTCACCCAGTGGCAATCTACAGAACTTCAGTGTACATTTTATGACACCATAGCTGCAAAAGTCTTCATGTCAAGTCCAATAGGTAAAACAACAGCTAGTGCTGTCACATATATTTCAAAGTAGTATGCATTATCAAAAAAAAAACAAATACACAATTATAAATTTTTTTTCAACTCTTTAAGTTCTTGTAGGGAATGCAGCTGTAAGTTTAGCTCTGCGTTCCTGTTTCCTATGAGTTATCAGTCTGAGAGGACAGGCCTTCAGGAGCCAGGCTCCTTTCCAAGTTTTCAGGAAGCTTCTATTTGAGACTCTCCTGTGTGCCATGAGGGTCTTTAGGACTAGATACAAGTAAAAGTGGACTTAAAACTCCCATTCCAGTGTTTCTTCTCGATTGGCTGCCCTCTCTAACCTGTGGATGATGTTATTGAGGTTGGCCATTTTCTCATTGCGTCTCTGAGTGCTTCTGTTGAGTTTGGGGCTTTGGAAGGGAGCGAGCTGGTTAGGGTCTAGGCTGTGATTGGTGCTCGTCGAGGGCGGATTGGGCAGCGAGGGTGATATGGGAGCAGATGAGGAAGGAACGGGGGAGACTGACATCATGAGGCCAGGAGAGGATGCAGCAGAGGGAGAGTTGAGGGAGACCTCCAGGCTGCTGCGGCAGGGCTCTGATGAAGCCTTGAAGCTGACTGGGTCGACAGGTGACTTTCCGGAGTCTTCCCCCTCATGCCTGGACTGGTTGGTCCTCTGGGGACCGTCTATGGAGACTGCGCCAGGGTAGAGCCCCTGAGCCTGACTGCTCATCCCCTCTTCCTGCCTCAGGCTCTGGCCAGCCAAGTGGGGCTCGCGGCAGCCAGTGATGGAGTCCTCATGCTCGCTTTTCAACTGCGGTAACTGTACTGCTGCGGAGAAACACTGAACTCTTGACTGTTTCATGGAGCCCTCCCTTCCCTCCTCCCCGTCGTCTTCCCTTTCTAATACCTCCTGTTTGACATGAGGCAGTGCGGTGTTGGCGCTAAGAGGAAGGCTGGAGTGGATGTGTCCTGAGGGCTGCTGCAGTCTCCTCTCCTCTCCGTCAGAGTGGGGGCTCCGCGTCACTGAGGGGGAGTAGCTGTGGTGCTCAGCATCTGTGTCGTTGTCTGGCAGACCCTCCATCAGCACCTCCCGTCGCATCCTTGACCTGCACACAAACACTGCTATTAGAGACTTGAAGGCAAACAGTCAACATAGCCTTTCAAATTAACATTTTAGGTATTTGGCTGCATATCAAAGTAAATGTTTAGTAGGCAGCCATTAGCAAATGTCACAAAGATCTTGGACTGGCCTGTAGTTGTGGAACCAGTTGATGACAGTGTTAGTTTTGAGTTTGAGCTGGGAGGCCAGTATCTCGATGGTGTTCTGAGAAGGGTAAGGTTCCAGGAGGTAAGCCTTCCTCAGGGCTTCCTTCTCCTCTGCTCCCAGCACCACCCGAGGCTTCTTCACCTGGCTGTAGGGGCACAGGTCCAGCGAGGCCAAGGCCGGACTCACACACTCAGAACGAGTGCTAGGTGAGTCACTGTCCGAGCCGGTGCTCAGCAGCCCATACCGCCTTTTCAGATACGCTGGAGGAAAGACAGTGATATTGTGTGAGGGAATTGTAAAACATTAACAAATTCTAAAACTTATAAATACATATACATATATATATATTAAAGTATACATTCTGGGCCCCCACCTTTCTTCTCCATCTTCTTCATGGCCCTCAGCTTGTCGACATTGTGAGGATCATTGAGCCACAGCTGCATACGGACAAAGGGCTCCCTGCCTTTCAGGCTCAGTTTGTGCCAAGGTTTTGGCCTGGAGAGCAGGTCAGACACCGAGCCTTGAGTCAGGCCCAGGATGGTCTCCCCAAAAAGACGCTGGCCTGTGGGAAACAAACATACATGGCATATGTAGCACTTGTGTCAGCAAGGAGAGTCAGTGTAACCCCACAGTGTGAACCCAGACCCACCTAGGTTGTTGTCTGTTAGCACCTCCTTGACCTTCTTGGTGATGGCGTAGGTGTCTAGCTCCGAAGACATGGCCACCAGCTCCTGGATACCCAGTGGGTTTGAGGGTTGATGCAGGGCCATGAGGCTGGGAGTGGATTTCCCTCCCTCTGGGTGGGGAGGCAGCCCCAGCCCCAGGCTCTCAGGCTGCTGGTTCTCCTTGCTGCTCTCCAGGGAGAGGCTGACAGGCTCAACCAGTGGGCTCGGGTGGCTCTCTGCTGGGCTGGGAGGCGGGGAGGGCGAGGACTGGGCTGTCACTGGGCTTTTGTCTAGAGGTTGGAGGCATAACAAAAAAAAGAGTAAACCTGTAGCATTGATGTAGCGATTGCAGAAGTCCCCCTGTATGTAGTGAAATAATGTGCTCGTTTTGCTATTCTTAAATTTAATATCTTGGTATCAGAGCATCTCAGGTGTGATTTTGTGTGTGTGTGTGTGTGTGTGTGTGTGTGTGTGTGTCTCTCTCTCTCTCACCCAGAGTATGGCCATGGTTTGGGGGCTGGCTGAGGCTCTGGCCTAGCTGGTCCAGTAACCACAGTTGCATGCGGATGAAGGGCTCCCTGCCTTTCTGGGTCAGCTTGCTCCAGGGTTTGGGCCGAGAGAGCATGTCGCTTACGCTGCCCTGAGAAAGCCCCAGCACCTGTGTCACATAATACAAGATGATACATCGTTTCTACACCTGCTATCTGTAACAATACTAACAACAGATGTATAAATGATTATTGATTTCCCAAATTATTATTGCACAAGGAAGAAATCTGTTTTCCCTGAGCATATGGCCTCAATGTTACACTTTCAGCAAACATCCACTAGAGGGAAGCAATACATAAGAAATATTTATGCAGAGTCTCTTCAAATAGGTACTCACGAAAAAAGACATGGTGAAGCACACATTGAAATTTGTATAATCATGAATTAGTTCAATAAGAGACATTTTTAAAAAGTGATGTTGTATTTTTCTTTCTTAGCCTTTTCAATCTATGAATAAAATCAGCTGATTCCTGCACCATCTTCACCCTCAGTGAAACTCAGTTTAAGAATACTTTTCACAAAAGTCAAATCGACAGCCAACAATCCACAAATATAAATACCTGTCACACAATGGCCCAATCTGGTGAATCAATACTTGAACCCACAATATCATCGAAATGTAAAATCTGTCCCATGAAACCTAAATGAGTTCTTCTACTCTGAAGAGGATAAATAGTAAATAATAGCTAACAAACCTGACAACAACATGCAGCAGCTCATTTCAGGAATGCTTATAAAATACAGTGATGTGAATGTCCTCTGTTGATTCAAATTTGTCACAGTGGTGGTTCCCGAATTTTCTCATAAAATGTAACATTTGCCTGGGTCCAGACTCTGGGATCCACCCACTCCACCAAGTTGACTGATGGAATGGAGTGTGAAGAGCTGACAATTCTGTCTGATATCGGGCAAATATAATATTTGCTTAGAGGACAACGCATTTTAAAAATGTTGCTCTTGATAGCTGAGTGCTTAGGGCGCATCCAACATTGGTGCAAATGCACTGAGCAGCGAGTCACTAGTTTGATGCCCACATTCTCCATTTCTCTCCACCATCACTATTAAATAAGTGCATAAAATACCCCAAGAATAATTTCATTCATTTAAGGAGCAAACTTTGCTGACAATGATATCATCCATTTGAAAAAAGTATATGTCCTTTGTTACTGAACTAACCATATTTGACTGATAACTAGATCCAGATGATTCAATGCAGACTGACAGCTGAATACATTTAATGAACCTTACCATCAGAGTCTTCTAATAACCACACAATGCCTACAAGCAGTTTGCCACAAAAGAAACTCCAGAGGAGAGGAGTTGTTGAGATCTATCAGTCTGGGAAGGGTAACAAAGCCACTAAACCACAGTGAGAGCTATTTACATAGAGAATACAGTGTTAGAGTGGAAATTGTGGTCAGCCTTCCACAGCCTCTACAAGGCCACGGTGACAACTCATCCAGGGACTCACAAAAAATCACAACAGAACATCCAGGGAATGCAGGCATCTCAGCTAAGGACAGTGTGTTCAGTCAGAGAGAGGTGGAAAAATAGGATTTGAGGGAGAGTAGCAAAGTGGAAACCATTGCTCTCTCGCATTTGCAGAAGCACCTCTGAAGGCTTTTAGGACGACGGCCCTGA
Organism: Epinephelus cyanopodus; assembly: GCA_026686955.1. Classification (NCBI taxonomy): domain Eukaryota; kingdom Metazoa; phylum Chordata; class Actinopteri; order Perciformes; family Serranidae; genus Epinephelus; species Epinephelus cyanopodus. Next base: position 9,752,288 of record CM048921.1, read on the forward strand.
GGAGTCGTAAGAAGTGGCGCTTTTCAGACAACACAGGTTTTAGTATACCTGGTGTAAAGCTACGATAACATTTAAGACTAACGACGTCTGATGGACTGAGACATCCATGCAGAGCAGTGCCTGAAGCAAAAGGGATACAATCATCAATCTGATATTTTTGGAACTGTTATTATTAAATGAAGCATTAACTCTTCTCAGTGCCAAACTCCTATGCCACATAATCAAAACCACAAGAAACATCTGAGATGCTAAAAAAACAACAATTAAAGTTTAAGTGTTGTCTTCACAACGTCCTGACGTGACCTTAACAGAGAAACAGTAGCTGGACTAAGGCACTTTAAATGTGCCTTTCTGCTTAAAGACCGGGTTAGAATTCCTACCCACCACAGTGAAATACTGACATTAAATTATAAAACCTGTTTGGCTGCAGTTATTGCTGCTAAAGTGGTGCAGCCTATTATTGCATTTAAAGGGGCCAATTACTTTTCCGCATGGATGATTTGATTGTTGCATTACTTTGTTCCTTAGATAAATGATAAAATGTGTTTTGTGTTTAGTCAGGTTACCTCAGTCAATATATCGTCTGACGCTCTACAAAACATTCACTGTGACATGTGCAATACACAGCAAATACTTCTTTTTACAGCTCTGTATCTGTGGCTTCACAAAACAGATTTTCCATTCACTGTCTGCGGAGCTGCTCTGGTTTGTGTAACCTTGATGGTGGTGCATGTAATGACAGACAATGGGATATTGATATCATCTTATATCTAGACATAATGAGGAGATAATTATCATTATAACCTATCGTTATAGTGTGTTATAGTATAGTTATAGTTTTGATTTAATATTCAGTTCAACACAACAAAATGTAAATTGTATCTTAGTACAGTATATTTGTCCTCATCTCCCAAATTTTTGCAGTATGATTCTTCAGAGCATTAGCAGGCTGCTTGTATTGCAGCACACATGATTTTTATTTATTTTATTTATGAAAAAGAAAGAGCAACATCTGACCTTTTCACCAAAGATCCTCTGACAGATGCCGTTCTTTGCCAGCTTCTCCTTCACCTGCCTGGTCAGCTCGATGGTGTCCACTTCTCGGTACATGTACATCTCATACTGCTCTGGAGTCAGCGGTGGAACAGTGGGTTTGAGGGCACGCGGGATGTATGCTGGGTAGTAGGAGAGCCTTCCAGGACCGGGGCCAGGAGACTCTCCACTTACCGATGTGTCTGACTCCACTTTCACCTCCACTGGCCGGCCCAGCCCCAGCTCATCCTCAGCAGCCGAGGCCTCCTCACTGTTAGGGAGACCCTCACCATTCTCCAGACGGGGCCAGGGCCGGGGCAAGGCTGAGGGCCCAGAGGAGGAGGAAGACAAGGAGGGAGAGACTGAATTGAAGGGCAGAGAGCTACCTCCGCCACTGAGCACCATTGATCCCCGCTCCTGAGACCAGTGCTGGTCGAAGTAGGTGCCTGCTTCACCAATCTCTGATTTTACTTTGCGGATGATGTTCTGGACGAAGGCGGCTGGGGAGAGGACGCTGAGGGGCGTCTGGGGGCTGCTGATGGGGTTGGCCATGCAGACTGTAACGCAGCCCCCCTCCTCCTGTTTGATGGAGATAGGTATAGGCAGACCCCTGGAGCGCTCCGGGGGCCCCAGACGCTCTACCTGAGCTCCTGAGCTGGCAGTCGGGGCCCTCCCGCAGGCTTCCATCTCCATCAGTGCTTGCTGCTGGGCCTCCATCTCCCTCCTGGCCTGATCTAGGATGTTCTTTATGGTTTCATCAGAGCTGCTGCCCGGCCCGTTACTGCTTCTGCCTGATGAGCTGTTCAGAGACGACTTGCCATCACCTAAAAAAGAAAGATCCACACTCTGACACTGATGTATTCTCAAATCACCTTTTCAATTTAGATTTCATAATAAAAATAGTAAAATCATTGTCAATAAAAAAATCAATCAGTATGGCTTTTAACTATGACTTATGACTCGCAGCTCCATCCTCACCTCCCCTCTGGGACTGGATCTCCTTCTTGGCCTGCTCCAGGATATTCCTAATGGCGTCGTCTGACCCAGTTTCAGGAGTTCGGATGCGCGGAGTGATGCTCCCTGCCACAGAGGGTAACAGAAAGAGATAGAGAGAGAGGAGAGAGGAGGGGGGTGAGTGGGATGGTTGATCAGAGAGCAGTTCCAAGGCTTTGCTTTTGACTGGTAGATCAATGGCTGCCTTTGAGCGCGTGCTGTCTGAGGTTGCAGTATACGGGAAGCTCAACTTTCAAAAGCTGTGAATCTAGGGAGAAAACAAAGTTTAAAAGTAACACTACAAACATGGCAGAGGAAGCCGAGATGAAGTCAAGGATGAGGTCCAAGTAGATTAGAGGGTTTAAACGTACACAGGTCCAGAAGCTAAGCCACCAAAACAAGATGGCATAAGTACATCTGCTCTAAAAACTTGTTGGTACATCGTAGCTTCATACACCCGTAAATCCCTTAAAAACTCTGAAAACAACTTCTTTTTTTTTAAACAACCTAGTTCTTATTTTGGTGACTTTGGCTGACTATGGAGACACCTGTTTAACCATTTCATCTAAACCACCTAATTTCAAGACAAAAGTGTAAAAGTTAACCTAAATGTTGATTGGTATTGACTCCTGGTTTATGCAGGACAACTTGCTGGTTCAACTTTAACCTGCTGTAGTTTAGAAAATAAGGCTGGCATTATTCTACATTTTTCTCATTTTCAACAAATGCCACAAAAAGGGTGGAACCATATTTATTTGTTGGGGACTACCTTCAGCTACAGATTAATGCATATTTGTGGTTCTATTTTCAGTAGCAGGACGCTGTGTGTGGGATAGACTCAAAATAAACTACATGTAAAATGATATATAAAAATGTCACCCAGTGCAACACTGTGGCTCATGGGTGTGTTTTTGGCCAACAATGGAGCACAGGCTTTGGCCACATACACAATACTTCGTAGAAGTTAAATAAATTTATTGTTGATTTTGATCTATTCATGGATTTGTTGACAATAAGAAACATATAGAATATTACCAGACTTATCCTCTAACTGTCACTGTAAACACATACAGTGGGTGAATATTAAAGACATTTCTTTCGCACTTGTTTTCACTTCTAAGACAATGATTTTTGGAAACATGGTTAACATAGTCATTTGTTTAAAATCTGTCTTTATTGCTCAGGTTACAAGTACATATATCTACTTGAACCTGTATACTTTTCTAAAACTTTCTGTCAAGTCACTGTCTTCTCCACTCACCTCTCTGGCGGACCTGGATAGTCCTAAGTGCTAGGATGTTCTGTTCATCAGAGAGGAACTGCTTCATCTTAATGAAAGGTTCTTTGCCTTTCACAGTCAGCTTCCTCCAGGGTTTGGGTCTAGCCAGGATCTCACTGACCGAGCCCTGGGAGAGGCCCAGCACATAGTGGCCAAACACACGCTGGCCAATGTTATGCTTCAGCAGCTGCTCCTTCACCTGGAAGGCGATCTCTGCCGTGTCCAGTTGGTCCTCATCTCCTGCAGTCGAGCTGCCACTTTCCGACTGGTCACTTGGCAAGCCGGCATCGATGCTGCCCGCCCCCGAGGGGCCTTGGTTGGCTGACATGAGGGCGACTTTGGCTGCATAGAGGGCGGTGGGAAAAGCCATGAGGCCCTCCTTTTTAAAGTGTGGGGAGAGGAGCTGCTTGTGAAGGATGTGGTCTCCTGACAGTCTGTCCCCAGAGCATGGCGACACAGAAAATGGACGGGGTAGATCGTGGCTGGAAGAGGAGCCGTCCAGGGTGGGGGGGCCAGGGCTGGGGGAGGCACGCCCATCCACATGAGACGAGGATGAGTGGGAGCCAGGTGGCCTGCCAGTCTCCCTACCTGCATCCTCAGACTGGTCATCATCTGCTGACAGAAAGCACATGTTCACTGACCAAGCTTATACATAAAACAAATGGCTTAGTGGCAGAGCAGGCGCCCCATGTACAAGGCTATTGCCGCAGCGGCCCGGGTTCGAATACGGCCTGTGGCCCTTTACTGCATGTCATCCCCCTTCTCTCTATCCCCCCTTCACACTTACCTGTCCTGTCTGTTAAAGGCAAAATGGCCAAAGAAATATATCTTTAAAACATATACTAGTTAATACGAGTGTAATAAAACCAACTAACTGTTATCTAGCTGATAGCAGATATCAAATCAGTTAACTCACTTGTTCTATAGCCTTGCAAACCTAGACTACATATTGCAGCCTCAGTTTACGCAAAGAAATTTAAGTCTGTAAAAAACTGACTCCAGAATTGATTGAGTCTGACCAATGAGCACCAAGCAATCAGTGAATTATGGAGAGTTTTTTGATGATGACTAAACCCGCTGCTTCTTATAAAGAATCTTGTGGTAATCTATTCAAACTAGGACTTATGGACAGAAAACAAAATGTGAGAGACATTTATTTTACCGGTGCTGTGCAAAATTCGGGCCTTATCCACCAGGTATTTGTGAGATGGAAGAAAGGCCTCTTTATCCAGTAGAAGAGCCTCTGCAGCCTTGGCAGAATCCTATACACACACACACACACACGCACACGCAAAAAAGCTGTTAATTTTCGATTAATCAATTGCAGTGGCTGTAGATATCCTTATAATGGATGACAATCAGTGAAGCATTCAATGGCACTGCTGTAGTTTTTCTTCCCTGACACCAAGACAACATTAAGAAGAATCCAAAGGTCTACTTTGGTGAGAGAAAGACGAGTCTGTTTAAAACTGCTGTGTTATCAGACGTCATAGTGCAGGAGCGTATATATACATATGTATATACCTGGGACGAGCTGCCATTTGCAGAAGCCAGCTTCATTACCTTTAGGATACTACAGACAGAAACAAACATGCAGAAAAGGTTAATTTTATGGACTTAAAGTTACATTATTATGACTGACTCAGACATTCAGTCAAAATTTAAAGTATCACCTGAGTTCAGTTTTAATCTCTTCATAGTCCATCTGGGATTGCAGTTTAGCTTCTAATCTCTGAAATGGAAAAAGAGAAGCAGCATGTTTTATTTCATATTAATAAGATTCTCATCAGAGCCGCTGAGGACTGACGAAGTGTTCGCCATGTTCTGTCACCTCTCAACGTGTCGCAGCCACTCACCTCGATAGCTTCTGTCTTGTAGGCCAACTGGCGTTCCAGCTCTAGGATCTGATTGGCTGAGGTCTCTTGAACTTCCTGTAGCGTGAACTGCAGCCGCTGAATGTTTTCAAGGAGACGGAGGATTTCGCGGTCTTTAGCCAGCAACGCGGCCTCCAGCTGAGAGGGCAACACCTCGCCCTTCTCATTCTTCTCCTGACAGGGCGAGAAGGAGACGTGACAAAGGGTGTGAGAGGGAGGGAGAAAAAGGTGATAAAAGGAGTGAGGAGGAAAAAAGGTGAGAGGCCAGCTGGTGAATCATAACCTCTGCAGTGTTGATGTAATTCAGAAAGTGAGAGAATGTGACTTGAGGTTAGTACTGCATTTTAATTTTTCAAAGTGATTATATCTGATAATAAGGCAGTAGATGCAACATGTCTCTGGCAATGAAAAGCCATGTCGCTCTCTGTCAGTGATTTTGTAATTTGAGGATTTGTGCAGAACAAATCTGTCTGAATTTAGGTGTGTTAGTCAAAATTTGTTAATTTCAAGGAAGAGATATTTACATGATTATGTTTTAAGACCTTGACCTATATTTTTGACAGGTGATGAGTATATTTATAAATTTGTTGTACTTGTTTTGATTAAGGCAGAAATGAAGAAATTAAAAGACTGGATTAGACCAGGTGCTGTCAGATTTGAAAATATAATGTCTTAAAGACTTAACCATCCACTTCTCATGTTGTATTTGTCCTGCACAGGGCAATAAGTGTTGCTGTATTTACAGTTTTGCATATGTGGAACTATGTCTATAGAGGTCATTGATGGGTCATTGTGAAATAGACTCTAAGACTCTAATAAATCTGTATTTGTGGAAAATGTGCAATACCCATAGCAACTTTACTTTGCCCTTAGACGTTCTTTTGAAGTTAATTACAATAGCGGACATAGTGTTGACTCTCACTTTCCAGAGATAACATGTCAAAGTTACAAAAGCAGTGATGGCCTAGTATTCACATCTTTTAAGTAAAAATACAACTAACACAATTTTAAGAGTATTCAATTATGAGTAGAAAATGTACTTAAAGTAGTAGACAGTAAAAGTACTCATTATGCAGGAAAATGGCCCATGTCTGTATTATGTTATGTCTTTTTTGTACATTTGTATCATCCTCAGTGATGCATTAACATGTAAGCAGAATTTAAATGCTTAAGCAGGTCTTAAAGGAAGTATTTTAACTATGCTACACTGTTGGATAAGTTATTTTTAACAATGCACATTGTTTTATAAATTGATCAATGCTTTGTATGGAAAATACATTTAAGTCTACAGTTGGTCATTTTTATTAAAAACAAAATAAGGTATTGTCATAGTTTCTCAAACTGTCACTATTTCTGTCAGTAGTATTTGAAACTGATAATGTGAAAGAAATTGCGTTCCTCTGCTTCCTCCTTCTGCTTCCAATGAAATTCACTAGAGTCCACTGTGGCTGAACCAACCTATCAGAGCAGAGAGTCTCTCACGTAGCTGTCAATCATGTCAATCACTGCTCCTAAACTGCAGTCAAACTGATCATAATGAAGCACTGTCCATCAGAGGGGTCACACAGTTTCTCATTTTACAGCTAAACAGTACACTAAAATATGCTTCTGAAAACATTTCAGGTGAGAAATAGGTAATGCAGTAACCGAATCTCAATTCATATTCGTTCAGCACTTCCTAGTTTGATATCTTGACTGCAGTTCCCCAGCAGTAACTGTCAGCTGTGTTAGGGACTCCTCAGTTCTGATAGGTTGTTTTTGTTCAGCCATGGTGGGTCTTTAAAAAATTTTATCAGGAGCAGTAGAAAAGGAGGAGGAAAATGATTTTTTTCACAAATGATCTTTCTCATGTACATCTGTGTAGATATATTGACAATTTCAACAAATATGACAAAAGTTATTTTTTTATAAATGTTATGAACTGTAGTAGAGTAAAAGTACAAAGTAGCATAATGGAAGTAATCAAGAAAAGTACAAGTATCTCTTAAGTACAGTACTTCAGTAAATATACTCTGTCTCTCTCTCTCTTTCTGTCTCATTGTGTCATACGGATTACTGTTAATTTATTATGCTGTTCTGTTCTGTACGACATCTATTGCACGTCTGTCCATCCTGGAAGAGGGATCTCTCCTCACTTGATCTTCCTGAGGTTTCTACCATTTTTTTTCCCCCATTAAAAGGTTTTTTTGGGGAGTTTTTCCTTATCCGCTGTGAGGGTCCAAAGGACAGAGGGATGTTGTATGCTGTAAAGCCCTGTGAGGTAAATTGTGATTTGTGATATTGGGCTTTATAAATAAAATTGATTGATTGATTGAGTTACATTCCACTACTACTTGGATGAGGCAAAAATCAAACTACATGTCACAGATGGAGTCACTTTCTTCTTACCCTGCTGGTGCCCTCTGCTGGATGGCAGTTCCCTGTGGTGGATCTCTGGCCACTGGCTAACTGCTCCTTTAGCCTCTCCACTTCCCTCTGGGCCTTTTCCGCTCTCTGCACACATACATGGCATCACAGCGTTACAGTTTTCGTACACCAGCCGCATCAATTGGCTAATGAGATGATCAAGGTGAGAGCATATACATAAATCAAAGGAGGCGCCCTTGCTCTGAAATTTTAGAGCCGCGTGAAAACCTGAGTAGGGGCCCGCGCAGACGAGTGCAGCCACTGGTTTATTCTGCTGAGGGGGCTGTTTAGTCAGCCCACTTTATTCCCCAAACTGTTTACCTGCTCTGTCACACCCGGCCTGCTAATTAATGATTCATTTTGAGAACATTTATCTAGGAGCTGCTGGCAGAGAGCAGCAGAGTGAGAAAAAGAGCATGAGAGAGAAAAGCAGTGGGGAGAAGAAAGGAGCAGAAGAAAAGAGGTATCACCAGGATACGTAGGAAGCAATCAAGGCAGTGAGATAACTAAGAACCCTGGTGTTTGGCGCTCCAGCATCAATCGTGCTCGGCAGTCTGCTGTTCTCTGCTGAGTGGAGCCGTGCTGCCATAGCGCCCACCGACGGGGGCTCAGGTTTACACTCGCTAATCACAGACTCAGGGGAGAAGAGGTGGAAGTGGGGGGGGGGGGGGGGGGGGCACAGGACGGAGGGTGTCTAATTAAAGCCAAAGCTTGATTACAGGAGTGATTACCTTAACGAAGGAGCATCTCAATCAGAGAAGCGCAGACGAAGACTGTACTCACCTGGTTTGCTTTCTCAAGATTCGCCATGATGGCGTTGACCTCCTCTGCCCTGGAATACACACACATCCAGACAAAGCACCACAGAATTACTGAGGAGGTACACTCACTCTCCAAAAAAAAAAAAAAATGTTGTTTTTACACATTTTATTAATCATTTAATCCTTGTAAAAATAAATCTAAAACATGACAGTTCACTTCTGCAGAGGCTCAAGCTTTAGAAGTTAGTTTTCCCGTATATATTTTAGGCAATTAAATATAAAGAGTTTTCACAATCAATTCACAGCAAAACTAAATATTTAAGAAATGGTAGGGCTACAATGCTGTGTTGTACTTTGAGACTGTATGGGATGTATTCACTTATTCAGTAAAATGCTCTGGAATTATTTTTTATTTAAGATGGGAGTTGCAGTGCAACACTGCTCATCCCTAAAGCAGCACATTATGTCTGATGGTGAAACAACACCAGCAAAGATGTCTCCATAATAACAGTAATGTTTAAAATGAACAGTTAAGTTTAAATGATCCGAAACTCAGAAATCAAACAATTTCTCGAGGGAAATTGAAATCAGATTGATTTATCATTCCCACAGGACCATAATTCAGCAGTCTCACAGCTCATGGCAAGTCTTTAATGATAAAGGAATTTCTGTGTAGACCATGATTTTAACTTCTGGAGTGGTCTTACACTACTCTTTGCAAAACAAGCTATAATCTTCGTCATGAAAATTCATTTCTAATATGTTGTCCCCTACATTCATATCAAGGAGTGCAGACTAAATATTATAAAAACAGTACAGTTCAAAAGCACCACAATGTGCAGCCTTCACAGTGGCCTGACAATTTAATAACACCTCACAGTTTAAATGAAAAATTAACAAGAAAATCTTAATGAAAGTAGGCTTTACTGTTAGACCACTGTGTTTGACTGCAATAGTATTAGCTAGGTGTACCTAATAAAGTGGCAACTAAGTGTATAACTGCCCTGCTTACATTTCAGTGTCCATATATGCATAACTGTAACCAGAATTTTAGAAATATGAGGTCATGTGGCCAAATTTACACAGTATAACCACAACACCATCGAAAAAAATTTCACCACCCACCAATTTTATTAGTTCATCTAACTGTTCAGTTATACTGTCTTTAATTGTGTCTCCCCTCAGGATGCTGTTTCAAAGTCTTATCCAAAAAAAGCAGGAATATTCTTGTAAAGAAATATTAGACACACAATGCTTATTATTGTTGGTATCCACAGTGCGTAATTTGTGTATAACGGTTTAATATAAACTCATTACAAATCCCCAAACTTTAGAAACAGTACAAAGTACAAAAGACTTGATCTCTGTTTTTACGGTCGTAGCTATGGCTCTGCACATAAGCTGTGGCCAATGGATGCACTATATATATGATTCGTATCCTCACAGCTCTTTTGAGATTGGACTCCAACTCGCCTCCATACATCTAACAATCAGAGTAGTCTAATTTAAACAGAAGCTCAGCAGGATTATTCATGAGGTTTGTTTGAAGTTCAACGGTTTCATTTTGCACACGTGGGACCTGATTTTCAAAAGGTAGATAGGGATGAATTAACGAGGATGCTGTGATTGATTTAAATATGCACATAGGTTTCTCAAGTTTCGGAACACGGTAGTCCTTTTTACCAAACGAAAAATTTGTTCAAAGAACACATTAGACTTTTTTAATCCACATTAAAGAAACTACATTCAGCGGAACCTTCGCTCTCTTTCATGTTTGCACTTAACTGCTCCCATTGTCTCACATCAGGCTGCATAATTACCTCAAATATTGGTGTTCCAGTAGGATCGTAATGTCATGAGTAAAAGAGAGACGATACGCTTCCCACAGTGAGATGTGGAACCAACCTATTCTTGGCATTAATGATCATCAGCGTTGTGTGGTGCAGCCCTGGTTTCAGAGGGTCTTGGCCATGCCCTGGTCCTATCAATAAGGCCAGGATAGATGGCGCCCTGCTGACAGCAAACACTAACAGGTGTCAGCTTCACGTTTAATGAACTTGTGCAGTACGGAAAATGTTTTGTATTGATTACCCGCTCAGCTACTCAAGCCGAAGCAGACAAATAGTCTTTCTTATCAACATTGAGGAAACAGTCAGTGAGAGTAATAGAGGCTGGTCCCGTGTTCAGAGGCTCAGGGTCAGGGAGGGATATCTGCAGCCGGAGCTCTAGGGTCAGTGCTGCTACTGTCAGCCCAGAGGAATGTGACCAGGACAACACACACACACACACACACACACACACACACAGTATGACAAACCATATAACAGAGATGCTCTTTCAAACTGCAGCTGCACACGAAAGGTAAGCCCAAACTGAAAATGTGTCCAATCCAACAAAATGGATGGCAGTGGGTCTAGAAACATCAGTTCAATTGCACCATGGATTAAGCCTGGGAGAAAATCCATTAGCAGCGGCTGACTGTGCTCTGGAGCACAACCCAAACAAAGGAGTGTTTACTTTGAATGTCTATCGACATCCTTCATACAAGCTCAGATTCATTTCAGGCGTGCGGTGGATACATTGCGCTCAAAGACCAGGACAAGGTAGAGTGTTTTCTGAAGCAATCTTTAAATGGAGCAATTCTTCTTGAGGGCTGTCATGGCCCAGCTGCCAGTGAAGGCAAACACAGACCTCTCTCATCGACCTGCATTAGTGGCTGAGTCACTCTCTGCCTTTACAATGGCATTCCTCAGCTCTACACTGGACATGAGTTTATATAAGCAAAATAAAGAAGAGCAGCTTCAGGGCTGGAAATTCTACGATGAGCAACAGTGGGGGAGACCACAGAGATGGCTGTGTGTAACTGGCATGACTTGAGGGAGGGGGGCAAAGATGTTCAAAAGTTTGTCAGAAATAGGTGGTAATGTAAACATAAACTGTAAAATCGGAGGCATACTCTTACTTGTTCGTCATCTCCTGGTTGTATTTACACCGCAGGTCCAGCAGTTCTGTCTGTGCAGTGTTCAAGGCTAGTGAGAGGCAGACAGGGGAAGTGAGATATGAACTTGGAAAAAAAAAACACATGAACTTTGACCTTAAAGCTACATTACTAAATTTATTTGCCAGTTTTTGGTTGCATTAAAGGGATGGTTCAGATTTTTGTAACTGGGGTTTCACGGTGTTCTTATGGTGTAGAGTAAGTCATAGACATTGTATTACATACACTGCATAAACCTAAAAAAAAGTCCCAGTTTAAGTGTACACTATATTGAGAGTGGCTGGGCGGTATACTGGTTTGTGCCGCTGCTGATTTTTTTTTTTCGTCTTAGCTCTACTACTACCGTTATATTTTGGCACTACAGACGCTTCATTTCCAGGCCTGTAGAACAGGTCTATACCTTGTCCTTTTATTAAACAAACTAAACAGCCTCATGTTATTTATGTTAATATGACGGCATGTCATTTCTGTCTGTACACGGTCGTGCGTTTACAATTCTCCTAGAGCTAGAGCACGGCTCGGGCCACATTTTCTTGACTGAAGCCGACCCGAGTCTGAGACAATTATAACCGAGCATGGCACTAATGTGTTGTGTTCAGGCATTGTCACGTAAATAACAAATTCTAGCACTTGAATAGGCCATAGCACAACACAGCAGCATGTCAAGTGGGCCGAACCCGAGCAAAATATCGCCAAATCCTGTGAAACCGATATGATTTAAAAAAAAAAAAAAAAAAAAAAAAAAAAAAAAAAATTGTCATACCATCCAGCCCTAATTGAGAGTATTTTCAGGAACTGCTGGTCTACCTGTGTTCAGCAATGTTAAATTACTGTTTTTCTCAATAGAGTCTGGTTTTAAAGAGAGCGATATGATGACTTCAGTTACCCATGCATTGCTTAGCTTCTGTGTCTGTACTCTTGCTTGCTTCTCTAGAATCTACTCTATGTAATACACTGACTATGGATAAGTACCTTATACAACCCACTTCAAAAAATCAGAACTATCCCTTTAATATCTTTTCAAAAATACAGGCCATTTTTTTGTTAGAACATAACAAATGGCAGGACACCATTAACAGTCATTTAATTCACTGAAAGATGATGTTAGGCTGTTAATGTTTTGGTGAAAACCAAATCTCATTTAAAAATGTGGTAGTTTTAAGGTATAATTAAGTCAACAACGCAGCAGCGCAGCATCTATGTTTCAGCAGGGGGCATCAGCCAGTGAGTAAAGACAAACTGGCAAAGGTTGACATTAAATGTAACAGTACAGTACGTGTCAGAGTTTTTAAACCACCTACATGAATGCAGAACCTTGATCTTCTCCTCGGCCTCTGATAGTCTGTCAGCCAAGCCAGTATTTGCGCTCTCCTCCTCCTCCCTGTATGAAAAAACAACCAGTTACTTACCAGTTACCAGTTACAACAGCATGAACACACATTTTATCACAGCATGCAACTTTATGCCCTGAGACATAAAAAAACGGTCAATCCCATCCTTCAACCATCAGAAACAGCACATTTGACAAAGTTCACAAATATAAACTAAACTTAAACTTTAGTGTGACAGAAGCAGGTGTTTACTGTTTTACCATTTTAGAGCCTAATTTAGGCAAATTGGCTTTATCGCACAGGGTTAAAGACAGAAGACGAATGACCCTCTAATCTATTCTTTTATCATTAGAATTGAATATTGTTGCCTTGTAGAGCATTTAAATGGAGCAAGAACATCTCTGCATAAAGAAAAGGTTTAGAACACTTCAGGATTATCCTCGACAATTTTTAATGTCTTTAATATCATACCAAAAATAATTACTCCAGTCATTCAGAGTGGTAAAAATTGGACAACACAGGCAGTTAAGGCGATGGTTGGTAAATTTAATAAAAATAACTTTGTGTAAATTTTGCTGAAAGTTTCACTATATTCTGACTGTAGTACATGAGACAGATAATCTGTAAAAAAAAAAAAAAAAAAATCATGTTTCTCTTCCTCCTCGTAGTGCTGCTAATGACATTTGCTAGAATTTACCATGGCTGAATGATAACAACTAATCACAGCCGAGGAATCTCTGACACAGCTGTCAAACATGTCAGTCACTGCTCTTGAACTGCAATCAAACTGTCAAAATAGGCAGCACTGATAAAATGTGTACTGTTTAGCTGTTAAATAAGAATGTTTTCTTTGGCCAGTGTGCTTGGTTTTCACTTGACTGTTTTCAACATGGCGGCCATGTCACAAAGACATATATATTATACATACAAATTTCCACCCATAGGGGACAATAAAGATATATTCTGCTCTATTTTTTCTTTTTCCTTTATTTAACCAGGAAGATCCCATTGAGATTAACAACCTCTTTTTCAAGGGAGACCTGGCCAAGATAGGCAGCAGCAAGTACGAAGCACAGTTACAAATTACGCAGATAAAACACAAACAAATAGTACTGAATTTACAAGCAGATTATGAAAAACAAGTACATGTAGTGGAGTCGGCCTCAAATATTCTTAGTTTGGATTTAAAGGCACTCAAAGAAATGTATATCTATACATATAGACATATATATCTATACAATCTATACATATATGTATATATATACATATACATACATATCTCATATTACAGCTAAACAGTACACCAAAAATGTTTCTGAAAACATCTAAAAATTTTAATTTAAGGAAATATAAACCCAATGTACATCTACAATGATTGTCAGTTAGAGGCAGGGAGTGGTTCACTGGTTCTCACCCTCGGTCCTCAGCTCCGTCCTGATAGTTCTGCTGCGGAGAGCCTGGGGCCCCGGGGGCTGGTGTGCTGTTGGGCGTCATCAGGGAGGCTGGAGAGCTGGATTCTGGAGGCTCCTCTGTCACTGCTGCCCCTGAGACTGCTGGGCCGTCCTCTGAGGGCTCTGTGTGGAAGAAAAAAGCTGGCATGAGTTCTCCAGCATCAGCTGAGCAATGTAATATTAACAGATAAATATAACAGTTTATCTTTAGTGGAGTTCACAGCCTTTCTAACACTTGGTGCATTTAAATAAACTTCCCAGCACTTTCAGAACTGTACAATAGCAGCCACTTCAGTGCAGCATTATAAAAACGCAACCAAGTGGGAATGCTGCCTGATGTAAATCTCGCCAGCCTGACCTGTCTTTTCAAGGCACTCCAGGTGTTTCTTCCAGTGCCCGCTGATCTCTCGCACCAGGGCCTCGCTGTCTGGGGCCGAACTGTGAAGCTGCTGCAGCCTTTCCTCCAGGGTGTGTGAGGCCTCCAGCACAGGTGCTGGATCTGTGAAAACAGACACAAACAAATCTCTGTAGAAACAACTCGTATGATTCACATGATATCCATACACTCCTACTTTTCAAAAAAAGCAAAATAGCTGTTTTACTGTGTGCGCCGCCTGTAGAGCACTTTACAGAGCTTTCTACATCGCAGTTTCAACACAGACACACTATTCCACTGAGACTTGTTTCCAAAGAGTGACTCTTAGACTTTCCCCAGTCAGGCGCCTTTGAAAATTTCACAGGCTGGACCTAATGACACAAGTGCTGTTCCGACCCTTCACATGTACAGAAATCAACTCTAATGAGTCTTCTCACGTGCTGATGAATGGCAAAGAAGACAAAAAGATTGCCATGAATATGTGACGGAGTCTTAAGTCCCAAGTATACACCTAGGCAAAGTGTAGAAAAAGTCTGCTCCTGAAAAGGGGGGAGAAAAAAAAGCGGGATTCTTTAGCACAACAGAGGAGCTGTTTTGCAATGCATGCGCGGCAGCACCGGGCCCATGGGGCCAACTAGGAGGCTGTTTCTCAGCTAACAAGTCTCCTCTGTATCATTTGATCATTTAAATTATTATGCCAGGAATTCTCAGGAGGCAGCTCGGCACTCCACATCACAGGGCTGTTTTTAATCTTCCCCTTCCCTTTCTTCCCCTCCCGAAAAGTTCAACAGCTCAGAGAGAGAGAGCTGCTCCTGTTGTGTACCTGCCTGCCGAACACCAAAGGAGGTGACTTCTAGTGCCAAAGCACAGAGAGGGAAGCTCAGGGGAGCTCCTTGACAAGGGGGGAGGCAAGATGTAGAGCCACGCGCACATACACACACACACACACACACACACACACACACACACACACACACTCTCTCTCTCTCTCTCTCTCTCTCTCTCTCTCTCTCTCTCTCTCTCTCTCTCTCTCTCTCTCTCACACACACACACACACACACACACACACACACACACCGCAGCCCTTCAAAACTCTAAAAGAGGAGGAAAATCGCTGCTTTGCTGCACAAACTTTTCTCCCACAGCTTTCATCCACTCATCTTAGACTTCTGTGTGGAACCCAATTGGATCCCTTCTTCAGTATGGGCACTGACTGAAGTGACTTTTCATAAGAAGTTGGAGCCACAGACATTTAAACTTTGCCAGATGCCACAGAGAGAATGCAAACTCTGAGCCGGCAGGCCACAAAAATAAATGCTCATCAGAGAGCTGAAACTTCTGCAATGTGCAATTTGTTGAAATCCTGGCCTTGCATTGCAGCTCGCCATATCTGCATTTTCATCAGACAAACATTTTGGGCCATTTAATTGATCGAGCTATTTTTTCCCAGGACCGTTTACAGTCAAACATTGTCTGCATTCATTGTTACACCAGCTGTGGAGATATTGCATCAGTCACAAGGGACATCACTATTAAGAACAGAGCTCTTCTAAGACAAACAGGATGACTTAAAGCACTGCTATTCCATCGACCCACTGTCACAGAAATCACTTTATCAGCCTCTTTCCCATATATCCTTTCAACTTTTAATGATCAAAGGACAGAGATTATAGTAAGGAATCTCTCACACATGGACAAGCCAGGATTATCAATCAGTGGCAGGGGAGTAAAGTAAAGTCAAATTTAAAGTGAAGGGATATAACTTAAGTCTGTATACAAAATTAACCCCCGTCAAAGTAGAGCAGCAGGGATACTCTCTAAGGGCCCGGGATCTACAGTTACTGAAGGAGAGTCCAGAAAGACTGCTGATAACTTTGGAAAATAGAGCTACTAATTGATGTAGCTAATAAGAAGCACCGAAGCTTCTTTTTAGAGCAACTCTGATGGTAAATCCACCAAATAAACCCTGCAATGGAGGAGGAATTCAACACGAACCCAACCGCTCACATTCCTGTTAATCAAGAAATACAACGCAGCTGACAAGGCATTATGTACATCAGGTGAGTCACATCACTCTCACGGCAAAATAAACGGATCAATTTTTAATTCATCCCTTATCTTAATTATAGATGATTGGAAGTCTGCTCTGAGGTCATGATAACTGATCGGGCAACAGCAGCTCGTTTAAACTAATAAATCACAGGACATTTAATACATCATTTTCTCTGGTGAACACAGGACCAGCTCTGGAGGAATTACTGCCACTGAGAAGAGGAGAATGGCATACAGCAGGGAGGGTCAATAATGTCATTGTGAAAACATGACGTTCACTCACAATGAGTCTGAGGATATTTATGGTTTGTTACAACATGAGTCATATTTTTGACCGTCACTTCTACTACTACTACTAATAATAATAATATTACATTTTATTTGTAAGCAACAAATGCTCAAAGACACTTTACAGTTTTTTTTAAATCATAAAAATAGAGCAAGTCAGAATAAACAACAGCAATTAAACAGTATAAAACACACAAACTTATACATTAAAAGCAAATTTAAAAAGGTGAGTTTTGAGCATGGTCTTAAATGTTGGGAGGTGTGTGCAGATACGGATGGGTTTGGGGAGTGAGTTCCAGAGGGAGGGGGCAGCAATGGAGAAGGCCCTGTCCTATCAGTTATAATCACATTGCAAGGACATAGCATAGAGTCATTTGGAGGAGGGGGAGACCTCTGGGGGGCAGCAGTTGAGGTACAGCAACACCATGAGCAGAACTCCACTACACAGTAATATTAGAACTAGTAGTAGTAATAATAGTGGCATTTCCTTAAGTTTATTATTATGATTACATTTGCTAATGATTATTTTGACAGTGGTACATGGTGGTCTGTGTTAGCATAGCATTTTTTTATGTCTAATTTTTTTTGGCAATTTATTCTTCCAGTGCCCCCCCACCCAATATATATCATAATTACTGGCTTGCACCGGAGTAATTGCTGAGATCTAGGAACACGTTGACACTGCTTAAGCAAAGTCCAATGGGGCAAGAAACTCGAGCAGTCAGACAATCAGACAGGCTGAAAGTAAGCCAACAGTTTAACAGATTTACAACAAATTGATTTGGAAGTAAAACTGAAAAGTATGCACACCCATAATGTCAGTTATAATCCCTCATCGCACAGGAAAACGGTGTGTACACAGCTAAGGTATGTACAGTACGACAACACTACACCACAAAACTGTGTTTTATAGAGAAAAGTTGAAGAATAATTTTACTATTTGCCATGTCAATACGCTCCTAAAAAGTTGGCTGTTTGATTGTCAACTACTTGTTTCAGTTCAGAGAATTCTAACTGACATACATACAAAACAGAAAAATACAGTTTGATGAGTTAAGGTTAACCGTAGACTGAAATCAGTTTGGGTTAGTCAGAAATATTAGGAAACAGAAGTGAAACTAGACTGCAATTTGAAAAATCTGTTTAAAAAATGATGCTGGAAATGTATAGTTTGAGATTCAACTGTTTACCCACTGATGGGAGAAGATAAAAGATTCAACGAAGAACATTTTACAAAATTGGTTGTAATATTGCATGACTTATATTCATAGTCGTTTATATTTGCTTTAAATCTTCTGCATCCACTGGGAGTCAATAGTGTGTGTGTCAAGCATGATGTAAGCATGGTTTACTGGAGGTGTTTTGAAATTCACACTGGTTAGAAAGTTAGAAATTACAATGTCATTAGCACCAAGAGGAGAGACAGCAAAAACCACAAAAAATAAGACCCAAGTTGTGATAAACCCAGACTTGCTAAAAGCCAACAAATGTTAGCATGACTTTTAACTGTTTTTCACATTCTCAGCTGCATTGATATTGAATTTCATCACTTTGGCTGAGCGATAATGAGGCTGCCACCCTGTAGCTGCTTCCTTGTGGTCACTGCGTTGCTGTTTCTGTGCTATTGCACATCTCAAAGCAGAAGGCAGTTACTGTATCTGGGTGAGCCTTCAGTCCAGGCTGAGCACAAGCCAAAGCCTGTCAGATGCTGGACGGCTCAGCGGACTGCAGGTGGCACCGGGGAGGACGGTGCGCACAGGTTCAGGATGTGTGTCTAGGTGGGTGGGGGTGGACCAGGGTGGTGTGCGCCAAGACAAGCAGGTGTGTCGGGGCGGTCCGTCTTGGCCCTGTCAGCGATACACCATCATTAGGCGGTGTGGGCGCAGCAGGGTGCACCATTATGTCTCCCTGGGCCCTGTGTAATTACGCTCTGACATAATTAACCCAGCAAGCCCATTAGCCAAGCATTGGCTGGCTGAAGAGAGAAAAAAACCCCGCTATAATTATTTGTTGTGCGCATGTTAATGAGGCCAGCTGTGTTCCCATCATACAACACGAACAAATTAATTTACAAGGCTGTGCTCCAAGGTTTTTTCTTTTCATTCAAAACAGTCTTGTTTTTTTTCCCTTTGAGTGGACTTCAAGGTCCATAAACACGCTCTGCCGCTGCTGCAACAAACAGTAACACTGCTGTAATATTGTTGTCAAGAACCAAAACTAGGTTGAGAGAACA
Organism: Epinephelus cyanopodus; assembly: GCA_026686955.1. NCBI lineage: Eukaryota > Metazoa > Chordata > Actinopteri > Perciformes > Serranidae > Epinephelus > Epinephelus cyanopodus. The sequence continues at coordinate 9,771,362 of CM048921.1, forward strand.
CTAAGACTTTACTTTCACCTTCACAGACAATGTAAAGTGATATAAGGTATGTAGGATAAATTGCCGCCTCTTTTCTTCTGCCTGTCAAGGATTAGTTTCGATTAGAAAAAACACAAACTGCTTGCAACAAATTCATAAACATGACTTTTCTGTTTGCGGTGCATTTTAAAACCAACGAGCATTTGATTTTCAGACAGCAAACCGAAGTGTCGCTTTACCTTGAAGTGGCAGAAGGAGTGAGAAAATACTAAAATAAAAAAGATGGGTGGAATGAAAAAAATGATTGTGGGAAGCGGCGGCTTTTGTGTGTGAACAAAACAAAGCTGAAAGAGAAACTTCTTAACCTGTTCTCTTTCATTGCTGTTCCATGTCTTTGTCTGACAGACTGAAGGACGGAGAAGGAATGACATCAATACCGAGACATTTTAAAGCTCGGAACAAAGAGTGGAGCCGGAGCTAGATAGCATTTAAAATTAACACGAGATGCTGCAGTGAAAAAAGAAGTGCCAATGACATCCAAACCAAACTCCACTTAAAATTATAAAAAAAATAAAACAGCGTACCTCACAGTGTTATTTATGAGACATGTAAGACAAATCACAATGAATTAACGTCATCAAATACACAAGTCTATGGTCTGTACAGTTTTGAATCCCATGGTTGCATCTTATCTGCTCTCAGGCACACACACATACAGACATTCCTACACACACACACAGTTGCTGTCTTTTAAGAGCACACTCTCTCCTGAGTCCCTCTGGGGTCTCCTACTCCACAGGGATCAGTTGGAGAGGCCCGGCTCTTTTATGAACATAATGCATTATTAAGCACCTCAAACATCTCCTGGGCCTTTGTTTATTACTGCTCTTATTAATCACTTGTGCATAATCTCGTCCCGCCCAGAGAGCTTTCATTTTCCATCAGCTTTTATACGTCCTTATTTTCCGACAGACTGCCACAAACGCGCACGGCACTCCTTCTTCACTCTCATCCTCACTGTAGGTACTCAGCTGCAAAATTACAATGAGGCCAGCTCGCTAGCCTTGCAGGCCTCTCTCTCGCTGGTGCTTGCTTATGTATATGAAAGGTTGAAGAAGGACAACTATTCTTTATGCATGTGAATGACTCTGAATTACTAAGGTCAGTGCATTCTGTTCTGATAATCTCATAGCCGAGGGAAACATCTGATGTGAATATGTAAGGCACTTATAACCATCTCATTTCACAACAAGACATGCGGCTTAACGTGACAAAAAGCTGCTTGTACTTGTGCTCTGCTCTGCACTACCGGTGGTCACCACTAGCAAGCACTGTTGCCATAACATTCCTACTATTGCACGCACACATACATAAAGATTCACACACCTCAGACATGCCGTAGGCCCGGCGCACACACATACTTAGAGGGGTGTATTCAGATCAGAATCTTCACAAACTCCGAGTGAGCTCCCCGCTCAGATAAAAGGAGCTGTGTTCTAAAGGAAAGAGGGAGTGGGGTGGATCCTGAGGGATGAGTGTGTGCACTGAGAGGAGGCGAGGAAGAGCAAACACCTGGAGCGTCAGTCTCAGGGCTACGCCCCTGGCGACAGGGCCTCGCTGCTCTCACAGAGGTGGCAACAAACGCAAACGTTCAAACGCCACTCGCGCACACACACACTCACTCACTCACACACTCCAGGAGAGAAGAGCAGAGTGAGACGGCAAGGAGGAGAGGAAGAAAAAGAGAGAGTAAGTTAGGTGCATCTCTGGGAAACCGATGAATTCGGGCAGGAGCTGCCACTGTTTTTCAGCGTTCAGTGATCAGGACGTGTTTATCTGCACTGATCAAAACCGTGCGGAGGTGATATAAACATTGTTAGGGAAACACTGTTAACAGGCCTCTTTCAAGCCCCAGACTGGGTAGGAGTTACAGTGCACAGCATGGGGAGATGTCACAGGCAAATCAAAATATAGAGCGCTAATGAAACACTCCAGTGGATTGACATCTCGGCTTAGGGGCCTCATAAAAGGCAAGAAATCACTTCAATCACTTGCATCAAGAAGTTATTTCTGTTCTGAGTTTACTGTTGCATTCTAGTTGCCATTGAACAGCAGCATCATCTTGCATTAACAAAGCGAAACATTATCATGCTGGAATCTAACAAATGTAACGGATATGTTATTTGTATTCAATAGCGGGCACAGCAAAGTGGATAACTGATATGTGACCAGATGTTAATGATAGCCAGATACAACAGGTCACATATTGAGCTGCTGCTGCGTGTGCCCCTCCCCCCCTTTTCCTTGTTCGCCTTTTGCATTCATTAACTCTGCTGTTGTCCTGTTCTGATTGGACTGAAGGCCTTAGTGTCGGCACACAAATGAGCACGCACACACACACGGAGAGAGAGGCACTTTCAAATGAAATAATAGGAGGGAAAAACGTCCTGCAATGAATAGTAATAACTGCATTAAGATTAACGAGCACGGCGTGTAAAGAATAATTGCATCTGTCAAAAGATTAAAAATACATGAGCTGTAGCATTTGTTGGGGGAATGGTGGGAACGCTCACTGTTGTGTTTGAGGGGCAGAGAGAAATGAAGTGGGGCCACAGCCAAATGACTGTCCTCCAGTGTACCTGGAGTCATCCATTCTAGCGAGGGGTGGGCAGGAGAGGGGGGGAGTTGTGACCTTGGACACCAGCAGCAAGATGTACAGTGACAAACAGGCACAGGATACTGTAGGCCCTCCTCACAGATGGCAGATACTGCAAGGGCCGGACACAGATATACTCTCAGTGGTCTGGCCTCTGTTTGGCTGCAGCCAGAGAAGTGGAGGGATATCTGGCAACGAAGGCAGCTAATGTCGGGATCAGTCAGCACTAGATTTTTGCTTTTTCGAGATGGTAACTGTCAGATTAGGCAATCAATGAGTCGTAAATTGTTGCTGTAACTTGGCGAAAAGTCATGGCAGACTACAAGTTGGACCCTGACCAACACTAGCTTGCCATCTTTCCCGACACCAACTTCATCATCTTCTGCCATATTTACAGTTGTAAATATTTACAGAAAAGTCCTGCGTGCTGCTTTGGGTTGACATCATAGAACGTGTCAAAGAAGTGTAAAAACAAGGTAAGAGATGGCCATAAGAATCTTCATGTTATGATGATTTTTTTTGTCTGTGCATTAAAAAGAGAGACTACATGGCCAGATCAACCTGTTGGAGGGCTCTTAGGCACTTTTTCTTTCTCTTGGGCCCCCACTGCATGACTGTACCCTTGCCTTTGTGTTTCCTTAGGGAGAAAAGAAGGTAAGGGATCCTGGGGCAAATGTTTTTGCGAAACAGCTAGAGGTGTAGGGAGGCAAGCCACAGCCAAAAGAAGAGGAATACACCTTTCATGTGTTGTTTCTTCTTAGCAGGCTACTTTATGTTAACACATGCAGTGGTTCCCCTACCACTGCCTTGGAAAAAAAAGGATATATGATATAGAGTGATGCAGGACTGAGTCTTAAAACCCAGAAAATCAGTTAGCATTTTTGCAGTCCCGATTCCCTTGTCTCTAAGTCAAAGGATTTGTTGAATGGGTTTTTGGTTACATTCTGAAATAGAGTCTGTGGTTAAGACAAACTTTCGAGACCTTCCTGTTTTGTTCTACGACATAAAATACATCAGCAAACACTCCAATTGTAAATTTTGAAGCTTTAGGTGTTTTAAAAAAGACGGTTGCTAACTAGCAGCTTACTGAGAATACAGAACGTCATCACGGTGAACACTGCTTTACAGCCTTGTTGTGGAAACGACGTTAAGTCATGTGATCGTGGTGTAGTTCATTTATAGCCTAACATTAGCTTTTTACTCCTCCCGAATGCACTGAGGCTTCAAAATCATATAAGTGGTGTTTATTTGTGAAGACTATCTTGCTGAACAAAATGTGTAAGTACCATAAACGTTTGTTTGTCACTGAGCTTATTTTCTGCAATAATCCAAAATCCAGTGGAAAAATCCCATTGGCTTTTTGTTAAGGGAAACAGGGCCACGCTAACTTCTGAGTTTGCCTACAGCACTCTATTTAGCTAATGTATGTGTTTCATTTTAGTTCAGTATGAGGGTCGCTCTGTGTTGTTGTCATTTACGGTTGCGCTAGTTTCTCTGCTCTCTGTGTTTAACCGAGGGCAGAGCTATGCCCATACACACGCACACACACACACGCACGCACGCACGCACGCACGCACGCACACACGCACACACACACACACACACACACACAAACACACAAACACACACAGAAACACACAGAGCACGAAGCAGACCCAGCAGAGCACAGGAGAGACAGTTATAGCGAGTTGACAACAACGTATTACTTTACGTGCAATAAAAGCAATTTCCCAAAAAACAAAGATGGATAGACGCTGATAGCCCCACGTCTGAAAATCAAACTGAAATATCTGTATTTTTTAAATAATATATGTAATTGTTTAAGTTATTAATAAAGGAAAAGTCCACCAGCCACTAGCATTGTTTATGCTGTGTAAACTGCCATAGGCTTAAGCTAATAACGGTGACAAGCATAAAACAATTTTGTCTATGAACCGTGACAGTTATTATTGGGACAAATTTTATACTTCTGTTGAATGTTCCTGTTTCTAAGCCATGTTTAATGTGTGTAAGAGGAGTCATTTTTAGCAATAAAAATTGTAATAAAATTGTCATGAAAATTGTGATTTACACCCCTAGTCATTGATTGGGTTAGCATTTTGTTTGTTTTGTATTAGCTTTTCCGACATGTTAAATACAGGAGTGGGTGTGGCAAGTTGTTGGAAGGCACCTTTAATGAAGATGAGCTGAGTAACAAAAAGTAATGTATGACTAATATAACTATTTATGCTGTTAGGTAATTATTATCTCAAATTATTAAGCAATGTTATTGCCTTTTAATTATTTTTTTAATGTAATAACTCTCTGTTTGAGTAATAAGTAAAAAAATCTGTTTTTCAGGCTACTTGACCAGCACTGTTTATCACTGTCTGACTGAGACAGAAGACAGTAATACAGTGAAACAGACTCCCTTTGTAAAGCTAAGGTCAAATGGAGGTAGGAGGCTGGCTGTGTTACGTCACCTGATGTAACCTGACACAGGCAGGTCTACCACTGTATACTCAATATAATTACCACACTTACGATCTGTGTGAATAGATACACTGTATATAAAGAGATAGAGAGGATGAAAGTTATAAGGTACCTTGGAAATAAAAGCTTCTATAGTTTTTTACTTACACATAAGAGTTTATGTTTGGTGACAGTGGCCTTTCTTTTTATTTTGAAGGCTTTGTTCTTGAACATAACAACTCTTAGTTGACTATTCTCTACTTGAGAGGGGTTTGTGACAAATAGATCCCACAAGATGCTCCTGGGCTTGAATTAAGGCCTCTATATAAAAGGTATAGGTCAGAAAATCAAACTGAATACATCTTCAAAGAACGGTATTTCTTATCAAGGAAATAACTCCATTCAAAGTGTGTGTGCGTGTGCGTGTGTGCTTGTGTGTGTGCTGGTGCAATATCAAGCAGGGGACTTCAAGGAAAAATGGAGACCTTTAAAAGTCACTTGCTGCCGTCGCTATTTTTCTGACGCAGACTTTTATCTTGTATTCATTGAATCTGTAAACAGCATTCTCTACTCCTGCCACAAGTGTTTCTCTGATCTAGACTGAGATTGGGCTGCGTTTTGCTGCCGTCTCCTGCAACAAAGAGCAATACAGTACATGTGCCCCAGCGCTGAAATAACAACTGAATAAACACACAATATGTCTTTCCTCTGCACTAACTTAACTGTCTTTGCCCCTCTCTCCCTTTTCCCCCGTTGGCCTCATCAGGCCTGCGTTCCACACGAAGCCAGACTTCAGTTGGGATTTTAATTGGCCCTCCACAATCAACAGCAGAGCTCCTCAAGGATGTGTTCGCTCCTCAGCCAGGCTACACTCAAGGACCAGCGCTGGGTTTTGAAGTGGCCTCACGCAGAGTTTTGGAAACCACTCTGAGAGCACAGACTTTGAAAAATAGATAAGAGCCACAGGGTATAGGGTTTTATGTATCTTATACCCATGTGCTGTTGCACCATATCTATCTATGGCATGAAAATTACTTTTTGGTTTGTGTATGTTCATATATACATGATATGTCACTGTGTGTATATGTATAGAGCCGGTCCAGTGATAGCGATAGAGGTTTGATGGGGAGCTGATCTCCAGGGAGGGATCTTTGAAGGAGGAAAGATAATTCTAGAAGTAATGTGTGTGAGTGCTGCTGCTGTTGTTGTTGTTGTTGTTTGTGAAGATGCACATCGCTGGTCTTAGTGGGAGACTCACCTGGGGCTTCGATAAGCTGTTTGTAGATTCCCAGGAACGCAGACTCGGCCTCCTTGCTGCGCTTGTTCAGAGCAACCACCTGCAGCGGAGAGAAGATGCCATTAAGTTAAACATCGACTGGCATATATCTAATTTACAGGGTGCAGAATATTTACATTTCAGGCTTTAAATGGACTTTTACATTGAGCAGATAACACTTAAAATCTTAGATTGCCAACAATGAATCAATAGTAACAAGAGCAAAGGTTAACCTCACAGCATCCTTCCAATAAATGAAACAAACAGTTATGTATGCCTTGTGTATGTACTGTATCTCCAGTAAGTGTAACAAAGAAATACTGTGCAGGTCATATAGGTTATGCATACATTAACCAACTCAAAGGCTGTTTCTCCACACAAGCACTGACAACCAGAGAAACAAGGCGTAAACTACGATGATATTCTCCTGTTTAACTGCCAAGCTGCTGCATGTTGCGAGGTGACATTTGGCCTGTTAAATGTAGGTGTCGGCGTGCACGAGAAAGGCTCGCCAGTGACGGTGGCCTTCATCACCAGCAGCACTCGGCACCTGCTATCCTTGGCTCGGCGGGTGATGCAAACCAATTAACGATTCATTAGGAGGGACAAAGAAAGCGAATTAGCCACCACCTGGCCCCATGGAGAGGGCACCTGCACTAGTGGGTATGTGGGTTACCCTGCTCCCAGCTCCCGCTAAGACCCCGGGCCTGTTTGTGAGTCAGAGGACGCGCTGTAACTGCCTCTCTACATCCTCTGCTCTGCAACCGTAAATCAGATCAGGCTCGCCCAAATGACCCACCCATTCCATAAGCAGACAGAATCCAAATTATTGTCATCTATGGTCCATGTCATTTCTGTCACTGCTGATTACAGCCTCTGTCGGATTGGCTCGATGGACTCCACGATGAAGGGTCAAGTGTGCGGTATGGCTGAGCCAGGCCGCTCATCACTGGTATGACTACACTTGAAAAATATTCATTTTGCAAAGGCTGAAAACACTTATGAGAATGGTGGTGGTGGTCGTGGTGGTGGTGGTGTGTTGGGGCTGTTTAGTGGGGTTATAAATAAGGTGTGTGGAAAACAGCGAGGGATGGAGAGCCTTTGATTTACTGGAAATGGCTGGCGACTTCCCTGGGGAGGCATAACGACAGCATCATGTTTAAAGAAATATCATAAAGATCAAGCAAATCCCCCCCATCACTCCCACTCGGAGCAGCTCAGAGGAGTTCATGGAAAATGGAAAAGGCTGGAGCCCAATCAATACAGATGCAATAGTCTGCAGCTCTCAGCCAGCTCCCTGCTACACTATGCTGTTGTTTCACTCAGCTATACCCCCAATTTACCCCCCACCCCAACCACCAACCTCCATCTGCCCCTCTGCCCACCTCGCCTCTCCTTCCAGGACATGACGTTAATGTCGGCATGTTCGTTCGCAAACAGTGAAAATGTGTGAAGCATGCTGGCCCCATAAACAGTTTCTAGTTTTATATGTGGGTTATGAGTACATCAACAGCTACTGTTGGTTCAGCTAAGGTTTGCTCTATCGTTGATGAGAGACTGTTTTCATGTTTGCTTCATTTTCACTATGAACAGAGCAATTTCGTGTCACCGCCAGCCAATAACAAACCTCCGCTCGTCAACGTGACATAAACAAAGCACCAACAGCACTTTGTGACATCCAGACAAACTATTATCAACCTGAGCTTACGCCTGAACTACATGGCCACTACAGCAGGGTGGCTGAACCCACTTCTAGTCATCAACTTTTCACTGACAGTCTGCTGGCTGGCACGGCTTCCTCTGAAGCATATACATCAAATGAGACTCCCAACTGCATGTGTAAAAAGCCTGAGATCCTGTGAAGGCAACAGCTAGGGCTCCGTCTTCCAGAGACACGCAGGGTCTCCTGGCCCTCCATCATCCTTTAACGAGAGAACACGGAGATTACCTCCACAATCACACCATTAACCTGCCTACAGACACTAGCAGAGACATCAATCACACGCCTGCCTGATGCCTTCTCACGTTAGCGCCCGCTATGCGTATAGATACCCCCCGCACACACACAACCCACCCTTGCTATCATCAAAGCACTCTGAGGTGTCGTGCATAATATGGGCTGATCAGGGAGTCATCTTCATCTCCATGCTAATCCACCTCCAGCCAAGCACATGGGATTTCAGAGCCAGAAGTCTCGTACTAACAGATATGAGCAGATGGGGCGCTTGTACAGAGGAGGTACAGCTTGAGGAAAGACTACTTCTTCTCCTCTTTTGGATACGAGATATGGCTCTGGCCCTGGCTTCGGCTCACAGCGCATTCTTTGTTTTCACCCGTTTTGTGATAAAGGATATGGCTGCCGAGGGAATGGGCTTGGCCACAGGTTGATTTTACAAGCAGGAGTAAAGCCTGGGGCAGAGTAGCAAGAGAGAGACAAAGGAAACCTGTTAGAGCTCCTCCATAACTCTTCACGCTGCAACAGAGTGGGCAGAACACCGCCTCTGGGACAAGGCTGCTGGGAAATACTTACTGATAAGCCTTTGAGAATACTTACAGTACCCGCTAGTGAGTCTCTCTGTGTGTGAATCTGAGCGTGTGTGTGTGTGAGAACAAGCTAGCATGTGTTGAGGAGGGAGAAATAAATGAAAGGGGGGGAGAGAACAAACCTACAATGAAGTAGAGGAAGCAGAGTGAAGGGCTACTGAGCGACATACAGAGAGAGACAGAGAGACAACGGAAAAGAGGGGTTCCCATAAAGAGCGCAATTAGCAATTATGCAGTCATCAATTACAATTATCACAACTGGTGATTATGCAATTATCACTCTAAATCATCATTTTCCCCCTCTGCCTTACCAGTTTGCCACCCCCTGTGATTTGGTTGTTTGAGGATGGGTTGTGATGATGCAGGTGATTAGAGTGTGTGACGATGATGGGGGTGTTGGGTGGGTGTCAAAGCAGATCTTGCACTGTGTGTGTGTGTGTGCAAAATAACTGTGCGAAAGCATGTCTGCAAATGCAACTGTGTCTGGGTGTATACAACATGTGATTGAATTCTCTGTATTCTGCATGTGTGTGTGTGCATGCAGTGTTCGTGGATACACAGCTCCCATCTCAAGGTGAATGTGGTTGGTGCCGTGGGTGGTTTGGGGACAGCAAATGTATGGTTCCACAGTCCCTGAGGCCTCTAAATTACCTGTCATCTTCCCCATGATGCAAAGGTCAGTGCACAATCATAGGGAGTCCATCCTACTGTGCTGCTCACTGAGCGCCAGTCCAGCCCACAGGCTGACAGGATGTCACAACAACCCCGGTCCCGCTCCATGCTTATTAGAACAAAACAGTGGGAAGCCCACCACCACCGCAACACCACTTGTCACAACACCTTCTAGAAGAATCCACTGCATTCACAACAACACATTCAGTCCTTGGTGTTAATGTAAGTGTTGGAAAATGAGGCAAAATATGGTCAACGCTCTACTATTATGCTGCATTAAGTCACGCTGACATCTAAAGACTGGAGCACTTTTTTCCCCCCCAGTCTAATCTTTATTGACTCCAACATCTGATTTCAACTTCAAGTGTCCTTCCATTTTCAGTGTCGCCATTTTGAGCAGTATAATGTCCACTCCAACTTACATTTCCTACAGCTTATTTTCTCACTGAAATTGTTTTCAGAGATTTCTTCAATGGCTTTTTTTTTTAAAGAAAATTTTAACAGAAATTCATCTCTTCCTGGTACAATTTTTCTGTAAAACTGCAAGAATAAAGTACCATACCAACTCATAGAGGCTTTGTATCCAAGTATTTATTGTAACACTTCAGAGCAGGGCAGTGTTACATGTCTTCAGGTACAACAATGTAGATTAGAGCTGCAAATGATTTGATTTTCTTTATCTTAACTATGGAATATTATTCTGATTAACCATTAAAAACATCAAAAAACAGTGAAAAAGGCCAGCCCCATAATGTCACCAAATCGCTTGTTTTGTTGGAACGTATAAATATCTGTCTGAACCTATAAATATTCATTTGCGATCATGCAAAAACATCAAACTCACTTCTGAAAAGCTGGGACCAGATCATTTTTGCGTAAAACATGACTTAAATAACTGATTACTAAAAATGTTGTAACAAAAATATTCTGTCAATCAAATAATTGATTAACTGACTAATTGTTTAAGCTATGATACAAATCCACAAAAGATGCACTTAGAATATTGCCATAAATAATATTTCTATAATAGGTCCAAAAATGCAAAAGTGAAGGTAAACCAGTGGTCTGGTTGTTTGAATTTTTAGACACTGAGATTAGGGTTCCCTTTACATATTGTACAAATCAGTGTTTAGATTTTCAAATTAATGCGAGAAAATATTGTTTGGAATTAATTTTAAATCAAATTAACAAAGACTTAAAGTATGAGTGTTTCTTAATAGGCAAAATGATTTCATATCTGGCTCAACACTATCTTCTAATATCTTCTGAGGAGCCCTTAAATAGCTTTTCAGGGGTCAAAATTTAACACTGATCTAATTTCAAATCTAATTTTGAAGAAACTTAAAAGATGCATCTAAATGCCTGACAGGCCACAAGAACACCTGCATCCCTCAACTGCATTTGGTTATTTCAACATTGTATAAACAATCCAGGGAAGAAACCTCCAATGCTACGGTTACATGCGTTGAGTCTCCTTTATATGTGACCTGTATGTTAAAAAGCAAATGCAAAACCATCATTTTCCCTTCAGAAGCAGGGAAAAGATCATATTTTAGCCATGCCACCCAGCACTTTTGCAGCTGTCACTGCTGGCGTTTGTTTTGCATTGAGTGTAGGTTCAGAGGAGAGGCGGGAGGAGAGAGATGAGTTGGTGCGGAGTGACTGATGAGTGGGTGGAGGAGAGGGGCAGAGGTAAACACTATTGCAATACAGTCTGGACGATGAGAGTCCCGTGTACACCCACACATGCACTCCCACGTACACGCACGAACTTGAACTTGGAAGCATGCAAACACACACGTCAAGTCGCACTCACGCAGATGCACACTACACACAGACTGTGTTTGAGGGCAGATTTAATCATGGTGACACCCATCTCGGAGAGCGGTGGTAGCAGCATGGCGGTGGCTGTAGCCGTCTCTGGATGCCCAGCGAGATGAGCAGTCAGAGCACTGACACATCTCGTCGCCACGTCAATTCCAATCAGTGGTGCCTGTCAGTCAACGTGCTGCGCTCACGGACTGACGCCACTGCAGAGCTGCCGTCTCAGCCAAATAAATGGCCGAAGCTGACCAATATTCTTTTGTAGCACTTATCCGCTCCTGATGTAAATACATGCTGCAAGTATGCAGTGACAAAATCAGAGTGAAAATACAGCTCGATTTATGGAGGCCTTGCGGGAGAAGCTCCCCTGCATTTGAATGGAAGTAGAGCTGGACCTTGAAGAGTAGACAGCAGGAAAATGTCAATATATATGTTTTAAGACAGGTTTCTAGACTCTATTAATCCATAGAGAATGCAGGAAGGTTTTTCATATCGTATTTGTACAGTTATTATTGCATTAGCAGTCAATAAACAATAATATGAGTCTACAGCCACGCTTGCAGCATTGTTAGGCTGTACTTAGGCACAGTGGTGCTTCGAACTAAATTGTGAGAAACGTGCTCACAACATGGATGTATAGAGAAATGGATACAAGCGGTTAACTCCCGGTTCAGACCTCCACTAACTTGAATGGCGATAAAATGATTCAGTCGTATGGCTCCTTTTGACTTCTATAATGTTATCAGAGCAAATAGTCCAAATCCCGATAATGAAATGAGTCATTTCACAGAAGTCATAACACTCAAAATATATATCTACTAATTTACAGATGTCTCTTTCATCATGTAAGTCCAAGTGAAAAAGTCTTTTTGGGCCCCTTGATGAACCCAGATGTTGTAGTTCCACAGTTTGGCTACTATGTAGACTTGGCTTCAACATCTGTCGCTATTCCTGTGGGTTTGGTTCACAGTGACAGTGCTAACATGCTAATATTTAGCAAATATATTATTTAGCATCTTCATCATTTTAGTAACGCATACTAGCATATTAGCACTAAACATAAAGTACAGCTTAGACTGATGGGGAAGTGATAGTTTGCTGGTATTTGCAAGAATTAAAAACATTATAATATCGACATAGTGATTGCCCGAGACAAAAAGTCAGGGGATCACTAAAGTTTTACAGTTTAACCTGAAGGGAACATGAGTGTGCGTCCTAAATTTCATGACAATCTAACTAACAGTTGCCAAGATATTTCCCTAAGAATTAAAAGTCAAAGTCAAGGTGGCACTAAATGAAAGTCAGAGGATCACCAGAGTTATTAAGATTCATCCTCTGGGGACCATGAATGTCTGTACAACATTTCCTGGCAATTCATCAAATCATTGCTTAGATATTTCAGGATGGACTAAAGTGGTGTACAGATTGACCATCAGACCCCAGAGCCATGCCGCCAGCATAAAAAGGTAGATCAAGATATATGACGCAAGGTGTTTCACTTTAATATGAGACAAGACAAAATGAGCGCGACCTGGGGTCAGTGTCCCAGAAGACAGTGCCGGTAATGACCCAGGCTGAGAGGAGAGCAGATCTCTACAGATCAAGGTGGAGCTGACGTAATCCCGACGGACGTGCCACGTTGAGCAGCATGAGAGACAAAACATGGCACGACATTAAACCCAGATCAAAGGGCCTGCTGTCTCCACCACGCAGCAGGTGCCTTCTGGGTCCCCCTCCACCATCAACAGGCGGCAGAAGCACTGTGTTACCCGCCCTCTTGACAAAACTCAAAAGCAGCAGCCTCGGCGCTAACACCTCAAAGTCACGGCAAAGTCAAAGTCAAGAGCCGGCAAGAGAAAAACGGAGGGAAGAAAACAAATCTTTTCTGAATGTCTTTGTAGTTCAAAAGACAGGAGTTGTCATTTTCTTTGAGCTCGCACTTTCAAATGTTTGATGCAGCGAATGACCTAAACCTTGAAGAAAGTGTGTCTGCTGAAAATGTATCCATCATGGCACGATGGGAGGGAGCGGGGGCGTGCTGAGGCTAAGATGAAGGCACCAGTTGATGTGCTGAAAGGGAGGGCTGTGAAAAGTAGCAACGAGTGCACCTGGACTAGATTTCAGAGCTGGGAGAACTGTTAAGAGGAGAGAAGAGAGGAGAAGTGTAGGTAAGGGCTAATTATAAAAATAAAGTGCCCCCATTATCCCGGTGCTGTACTGCCCTAGTGAACAAAGCTACAACAGATGGGGTGTCATGGGTAACTGTGCCAATGTGAGCCAAAGCCCTGGAGTGGATGGACTCTGGCAGGCCGCTGGTGGAGCAGCCCTGGCAAGAGGGAGGCACAGCTGCATATCTCGCCCTCAGACACATGTTGACAGTGTTTCTCTAGCCCTGCCTACACTAGTCAAGGTGAGACAGCATGACACGAGGGGAGAGGGAGGGAAAGAGAGAGGGAGAGAGCGCTCCACTATGATGGATAGCGCTCTCCATCCACCTCTCCTCTCTCTCCCTCTTAGAAGGCTGGTGACTTTCCAGTGAGGCAATTATCATTGCGGAATGCATAATAGCCTAATTAATTACAGGTGTCAACGCTGCCTTTGTTTCAGCATGGAGGAACATCATGCCAAAGCCGCATCCGCTAAAAGGAGCAGCGCTGATGAACGAGCCTTGAACCACGGCGAGAAGAGCGCAGCTGATGGAGGAACGCAACACTGTGGAGACGACTTGAAGTCTGCCAAACAATCCCGCGTCTGTTGCGAACAGAAGATGGATTGGAAACACATGGTGCAGAAATTAGGTCCATTATTTGCTTGATAAATCTGCTGTTTGCAATCGCAGTGCTCGGAGGAAGATCTCAGGTAGGCCCTGCGTAGGACGGCTCTGTGGGTAATTTGGTTCCAAGTAGCGGAGACCGCGGCAGTGTCGCTGGCAGCACTATCAACAATGAAACAGCCCCCTTACCCGGCGTTCCTTACAAACATGGCATATCATTTGTCCTGTCAGATTTGCCGATTTCATTCATTGTAGTGAGAAAGCCGGGAAGCAGACAATTGCCGGGGAGAGAGAAAAAAGACCTAACAGGACCTGCGAAGGAGAGAAGTGAATGATGGGGCGACTAGGGAGGAGAGACAGCACAGAGATTCCTGTTATTCTCCTCCTCAGCTAAACACAAGCATACATTGCTGCAGAACTTAATAGAACGTCACATTTAGTGTGTGAAAAGCGTGTGTGTGTACTGTACAGCGTGTGTGTCTGTCTATGGGGGGTCGTGGCGGCAGGCTGATAATCCCTCCACGCCCCCAGGCAGTGGGGGCTCATTGTAGAGTACATTGAGTCTAATAGGAGCGGGCGCTGAGGTTGTATGCAGCTCTCCCTGCTCCCACTGTGAGAAGAGTTTTACATAATTAATGACTGTTGATGTTTCCCAGGTAGTCGCCTGGCAAATTCACTCCAGACTCGGCTGCCACCATCGTCGGTTCCGCAGAGAATGAGCGACACCAGAACAGACAGCTTACATTACAGGCATAAATAAGGCAATTTTGTACAGTGTCTTCAGACATTACTGTGAGGGGGGTTCAGGGCCAACGATTCGACTTGCTTCAGAGAAACACTCAGAAAGAGCTTTTCTATGTCTCAGAGTCTGCTGAGAATTTGCGCTTGATGCGAGTAAAACTGCCTCCTTTAGTGTTTTTATAATTCTGTATGCTGCAGAGACAGAAGCGAGGCGCTTTTCAAGATAACAGTTGATGGCTCCAAACGGATGATCATCCACGTCTGCATGAATCCGTCTTATCTGGATGTCGATCTTAATACATGTGAGCCTGGTGGTCTGGGTTTGTATGTTCCAGACCTCTGACAGTCTGCTGAGGCCTTGGGGCTGTGCACATATTGCTGGGAGGCAGTCCACATCCACACTGGAGCATGTTAAATTAAACATTTAAACACGACACCAAGGGAAGGCTATTTTTTACTGCTCTCGGCCCACTACTCATTATTAATTTGTAATAACCTTTAAGGCTTTTTGATGTCATACATATTTTACAGAGAGATATCACTCCCAGCCAGACTGGAGAGGGCCTGTCGATGACAGATCACCAGAGTGCCACCGAAATGTGCCTTCATCTGCTATAATTAGGACCAGGTGAGGGTTAAGAGTGATCTTTGGACTGCGTGTGCATGCATTTGTCCGTACACCAACTCGCACACTAATGCATCAGTGTGATGACACGATAGCAACCAAAGATTAAACAGTGGAGTGCCAAAAAGATGAGAATGGACAGGAGACCAAGGATTTTCCCAAAATTATGTTCCACAAAAAAAGTGCGCAACATCTTTCTGGCAGTGACCTGACCATCATTTTAAAACCCGTTAGGGATTTATGAATGCACGATGTAAAGGAGTTCATTTCAGCTGCATAAATCAGATGAGTGGTTGAACATTGGGGGACAAGGGGCCACATTAGCACCCCGCTCTCTGTCTTCTTCATATTTGTCTGTTAGAGGGCTGGCCAAGGCCCATCTTGCTCCTGCTCTGCTGGGAGGCCCTCCGTGCCCGCTGGATGCCAGCCTAAAGCTCATGTACACTGGTGCCAACACGCCACTAAAAGCTGTAAAACAAATGAGCTCTGTTTGGTTAATGTACACTGATTGACCTCTGCTGCCAGGCATTTGATGTCATGATTGTAATGACCAGCTTTCCCGCCTGATGACTCATATACAATGTGACAGGCGCGAGGTGGCATTTCAATTTGAGTGAATGAGGGCTAATCAGATGAGATCCCTACAACAGCAAGAGCTGATGTTGTTTTCAAACGTATATCTAAGAAACTATTGTTGAAATGACAGCATTTAAAATGTATTTGATTAATATTTCTTAAAGTGTCAGTCAAAAACGTTGATACCTTTCATGATATGTTATGTGGTTTTGTTTTTTTTACTTTGTCCAGGTTTTCAGATAACAGTTTCTGAAATTTCTGCTTCCTTCCCACTAAAATGGAAGGAGACATAGTACTGAATAAATAATTAGACTACAAAACTCAGTGGTTTTCCCGATAAAAAGCAATGTCTGCTTGTGACGTTTTGTCACATGGTGCAGGTCTATTAGCTGTGAACAGTTCTATCAAAGACACTTTCCCTTCTCAGGCTGTTCTTCTCTTGACTTGTGTCTTTCAAGTTCTTCTCAGAGGCCTTAAATGGACAGTTCAAAAATATATATTTTAATTTAGACTGTTTTGGTGTAAATTTAGTTTAATACCTGACAAGAATTCAAATACAGTAGTTAAAGAAAAACAAAAAAAACAAAAAGACATATGACATTGTCAGGGATGACACGATAAAGTCAGAGGCTTATTTCCATCGTGGTCCCTGATGTTCTGTCAAACCTTGCACTAGACAGCAAGATGGAGACGGACATACAACAGTAAAAGCGGGAAACCCTCGACCACAGCGCGGCAATCCCAACAAAGGAACCCACCCAAAGATGTACGTACATGTCAATAAAAGACAGCAACATATATATGTACATTCTTTGTTTTGTTTTTCAGAAATAAGATTGTTATTTGTAAAATGACCAGTTGCCGAGTGTTGAAGATATCAGCCTTAAAGATGTCTGCCTTCTCTCCAACATGATGGAACTAGCCAGCACAAAGCATGTGGTGCTCAAAGCACTGAAAAAATCCATTTCAAAATCCCTTTTTTTTTTAATTTACCAAACTACACCCTCCAACTGTATCACCGCGCAGGGAGAAGCGTGCATCTACTCATGGACGAAAGGCTTGCTTGCTCATGCTCGTGACAGACCTAAAGATTACTGGCGTCCTTGGCTGAGCTGTAACGTCAGCTAGCTCTTGTCCATAAATGGATGAATGGATGCACGCTTACTGGCTGGCTGTGGACAGGTCATAAGTTTTTCAAATTTTTTTTTGCACTTTTTGCTATTCATGGTTCTGAGAAACTGGGACATTGTTTCTGGAGAGACATGCTGTTTCTGACGTATAATTTTTTTCTTTTTTTTATGTTGTGATTTCCACCATAAAAATTCTTGTCACATTCACTGTGTCAAGGTGGACACAGAAATCACAGAAATATATATTTTAAAACCTGGGCAAATAAAACCAAATCTAGTACGGTGAGTCACATGGTAGGGCACCTCTAGAGGTGAGAAGTATATTTGTCATTTTCATGAACTGACCCTTTACAGGAATTGCCAGGAGTGCTAAAGAATTTTTTATGTTTCACAATAACCATTCTTCTTGTTACATCATGAAGCAGACATTCAGGGGCACTAAATCAATCTTAAGAAGCCTCAGAAACAACTCTTCAGCAAGCTTTATATATAGGATCTGACTTTAGTGGTTATCTATTGGATGCTGAGCGTTACATAACCCTCCATATGCTCAGAGTGTAGGACAATTCCGTACGGGTTATAAATAAAGAAACCTGACGCACGGCTGCAGCCACTGTGATTTGGGCAAGTTCTCACATGGGATGTCATAGTTCTGCAGTGCTAGCCCCACTGCTATTTCAGGCTCTGCCTCATTAGAACATCCGCCGTGAGTGAACAAAAAAAAAAAAACAAAAAAAAAACCCCAGACTGTACAAAAGACATTTCATTAGGAAAGAGAGAGTATGAAGGGAACATTCACCCTCCAAGCCATACAGCATTCTGGGCTAACTGTACGCAATGCTACATTAAAAGGTGAATGCATTGTGGCACACACACATGCAGATGGTGGGGTGTAGCCAGGTATGCTATGGTGCGGAGATCTGTGTCACATGGTCCCACAAGGAGGAGGTCTGCAGGTCTTGTTGACAGGGGCACAAACACGCAACCTGCCACAATGACTGCAATTACCCCCACATCCACTGCTTTCAGCAGCGGAGTGTGTGTGTGTAAGTGTGCGAGGGGGGAAGTGAGGGACGGGACATGCGATTATGCATGTAAGTGTGACTTCTTGCATGAGAGAGGAGGGAGAGAAAAAAAATAGACATTATTGCGTGACTGCCCGAACCAGCTTCTATGATTGTGTGAGTGTGTGTGTGTGAGAGCGCGCCTGTGGAGGCCCTCTCACACCACAGCGGCTGGCTAATTTAGTTAGGGAATAGCTGGCTGTCCTTCAGGTGAATGGACAGAGATTGGTCTCAATATGAGATGTAATAAAACAAGCCCATCACTGGATCTCACCGCACCTTCGGCTGTCCTTCACATGTCTCGCCAGAAGAAGACACACGCCCACAAACACACACACGCTGACACACAAACACAGACGACCCAAGGAGGCCTCCAAGGTTTGCTATTTTGAAGAAGACCATCAAACCTACATTGCTTTTTCAGTTATTTTAGCCAACATTCTCTTTATATATATATATATATATATATATATATATATATATATATCAATCACCTATTGCCATACCTCAACAGAGTTAATCTATGTAAATTGAAAAGTGCAGTATGAATAAAGGTTATAAGTTTATTTATTATATAAAGTCTCACATCCTTCTTTAACTTGTCTGCTGCTGTTATCTACACCTGCTTCTTTGTAATGGATTTACATGAATTGATAGAATCCATGTAATTAAAGAAACATGGACAGGACAGGAAAGATGGTCTCTTCATAAAACTGCTCTGTTAATGCAGTAGGAAGACAAAAATACTTTTGAAATTGGTGCTTTATGACCAGAGAAAACAAAAGAACAGGCGTTTGCTCAAGAGGCAGAAAACCTACAAACTACCGGAATGCACTGTACCGCATGAGACTAATAAACACTCCCGCTGGTGGGTGATGTAATGTGAGTGTGGTCGGTTTGACACAGGAAGCGATCTAGAAAAATACAGTCAGACATTGCACTAAAATATGTCTGAAAACATTTTAGGGAAAAAAGAGACAATGCAATAACAGAATCTTGGTTCATATTTGATCAGCACACTGCCTAGTTTTAGCAATTCATTCCAGTGCTTTCAGCCTCCAGTTTTCACAATACAGAAAACAGTATGGCGCCCACTTCTTGTTTACAGCAAAATAGTACACAGAGACATTAAAATGTATTCCAGGCCAGAGAGAGGCAATACAGTCAGAGAATCTTAGTTTATATTTGATCAGCACTGCCTGGTTTTATTGTTTATTCTGAGTTTGTTCTGAGTTTGAGAGAGAAGGGGAGGGTCTCTTTCAATCCACGTCTAAACTCTTTGTGTCTGATGGTGTGCATTAAAAAATTAGGAAGTCCAATCTGTGGTTTAAGCAACAGCCCTAGAGCCAGCAAAAACGCCATTCAGCATATTTGAGCTGAGCGATGAGCACTGGTAAGATGAAGGGAAGTTTACAATTGTTCATTCACACACACCACCCACATCGGTATGATACAGAGCTGGTTGAAAATCTGCAAAGAAACCTTTAAAATATCAAAGTAAAAACACTCAATATGCAGAAAAAAAATGCCACTTCAAGTAATATTTAATTACATGTCACATTACCAAATTATTGATAATGATGCATGAATGTGTATGTGGGATTTTACTGTTGTAGCTAATTTTAACTATTTCATATACGTTAAGTCTTGTCTACTGACTCCCCTGGGGCTTGGCCCCTGCCAAAAAGTCAGAAAAAAACTAAGTTCTGCGACACAAATGTATACACATTTTTTGGATTCTCCTATAATCTCTGCTTTTTTGAGATATTGAGCAAGTCTACCTCTGAACATTTTATTTGAAGCAAAGCCCCTGAGAATTTCAAAGGGGAAAACACTAGTAAAACCCCTTAAAACTGACATCTGTGACAAGGGGCTTCAACTAGACTCTACCCTTTTTGTAACTTTTCATAAGCCAAACCACTGATTTAATCTTTACCAGTCTGTTGTGTTTATTAACAATATATGTTTTAATGTAAGACCTTATATGAAATGTAACTAGTAACTATTGCTTTCACACAAATGCAGTTGAGTATAAAGTACAATGTTTCCCTCTAAAATGTAGCACAAGTATAAAGTAGCATAAAATAGAATACTCTTGTACTTAACTAAGGTACAATTTGAGATACTGCATGTTGGTCTCATTCAGAGAGTCCTCAGACCTCCATATCTCCTGTATCCTAAGCGGGTAACAGAGCCTCTCTGTAAGACTGGAGCATGAGTTGAGCTCTGTGATTCCACTTGTCCTCCTGTATGGCTGCAGCTGACTCTTGCTCCTTCCTGCCAACTGCTAGCATCCAAAGCCTGGTGACCAGCAGCTTTTTCCCTTCGGCTGTCCCCTCAGCCGTACTCCAGGCTGGGACCGCCACTCCTGAACAAGAGCAAGAGCTCTCCCACTAAATCCACCGAGACCCAATTACGGGGACGGCAGGAGAAATCACGAGGAGATGCAAAGTTACTTTGCTTTAATTGAGGATGTGTTTAACACTCTCCTCAGGCCACCATGGCCACTTTATGTCTTGGATGAAGCAGAGAGCCCTGCAGTGGGACTTTAAAACATATATCTGTTTGTGACAAAGGCAAAGAACACTCTGATGTGTGGGCTTAGATATTAAAGGGCGGCGGGTGTGATGTAGGACGTCGTATTTCCAGTGTAAAATAAGAATAAAACAAGCAGATCTCTTAAAAGTGTAAAAACACATTTGATTTGTGTTGAAGAAGCAACACTTTAATGTGGGGCGTACATCAGAGGAGATGCGCCCCTCCCTGGTAAGAGAGTTATTTCACTTGCAGCTGCTTGTTTTAATAGAGCCACATGTTAATTAGTATTGTAGTTAATCCCATATTACAGAGACCCAAACTGTCAGGTCATATTATAAACAATCGGTCCTAATGTTCGTGCATGTGACATTTGGAGCTGCTATCTCTTCTAGCAAAATGTTCCCTAGGTACTAATTGGCCTACTTTACGCTGTCTTTCTTTGAATTGCCAGTTTCTTTATCATTTAGGATATTAGCCTTGACAAGCATCATCCCATATACCATAGGCCCACTAAAAGTGTAGAGAAGCTGCATCTTTTTTTGCAGCGGGACAGCAGAAATGGGAATAAATGATTTACACTCGCATGTAATACTGCAAGATCTACCTTCATGGGATATTAAATACAATTTGAAAGAAGAATAAAAGTTCAAACACTTAGCCAGCAGCAAAGTGAGTGTAACTTTTCTCCGCTTGCATTATTTAAGATAGGCTCCATCATTTTATCAATCTATCGATCTCCCACCAGAAAGATGAAAATGGAAAAATAATGAGGCCGATGAATGCTGTGTAAAGAACATCAATGTGCAAAATTTAATTATCTGTGCTGGAAAGAGAAGGAAAATGTGTCGGCTGTTTTCTAAAACAAAAAAAGTGGGAAAAAAAGGAGCAGTTAATATTTTTCCCTCTCTGCATATTTTAATTACCAGATCAATCATAACTACGTACTGCAGTACTGCAGAGAAAAGAAAATTGCAAGTCTAAATGAAAAACAATAGATTTGCTTTAAAGTCTTCGCTCTTTTGAAGTCTAAATTAAAATTTCAGGTGCCTTAACAAGAGCCTTCTTCAGAAAGTTATGATATTTAATTAGCGTGTTTAGATTTTGCTGAAATTAAACTTCACAGCCGAGCATCATGTGAAATGAAGACTGGTATTCCCGGGCTTCGGCGGGGGGGAAACACCACAGATGAACAGAGGGAATTAAATCACTTCGGCACATGAGGGCTGTGTATCCTCTGACAGAAGCTTGTGTTCTTTTGACTTGTGCTGCCACTGGCTTGATCTGAGGCTGGGTCTCGGTGTTCAATGGAGCGGAGAAACAACTTTGCTCTCTGACTGTGTCTGTGCGGCTCTGATTCTGTGCCTGAAATCAGAGAATCGCGCCGTAGAATTGGCGGAGCAGCTCTCCCGTTCCGCCTTTTCCTCCTCGCATGAGCTTTTCCTGGTTGTACGAGCACTGATGTTTATTTCTCCTGGCATGTCCTCGCCGGCGCTGAGCCACCGATTTCACACATTTTTATTGGCTAATTTGACTGTGCTCTTGCCAGCAGCTGAGAGTGAGCCAGGAGTCGGAGAATCTCAGAGACACTGCTACTGCTAGTGTTGCTGCTCTCTGACTTAGGATGCCTGGAGGGAGCAGAGGAGGGAGGCTCTCACCTGTCTCATAACAAGTAGTTGACCATGTTAGACTGAAACGAGCTGGGTCTTAGAAACTGCCTCTTAGATTAGTTACTGTCTGCTGCTGGTGAGTGTCTGTTTGGTGAGGGGTCAGGAGGGGAATGTGATTGCCTGTCTCTTAAGGTGACAGGGGTTTAGAGGAGCGGATGTACACCCAGTCAGACGCCCAATAGGAGCAGTGCAGTCGGCGCTATGCGTGCGTCCATCCTCAAACATGGCTAACATTTGCACAGCAGCGGCAGTCAGGCGTGACGTCTCCGGGCTCTGAGGTTTGTGCTGTCAGGACGGTAGAAATTAAACCTGGCACTGCAGAGCAGAATGTGCTGAAACTCATCAATTCCACATGGCTAGAGAGCCAAGTGCCTATTTATAACATCCCCCCCCCCTCTCTCTTCTTTACCTGGTGTGCATCCCTGGCTCTAAACACGCATCCGTAATGATGAATACACCCAACTGGGATGCTCCGACAGGGCATCAGTCAGGACAGGAAAACAAACACGCCAACACACACACACACCATCAGATCACAGCACAGCAGAGGAGGGATAAGACTGACACTGGGAAGGCTGATGGAAAGGTTGAGGCGTCTCAGCATAAAAACACCCAGCAGAATCACAACAATCAGTCACCACGCAGGAAACAAACAAGGGCAGTCAGATATATTAAACTTCTTCAAAAGGCCCAATCTGGAGCTGAAATATGGCGCACCGCTGGTGAAATACTGCCACCCAAATACTGTTTTTTTATGTAGTCATTTACTGAATTGATGACTTTTTATTTTAAAAGTAACTGTCTGAGCCTCTGAAAAACAGACTGATGGCATTTTGCAGGAATTCTTGAGTTATACATTTGTGTTTGGATAGAAAAATGTGCTCACGTTAATGTCGTCTGCAAACACTGGAGACAAAAACAAAATATGCAGGTCGAGTATTATCGTACTATTTTAGCTTTTTACTCAAAGATATCTTCGACATTTCCATTTAAAGCTTTAAAGCAAGATAACTGTAACCGTAACTGTTAAAAAAAGAGCAAGACATTCTTCCTCTTACAATTGAAAAGATATAGTCATGAGAGATAAATGCACTGCTGCTCTATTCATTACACTGACAGACCAGTAGCATGTGGTGGCTAGTGTTAGCCAGAGTTGGGACCAAGTCATTATTTTGCAAGTGTCAAGTCAAGTCCCAAGTTCTAAACCTCAAGTTCTGAGTCCTTAAGAAGTCATAATGTCACTTCATTAAATGTAGTGCCATTTTAACAATATATTACATATATTATTTACAAAAGTCATGAATCCTTTCAAACATTTGTACTTATTCATTAAAACAAGTTTGTTAGAAGCTGTTGCATCTCCATCTGTAACTTTCTTCAAGCACATTTTGCATACTGCAGTTCGTCTTTTGTTGATGACTGCACAGTTTTTGTTTGCAATAAAAATATCTTCAGTATCAGTTTTTCAACTGGCGCTCAGTTATGTCACGTTAGTTCCTCATGGCTCTCTCTTGCAACTTGATTGGATGCTATTTGATTGGTTCAAACAAAGTGGATCTGGGGAATTAAGTGTCGACTTGCCGGCAATAAATCGTGTCTGTGTCAGTGGATTAAGGAAATGAAGAGAAATTAATTGATTCCGACACAACTTTTAGATAACATACTTTTAAATCTCTGGACTGGGGATAAGGCATCAAGTATTTTCAAGTCAAAGTCTTTTTTGATTTTCTCAAGTCAAGTCTGAAGTCATCAAATTTGTGACTTAAGTCTAACTTGAGTCAAAGTCATGTGAGTTCACACCTCTGGTGCTGGCTTAAGCTTGCTGATATATTTGACCACTGTAGTGCTTTTTATAGTCTGTGTTTATTTATCGGAAAACAGGCAATGTACCGACTATTCATAGTTAAGATTAAGTTAGATACTAACATGCATGCTGTTTGGCTGTGTCAAAATCACTCTCTAGTTATTAATTCTCTTATATTGCCCAGTTTCTTTTTTCCTCTTGTCTTTGTAAATTCAGTGGAGTCCACAGACTGTATAAAATAGTGGACTTAGCTACTGTGATATCACCCGCTGGTTTGTGGGCTCCTGTTTTGAAGCCTCGACTTCGGCTCTTCGGCCACCGGCATCTTAATTTTTTGGAGTCAGAAGTGACAAGAGGTTAGAGCTGTGGATGAGCGAGGCATGGATCTGACTCAGAGGCGCCTCACAGACAGCATGTCACTAAAGTGGCCCCTAACCCTTAAGTATGTGTAACTTTAGGCCTTAATCAAATGTAAATGGTGACTTGTATAAAAATTCTCCCCCCTACAGTTGTCATAAACAGGAAATTAGCCCTTGAGACCAAAACTGTTTTTTGTACCAGGCTGTAAACATGTTTATTTTTGCTGTAAGATTGGACATTTTAACATGGGGGTCTATGGGGACTGAATCACTTTTGGAACCATCATCAAATAGCCATTCAAAGAACTGCAGTTTTTAGCCCTTTTGCGTTGGCTCCATTTTTCAGTCTCAGAGGTTGCTGCTTGAAGTCATACAGTTTTGAGAGATTTTTTTTGTTGTAGCTGAAACATTAGCAATACCTGCTGATGCATCTTTGTCTCAATTTGCACTGCCTAGAGCAAATTTCCATCTATTCACGTGCACGCAGCTCTCTGAATTGAGTTTATAGAAAAATCGGACCACGTCATAACTTCACTGTGTTTAGCCTACACAGGTGTTTTAGCACTTATTATTTTGTAATTGTCACTTGCGGCCACAGTGGCCACTGTTCAGCAAACGTGACATTGACTCTCTTTCAAAAGTGTTTACAAAAAATCGGGTCAATAAACCGTTATTATAACAAGTAACAAACTGAATGTAAAAAAGGAGCTAATTGTAAATAGTCTGCTGAATGGTCTGGGTAAAATGGATCTGTGAAATTAAATAAAAAAGCTGCACTGCCTTTAAAATGCAACAAAAAAGCCTTTGACTGAGCTATTTGTTCATTTGTCAATGTATGGACTTAGATGAGAAGAAGTATCAGAGGTAAAATGGACAGCCGTACAATATTTGATCCAATATCCACATATAAGCTTGTTCGTCTTTGACTAATCATAATCAATATGAGTCAACTTTAAAGTAATAAAGAGTGAAACAGTAAGTGAACAGAAGTGCATCGAGTTTGGGTCAAAGCAGCTTTTCTGCACTGATGTGGAGAACAGGCGAGGACATTCACCCTCTGGAGATGCAGAGGACGTAAAAGACTCAAGGAAGGTATTATCTAATGTCCAATTACACTCCCACTCCCACGCCCCCCCCCCCCATCCCATTTCTTCCCCTCTGCTCTGTCTCTCTCTCCTCTCCTTACCTTCCTGCCTCCCACCTTCCTTCCCTCTCCTTAGTATGAAGAGGACACAAGTGATAAACCAGGAGCAGAGAGCCGCTGGTTTACATGGCCCTGGAGCCCATTATGTTCCCTACAATAGGCTGGAGGCCTGGACGTGCTGTGAATAGGTAATGGCCTGGAGATCCTGGGCCTGGCCTGCTGCTCAATGAGCCTGAGACAGCCGAGCAGGAGACAGGCATTAGAGATACCTCGTCAGCCCAGTGTGGAGCAGTCTGGTCATAGCCGGGGGGGAGGCAGGGGAGGATGGGAGAGTGGGAGTGAGTGAGAGGTGTAGGAGGGTGTCGTAAATGCCCCTTACATAAGGTAGGGCATGAATAATAACACAAAGGGAATATTCAGATGTAACTGTGAGACAGGGATCTGGTTTATTGGCACAGAAATATCAGCCTTTAGTGTACAATATACATAGAAATCAAAACTTGCTTGATTTTTTAAAACTATATATAGTCTCGAAGCAGCTTTTGTATCACACAGCATGACTCTGCTGCTCACTTGCTCCGACCCCATCTTCCCAAGTTAGCCATCCACTCAAGCAATCTGTACCTAATAACCGCGAGGTTTAGCCCATGATGAAGATCTGTCTTCATTGAGCTGGAAAAGCTGTAGCGTCGCCGAGCATTTTTCCTAACGGCGCAGTCCCTCATCTATGAAAGTGCCATAGAGCCCCTCAGACAATTAGGCAGGGAAAAGCTTTATGACCGTTAGACTCACTCAGTGAGCGGCACTCTCACCGCCAGCACCGCCAGGAGCGCTGGCTCGTGCAGAAAGGTAATTACGGAGCCTCTCATAATGACACGGAGGAAGCTTGCGTCATAACACCCACAGCCTTTTATCATAGCGCTGTAATTAATTATCATCC
Source organism: Epinephelus cyanopodus (assembly GCA_026686955.1). Classification (NCBI taxonomy): domain Eukaryota; kingdom Metazoa; phylum Chordata; class Actinopteri; order Perciformes; family Serranidae; genus Epinephelus; species Epinephelus cyanopodus. The sequence continues at coordinate 9,798,125 of CM048921.1, forward strand.
TTTACTCTTTGATTCATTCCACTATTCATAACATATTCATACATTCAAGAGAAATTATCATTTCCTTCAGGAATTAATCAAAAGGAGGAAGAACTGGTCGTCTCTCGATGGATGATCAAAGACGGTGTTTGCCTACCTCGCTGCATGGCGGGCGAGCTCAGGGCAAGGCACTGTGGGCACTGAACACTCTGCTGTGTTAGTCTATGACTCTGGACAAATCATCTGCAAGATACTTTATACAAGTGCATTTAGGTTGAAAACACAGCTGCAAATGTTTCTGATAAATGAGAGGTAAATGGATTTGACAATTTTAACAGTCTGACTTGTGTTGCATATTATCCCCAATTTCTACTCTCAATATCCAGCTGTCTGTACTGTCTGACAAGGTTAATGATAAATAAAATTTAAAAAAGGAACACAAAGTTGAATTTGAATTGTCTTCTGTCTTCCTTTCCTGAACTTAAGAATTCAGGCTTATAGGTGACAAGCAGCCATTTTGAGATCTCTTTACTCAGTTTCATAGAGTTGAAAAGCTGCTGTATAGTCAAAATACCTCCCGTGCTCTCATAGAAAACAACAACATACATAAAAACATTGTCTTCCCCCACATCATCACTTCCCAACCTCAGGGGAAGAAATGGCACAGTTAGACTCATAAACAGGTGTCCACCGGCCCCCAGTTCGCAGCACTTTAATAGCTGTTTGATGTTTTTGATGTCTAGTCAGCTCGATCGTACCTTGCTGCTTGATAATGAGGGCCAATAATGATTCCTGAGCTTGAGGGGTTAATGGTATGTAACCGGCAGAGCTGCTAATTACACGTTACAAACTATTTATCAGAATCTCCATCTGCGCAAGCACCACAACTCTCATTGTGCACGCTAAATTACTCCACGGATTATCATTGTAAAGCAAGTTTCAGTAATTAGGGACCCATACTGCTGTTTTCTTTTTCGGAGAGCACCAAACGACATCAAGAGGAGAGGAGAAAAAATAGAATGACTGGTTAATTTGGGCCTGATATTCAGATTGGTACAGGCCGGATGTGAGGAGGAATCTGCCTCTCCCGAAGAAGAGAAAAAAAAAAAAGGCTACAAACATACAAGAAATCCGTCACTGTTCCTTCTTTTTTTCCACCTCACAAAGGTTTATCCTGAGGGGAGTTTAAAGTGAGAGGGAGGTGTAAATTGCATGGAGAAGCTCACATAGTCTTGGTGAGACTGCGTTCTGTACGTTCAGATGGCAGCAAGCGCTTGTGTGAAAGTTGTGTGAACAGTGCAGTCCGACGGGCCCGTCTCTCCAGCGATCGGTTATTTGAGAAATAACTGTCATATCCCTCAGCCCCAAAGGTGTGCCTGAGACCATGGAGACATGTACCATCTCCTCTTCTTCTCCTCCGTAAATTTTTATTAAAATTACCTTCATTATAAGACAGTGTTCATTATAAAACCAAAAACGCCGGTCTCCCAGGGCCCTGTGGATTAATAAGGACAGCGGTGTATTTTAAGCCGTAAACTCAGCTCCTCACTGTCCTTAATCTCCTTCCTACTTCACAAGGCCAAATTAACACCTCTCCTCAGCTCTGACGGGACCTCATTAGCAAACTTCCAGGGAAAGAAAGAGGAGAGCAGAACGAAAAAGAGGAGAAGAAGGAGGGAAGCGACCAATGACAGCCACCAGCTCTGGGATTAACCCTTTCTCCTCCTCCAGCTCCTCGGAAAAAACTAGGTCGGCAACGTGTTTCTAATCAGTCGCCTGGTTAGCGATAATTAGAAGGCGAGATTGGACGGGAGAAGAGAGAGAAAGTGGGTGGGGAACATTGAAATGAAAAAGAAAAGAAAGAGAACCTGTCATGTCGCAAACACTTCAAAGGAGCCGACTTCTCCTTTAGAAGTGGCATGATGAGGGTCCAAATACCATGAGGCACTCCTCTGGGCCTCCGAACTGGGAGGAGGAGGGGGGGGTGGAAACGAGGACCCAGTTTTTTCTCACATGTATGCATCCTCACACACACACACACACACACACACACACACACACACACACGCCAGGACTATCGTTCACCACCTGTACAGTGCAGCTGCAGGGGAGCTTTAGTCTATCCCAAACCACACAGCCAAACAAGCACATGCAACTCCACCTTCTCCTCACATTCTCCCCCTGCAGCAGCAGGTCGAGGTCCCACAGCTTACACTGAGGTCGTGCAGACTACCGCTGGGTAAAGTTCACGAGCCTCCGCAAGCTGTTTGACATTACCAATAAGGTCAAAGTGTATCAGAAAACACCAGAGGATTATATTATTATGGTGTGCTGAGTTGCTCGCTGCACCTCGAGATCAAAAAATAGCCGAGGCTTTTTCCACCGCAAGCTGGCTTACTTATCAATGTGCAGAACATAAGCTTGTGGAAGTTACACAAGAGAGACCAAGAGGTACCCAGAGAGGCCCGCAGCTAACAAGGAAAAAAAAAAATCATCGCTCATTATCAGCCATCTATTTTATCTACTATGAAACATCTCGAGACTCCCAGTTGTCAGACATCAATGGTGCTTAAATTAATCCTGTGGGTTCCTGTTTGCACAATAAAGATATGGAAGGGTGCTTCTGATATTTGTGCGACTTTACAGTTGGAGTAATTGAATTAGCGCACAAATCAACCACAGAGTATTGCGGAGTGTAGTATTGAAGAATGTGATAGCTCCTGCCAGGGAACACGGCTGCTTGGGCATAGTCAATTATAAAGCATTAAAAAGAATCTGCCAATAATCACTTCCAAGAGAACTGAGCAATCCATGCTGAGTGTTCTCATGTTTACCGATGATAGGGCTTTCAGGTTAGCACTGAGCGGGAGTTTAGAGGGGAGAGCGAGACTGAAAACATATTTGTGGTATCATTTCCATAAGCCTTTGCTTTGCGGACCATAACGCAGCTCACAAATGTGATTTATGACCTTGGTTTAATGGCTGGAGCAGAGTCTTGGTAGGTATCAGATGACTTTTTCAATATGGCGACGTCAGAGGGGGCACGGTGAATGCACCATCACAACAGGAAATGAGGGCTTGTCTCAGCCAAGAAAATATGAGAAGCCAGATATCTGATCATCTAATGGCAGATAGATGCTACTTCACTTTGACAGAAAAGGCATCAGTCAATAAGCAGCAGATGAGCAGCACGAAAAGTATGCCGTGGATTCCTCACCCTATCTATCAAATCATTCATTCCAGGGGCACACTGATCTGCACTGGTCAATGTACATAGAATATCCAGCAGGAGTGTCTCTGGTGTCAGTAAATGAGAATGCGCAGCAGAAAAGGCTTAGGAAATCATCAATAAAAATGATACTTAGCGGTTTCCAGATTTTCTATGTTTTATTCTGCAGAATCTGTAAATGTTTCATGTATCTGTAAAATGCAAAGACATGGACTCACCTGGGCCTGGAAACTCTTGAGAACAGGTGCCACCATCTCCCGGACTTCCTATGTACAAACCAGAAAAATAAACTCAGTCTCAGCATTTTCTATTTTTCAGACGCTCCACCTGTTTAGGAATCAGATTGGCCCCAGTGAGGCACAAACAGCTCCATAAGAAACAGGAGTGGAAAGCTTTAATGTTAATGGATTCTCTCCATAGCTCCTTTTACACTGTGTGTGTGAGTGAGGTATGTTGCTATGGGGTGTGGGTATTAGTGGTTAAACCTAAAGGGTTTGAGTGGGCATGTTTAAAAAGTGGGGCTTTCCAGTAGCTTGCGTTAGAGCTCAGAGATCCAGACTTGTGCGAGCTCCCACAGCCTCAGGTAAGGGGATTGTGCTGCCAGTGGTGACAGCCTGATCCTGTCTTAAACGCCTGTATTATACTGACAAGATTACAGCACCACACTACATACTCAGACTGAGATAGGCAGGCAGCATAGCCACAGCAAATAGCCCGAGGGCTCATTTATAAAATATAAAAAATATTCTCTTTGACTGTAGCTTAGATGTCAATGGATGATCATTTCAAAGAAGATGATAAAAAAGGACAAAATCATATCTGTATCATTCATAGATTTAGCTTTTCATGTATTCAGCTCAATCCACCTTAATTGCCATTTTGCCTTACAAAAGTAAGGTGGAATGAGGTCTGGGCTCATTCGAAATGTAAAGCACTAGAAAATAAAGAAAAAGCACAGTGATGCACAGACGGCAAACATAAAATACTCTTCCTAATGTGGTCTTAAAACTGTAGTGTACATCAAATAATAAACAATGTCACACACAATTTTGCATACTATAGTGTAGTCATATAGTATTATTTCTGCTACAGTATTAACTATAAAAAGCTGGCATATTAATTGATCAATTGCAGCTGCCAGGTACTTAAAAGTGCTAACTTGGATGACAGATGCAATGATGTTGCCAGCAAAAGAACTTCTCACTTAAGTTGAGTATAAACTTTGGTGATGAGTCCAGCTCAGGGAGGTGGAGTACAGACGGATAATGCTCTAAGCAGCACCACTTTGCATATCTGCATGTCTACTTAGTCACTCTTCTTGTGTAAGCATAAAACGTCTATGTTCTTGGAATATTTGAATATTGTGCACTGCTGACCAGGTGGAGGGGTGTATAAGGGGGTAGTGGAGAACATTTAAGGGAAGGTTTACATTTTTTTCAAGTCTGTCTTAAAGGAATAATTCACTCCCTAAATAGTGTGTATTGTATATCAGTAACTCACACCATGTTACGTCGAATTCATGAAGAGAACTTTTTCTCGCATGCCAGTGAAAAAAGAATACAAAAATGGCAAAAATTCTTGTTGAATGGAAGTCATAGGGGGCCACATTTAACAACAGCAAAACTATAATAAAACATTCATTTCCCACACAACTCGTGCTGTATAATCAAAGTCTCATTTATTCAGTCATATGCTCAGTACTTCCCAAAAGCATGCATTTGCACGAAACCCTTGCAATTTAAAACACCTCCGCATATGTAGCTCGGGCCCACTACTTATCTGTGAATGAGACTGTTTCAGTGGAAGTGTTTGAAATATTACAGTTTAGCAAAAATGCATGTGTTTGGGAAGTACTGAGCATACGACTAGATAACTTGGATTATACTGCATGAGTTGTGCGAGAGTTTGTAAACAAATGTTTTGATATTGTTTTTGTTCTTAATTACAATCCCCTAGGACTCTGATTCATCATGAATTTTCTCAGTTTTTGGATTCTTCATTCACAAAGTTTTCTTCCTGATTACGACATACCACAAATGGTCACTTGGGGTGTGAAGTAATCCTTTAAGATAGTAATCATGCGCCCATATGTACACAGAAAGAGTCACAGGGTGCTGTAGATGTCACTCCTGTTTACACTGGCCACATAGAGCTCCCTTATTTTAAGGTCTACTGTGTAGGATTTAGTTACATCTAGCAGTGAGGTTGTAGATTGCAACCAACTGAAACTTCACCTGTGTGTCGAGTGTGTAGAAAACTATGGTTCAGACGCAAAAACACAAATGGCCCTATATAGAGCCAGTGTTCGGTTTGTCTGTACTGATCAAGTGCAGAAACAACATGGCGGAAGATAATATTCAGCATAAGACACATTTTCTAAGCTGCAGCAGAGGAGAAGTAACACATTTTGTACCAAAAAGACCAATTTTGGAAGACTCAATTTGGCCCACTCAGACAGCTGAAACCTCATATTAGCTTGGGCTGAACTTTCGAATGCATGTTTGCAAAGAACGAGGACTGTGGATTTTGTGCCTTATCCCTTTCATTGGAATCAGAAAGAGATCTCTTCACAGCCAGTATTGTCAAGGGAAACAATTACAGCGACCAAGTGCTTTTTCAATGGACTCTATGTAAGGGCTCTTGAGCACTGTTTTAAGACAAATTTTTAAAAAAGGTAACCTGTCCTTTAAAATTTAAAAATGCACAGTTTTCATCTCTTAGAACTCATTTTCTACATTTGTCTTCACACAAAAAAAAATGCTATAGTCATGTTTGAGGGCTGGTGCAACGGGGGGCTCCTCTTCATTAACATTCATCAGATTGTGTTTAGTCCTGCTCCTCACGGGTTTCCAGAGACACCTGTTCTTGTTGCACCACAGAAATGTGGAGAAAGTCAACATCAGCTGCCAGTTCAGACAGCAAGATAACTTTTTCATAAACTGGTGCTTTAGCTTTGGAGTTGAAAATAAGCAGCAAAGTTGTGCTTACCTTTTGAATAAGAGCCCCCTGGCTTCACTTCACACCCAGCCAGAGGCTAACATTACTGCAAGGCCTCAGCATTTAAATATTAACTGAGCTATTGAAAAGGAGGGGGGATGATCCTGGCTTCTCAAGTGCTGGTGTTAATATATACTAATGCAGACTTTACAAAAGAAAGAAAGACAAAGGTGTATGCGGGGCTCGAGTAGTGGCACTGACACAGACAGTCAGTACCTGCTGGCGTAAAGATGAGGAAAACGACACATAGAGTTGAGAGAACGGGGGGTGGGGTGCCAGACTCACCTCTGGGACATTTCTCTTGAACTCCCTGCTCAGCTCTACCAGGTGCTTGTGGGAATGTTCGCTCTCCTCTTGTCGACCAGCCAGCTCAGATGCTACAGAGTTTAGCTCCCTCTACAAACACACAAAAGAGAGAGAGAAAACGGTGAGAGGAGGAGAGTGGAGAGAAAGACGGCACTTTAGGGAGCCTGCCAACGCTCATCCAGTAAAGCTTAGAGTGTACATAAATAAAAATACACTGCTGAATATTAACAATGTAATCCTTCATGATCTCACAGCAGTAATACTTACAGCTAGCCCTGGCCCATAAATAATTAAGCCAAAATAAATCCAATGCCTACAGTAGCAGAAGGCCTTTTAGATAATCAGTATTTGAAATAATCAATACGCTTGCAACGGCTATAGAGCGCCAGTGAGGGAGTGGGGCGAGAGGGAGGGAGTAGACAGAGAGTGAGAGTAAGCGAGAGAAAGGGGAGGGAGGAAGTGTGGGGGGTGAGTCACGTGTAGAGACCCAATAACCTGACATACACCCTTGCAAACAAATAGAGCTTCCTCCTGAAATGAAGGGCTGGTTTTTAAGCCCGGCCAAGACCTGATTCAAACATACAAACGCCTTGCTTGCTGTCGTAATTACCACAGGTCAGATCTATTTTCAGCCTCTTTTCAATCTCTCTTCCATCGCCTGCACCAATCTTTATATTGATCCCGCACAGATTTTCAATACATGACAGCAGCCTCCATAGCTTTAACTAAATTACCCTTTTGCTACAACAACAGCCCTAATCGCTATTCCATTAATGTCTCTGCACATCGGTTCTTTACATGTCTGTGTTATATACAAAATGAGAGCTCCACCCCGGCAACATGTCTGATCCACTATTCAAAGCTGTCTGTGTAGCGAGCCCTTCATCAGAACCTTGCATTCATGCTGGACTCAGCTGCACCACATGCCATCCGCAAATCCGATATTATCGATCAGTCATCCAATTCCCGGCTCTTTCAGCAAACAGGGGGAAAAAAAAGGAAAACAGATTCAAACTCCACTCTCCTGTGCTGAGCAGCACTGAAACGGACAACTGTACGTTCACCTCCTCTTCATTTTGACTGTGATTCTCAGTAATTGATGAGGATCTTGTCTTGTAACTGCTGGGTTACAATAGAAAAGTGGAGTAGGGGGATTCAATTACCACTGCGAATTTATATATGACGCCGGGAAATTAAATTGACTGTGTTTTAATTAATCTGCAGTCTTACTTAAAGGCAATTTAATAAATCATCACACAAGTAGAAAAAAAGCGAGGAAATGGAAGGGTGAAACTTCAACAGTGGCAGCCTCGTGGGATGGTGGCAGCCTGACGGTCAGAGAAGTAGGCCGTTAATTGAAGGGCTGCTGGTTCAAGTCCCTGGATTGACAAGTCAGAAAGTGGTTAAAGTAGGACTGAGTGTAGTCTGAGGTGAGATGCATGCTACCAGCTGAGATGCTACACGATAACACCACAGCATGCCAGTGTAAAAGGCTATTCTCACCCCAAAGTTGTCAAATATGGCAGCTTTGTAAGTGGCTTCAAACTATAATGCTCCCAGTACACCAAAACTACTTAAAATTTAGGCCACAAGATGGTTTACCACCAAACTAATTTATGTTTAGACAACAAAAATATAACGTTAGGTTTAAACAAGCAATCATGGCTTTGGTTAAAATACCTACATTTATTACAGTAACTTGTATGTCACTTGACAACCATGTCATGTGACATACACCAATAACTTCATTATATGGTTGAAAAAACTCAAGTTGACTTTTGGTTATACACGGAACACAAACACCGGTCTCCTCTGTGAAAGTCTGGTGATACCAGTCTTATTTTGTATCCTAAATATAAATTTACAGCCAGCAGGCATTTAGCTTACTTTAGCTTAGCATGAAGACTGGAGGCACAGGGAAACTTATAGCTTTTCTCTCTCCAAAGTCAAAAAACCTGGCTACTTAACAAGTCAAAGCTCTCTATTTAACACCTTATATCTTTTTTTTAGACCAAACAAAAACTGTAAAACAAGTTGTTCTTTTTACAGTGAGTAACTATTTCACAGATGGGTGCAGTGACTTCCTAGAATGTCCACTGATTGTCTGGCAAACTCACTGTGACGTCAAGATGTGAGAAATAAGCTGTATGAGGCTTCATGGGCAACCCTTGTTAGTTTATTGTTGCTTATGTTCTTTTAATGGGATTTGTCCACTACTGTAATGACAGGTTTGGCAGCTCCATCCCTAGCTCTTCCTGTCCACATGTCAAAGTGACACTGATATCGTGGGACCCCTAAATTTCATCTGATGATCAAGCCAGTGTCTTGCATGGTAGCTTCCTGCCATGGGTGTATGTGCATGTGTGAATGGATAAAAGAGTCTCACCAAGCCTAAGAGACTTCATGTCTCTTGTCATATTTTTGTATTTGTAACAAAGACAGACTATACATTTTTAAACATCTGGTTACCACCACTGCTCCTCTCATTTAAAAATTACAAGTTCTACACTTTGAAAGTATCCAAAGGTTTAGGATACATTTGGTTAGTGGGGAAAATGTCATCCCTGGTAACTCATACAGTCACTGATAAAGGCCATGGCTGTACAGAGTAAGGCGACAGGACTTTATAAATTCCTGTTAGTCCTTACAGTCCATCTGGGATGAGCCTTCCTGGAGATTAGAGAGTGGCTTTCAGAAGCCGGCCAACCTCCACTAGATTCAAATGGCCCCAGACCGGCTAATCTTGCCAACAGAAAATTCCTCTAGAAGTGACTTTGAGTGGATTTTATAAGTACTTAAGATATAACAGTGTGGTGATTCTAAGTCCGCCAGTGCTTCAGTGAGCTGGGTTCGCTTTTTATTGCAGCTCAGCTGATGAGAATGGTGAATACTCATGCTGTATGCAAGCCAAACAGTGGAACCATAATGGCATGGTTATTTTGAAAGCACCCCCACAGTTTCTAGACCATTACGAGGGCGGGGAGCCTGGGCAACAGCCCATCAAATGAAACCTACTGTCTGTCTTTCTGGAAAGAAGTGAAGCAGAACAGACTGTTTGCTACTTTAGTTGTCTTGCTCAGATTGATGATGGGAGGAACTCCACAATGTAGTATTTCGCAATGCCATCTCGGGAGACAAAAGATACTAAAGAAGATTTTTCCTCTGCTTCCTAATCAGATGTGATCCATTTCAACCTACAACCAGGGCACCTTTGAGATCCCTGATTAAATTCACTTATCTCCCTCCATTATGTTGAGCTTCATCCTTCATGAAATCATTTGCATGAACATGCAGATGCTTCTGATGTCTTGAGCACTTAAAAAAGGGGAAAAGGCGAGTTCAACTCGCTGTGCAAAGAGGAGTTTCTCTGTAATCATTTGACAGGTTTTAAAAAGGACGATTGGGACCAAATTTTCAGTGTATGGCAGTCGGGTCAATACAGAGCTCCTGTCATTAAGCCTCTGCCAGTCAAACATCCAGCCATAATTGATGAGTTTCCCCTGGGGAGGGCGGAGCTGTCACTGGGGCTGGAGGCACAGGAAAGAGGGATTTTGAGCATGGAACCAGTCCTGGCATGCTCAAGTCAATCTACAAGAGGAAAGCAATTGGTGACTTCTGACTCAAAACCAAAGACCAAGAAACAAGAAGCTTATTGGCTTTAACAGGATAGACGTGCAGCCTATTGGCAGTCAGTAAATGGACTTGAAGCTCAATGAACTGCTGAACACCAGAAAAAGCAGTAAAACCATGACTCACATTTCCTTCAGCTTACAAACGTAGGCTCTTCTCCTCTGACGGTGACCAAAGCTGGACCCTATAGGCATTTGTAGTGGAGCCCTGATCTGGCAGGCAACCATTTATACTGCATTAAGAGGTCTCAGGTTTATGCAAGTGTGTTGCAGCAAATACTGCAGGGAGTGGTCCCTTCAGACTCTGTTGGGTAAACCTAGCAAGAAAAATGGAGGCCAGCAGTGGCAACAAAACTGTAAAACAGGACAGAACACTAAACATCATGACATAAGCTGGTTGTCAAGTGTTCTATGTTTCATTTAAATGATGGGAGGCTGGTTATACCTACTGTAGGCTAAGGCAGCAAACAGAGTAAAAACTCTAATAACTAAATCCAGCTAAGGCAACTGCTTTTGACAAAAATGGGAACAGAGAGACAATCTGTTCAAGTGCGAATGTTTTAGGTAAAATGCGGGGCTCACTAATGTATTGTGTTGGAGTAGATTTGACATTGATTCATTAAACCTAGCTCGTCTTGATTACATCTGTAGTGGTAAGCTATTTTCTGGCCTTTCACAAAGACAGCCCATGGTGGAAAATGTTGACAACTGGAAAAAAAAAAAAACTACCAAGGTACTGCAATGAGGTAGAGTGAGTCAAAATCACTATTGTGTGCACTGGGCTTGGGCAGCACAAATTAAAGAGGAAAAAATAGGGAGGAGGAGGAGAGAGGGGAAAATGCAGATGGGGTATTATTTTTCTTTTTGTATCCCATCTAATTGCAATCATAGGCAGATGTCTGAAAGTGTGACAGCATCAGCAGAATTGCTGCTGAGAGCACAGAATCTTTGTCTAAAAATAATCAGACATTCTGTGTGCTGCTGTTTGTTATAATGGTAATCGATGCTGGAGGCTTTGAATTCCATCAATTTATAGATCCACTCTGTTCTGCCTGGTGACTGTACTGCCTCACAACCCCCACCGTATACGCACACCGACGCAAAAACACACAGATACACACACACACACACCCGCACGCAAGGTCTCGCACAAAAGAGCGAGTGGGCACACATGCGTGCACAGAGACACATGTGCGCTGACATCTGCACACCGAGGCTGCAGCAAGGCAAAGCAGGGACCAATGTGTGATTAAGATAAGTGTGGTTTCCTTTCATACATTCCTTGTCGCCTCCCATTCCCTGTGAGGCACAAGATTGTCCATAGCTGCCTCAGATTAGCCCCGCATCTCAGATGCCACATTTGAGAGGGGGGACTGATCAATAAATCAAATCACCGCAATCAATGGCCCCAATCACTGCAGTCTAGTCTGGCCTCAACATTATTACTGGCAGCCCCCCCCTCATTCAGGCCAGAGAGAGAGGAGGGAGCAGTTTGGTGGGGGGGATGGAGCGGTGCAGGGAATAGCGCACATTGGCGCCTGTCCATGTGAAAGATCCAAAATGAACTCTTATCTGGCCTCCTTGGGCTGAATATCAGTTAAGAGCAGCACAGGCAGACAGTTGTGTGTGTCTGTGTGTGTGTGTGTGTGTGTGTGTGTGTGTGTGTGTGTGTGTGTGTGTATGTGTTGGACCATCCAGACTGAGGGAGCCGGTGCGGGAGGAGCCTCTAACCTCTGTGACCCGGCGCTAGGAACGTGAGCTGAGCACGCGGCCTCTGACAGGGAAACACTGGGGGGCTGCTATCACCTGGCATCTCCCTCCATCTGTTTACCACCGACTGCTGCTCCTTCACTTTCACTCTCCATCAGCTTGAGCTAGAGCTGCTCCAGTTCACACCACCATCACACTGCTGTTAGACCACATCACACCTGGGTCAAATACTATTTGCATTTAATTCTGAGGGTTTTTTTTAAACGTACTGTGCGTGCCAGATGGGCGGAGTTGACCCTATCAGACAAAGTCAGATGCCAGGTATGTTATCATTCGCACATAAACAACAAAAATAACATTCAAACACAATTATGAGTTAGGACTGGGCAATATATCGGATATAAGACTTGAAATTGTCTTAGGTTTTGGATATTCCAAAAGTAATTCGAAGTATTTAGTATACTTAATTTGAGTGGTCTAATGGAATATGTTACAAGTTACATTTCAGGACATGTATTGAGTAATCTGTAGTGCAATATGTTTGAAAGAAAACCTCCAAACATTGACTGTAACTTACAAAGTAACATAACACTGAGCGGCCAATAACTTGTAATAACCTTACAAGTTTGCTGACATTAAAGAACTCTAATGAATAAATGCAAGGGTAGCCATGTACTGCTCTTCGTACGGCACTGACCTGTTAAAAGGAACCTGAGGCATTGGCTCCCAACCTCTTACTTTTGACTCCACAAGGTACAGTTCAACATTTTGGGAAATATGCGTATTCTCTCTTTTCGGCACGAGTTAGATTGACACCACTCTCATGCCTGCCTGTCTATACAAAGCTACAGTATATATTTAACAGATATGAGTGGTAGGTGTATTAATTTTCTTATTTAAGCTCTCAACAAGACAGCAAGTAAGCGCATTTTGCAAAATGTCAAACTATTTCTTAAACATTAGGCAATGTCTACTGGTGACTCATTGCCAGTGGTTGAATAAATAAAACAATACTGAACAGCAAATGCTTTCCTGCTGTCCTATCCTGATAAATGTCTCATGACCTCTCAGATTATCTTGTGACCCCTTGTGGGGTCCCCAACCCCACTTTGGGAAATCCTGCTCTACAGATTACTAGCATATTTGGCAACTGTCCACTCCGCAGCAGCAACACTGACTGACTGCACAGTGCAGAAATATGTAGGTAGTGTATAGATTGTGAGGACTTACCAACGAGGAAAATCACATTTAATTTTGACACCTCTCTAAACTCTGGACTGGTAAGTCTGATAAATCATCCAAAATAATTAATCCCCAGTCAGTCAGGCTGTCTTCAAACAGCATGCTAAATCTCACAAAAGGAAGGAGAAGCGTGTGAGCGTTACAACCATCAGCAAAAGGTGTGACTGGTGTTGTCAGCCATTATTCGTCATACCCTGCTTCATTTAGAGAGTTTTTGGCGCCTGATGCACCAGAGCACAGCCTACTTGTCAACACTCTTCTCTCTTTAATTCCAACATGCACACTTGGACACACATGCATACACACGTTTTCTTAGTTCTCATTGATATACTGGTAACACATCTTAGTATGATCAGGGAGGCTCTAATTCCATTTATTGTCAGGTCTTGTTCAAAATAATAAAGAGGTATCATGAAAACATCTTATTACAGCCCTTTCAAACAACCCTGTATCCACTCTGAGTCCAATGAATAACTTTAAATGTCCTCCAATTAGAAACTTCAAATTACAATCTATGACTGAATGATCCAAACGAAGGCCAATTACAACACCTTATTTATCATCATTAAGGCCGACCATTGTTCTGCTCCTTTCAAACTCTGTGGTTACAATCAGGGTGTCTATTGTCATTGTGTGGTACATGCAGGGTGACTAATTACACAGTCCTATGATTCATTAGCAGACTAGTGGGTTGAAACCTGAGAGAAGACATGATAACCCTGGTCGGCCAAATGATGGGCTCAATTTTAGATTGGGAAAATGGAAGAGCGACAGGGAGGCTTCACAATAGCCAAGAACAGCCGGTGCTCACAAAACCTTCCAAACTTGAGTTTTTTTGAGGAGGATGCATAAAAAAATTAGGAGAGCAGAGATGGTACAAACTTGAAGACTAAAATTGGGGACAAGGTTTGTTATCCTGTTTCTTTCAAAGTGGGAATGAGGAGTGCACTGCGGGGGACTTGTTTCTGTGAAGCTTCACCATCGAGGTCAGTTAGTGGGAGAAGGCTCCAAAGATGCAGCCATCACCGCGATGGCCCACTTTCACCTGAAACGACGAGCTGGAGCGATGCAACACAGCTAACCTGCGATTGTTTATTCTCTCTTAAGAAATGTCAATCTGTTCGCTCTCAGGTGTGCTGCTCTTCCACTTGTTTTTGTTGTTTTCTCCCCCCTACTCTCTCCGTTTTCCCTTGTCGATTGCAGCAAGATCAAAGCGACGCCGCTGGAAGAATCTGAATATTTCAGGTGTGGAGAGAGGGCTGCGTTTCACACCACCTGTGTAGCGCTGAGAGACAGGTCCCTCCTCTCGCTCAGACTCAGTTAGCGGGGCCCTTGGGGCCTGGCGACATAAACCGGGGCCACCTGTCTGAGAGAGAGGGAGCGCTCCTTTACCCTCCTTCTCTCCATCGCACTTTCATTTTACAGCATTTGAACCAAAAATAAATGAATCTAAATAGAGCGGTGAGAGTGGGAATAAAACCAGTGCTGACAACAAGCAGCTGAGAGCTTTGAGCGCCGTCACAAAGGCTCGAAGATCTGGCAGACGAGTTCCGCTGCCGCAGAATGGGAGCAGCCACTTGAAAGGGCAGTTTATACATGAATCATTTTATAATTTGCCCTGTTCTGCAGCAGAAGGTAGCTCTCATATATTAAATGATGAGCCCGGTCAGGAGCATCACCAGGATTACTTTCTGCCATAACATAGCACATAGTGCCGAGCAGGTCTGTGAGATGATTCGCATCACATCATCAGGGCCGCCATTTCTGACCCAAAGCAAATAAAAAGTATCCCTGATGTCCGCACCAGCCTTAACAGTTTGATGTAGCTGCTCTCCTTGGAGGGCTGTGTGCCTTGACATGTGTGCATGTGTAAGCACTTGTGCGAGCATGTGTGTACGTGCATGTGTGCGGACGTGTGTTCAGGGGGGCGTGGAGCAGGTTCCACGCTACCAGTTCCCAGCCATGTCTCTCAAAAGGGCCGTAAAGTCTTTACAGCAAATTCCTTACATTCATCTGTGTCAGAGCGCTCGGCACACATTAGGCGTTTACACGGGAGGAAACACAATCTATTTGATGCTACACTGCCCACACGTCCAGAGCCCTCCTCCCTACACTGGAGATTCACAGTGTTTAACTTCCATTTCATATTCTGAACAGGCAGGCAGACAGGCAGGTGAGTGCAGGGAATGGACTCCATCTTGCTGTAAATCAGCGTTTAAACACCCGGCTAAATGTAATCTGGAAAGAGTCAACAAGAGGCCCTCGCATTATGCTGCTCAAGATATTTGTTTTTATTTATTCTGGAATGTGCAATTGATTTTTGTTGTTCCCCCTAATGATGTATGCAAACGGTGAACTGAAAAAAGTCACACTTCATTTTTTTTTCCCGGCTGCTGCTGCTGCTCCCCATCTTTTAATATCAGTGGTGCTTATGAGAACAAGTGGAGGTTAATCTAGGGAGCGGGTCATAGCCAGCCAGCTCTTTGTAAATGTCAGCTGGGAGATCCAGGCCTTTCTTATTACCACACTAAACCAACAAGGCTGACGGCTCAAAGACGGATGTGTGACTGGGAGGTGTCTTCCCCCCACTTCTCACCACCATCACGGACCAACTCCTGCACAGAAAACCTTATTAATCAATCGATTTATCGCCATAAATCAGGCCAGACTTTGATTGTATCAGCAAGTCATGCAATCAATCAATTAGTCAGGACCTTGCGGCCCAATTTGCCTAAAGAAAGATGAATGCTCCCCCACATCATCCATTTGGTTGTCCGTTTACCCATCAAACACGGCTGCTGTTGACTCCCAAGCCCAACATGCATCCTTTTATCGATTCGTGCAGATTAAACTTGCAAAGGAATCAAAGGACACTTAACTGACTGGGAATAATTCTGCCTTTTTCATTTGTAGTGAAGTATGTTCTGCGCTCTCCTTTGATAGCGTTGCCTCATATCATCAAAACAACAAAGTGTAAACATTAAAATCCAGAATACACAGCTCTTATGAGGGATCCAACAGAGAGAATTAACAGCTACAGAGGATAATGCTTAGAAGTAACTGGACCCACTCTGAGAAAAGCGGGGCACGATGGGACAAATCATGGATTATTATCAGTCAGCCCTACTCAGGTTTAGATGGCAAGGCAAAGGGGAGCAAGGGGACTGAGTAAGGAAACAGCTGGATGAACAAACTGTGGAAAACATATGTATAATGACATATTTGTTTCATATTTTACCCCAACTGTGAATTCCAATCCACATTGTGACACCAGCTGCCTCGGTCCAGTGCTTCCCATCTGCAACTCGGTGTCAGGATGTCTCCCAGGACGGGCTGGGAAACTTTGGGGACGACAAAAACCGACAGGAGCAAGTAGAGCACGACAGAGTGGGCTGCCGGAGCCTCGGCATGCTTCTCCCCCAGCGGCGGGTTGCAATGTGGCAGACTGCGGAGCTGCCGTGGAGAGGAAAGAACACCGGGTGCTCCCTGGGGAGAACGTCTGTGGTGGGATTAGAGCCCCACCAGACCTGGTTCTGCTTCACATCCTCAGACCCTGCTGTGTTACAGCTGGGGGGGGGGGGGGGGGGGGGGGACACCAAGCTATCTGTGGGGGCTTTACAGTTCTGCCCAATCTCCCCAAGCCTCACCATGTAATTAGAGATAAAGACAGAGGGCTCAGCTACTCAACCTCAATTCTCCCAGCTTCACACAAGGCTGCCCACCCATAGCCCCCAGAGGAACCCCTCGACACTGCCACTACACCAGCACTTATGTACGCTAGCTAGCTACAAACCCTATCACCTCCCAACCAACTGTTCCACAGACTGAACATGTTACATACTACAAGGTACAGCACATGATCATGATTGATTGGCGTTCGAATGTGTGAGTGTCCTGAAGTTGCAATACCACAATTCACAACAGCAGTATGTTTTTCTGACGGCATATTCCATATATTATGTGTGTCGAAGAAGCTTCATATTGTAAAAATTCTCAGGTAAACAATAACCACAGTAAATAAGTAATTTTTCTTCATATCTCCCCTCCTCTAAAACTTCATCCAGGCAAGGTGGGGAAAATTTAGAGGATAACGCAGAGGAGGAACTCTCGACTATATTCAAGAAACACAAAATTATACTATGGAGGGATCCATTATTCATCTCAGATACATTTTTCATTTAGGAGTGGGCTGGATATGAGCAATGATGAATGCATCGCCCAGGATGCAATTTGTATGTAAAATAACAGAAGATTACAGAATATGTTTTAAGTGCAAATGCAGTTTGTTGCCATCTAAGTAGAAAATGCATTCCTACAAAAAGGAATAAGACCTGAGCCCCATGATGCTGCCTCATAAAATCACTTAGCCCATAGCTAGGCCCCTCGCCAGTCCTTATAAAGGGTCACAATGAGAGGCTCAAGTGATGAATGAGCCGACTGGAGTAGATTTTCATTCATACAATATACACTACCTCTTAGCAGGCCATTTGAAAATGTGGGATAAGTAAACCGAATAACTAAGGCTAATTCAACTTGCGTCCAGCTCAGCCGCGCATTTCCGCGAAATCCACCCTGTTCTGCAGTGAACACACAGAGAGCACTTGCAGACACACTGTTAGATACATGTCTATGCACAAGTGCACACAAACATACTACACTGTTTCCCTGCCTGCCAGGCATCCACATGTTCCTCTCAGGACTCGCTCTCTTCTCATCAGCTTCACTCGGTGCACACCGTTTCAATTCAGTGCCTCTCAAAGACATACAAAGAGCCTTCCCCTCCATTCACAATACAAAGATTGAATACAGCCGCCTAACACACAAGACATGCCCACCACAGAGCATGTAATACAACTCATTACTGGGCACGCAGGGTGCAGAGGGCTGTGATGGGAGAGACAAGCACAACGGGGAGAGAACAGGGGGCCCTTACACCAACATCTCCATCTCTCCTCACAACTAACAGAGCTCTAAAACCAGCCTTAATAACTAAAGCAATCCGATTGATTTTTGGAGGTTCTCTGAAATAAGTCTTATAACAGTGGTGGAATTGAGGGGGAAACCAGAAACACTGCTAACACTTCAGATGAAAGTGCCACAGAGTGTGCCAGCCCATAGACATCACTCAATGCATGATGGGTAGCATTCAGAGGTTAATTCAGGTCTGGATTGCAACTTCCCCTCCTGCCTCTCCAAAACTGTGGTTGACCCACAAGCAAACTGTGTCCAATCACAAAGAGGCAGGGGAACAGTGTATCTGGGTCAACCACATTGATCTCAGCCCTTCACTGCATGGCTCTGGGGTCAGGTTTTTGTGTGTTGACAAGAGGGCACTAGGTTTGGTATGGTGCATGTGAGGGCAGAGAAGGGAAACTGTGTTTGTAAGGTAGGCAGAAGAAGAAGAAGGACAACCAATCGGCCTATCCACTGCTGCACACTGCCTCATGAACCTTCCTTAACCTCAGGGCAATCGCATGACCTGAGGCAAAGCATTACACACATTAAAAAGACATGAACTTCAGAGCACTGGAGCTTCAAGCACGCAATCAATGGGGCCACAGGTGCAAACATTTTCTGCACTGCCAGTGGAATGCCCGTGGTTTTTTTTTTTTCTCTCCCAGGATTACAGTGGAACCTGTTTTTGCACTGTGTTCATGTTAATGTCAGCAATAATAAAGACCTGCAGCACAAGAAACAATAAAAAAGGAGCGCGAGCAGGAGACAGAGTTTGGAGGTGGGCTGGAAACAGCGTGGGGAGTCAGGAGAGAGGGCAGGATGTGAGGAGTCTGTCAACTTCTCCCTGTCTGCTCCCGTGTTCGCTCGCTTCAGACTGAGGGGAGCAAATGGGCCTAATTCACACTGGCTTGTGTGTGAGTGTCTCTGCTGTCTAGCAGCGTGAGCGGGAATTAGATCTATGGTTTGTAGCCTTCATCCCTTCCCAGACAGACTTGTTCCGGCTCAGAGGCGCTGCCTAATCCGCACCTCTCTCCCGCTTGCACTCCCGGAAAATGACTTCACACAGCTGCCTCAAACGCCCAACGCAGCAATTCTCGTCTGACTGAACTCCCCCCTTCTCAAAAAAAAAAAAAAAAAAAAGCCTCAGCAGACCTCCCATAGCTCATTTAACATACCAATTCCTCCCCAAAGCCCTCCCTGCCCCCTCCTAAGAGATGAAAACAACAAGGAAAACAACTACAGCCCCACTTGATAATTTAAGGGCCCTTTTCTCCAGAGAGCTGTCAAAATCAGCAGTACAGTGGGAGGAATTCAAAGATAGAGGAGGTAGCCTGGTTGTGTAGTGGTGAGTGGTTGGTTTCAGATACTAATGTGTGTCTAACTATTACAAACCAGATAGGACATTTATGAAGGTGTACAGGTATTCACATCACCCTTAGGGTCCTGAGGCACCAAGCCAATGGTCGGCTGTCAGTCAATGTTGGGTCGCTGGTGAGCATATGCTACCCTAGTTAGTTGCACACCTGGCACGATTTAGCCCTTTTTGACTGTTTTTCAGCCAATTCAGCAAGTTGAATTGGCACAGGAGACATCAGAGCCCATCTGTGAATGAAATCGTTCGAATTGCCAGTTCAGCTCAGTGCACGAGAAGAGAAACGGAAGTGAGGAAAGTAAACAAACAACTACAGTTGAGAGAGTGAGATTTTCTCTAATTTGTTACATGAGGTAAGATTTTTTTTTTTTTAGCCATTGAGCTCTTTAGCAGAAACAATTTTTAATAGTTTAATGTGTTATTATTTGCTGGCGCACAGTAAGTACCATTTGTTCTTTCAACATCGTGTTGATAATGTGCTAACTAGCTAACTAGGGTCTTGAATCCGTGCGGTTGGTCTTGTTTTTAAATGACAAACACAGACTACCCCCTTCAGCTAGTATGGAGAAGTACTCCCTCTAACCCAGGCACAGAAAATAAATGCTAGCTTGGTGCCTCTCCAGTATGTTCAAGTGCAAGATCTTGACCAAGACACAGGCATTGTGAGACGATGCAACAGCCATTGTTCATCGCCACTAGTTCTGCGATGTTGGTTTGATGTGTCTGAGCCTTTACAGTGTCATCTGGTCCCTCCAACACTTCCCTGATCCTCTCTACCTGTATCCATCTACCCACCAAGGGGATGAGAGGTATCGATAAGAGTATCAATAAAAACATTACGATATGAGTACATATACAGTTACCCTAAAAGTGATAAGGATACCAAAAGAATACTTTAGTACCCTTTTTCAACTTAATTCAATACCCATCATGTGAATGGAAGCATTCAGTTGAGTAAAATGATTCCAGACATCACAAGCATGTAGTGCAGCCATACATTTGAACGTTTTTGTAGCATCTAGGCACGCTGAACTGCCAACACTATAAAATGCACCATACTTGACTTCACCTCACCAGACTGTGTGGGTTGTAGCTAATACGGTAGTTGGCCAATCACACATTACATCAGGTCAAAGAACGCTTGCATTAACTGGCTGTGAGCAAAACCACACAAATAGTAATTTTTTTCTAAATCTGGATACAAAAAGGATCGTATGCAGGTATTACTTCACTGGAGAAGTTTCGATACTACTTGGTGCTGGGTTATGTGTCAATACCTTGAAGGTACCGATACACAGCCCTAACGAGAATTAAATAAAGTCACTTCACTCTGAGGACTCTGGGAACACAAAGCCAAGTGAGTTCTCACAGAAAAATCCAGATCTTGGCCAGGTGGTTTCCTCTAGTTGTTGTGAAGGACACAATCATAGAAGATAGATCAGGTTGCCAGAGGGCAGCTCCCAGACACAGTGGCCTATTCGGGCAGGGTCACTCAGACAAACACTCCAGCCTTGAGGGCAGGAAACCAAGAGAGGTCCTTCTCCTAAACCTAAAGCGTACGTAATGGCTTTCATGTGTTTCATGAATACCCCACCTACCAAACTGTGCCATGAAGCCCAGCACGTCTTCACCTACTTTTGTCTTTTCTCAGAGTTACTCTGAAGTAAGAAAGAGATTTCCAGATCTTCAAGTGCCATTTTGAATCTCCAGGGAAAGCAGTGAAGTGCCCAGTATTTCAAGAGGGAAAAACCTGTAAAAGTAAAAGGGGCAAACATTGTCTTGCATGTGCTCAAATTGAAGCATTTATAAGCAGTCAACTGATGCTGCGAGAAATGCAGTGTAGTTCTCAAGAACTCCTTAGGCAGCAGTGAGAAACAAGTGATATTACAAGAAAAGGAGAATGATTAAAGCCTAATATGGCATAGTAGAGAGGGGAGAGAGAGGTGATTTATCCCTTCACGGCCTTTTGACACTAAATTAAACTGTTGAGTCCATTCCCCCGTGCCAGCTAGTTATCTTTCCAGGCTAATTTAACACTATAATTTACATTCCATATAAAATACATCCTGATGTGGTGCTGTCAAGGCCGTACATCATTTGCAGAGAGTGCTCCAGTTTCAGTGAAAAGGACAGAATTAGATCATATTCATGATGCAATTAAACACTTCAGTGGGAATCGATGTAAAACCGATGAGCCCTGAAAACAATGCATATGGCTGAGAACATTAGAACACATTACCTACCCTTGGATCCCTCGCTCCACAGACGCAATTTAAAATCCTCCACCACTCCACTCTCCGTCTCTCCAGATTCATAACGCACAGCGATAATAAATGAATTTTTCACAAAATTATTCAACTACTAAATTGCCCATGGTAACTGAGTATCAGATGAAAGTGATGTGAATTATTAAGTAGGGAAACTGTTTGTTCTCACCATGGGTGTAATAATGGGCCAAATGAGGAAGAGAAGGGGCGCAAGAGGGACAGGTTACAGTAAAGGGAGATCTCATAATAAACATCAGTGTTGATGTAAAAATGGGAAAACTCTGTCTGCCGCCTGGGCCTCCAGCTGGGTTGATGGTATCGACCAATTTCCCTTGGGCGGTAGTGTGGGTTTTCTTATGGATACAGAGAGGAGAACATTACGAGGCGCTGCTGCATATTCTCATGTAAAACTGGCAACAGGCCCTCTGGAGCTGGCAAACCACTGCAACAGCCAGCCAATGTTACACCATCTCACCACATTTTACATAATCAGACAGACAGCGCAGCAGACCACACACTCACACCGCTCCACTCCAGATCACATCAACTACCTGTCACACTCCTCTCCACAGTCATCAGACTCACTTTGATTGGCTTAGAGCCACATATTCACAAAAACTGAAAGACCGATCTCAAAGCAAACCACAAAAATACATTTTTCAGCCTAATTTAAAATCTTATTCCCATTAGTCACCATTTGGCTTTCCCTTTTTTTAATTGTCAAGGACCAAACTTGTTGATCATAAGAAAAGTAGACAAATGTAATGAAATTCAGAATTTAAGAGCCATACAGGGGGCAGAGGTGCAGCAATTTGTAACCATTTCTGACAGGATGAGTTGGCCTCTCCAACTGAAACAGTAATTATGCTTAATGGTCCTTTAATCTGTCCATCAGGCGGGAGGTGAGGAGCCGGGTCAGCCTAAAGTGCTCCAAGCGTCACAGCGTGTCAGGGTACAGTCAGAGGGGTGAAGTGCTCCACGAGGAGTGCCGGGGCCGCTCGCTTCAGCGCACAACATCAGCAGGCTGCAGGACACAGGCCTCCCTCCAACACACACATTAGACAACACATCATAAAACCTACCAACCAAACCCTGCATGAAAAACCTCAAATACAACTGGACAACAGAGCAACAGAGAAATATGCTCCATAGTTAAGCAAATGAGTGAGGAAAAATGTCTTATCTAATGTCACAAAAATCTGTCCTGATCATCCTGGATAAGATGGCTGCGGTTGAACTTGTGAACTTGTAGTGAGAATTTTGAACTATCGTGTCCAGCTGGTACGCTGGCACTCCGCCATAAACAGTAATCTGTAACTCTGGAAGGGTTTCTTTGAAATTTCTGAGAATCAGAAGCGATGAAAGTGGTTGTGGGGCTTCGGCTAATTCCAGTTCACATTAGAAATCCCAGGTCATATCAAGTACATACCTCGACAGTCACGCATGTCTGAGCGCCCCATACACGACAAAGCCAGGGCGGAGAGAGCATTCCAAGCAGAGAGATGGCACTAGGTCAATCCCAACAGTAATAGCAGAGACACAGGGCCCATACCAAAACAAGGGTGAACAAATAGTACCTTTGTACCCAGAGTCATTTGTACCCAACTCAGGCGCCTGGCTATCTCAGAGCCCATGGCAGATAGAGCTCCTAGTCCCAGCTATGCATCTGCACTTGTGCTGTATTTGTTATCTTGGACAAGCATTCTCCCTCACCGTTTCACTGGCCAAATAGAGAAGGGGGAGAAAACGAATCACTCCTAGACCCACTCCTGTTGTTCCCTCAGCTGTCAACACTTCTCACAGACTTCACCCCCGCCTAGCCACATCGATACAGAGAAGTGACTGCCGGTTGCTTTATGATTGCCTTGTTTTATTCTCTCGGCCGAGCTTTTTCTCAGCCCTCACAGCTCTAATCAGACCGCCTTGCCTGGACAACAGAGCCATTGTCTCTTTAAGTGAAAGAGGCAGTGGATCAGTGAATCCCTTTCCATTTTCCCGCTTTATTAGCCCAGCGGCACACTACTGTTTGTACTAGTGGGTATTCTGTGTTTGCTGAGAACAATTACAGTATGACAAATGATCCGTCAATGCCATCTATCAGGCCGGAGCTGACAGGAATCCTATAGACAGGGCAGCCATTCGTCCCCCGCTCCCCATCTCTGGGGTCCCATGCTTTAGTATCCATGACAACGTGCAAGCCACTTGCCACGCTTGCCACTTCACAGTGAGAGATGAGCGCCCGTGAGTGGCTTTGAAAATTAGCCTTTGACACCCCGTGTTCCACTGCGCTCCCACCCTCCTAGCCTACAGTCCAGCCCCTTTGGGGGGCCTTCGAACAGTCCCAGCCCTTTTTCACATTCAGCCTTGCACAAACACAAAGGCACACATACAGCAAGGCACTACCATAAACATACCTCTCTAGGTCTCACGGTGTCAATTTTATTGTGCCTGAGCTATACGATTCTCAACATTAACCTCACAGCTACATTACCTATCCAGCAATGGAAAAGAAAGAGAAGCACCAACACAGCCAACATCCATAAAATAGGGTGAAAATAAAATGGGTGAAATAGAAAGAGAAAGGCTGAGAAGTGCCTGAATGCACATGAGCTGCCAGAACATTATCAGACAGAGCCAACTGTCTGACCCCTCCTTCTCACATTTCAGCAATGACTTTGTGGAAAAGTTATGTCTCTCAAAAACTGAAAAATAATCCATTAAATGCTGAAAGGTATTAGAACGTTTTTGTTTTTGAGTCAAGTAGCAGCAGTTCACTGTGGCTCACCTTTCATCTTAACAGTTCAGAAAAGTTGGGTTGGGTACAAAACTCAGTACTTTAAGAGTAACCAACCAAAATCAAATCAATACCACTGTGCACCAATTAGCGTTAAATCAACTGGTGCCAAATTTTGGTACCAAAGAGTGCACAAGGATGGGAACGCTGGGTTCAGAAAGAAGGCGTTATCACCAAAAGTTGCCCTGAAGCTGGGCACAACGCTCCATCAGTTTCCTGGTGAGCCAGCACTATCACTGAAGCGCCAATAGTTTTGGTCCATCTTTGCCGTTTTATTTTAAAATTGCCTAGTATAACTGCTGTTTGCAATGGTGTTTTTTTTAGTTCCGTACGTACTGTACATACTTATAAGTTGTGTCTAAACAAAAAACAAGAGAGACGAGCAGATGTGCACGCACACACACAAGCAGGCAAACAGACACTTAGCCCTATGTGTGATTAGAAAACAGCAGAAGAGCAGAATCGCTTGTTGACTGCTGCTTGTCATTTCAGAGAGAGTAAAGTACCAAAAAATAGTACCATTGAGTACCAGTTCTTTTGGTACTAGCACCAGTATCAGTTCAAATGTGAATGGTCCCCAACCCTAGAACTGACTTAAATGTAATTACAGAGAGGCACTGACCGTAAATTAGAAAAAAACACTGTTTTTTTTCCTTCAGATTTTTGTGATTAAAACTGGAAAATACAATTATTGCAATATATTCATGAATATAAGGAGGTCAGCATGTGTAAAACACTCCAACACAAAAGCAAAAACACATGCAAACCTCATAAATCACAAATAAAGTGTTAGAGAGGTTGTGGGCCAAGCTACAATTCCCATTTGACTCGCAGACACACCTCTTTGGGGTTATGTTTATGCCATAAACTACACTTGGCAGCTGAGGATCATATTACTACCGTGAAAGAAACAAACAAAGCTGTGCAAACGTGGTGCACTGTCAGAAGCAACGGTTTTACGGCTTGTGATTAATCATATTTGGAGAAACATTAAAGGGAAGGGAGGAAACTGGCTCCAGCACTAGGAGGTAAGGGTGTCAACTGATATAACCCACCACTGACATCAAGCAGAGCCAGCTAGCTCATTGATGTGGCAGCGTCTCATTTTCACCAGTTTGGAAGCAGACAGTTTTGCAGCGCCTTGCGGTTCTTAATTATCTTCCGACTTTGTCTAATTCAATCAACACAACTCAGATCTGGCTGCGAAATGGCACTCACATCCCCTCAAGCTCAGCAAGTCAAAAAACACTGAATAAGTGGAACAGTCAAACTGACAAAATGGCATAGCGCATGAGAAATAACTACTATTTTATCTCCCGGGCTGAGACCTCATCCGCAGAGGAGGGGATGAGGGGAGGCTGAGAGAGCAACCAATCAGCTTTTTGTTTTAAGTTACAAGGCTGCGTTCAGGGGGGACACAGGAGTCAAGTGCTTTGATGACGCTGCAGATGCTGCCTTGCTGAGCGGTGTGAGGTCACTCTGTTAGCCGAGACTCTTTTGGTCCCTTGCTCAGATGCTTCCTGGCGAACCTAATATCCTGTTAACACAATGGCATCTAAGTACGATGTCAGATGTCAGGATGGTACACTATTTCACACAACTTCCTAGCGACTATACATTTTTAATAGAATACAAACCAAACATGCCAGCGACTGTGTGGGCACATGCACACACT
Source organism: Epinephelus cyanopodus (assembly GCA_026686955.1). NCBI lineage: Eukaryota > Metazoa > Chordata > Actinopteri > Perciformes > Serranidae > Epinephelus > Epinephelus cyanopodus. Next base: position 9,824,281 of record CM048921.1, read on the forward strand.
CCCACACACAGAGAATTTAAAGGTCATTAGGGATTAAATTGTTTGCCAATTTGCAGTCTAAAAAGTGAGTGACATAATGAGAGGAGGTGGGACGACAGAGCCCATCCTCCCAAAAATCCTTTTCCACACCACCGCCATTCCCACCCATTCACCTCCCATCTAATTCCGAGGGCCACAGCATTATTAGATTCTGACATTATTAGCTGAAATAGCAGAGAGGCCCTGCTGTCATTATAAAGCCTTTACTTTCGCGCTGACTGCCAAATCTGTTTTGCACTAGCTACAGACTGCCAAACCCAACAATGGCAGATTAGTGAAGCCCTTCTCCTGTTGCAGCAGAGGTTAATATAAAGTGACAGGGCTAAGTCCGCTCCGATTAACTATGCTGAGAGATATTACGGCAGTTTGTTACATCAGATCGTTATTGGATTAAACAGCATGCACAACAATGAAAGTTTAATTTTAATTTTCGGCAGGAATATAAAACAGGCCCTGAGAGCGCTCCTGTCAGAACAAAGGCAGTAGTATAATACCTTCTTGTTTTTGCTTGCCCCTTTGCCATTGCTGGAGTGGCAGACCTGAGAAAAAATGATGGTAAGTGAGGATGTCAATCTTTAGATTTTTTTTCTCCCTGAAGTTGATACATTATTTGTAAAGCAACACAATTCAACTGCACTTAACAAGCCGGGATTTGGTAAACTAATAGGGATATACACTGTAGTTGGCATCAAAAATTATAAGGGCGATTTTATTCCGCCCCCCTCCCCCACTGTTTATTGGTTTGGTCATCTACTGCTGTGCTTCATGCAGCGAGAGCCCAGTTGGCCAGTGCATTGTTAGCTCTGCAAGAGGTCACTGCACCTGACCAATAAGCTGTTATTAATCCTTACAGAGTCATCCATTAGCCCATCCAATTTTTATGACCGTCTTCTTTATGAGATGAGCTATCAGCTGTCCATATCTGGCAGAAATATGGACTTCCTCATCTGGGCTCCAACACTCCCATCTTCCCAGAAGGTGTTGGCGTGCTGGGCCAGGTGGAGTGAACCTGAAGCCCAGCCAGGGGAGCGAAGCGGGGGAGGGAGCTGAATCTGCCAGTCTCCTGGGGTATTCCCTACTGTCCCGTTACCTCCGATAAATCTCAGTGCTTTACGATTAGGTACATAAAATGAGTCATAGATCTGGACGGTAAATAAGAGCTTGTCAGTGGGGCTGACGCCAGGCCCAGCTCCTCCTCCACCTCCTCCTCTGCCAGATAGTCCCTCTGTACCCCGGCCATCAGACTGCTGCTATTGAGCTGGGGCTAAAAAGGCTCCAATAAATAAGCCTGATATTTCCCTCAGGACGTCTACGGTGCCACCCTGAAGCATGCTTGCATACACTGAACAAACAAAAAAACGTCCGGCATCAGAAACAGGCCTGTCTGGATACCAACCGTGTTTTATTTCTTGTTGTTCGAATCATCTTCAAAACTGTATCGCGCTCTTTGTTTCTAATTACTTCTCTCAAATAGAAAAGCCAGGAAGTCAATGGATCAATCCATTTCAAGTATATTCAAACAGTATGCTGGACTCCAAGACACTGATGTCTTTTAATGGACCTTCAATCCATACTTGCAATTAAGCATGCAAAATCTCCCATTAAGTAACTCCACTTACAGTGTATTTACTCTGGTGCTGTTTGGGTGTTTTTCAGAGTGCGTCTTCCGTGAGGCTGAGAGAGCAGCGGCGAGATGACCTGAGGGAGGACTGATGGTCTCTTATGCACTAACACAATGATGGACACTTCCTCTGCAGCGCCAGCTAATCATTGTTGCCGATTCGTTTACACTGGTCCAAAATGACTCCCTGAATGACCGCCTTTGCATATTAAACAGACAAACAGACAATAGGGACACACTGTTGGAGGACATGAGAGCAGCGAAACACCAGCAGTGTCATGATAGTCTGAGGAGTAGACTCATAATACTGTATGTGCAAGTGGGAATCCACCGGCTGATTGATAGCATATTAAACAGAATTGTGTTACTGCCTATCCGCTGCACATTTTGACAAGGCACCTGCAAAAACTGTTTTCAACATACATCAGCACCTATTCAGCATAACTGCATATAAAGTGCACTGCATCTCTCTGTACCAGAAAAAAGGAGGCTATCAGGAGAAAGAGGTCTGGGGAGGGAAGCAGAGAGAGTGCATGGCTACAGGCATGCAATCAGCTAAGAATTCAAAATCTCGCCCAGTTTATACAATTCTATAATCAGAGAGCAAAGAAGGAAACAACGCCATTGGCACAGCAGTAAAGAGATTCAAAACATTTTCATTAGTGAGCGAAAAAATAAGTACTCCTTAGTGAAAGCATTGCTTCTTTTTGCATAAGTTTGATGTTTAAGACGGAAGATTAGATAGAGGACAGGGGTGTTTTTATGTCAAGTCTGAACTCTGCAAAAAGCCTCTCTGACTAGTTACACCATTTGATTTATCTTGTTGTTTTTCCAAGTTAAATTATCCATTGTCAGTCAGAAACTGGAGCACCAAAACTATGAAGCAAAAGTAAAGCTGCAATAAATAATTGTAATTTAACTCATTTATTACATTTGTGACAATGTAAAGCAAAAATGTAACCTTTCAGTTACAATGTTTGTGCTGATTTTCTTCCTTACTGAAAATATGATCAATGTCAATCATGAGTTTTTAGACTCTTTTTTTCCCAAATTCTATACTACATAAACTAACTAAGGTTAAAGGGATAGTTTGAATTTTTTAAGTGGGGTTGTGTGGGGCACTGATCCATAGTCAGTGTATTACACAAAGTAGATGGCAGTTGGCACACCCTCAGTTTGGGGGAGCACACTGGAGTCTGCTAGATAATAAGCAATGTATTGATGTGGATAGGAGTCAGCATAAAAACATATTTTATCCGCCTAAAGAAAGTCCCACCTAAAGAAGATCAGTTAATGTGAATGCTATATTAAGATTATTTTCAGCGCTTTATCTTTCTGTGAGACAGCGCGTTCTGACTAGGGAAGCTGTTAACAGCTCCAGTTCCCCATCTATGCGCTCATCAAAGCCACTAGACTCCACTGACAGAAACAGTCATTTTAGCTCACTGAACATGGGTGCTGTTGGTCTACCGCTACCTCAATCAGTCAGTTAGTTTCTGTTAATGTGTGGCTTTAGTGAATTTGAACCAACACTTTTAAATGTCAAAGTCACGCAATAACACAAACAAATTAACTGATCACGTCAGTGGTAGACCAGCAGCCCGTGTTCACCTATGTAACCTCCAAACTGGTGATGTGCCAACTGACATCTGTACGTAATACACCTTTTCCACCAAAACTAGCATGTGCACAGGTTTTTAGAAACATGGGTAAACCCATGTTTAAAAAAATTGTCAGAAAAAAAAAAACATGTCAGTGAAAATTTTATGATGGTTCCTGGTTTTTACATATCGCTTACTTACTGAACCTCTTTTTCAAACTTGGTGCTGACAAATTTGAGACTATGTTTGAGCACTGCTTGGGTGGAAACGGACAGTATTTTGTGGTGGTACGTCACCGCATCTCACCAGTGTTCACCCATGTGTACTACTGTCGACGGATAAGTAGCTACACCATGCAACCCCACTTCAAAAGATCTGAACTATCCCTTTCAGGAATATCTATCAGTCTGCTCAAGACAACGTAGGGGTGAGCTTAAACAGAGCAAAAGGGAAAGCAATTACACTGGTATTTAACAACAATGTCTAATTATGCCTATGTGTCAATGTGCCACTCTGCGTGTATGCCATGATGCCAACATGCCATTATATGTCACACTTGTGCCATCTTGTTAAAATGCAAGCATATCATTATATCTCAGGGTGAAAATGTCATTTATTCATGCCAGTGTCATTCGCCTGTTTGTTATTATGTCAATATGTTAATTTATCATTCAATATGTCATCATGCCATACACTACAGTCAATATGTCAGTTATGTTAGTGTATGGAAGCAGGATAATATTGCCCCCTTTTCTGATGGGACTTAATAGTGTCCTGTGTTGATACAGTGACATGGCATTTATTTAAGTGTATAGCTATAGTATAGTGTCTATAGGATAAAATATCAAACAACAAACAATCACAAACTGCAACGTCAGCATTTATACATATCCTGATGTCAGTGTTTAGTCTATGATATGCAGTTATGAACTGTAAATGGAATATGCTCTTTCTGACTATAGTCTACGGTCTTAATACCCTTGCAGCTGGAACCTTCTGTTTATCTAATTTCAATTTTTCCATCACTGCCTCAGTGTCCTTCTGATGTATTGATCTGTGTCATCCACCCAGTCCTTTATCTTTCATGACTATGAAGTGCTCTGGAACTTGTTTTGAAAAAAAGCTAAATACGTCCAATATTATAATAATGTTATAGCTATTATCAGGCCTTCATGCACAACTGTTTTGTTTTGCTTTAGTGTTGCTCTGCTCAGTCATCTTCCTCCTCAAAGGGTCTATATGTTGTATACCATATGACCCACAGCATCAAATCTTTCTGTACAGGTTTCAGATTTTGCCAACATTTTGTCCATACAAATGGTACACATGACCAGATTAAACACAGTAACAAACACTTAACATTCAGCAAGTAACTTCTAATTTGCTCACCATACAAATGTTTTAACTAGATTTTCAGTCACAGAGCCAAATCATTTTGCATAGTGACAACAGCTTTAGCAATTTCTATTCCCTGAAAAACTATTTTTACGGTCGCCCTCCTAAACCATTGATGCATGCATCATCTTTATGCTCCTTTGACTCAGCATTATTGAAAGCGTTTGGGGACTACCTACCATTTGACTGCTTGTGCTGTCAACTAAGCAGTTTAAACTGTGGCACGTTTTATGTGAACTGCTTTTTAATATCTGCATTATTTCAATTTGGTACAGTCGTGAAGTTGATAAGATTAGTAGAATAGTAGAGCAAAACACTATTGTCTCTCCTTAGTTTTCTGTTTGGGTCATTAAAGATTCAGTCATTTTTGGTGACAGTTTATGAGCTGTGACATTGTCACAGACACAGCAGGCCGATGTCTGGCACTGTAAAGCTCAGCTAATTGTCATTTTTAGTGGCTTTTCTTCCCCCTGGAATCTTTTCTAGATTATTTTTGGGTTGTTGGTGACTTGATAATATTTTCTAGCAATAGCACGGAGCAAGAGGCATGCATATTTGCACTTTTAAGTATGCTCATGTTTGTCATATTATTGATTGACCTTTCTGTTTTGGATATATTGATTTAACCCCATCAGAAAAGAGCAGTATTGATTTTACACCATATTGCGCCATTTGACCTTGTTTACGGAATTTCTCTGTTTTAAAAGAACACTGTGAAACAAGTCTGCTTTTTATGTACACTTTGTTTGCCTGTACAGTAGTGCAAAACCAATACTTTTACTTTTACTGTTGTAATATATATAAGATTGAGGCTCTGTTTGTAGATAGAAAAGTGGAATGCGACATTAACAACCCATAAAATGCATGTGACATTTTAAATGTTAAAGTGGTCTGCCATGACAGTATTTATATTTATTATTATATTTCACACAAAGTTCTTCACTCTGATCAGTGCATACTGAAGGCTCCTTGAAATTATCACACAAATAATGTTTGGGGGTTGGGTGTTTAAGAACCAGATGTGCAAAAATGAGGAGCACTCAGAAGAAGGATTATCTCCTCATAATTCTGCCTACGTATCGAGTCATAACTAGACGTCGTCAGCAGTTGCGGAGAGGTTCTGAACATTAAGTTTATGGGCTCCTCATTATTTAACATGTTAGGGTCTCCCCACAGCCCAATGAAATTTTGATGGCAGTATTACAGCTAGTTTGTTGGCTCTTCACTCCTACTCACTACTTATGCAGATGCAAAGAGAAGTCTCTTTGGACGGACCCACATTCGCACAGGAAAAGACATTAGACTAATCCACCTTTCTGCTCTGATGTGAATAAATATTCACCGCTCATCTTCCAAAGGGCATGATCAGAGAGCGTTGGATTTGCTGCAGCCTTGGTGGTGGTGGTGTTGTTGCAGACATGCATGATGAGGCCAGACCCCTGCCTGGACAGGCCAGGGACTGCAGTGGTGCAGTGATCTGAGCTAGCCATTTCCTGCCTCTCCATCTGCATACAGTAAAAAACAAACATTCCTGTAAATAAAGACGGCTGTCCAGCAACTGTCTTCCCAGCGACAATGGTATTGACCGTAGTCAGATGCTCCGCTGATTAAAAATTGATCCATTTTGAAAAATCTAATCAACTGAATAGGATTCTTTCATACGTGGGGTGGGGTTGGGTGCGTTTGTTGGGGGTGGAGGGGGTTGAGCAGCTGCTGACACAGAGAGGCAGACCTGTTATTAACCCCTGCACCTCCATGCGGCCCCCTGCACCCTTCTCCCCAGTTCACATCCCCCTGCGCCCCGGGACTAGACACGGCCCAGACGGTCTGAATTATTCAGCAGTCTGAGAGAGGCTCCGGCCACTTGGCCTATTAATGCCTGCCAGTAGAGGCTAGTGGCTCTAATGGCCAGTCCAGAGGAGCCCCAGTTCCCAGTGGACGGGAGGAGGGCTGCTAACGCTAGGCTGCAGGGGATGTGAGAGCGAATTCATCAGGGGCTGAGGTCGCGGCAGGTTAATGATGCCGCACGTCTAGACGAACGCTGGACTCACACCCTGCCCAAAAGGCAGTGGGGGGATGGTGTTGGGATGCAATAATATTTTTGCCTTTGAAGGAGCCCTGCAATATTAAATCTTGGGGCTTATTTATAAAAGAGCAGCAATGTTGACTTTGACCATGATCCACAATTGACCTGAGGTTCCCCCCTTAAAAATAACAGAACAATGAATATCTCCAAACCCAGCAATATGACCAGACCTCATGTTATATTCTGGTAGTCCACCTATTATTTAGGGCTTCATGAAAAGGAAATGCAGTAAGTAACATTTATCAGAAATGGATAAAATGCTCAGACATAGCTGAACAACATTCATGATAGAGAGATTAAAAGATTGTCTACACAACCCAACTCTGATTACTCACAACCCCTTAACATCATCGTACAAACAATCCCAACAGCTGGAGAGGGCCCTCAACTCCAGCACAAAGTCACTCAGTAATCAGGGCATCTCCCCCAGAGAGAAAGGGGATGAAGCTCAGGGTGCGACTCTCATTTGGGAGCTGCTTGGGTTGCCATGTGGTCTATCACCTTGGTGATCATGTGCATCCGCTCAGTGTCTCTGAGGGTGTAAACACAATAGTAGACACAGGCACAAGAGGAAATGACCTCTGAGGTGCAGCACAGATGATCCAGTCAACAACGGCAGAATGCATGATCTGTGTGGCATCTACCTGGAGGATTTCTAATAGAGAGAGCTCTCAGACAAAAAGTAATCATTGTAGCACCAGAACACTCAGTCATCATTCATTGTGAGGGACAAATGCATTATAAAGTCCAGGCAGAGAGGCAGAGGAAGGTATTCTTATTATCATCCGCTGGAGATTTATGCACTTGAAGGTTGAGTTCTTTGAGTGAGTGGGCTCGATAAGTCTGATGAAGCGGAATGACTTTAGCCTTCAGTGGGTGCTATCTGCGCTGGACTGCACCGCCGCAATGCACGCTCTTCCCTTATCCAGGATCTGATGCCAAGCACATTTACTGTTGAGGTCAACGTCGCTGCCATGATTGAACCAAACCAAGGGCATCCCATGGAAGGCTACAGAAGGGACACAGACACACCCCGCGCCCATTTACACAAAAGTAATTTCCCCCAGCTCCTCTCGCTCAAGGTGACCAAGCACATCATTCAGAGATCCACGAGAAATGATCCTGATGGCCCCATCGCAGCAGACATTTTCCCACATTCAAAACAAGCTGCCGAAAGCATGCAGAGAGAGGAGCGCCTTCAAAAAAATACAAGACATCAATTCAGACATCCAAGCAGAAATGTAGAAAATGTATGGGCTGAGCAGAGAGCCACATCCAAAGCAAATTATTTTGCTTGGCTGCAGCTAAAAATCATATGCTTGCTTATCATAAAGAAACACTGTATCACAGTCTAAATATTGGTCCTGCATTAATAGTCAAACAGATCATTTCCATACAGCATCAAGCTGAGATGAAATATTGAGAGTATAAACGTCCCTTTGAGGCCTGCACAGATCTCAAGTGCTCAGGAGAGCCCAGAAGACTGTCCACTTCACATGCATGTCCCCTGGTTTGTCATACAATTTGACCCCCCCCCCCCCCTCCACCTCTACCACATTTCTGTTCCTCAGGCATACTCTTCCTCCTCTTGCATACAGCAGAAGCCTGGAGCAATGTTTAGCTAAACCTGCTGGCCTACGTAGGCAGAGAGAGTCCCCAGAGGGCTGAACAATCAGACAATTTCAAGATCATGAAGCATTAAACCAATCCCGGCAGGGTACACTAATTAAACAGCCGAGCCCGGCACAGCCAACCAATCCCCACAGAGCAATTAAATCCATCCCCTCTAAAACACTGTGGAACCTGTCTGGGGAAAACTGCCGAGGAGTGAGAGAGAGGAGAGAAAGCGGGAGAGATGGAGAGGGGAGGGGAGGAAAATATCATAAAATTCTTCTGAAAAAAAAAAAAAAGAGAAAAACTATAGGGGGAATGCAGCAGGAGGCTAACAAGGGAAATTGAAAAAGGAGCGACTCAATTCAGTTCTTTGTTCTTTTCTCCCTTTTTTGCATTAAGATTCAAAATGTCTGCCTTTTTCTCTCAGTTGGGGGGGAGGAGGGGTGAGTCTGTGACCACATTTAAATGCAAAAATAGTGACCCTGTTGCGATCAAAAGTTGCATATTTAATTAAGATTACAAGGTCTGGAAAGCACTCGTGAGACTGAACGGAAAGACAGAATAGCCTCAAGGCCTATATTACACACCGGCAGAGCTGCTAACACAGTTGCAAACCCTGATCAATACCCCGATGCCCTCCACTACGAAAGTAAATGAACAGGTGACAATGGAGGCATGACATCACTGGGCTTTTCAGGGAACAACAAAACCAGATACACTGAGAGGCAGGAAGCAGTGTGGGATGCAGACTGATTTGGGGATGATACTGTACCTCCTACACACCAGCAATTAGACCACGTGTTAACATATATAATTGCTGACATTAATTATGGATAATAAATAGATAGGGTGATACTTTTCCCAAAATCTTATGGTTAGGTAGGCAAATTCTCCTGTTATGATATTTCCCTGGAGAGGCTCCGACAAAGCGCAAGTGTATTTTGGTGGTGTTGAAGAGGAGCCGAGAACGCCAAGGGGGTATGTTTCGAGCAGAAGCGACTGCAATCCGGAGGTGCGGACAGGGAGATAGACTTGCTCTTTTCTCCCCCGACTGAGGTGGTGTATAAATCACAGAGCCCAGCTTCATGTCTCCACTTCCTGTTCCTCTCCATTAAAAATGATAAACTGTACCTCTTGAAGCCACTCGCTCGCTTTAGGGTCCCAGTCTGCACCTTCCTGGTGAAGAAGCGAGAGTGCGCGGCTCAGATTTATTCTATCCCCTCCCATTGTTGGGGATGAATAAGAGAGTAATTAACTGTGTGGGGGTAGCAGCTGCACAAAGACAAGACCCGGCTAACACAACAAGCCTGATCCATCTGCTTTTGCTATAACACACCTTTTGTATTATTTTGATAAATAAGAGCACATCTGCTTAGTAATAACAAATGCTGGTTTAATACTCAAAAGACCACCAAGAGGCCGTCTTTCCCAGGTCTTCTCTCTTCCCACTTAAATGAGGACAAATGGGCCTTACAAATGGGTGGCATGCACAAGACTACTATTCCTCCAGTCTGGTAAACACACTCTGAGCAGTGGCACATAATGAGAGCGGCTGAGATCCCCAAAGACAACCTGGAGAAGGTAAGTGAGGCATTGATCTCATGAGCATGCTGGGCCCAGGAGCACCCTTCACACGATGCTAACCCACTCTACATGACAACCAACGTCAGAACACACACTGTACAAAAGCCTGGCACTTGCACATTTGGAGAAAAAAAAAATAAAGGCATGCTTTTTTCCTTTTGGTTATGCAGGACGAAATGGACAATAGAGGAATGATATACAGCAAGTGAAACCCTGCCAAATACAGCTGAGGGATGCTAGGTAGAGAGATGGAGAGACAGAGAGAGAGAGAGACAGAGAGGGAGGGCAGAAGGATTCATCGTAAGCCCAGTAAAATGAACAAGAAAGGACTGGTGCTCAATACGTCTGCAGTGGCGTCAGGCAGTCAAAACAAATAAAGCCAAGGCCGCGGTGGAGAAGCGCAGCTCAATATGAACTTGCTGGGCATGGGACTGGCTGTCAGCAGGGAGAGAGGACACAGCTTTATACCCATGCCGATGAGCCATTACCTCTCCCCTCCTGATGCTTCCGTCCGGCTCACTGTGAGGGAGGAAGAGGCTGCCCTACCGCCATGGAGCCGTCCTCCAGCAGACTAATGTGTCCCTGAAGTTTTGTTAAAGCTGGTTATTTACTCCTGCAAAGCAATTGCTCCAGCCTAGGGGCAGCAGAACGGAGAACGCACTGCTATGAAAAATCTGGCGTCTCTTGCTATGAAGAACTGTCTAATACCAAGGGGGCGTTCCTGCTGAAACATTGGGGGTACTGCTTTTTGGCACAATGCTTCACAAGAGAAGACATTAAAACAGCAAGCCTCCGAAACCAGAAATATTCAGGAAGGTAGCCAAAGGAGAAGAAATGTGACATAAATTCTTAGCGCTCATTAGCCACAACAATTAGTGATTAATACTATGAAATTATATGCTCACATGATGTCAATAACTTTCTTAAAAGGGACGCTTCACCCAAATTACAAAAAAAAAAACATTTTCTAACTTACCTCTTATGGTGTCTAGTCATGGACGTTTGTTCAGGTTTTCAGATACCAATCTCTGAGATTTCAGCTTGACCCGGATAAAACTGATGTGAATAGACTTGTGTTTGAGGTGGCACTGAAAACAATTAATAGCAGCATTCCAGAATAACAGTGTCCCTGTTTCTCTGTAAAATCGTCGGGACGTGCTGTCAACAGTTTTTGTAGAGACTATTTCTTTGGTAGAAACTAGCTCTAATGAAAACCATTTCTGTGGATTCTAGCGCTGATCCATTACCATCATACATATCACGGTCCAGCATTGCCTTCTCCTACAACTCAGACATTTCAGTCACTGAGAGGCTCGTGAAATTTGTTATGGTAAGAAAAGTTAAAAGTCCATCTGGCAGTAGGCAACATTCTTAGTGACCAATAAGGTGTAGAAAAAACACAAGGCAGATGCAAGGTAACAAAATACAAAATAACACAATTTACTCCTATCAAAACTCTCTTCCATTACAGTCAATATAAAGCATTTGATAAAGATGGCATAGGTTTTCTTTTTTGCTTACCTTCTGTCAGCAGCAGTGTGCTCCGTGCTGCCACTTGTGGTCAAAAGCTATATTACCACAGCACTATTAAATACAATGGTATATATTTATTTATTTATTTAATTATTTTTGCTTTAGACCCACCTAATGCCATCATTGAGTATGTTTACATGTGCAAAGTATTTCATTTTTGCCCATATTCTGAGAAAGACAAAGCTAATGAAAATGAATATTCCATTAATATTCCCATTTAAATGCAGTGGTGCATACTGTGATTAACGTGCCCTCACATGTCTTTTATCATGTGAAAATATGGAAAACTGCTGTTGTCTTGAAAAGGTCAGTGTTGTGATGTTGGCGTAAATCCAAAAACATGTTGACATCTAAGTCTTTCATCATTTTTAAAAGTCGGCATGTTTCTTCTTCTGAATATAAATATGGGCTTTTCTTTTGGGCATGCATCTGTACCCCCGCATTGCTAGCTGTTGTGTGCAGCATATCTGTGACAACGCACAGAGCTGACCGTAAACAAACAAGATGCTGTGTGTCACAAACTGCAGTAAAAACCCCAGGGAGACACATTCCAAACGGGCTGTATACGTGATAAAAGAACAGTCCTAAAACCCGAATAAAACTGGCATATCACACGTCTTAATGCTACATTCGGAAAAAGGCCTAATTCTAAAAATCCAAAGAGAATTTGCTGTTTTCATGACCAGTATCAAATTCCGAACAATCGTGGAATATTAGCGTGCATGAATATGTAGTCACTGTTATGGATCACAAAAGACGATTGCCTGTCTTTTAACATTCTTCCCGCAACAAACATCTGGGAATGTCTAACTTTTTGCGGGACAGTGGTGCAGAACAGTGACACGTAACATCATGGTGTCTTCAAAGACACTTGCTGCCACTGTGATTTTTTTAAAGCAGTGAACAACGAAAAGGAAATTACATTCACTGCCATTGCATCGGGGTGGAGGCAGAGATCTCAGAGACATGTAAGTCAAAACCTGGGAGAAAAAAACAAAGCTAAATGGCTAAAGTATTAGTGAGAAAATAAGTTTTTTCTTTAGCTTGCCTGAACCAACCCTTTAATGTTACAGCTTTCAGGATATTTCAAGCATACAATTGCTGATATAGACAGTAACATCATCACACCCAGGCTTATCAAACAGCAGCACATACAGCAGTCTGCAAACAGGAGCACAAGCAAGGCAAAATGATTGGATAGGTATGGAAATCTACTTGAAGGAAGGTCAAAGTGATTAAGCTGACATTAATGACAGGCCTAGTCTTCCTGTGAGAATGCTCACCGTAGCTGTCTCTAAACCCATTTGTCATTCCGCTTCCAACGCTGAAGCATCTGCTTTGAAGTCTCTACCACTAATGCTACACAGAGAGGTTAAACAGCTTAATGCTGAAGTCTGTTTCACTCCTCTCGCTCTCTAATGTTCCCCGCGTTTTATGTACCAGGGTTATGGCTCCTGGATTTCACATCTCAATTTGCCCCAGATAGTCCTGTAAAAGCTCCTCTCTTTCTTATTTGCTTTGTTGTCACTGTCAAAGGAAGAGAGGGGCAACCCGAAGGATACGGGACCGTGACAGACATGCCCCACCCATCGATTCACAGAAGTGGTAATAATGAAAGCATGTTAAGAAATGTTTATATGGGAGGCATGCACGACTCAAACCGCTGCTGATTATGATGATGGGGCAGCTTTTACATTCAAACACAGCACTTAATCTGCTGAAGATTTGAAAGCCCTGACAACAAAAGGCAAGTCTTGAAAAATGAGATAATGAGCACATATAGCACCCACCATGGAGGTCAACTTTAAAGCCTTTTATATCTATCGCAGCATATGAATGGAATGATACAGTCATTATGATAAATAATACAAGATCTGAGGCGCTCTGGACTTACTTATTCTCCACTACAATGAGATTATACTGATGCATGTGACATTAACAATATCAGCAAACAAATATATGAAAGCATGAATGAAATGGAGACAGAGACCGATTTTCACAGCCAATTTGAGATTGCAGGGTTGCTGTTTGTGTGTGTATGTGTGTGTGGGGGAGCTACTGGCAAACAGCGCACAGAGCAGGCTGGCAGCGGAGGCAGCCAGGCTCACAGGCTGCAAAGCAATTTCACTGTTTGGCAATACTGTTGTCTCTGTGTGCGGATTAGAGCTGACACCAGAGCAACTGAGTCATGCTAAATGTAGTACAATCACAAGCTTTTGTTCCTGATCTAAAACCCCACTGCCTCTTAGATTCATGGAAGAGAGAATGGAAACAAGGCTAAGAAATAGTAACAAATAAGCAGAGCATTATTTCGCCATATGAGCGCAGCATTGCGACACTGCTAAAAACAACAGAGGGATAAAAGTAACTGGTAGTAAAGGCATGGAGCCAAAGTTTTTTAAAGTGAAATCAAATACAAGTCTTTTTTTGGTCTGCTTTGATATCCGTGGAAATCCTTTCTTTCAGAGTGCTTAAAGGGCAAATAAAAGGTAATAATATGTGTAACAAATTCATGATTAATAGCACATTTCAGCTGATAGGATAGGATACTGCATTTCCACCTGCTTTGACCACACATTCTCATCACCTGGCTCTGCAAAGACTTTCTACAGGCCCAACGCTCTCTCTCCAGGTACCATATTGGCCCAGAGTTGTTTTTGGGCCTAGCAGGACCTGGCAGGACAGACCCTGACCCGTCCTTTTCATGCTCGCCCACGGAAATGCCATCTGGCTGGTGTGAATGATTACCACAGCAACGGCCGGGTGACCTGCAGCCAGCAGGAACCAAGGTCACTCCACCTCAGCGCTTCGCACTTTCCCTGCCCTCTTTTCATCAGCCTGCAGGTGAATTATTCATCCTGTACAACTCGGAGGCACAAATCTACAGCACAAACACTAAAAAACTGCACACTCAGTTTACTCATATAATAACTTGTAATGAGAAAATAAATGTTCTGGTGTGAGCTGCTAAAATAAATAGCTTGTAGATGATATAGCAAGAATGCTGTTCTATGTGGGCTTAGATGGGGGAACAGCTGTCGTGATTTTACACGGTCAGAACTGGCCCCAACCATGACTGAACGAGAAATAAGTGAATTAATTGATTTCTGACATGTAGCTGAGGATGTCACATTTAAGCTACAGGCATGTTTGCAAACAGAGTGTTGTGAGAATATTTACCAGAGCTTATGACAATAAGATACTGTGATCAGATCCATGCTAGTCTTGTGGGATATTAAATGTTTCAGTGTCAAAGACACTAAACTTCAGCAGAAAATGAAACAACCACTTCCATCACATCACATAACACATCTTGCCACATGATCATTACCAACAACAAAACTTTCTTTGATTGACAAACCGCTTGAAGAGCATCGAAAAAAGGGCACTTTTCCAAACTCTACAGACACTGAAGACAAAGTCAATGTGCGCTACTCATAGTTGCTATAATTCAAGCCAATATGTATCTGTATGTGCATTTTAGCTTATTTCATTTTTCAGACAGACTGTGTGGATGAATGTGTGTATTTCTGCAAGAGTGTATTTTTACAATATAACCTGATTGCACTATTACACAGTTTTATGTCTAGTTCACAATATATCCTGGACAAATAGATTCATAACTGAAAAGCCTTAACTAAGGGGTCCTACACCTAAATTCATTTCATCCACCTTCCACGTTTTCTTCATTGGTGGAATTATTTATCCATTTTTATAAAGTGACAATAATCCATGTGCAGTAGATTTAGGCACTATTTCACAGCTAGTGGTATCAAAGTTAATTTACAGATAGGGTCATTCAAGGGAACACAAGCATGAATTAACACTTTTCTGCAGGTATCATGAATTTTCCCTCATATAAATGGCTGTATGCCTTACGATGGTCACAGACTGGAGGCTACCCTTTTTTATTATATACCACTACATCACCGCTCATGACACTAGGTAATGGCTTGGGCATCCTTAAGGGGCAGTTCAGATTTAGCTCCTAGGCTACTCAGTCACATTTAATGAAAAACCTTGAATGTATACATCTATCATAAATGCTCCACGGTCCTCTGGAGCTGGGGTGCATGAGGATGAGAGCCTGCAGAGGGGACGCTACATGAAGCCGCAACAACAATAGCTCCCTCGCCCCTCCGGATCCCAGCCTGGATGAGAGAGAGGTCCAGCGGCTGGGAGCTGGAATAACACTCGACCAACACAAGACAACCGAGAGCCACCAGATCTGATTTCTCCCCCTCGGTAGGCTTTTCCGAGGGACACGGACTGCCATGCTCCTGTCATTTCTCATGTTACAGAACATCAGTCAAACGGCACAGACGCTGCCCTTGCGCCGGCCGAGGCTGATTTACAAACATTAGCGGGGAATACAATTACACAGCCCCCCCGGCCGAGCAGCCCTATGCGGCTTCAGGAGAGAGGAGAGGAGGGGGGGTGGAGGAGTGGACACTGAAAACAGCGTTTAGCTTTCCCAACCTTATTCCAACGTTTGCCTTCAGAAATACAACCGTACAGCCTGTGAGCATTGTGCTTTATAAATTCAACTTTGAGCTCAGTGGGTGAAGCTATAGGCTGCGGAGCTGACATGCTATTTAATATAGGTACATGTTACGGCTGTGATACAAACAAACTGCTCACCTGCCACATTCCCCACGCTATTAATTAAAGACATGTTTGTGCCAGCGACATGAGAGTCCAGCGCTTCGGCGTTTAAACACTTAAAAAGCTCGTCTTTTAGGACAACTTACTGGCTGTATGTTGCTCTGTCAGTGGCGACTAACGTGTCTAAATGTACAGTCGACACCAATGGAAAAAATGTTTTTCACTAAATGTCCGAACAGTACGTGTAATGACCACAAAATAAACTTTCCCAATCACAAATAAAACTTCCCGGCATGCAAATTCTCCACGATACAAAAATGTAAAATTACAATAATTGTACTATAGCCTACTGAAAGATGCAGCAGCAACGCGACGGCCGTCGACACAAACCGCATAAAACATTAAGCTGGGTGAAAAAGTTACAGCCTACGTCCAAGAACAGAGATTCAGGGGCGCATTAAAAGTTTCCGTACATGTAAGTACGCCGGTGCTTGTCGCGGACAATAAAGAGTAAAAAAGCTAAAAAAGCTAATGCATGTAAACACCAGTGCTGTCCGCGGTGCTGATCCCAGATCGGTGTGGCTAACACAGAGGCTGTGCTGCTCCACGGTCGCTCCACCGCGGATCAATGATTGAACTGAACAAAGGCAGAAGAGAGATCAATTTCTAATAACTATCAATGCAAACACCGCTAGCTTTCGCCTTACATTCACCCAAAACGACACAACACACACCAGAGTACAGTAACAAGACATTCCGCTGGAAAAATAAGCCGAGAAAGGTGAGAATAGCACTAACCTGAAGCCGCCGTAGATCAAATTTCTTCCAATATTGAAACATCGATCCTACATCGGCGGCCATCTTGGGGGATATTGAGGAGATTTTTTTCAGCGGCTGCAATAAATATGTGGGCTGGATTCCCCCTCGTTAAACAACGTTTACGATCACCGGTCCCACTTTTAGAAAAAATAACGAACTGACTTAACACGAGACTCCACCGATATGTTTGACAAGTCTACCAACATGTTTTTGTGGCGGTGAGAAGCGTAAAAGTAGACGATATTTTTGGCGAAGTGCCCGGGTCTTTGAAAAGTAAAGAGCAAGTGTGTCCGTGCCTCCGTCCCCAACATTAACTGGACAATTGCACTTGATTTTGCTTTGGCAAAGTTATCAATACTGACGTAAAGCACGGGGTTGATCAATACCGTCTGGAAAAGGGAAGGAGATGATGTGTAGATTAGTGGAGTTCAGGGAATTTAGCCAAGCCTACTTTTTTTTTCTTTTTTTACAGTGTTTATTACAGGAGCATACGGGACAGTAGTCTGCAATTAGAGGCAGTGTTGGAAATTAAAATAGGCTGCATTATCGACATATGTAGACTAACTATTATTAGAATGCCACTTAACATTAGTCCACATGTCGTGTTGTCACTGTGACCACATATACAGATTATGTCCACATTTTAAAGGGAAGATAAGATAAGTTAAGATCTTTTAATAATATTTTTGCCAAGTGCTACGCATAAATTCAAATTATCAAAGTAGCCTCTATTCTTTTTACATTATTTTCAAGACCACATTTACTACACCTAGACTTTATTACCTGGGACAATAGCTAAAGTTTAGGCCCCCAGTTTTTAATATTGAACATTTCATATACATCTTTTTTTTTATTGTATTTGGATTATTGTGGATGCCTTTGCATCCATAAATAGTCAAAGTCTGTGACTCTATTGGTCATGTTGTTTAATTGTGCACTTATGTGAATAGGAAAGCATAAGAATTTATATACATGCATGCAATTTAAGACCATAAAACATATGCTTTAGGATTACAACAATATAATAGTCTCTATAAAATTGCCAATTTTCTCAATAAGTGAATGGCAACAATATTCTAAGCAGATGTAAATCGGCACATGTTTTACTTAGTCTAACTTATTAAAACATTAGTGTGCTCTTTGTCTACTTAAAATAACTCATTCCTCTGGTCAGGGAGCACAAATGGGCTGCTGTAGTGCTCCAGCACTGGTGCCAGGTGCTCCCCCTGCTGACACCACAGTGTTAGAAACAAGGTTATGTGCAGATGAGCATTGTGTGATTTCCTCCATTAATTACACCATTATCACTGAGTGAAGGTGTCCGTCAAAACCAGCCGTGAAGTCCACGTTCCACCTCCTGGTCACTGTGCACCAGCCTCACAGTGCACACTGCTTCTAGCCAATATGAAAATCAGGTAGAAAATAATATCCTCATGGGTCATATTTTTAGCACTGCAGGGGACAATGACATATTCCTCTGCCATAGACAAACACCTAAGGGGAAGGAAGGGGAAGATTATTAAAAGTTTTGCTTATTGCATTTTATTTGTGGCTCTAGGGGGAGGCTAAAATGCAAGATTCAAATATAACTAGGAAGATAATTATAAATAGGAAAACCAGAATTCACAACTGAGCTATAGAGAACAGCTTCTAATTTTTACAACTCATGAAGTATAAACAAAAATATTAGTACATTTAAAAAAAAAAAATAGAAAATCTGCCCTTATTTGTATCTTTGGTTTCTTGACTTAGTTTTGAAACATCCATCATCTGAAATTAAGTTTTTGTGCTGATTAACAGGAGTAGACGGTCTCATCAGTTTACAGCACATTTTGTTATTAAGTGATTGTTTCCTTATATAGAATAACTCTCTGAGACACACTGAGACAGAGAGTTAAAAGGGCAGCGTCAGCTGAGAGTGAGGAGTGACACCACAATAAGCTGAACTTCTGGGCCGGGACATGTCACTGAGTAAGGACCCATAGTGCATCTTTGACCTTGTGTCCGTGTTCAATAGTGCATCCTGCTCAGACTGAAAAACTCTCTTTTGCCAGCAGATCAAGCAAAGTATTTGTAATCGCAGACATTCTTAGATGCCAGATAGGAACACTGTGTTCTGGCTCAACAGGAATGTGGAGCACACAGGCTTTGTGGGGACCCAGGTGGGACCTAAACCCACAATCTCCTCCTCCAGAGGATGATGCTTTGTCTGCCGGGCCCCTGAATCAACAGTCAGCCTAATGAAAAATAGCAGAATCTCATGGCCTCAATCAGTTCTGTACTTCTGAATATAATCTTGACCCTTTTAGTCACCGTTGTGATCAACAAAGCACAACGGGCCTCTTCCAAGAACCTGGTCACCCCATTCAAATTAATACCTTATTCTGAAAAAGCTTAATCTAAAAAGTAATGCACGGTTACTTAAAATGAGGACTGTGCGCACAGAAGGGAAATTATCCAGGAGCAAGAAAATCATTGTGTTGATGAGGTCAGTGGATGAGGGATTTCAAATGACTGTGTTTCTTGGGAAGAATGGCAGAACATCTGTTTTAAAATGCTGACAGTGTATTTAATGAAATAGCATATTGTTGATGAGTGATAGAAGCTTCTTTGAGCTAATTTGGGGATTTTATGGTGGTACAAAGCACCACCTAAACCACATTTCTACAAGCAAATGATCTCATGTCTTCGTCATTTCATGTCTACAACAAGTTTCTACAGCTACTAGGTGTTTCTTATTGTCCTCGAGGATATGAACACATGGATGGATTACTGAACAGGCCTACCGGGCCTGGGGGCCCAAAGTGCTGGTTGCCCACCTGGCCTTCACCTGCAAAATATGACTAAATAAACATGTACCAACCAGGAAGGCACTCAATATGACCACAGAAAGACACGGAAAGACAACAAAGAGAACTGCAAATAGACACAAAATAACTACTGAAAGGGGCAAAACAACCACAAAGAGACACAAAACGAGTACAAACACAAAACGACCACAAAGAAAAAGAAAATGACAACGAAAAGAGAAACACAAAACAACCACAAAGCAACACAAAGTAACTACAAAGATACACAGCACAACCACAAGGAGAAACAAAATGACTACACACAAAATTTCCACAGAGACACAAAATCATGAAAAGATGCATTACAACTACAGAGAGACATAAAACAATAATAAAAAAGAGGCAAAATCCCCACAAACTCTGTGTCTTGCTCCCATGTAAGAGGGTGGGGCCTGAGGGCCCATTGTCTCATGATCCACCTATGTATATATAATTCTTCCTTAGACCCTCTACGACAATCATCAGCAGAGGATTAATTGCTGAAGGATCTGACAACACGTCCACTATTACAGATCCCAGCACACTGACTCAGGCAGACTCAGTGGTATTATAATTCCTTTACCTTGTTAGTGTGTAAATTTTTACAATTGGTTACAGCAGTTACCACCTTGGTTATCATAGCAACCTTTATCTAATGAAACAAGTGAGTTAAAACAAAGCAGAACGATCACTTGCCAAAATATGACAGGACTTTGACTGAGCAGGTTCACATGTGTTTTAACAGCATGGAGGCATAGTTTTGAGAAGGAGCAAAGTCTTGTAACTATAATTATATGCATTCCAGTAGCCTTTTATTGTACCTTCCATTGAACTTGGTAAAAGTATTACTTACAATTACAATCTGAAGCCCGTACTTCTCCAGAGGGGCCCACCTACTTGTTTGCATCTCACTCACAGCTGAGCTAACATCATGTATGTTATGCAGAGAATCATATTCCAGTTTATAACACCACCCTACTTCTACACCTACCTGAACTAATCAATACAAGGGCCTGTCTGTACCTTAGTCTATATATAGACTAAGGTAGCTATGCATCTGCACATTGGCTGTATTTAAAGGAATATTTTGCTGGGTAGGTGATAAGTGAACCTCATGAAGGTTTATTAAAATATTCATTAGAAAATGTGATAATGTCTTGCAATTTTTATGAATAGGAATTATAAGAAATTATATCATAGCATCATGAAAATACCTAATTTGGCACATGATGCAGTTTAATGCCTAAGTGGTTTTATTGGAACTCAAAATGCAATAAACTGAGAACACACATAACAATTAAGTATTTGTTTAAAATCAGACGGGACAACAAATGCACAGTTGCTGAGAGTGAGTCAAGATCACATTTCCATGGTAGTTGGGATGCTGAATGCTGTGGGTTGCTAGCACTACCCACTGGACAAGATAGGTAAGTGAATGGTCAAAGAGATAAAGGAGTCTGCAGCGTGGAAAAGGAATTACCTTCACTCCACATGTTCTAAATATTAGTCAAAATGGTTGCACTTTATCCTCAGTAGCTGCTGTCACGCTTCACTATAGCTTTAGACGCTGTTACTGTTTTTTTAGCAAATGTGGGCATTTAAAGCATTTGTCTCTATTTGCTGGGTAGCCTTTAGTCCTCTGTCACAGCACACATTTGACTTGTCAAAGCAGGGGCAGTATATGTGTAATGAATAACATTACCAATGCTCTAGTAAGTCATGCCTGTGAACCATTATGCACAATACCAGGACCTCGTAACTGGTACATCTAATTGCAATGCAGCCAAGGTTATTAATTACAACTGTGCTGTTCATTCTATGACACATCAAAATGTCTGCTGTGAAAAAGGTGTATTTCAGTCACATAAATACTTGTAATTTTCTGAAAAATATAAAAACAAAAGCTTTTTAAAAATGTGAATAAACCAAAATTTAAATAATCACCATGAAAGCTATAATTAACTATTTCTTCATCCAAGTGACCTTGTGTTGTCTTCATCCTGTTAATGCTTAAAGCACCAGTTCTCCAAAAATACCAAAATAAAAATGTATATATCTGTTAGTAAATATCTATTAGTAATTTGGGTAAAAACACCCTGCATTTCAAACCTTTTTTAAAATAAAGAACCAAAGGTAAAAGTACTCATCATGTAAAATGGCCCATTTCAGATATATATATATATATATATATATATATATATATTTATATATATATATATGTATATAGATAGATAGATAGATAGATAGATAGATATACAGATACAGATATAGATAGATAGATCATTTATTAGCTGATTAGATTTTGTATTACTAATCTGAATCTGTAGACACATTTAAACTTTTCAGTTAAGACACATACTCACATACTTTGAATGAGAGCTTGTTTATTAAAATAAATAACAGGGGACCATTCCTCTGGACTCCACGTGGGAGTGCCGGGTCTGAGCTACAGAGGTCCGAACCCCCATTGTCCTCCACCCCGGTTAGTTTCGCCTGTTCCTCATTAACCCTGCTGTCACCTGTCGCCCTTTGCACCCAACTTCCTCTGGCGTTTTTGATCTGTGTGTTTCCATGTTAGGCTGAGTTTTTGGGAGTTACCTTTGCTTTTGTTGTAAATTCATTTTCTCATAACTCATACTGGCTCTCTAAGTTGTAACATTTTTTTGTCAAGATAAGTCATAATGAGTAGCCTACCTTTTATGACACTTCATTACTATTCTGCTTTTCTTTAAAAAAAATAAAAAAAACAGAGCATACTGTGACTTGTTTGCATATATCTTGTAATAATGTACACTATTTGCCATGGTGTATATGCACATGTATATATGTTTGTCAATCAGCTCTAATAAAAAAAACTTGTGAGACCAACTTTTTATCACACTTCAAAAATGATCCTCTCAGAAATGACATATAAAAGATGTCTCACAATTTCTGTCTCACGTTTGTCAGAAAATTCTCAAAAATGTGTAAAATTACATTTATTCTACATTACAGTCCAGAGTTTGTTAATATTGTATAATTCATGCCAAAAGTTAGACTATAAGACACAATATGTCTCTGACTTCACTGTAAAGTCCATTCTCAGTACTTGTGCGCTGGAGGTTTCATGTTTCCACATCACAACCATGAGTTGCATACCGGACTATGATTGGCTCACAAACTAGATGTGATGTCACAGAATGTTGCTCCTATGTACACATATTCAACTGAGATTTAAGTTGCTCAAACAGAGACTTTCCTTCTTTAGATGTGATTACCTAATTTGCCTTCAATTATCACAAAAAATCAGCTTGACCACAGTTATAGTAAACATGTCTGCTAACTGGTTAAGGACCAGAGATGTGCAGTGTTTTAATTAAATGTAGTTAAAATGCGTATTTCATTGCTTTTGACTGTTTAGTAATTTGCATTTTGCAGACAGAAAAAAACATAATAGTGAAGTACTATAGTTTTTATTTCAAATATTTAAAAAATACTTTATTTTTGATATGTCATTTTACTCTCCAAGACACATTTTATTTCTGGCTTTAAACTGTAGAAAAAAAATTGTAGGTCTACAGCAATTAGCCCAGAACACTGCAAGTCAATCAGGTGATATGTCCTGTCCGGTCCAGCAATGCACTTATTGTGAACTACTGTATTTAAATTGTGTTACAGATTTACACAATGGAAAGTGGGCCTCCTGTTATTTAGTTTGTTGCTGGTATTGAGGGAAGGGTGGTGGTTCTTCCTGTACTGTTTTGTACTGTATCACGCTCTGCTGTAATGGTGCTGCTTTGTGTCTTGTGCAGTTGTTTAATCGTTTGTTTTGAAACTCCACTGCATTTATATTTATTGCTCTAGAAAAAGACCTCTACTATTGTCATCTGGAAGGACTAGTGCATCACTGAGGCCTAGCATTTCAGTTCCCCTAGTGGCATTTCAGATGGCTTTTCACGCAGTCAGTTGATGGTCACTTTGGCTGACAGGTAACACCCAGCATGCACCCCCTGAATTTGCAGCCTCCCACCACAGAGTTATCCTGATTGGCCACCTCAAATCTCGGATTTGGGAAATAAGAGGAGGTTAAGGACAGACCCATGCTGAGGCTACTAAAAGTCTAAAATGTGATAGTTTGTATTTGAACACATTTTCTTTTACCAGTGTCTTGTAGGCCTGTTTTACTTTGATACAACTGATGTCTAAAGGATACTTCTTGATTTTTGTGCCCATCTGTGTTAAGGACACAAAGCAAAGATCTGTGGCTGAGTGTAACATTATCTGTACTAGTTCACTTTCATGAATTGACAACTGTCCAACATTGTAAGAGCATGACATCGTTGTTCATAAAACGCATGATATGAACAATGTTTCCTACTAATGTTTTCCACAGCGTAGCGTGCTGTGGATGATCATAGTCTTATTGGGGCTCAGAACACTTTAGCTAACAGTTCCGTTTATTGTGCTACCAAGAAACAGCTCCAATCATAACATCGTTTCAGTCCCTCTGGAGCACTAACAGGACAGCTGGGTGATGGATCCCATCGAGTGCAACTGTCAGTCTAAAACAACTGTCCATTGTGAGCCAAAGCTATGTCCTGTTGTTATTCCTGGGTCTCAGTAATGGGGTATGTGTATTTGGCTATTATCCCTAAATCTCATGAACTCTGACAATGGAGGGTGGCAGTGGTGGTGAGGGAATAGTCTTCTTTACCTGGGCCTCTGACTAAACAAGGCATGGAGTATTTATAGCCCATAAGCATGCGCCATAATGCAGGGGAGCGGGGTCAGTATATCTACCCCTTGTTTTGCTTGTCGCTCCGTCATAAAGCACCGAGGATATTGCTCATCAGCTAGCACTGAAATATGGTAAGTGAACACAGATTTTATTCCCATTGCATTTAATCTTGTTAATATCACCACCAGACGGCAGGGAGACATTCTGTTTCTGCTAAATGTGTTAATATAGTATTTTATATATTCATGATATACAGTCATGGCATATTTTGATGAATTATACATCTTGATCTACTCTCACCAATGATAATGAATCAATATAGCCCATGTCAATATGCTTATGGGTACTGAATATAGATCAACAAAAAAAAAATCATCAATAGGACAGCACTCCAGTTGTCCTATTGATGACTTATTGATTATGTTTGCCTACTCACAATGCTGAAATAAAATAAAAGCTATATGAATTGGTAATTGTAACAAGGAAAGAAGAACAAGAGAGAGGAAACGTGATCTAAGGGGAAAAGGGAAGAGGATGAGACAAAGGAAGTGTAGAGGAACCAAGAACCAAGATGAGAGAAGAAAGGGAAAGAGAAGGGGGAGTAGAGACAGAGGAAACAAGGAGAGGTGTTAGAAGAGGAGGGAAGGAAAGGAATTAAAGACAGAAGAGGAACGAGGGGTGGTAGAGGGAGAATGGAAATGAGGACAGGAGAAGAAATGAGAGGAAAGGAGTTAAAAAAGAAGAGGAGAGGAGACAATAGAGGAGAAAGGGAAAGGAGAGTAAAAACAGAGGTGAGGAAAGAGGAGAGAAAGGGGAGAGTTAAAATGGAAGAGGAGAGGAGGGGAAGTGAGAAGAGGAAAGTAAAAGGAGAGGAAGGGGGAAGAGTAACAAGAGGAAACAAGAAGAGCAAAGAGCATGACAGGAGACAATAAAGGAGGTGAGCGGAAATGGAGGAAGGAAAGGGAGAGGAGCAACAGGTACAGGCTACAAACAGATTAAGAAAAAGTGAATGCATCATTTTGATCTCTGAAGTTTCTGTTGGTCCTCTCAGGACGATCAACTGGGCAACATCAAGAAACAGCACATTCTGCATCCCATCCCATGATTGCATGAATCCTCTTAAAACAAAATAAAGAAATAAATGAAGCTGAGCGCCAGAGGTCCTGTCCATGAGATATACAAGTGCTCGAGAGCTAATCCACAACAGGGGTTAGACAGCAGCTGTCGAGAGGCCCGTGAATCCAACCAATATGATGTCATCGTGCTGCATCCCCCTTACACTGTTTTTCACAGTTCCTTGGCAGTCATGTAAATAACTCGACATAATCCTTGCCTCCCAGGGATTTCTGATCAAACAGGGCTCAGTGTACCCTCCTGTCATCACCCAGGCCCTATAGAATAATCCCCCGTGTGATCCTGGGACTGTGGGAGTGCGGGCAGCAGACCACACCCTCCCCAGGCTTAGTCTGCATTCTCACAAAATTGGAGGCTTGAGTAAATATTTCCATAACAAACTGACAGTGTTTGTAATCCCTCCTAATGAAATGCGTGCCCTGGTATAAACCTTGCCTGTTGTGCAATTAATGCCCCCACACTCTGTAAGTTTGCTGATCATTGGCTCGTTATCATAAGTACATGTGTCACAGCGAAACCGATAATGAGTGAAGCTGAAGCAGAAAGCCAGGTGATGATCGTGCTATTAGTATTGGATCTAATTAGAGTATCATTGTCAAACCCCGCAGGCACCCAAGAAAGCAAAGAAGAGAGCGGAGGGAGCCAGCTCCAATGTGTTCTCCATGTTTGAACAGGCCCAGATCCAGGAGTTCAAAGAAGTCAGTGCTCTGCCGAATGTTTTCTTTCACATTGAATATGAGCAGTTTACACTATGGTGAATGCTCACCGTGCACACTGGAGACACAGCATGTAACAATGAATCCTCTGCAGGCTTTTACGATCATGGACCAAAACAGAGACGGTTTCATTGACAAGAATGACCTGAGAGACACTTTTGCAGCTTTAGGTAGGACCACCTGTGTGTGTTTACATGTATATGTGTGTTTTGTGTTCTAAGGTATCAACATTGTCACATTTCATAAACGTGTACCCAGCTGTGAACCTTGTTAGAGCTGAAGCAGTTGGTGGATTAGCAGAAAACGATTATCTGTTCAAAGTTATTTTTCAAGCAAAAATCCCAAACATTATCTGGTCCCTGCTTTTCATTTGTCTTATCTAATGTCAACATCTTTGTCTTTGGACTGTTGCTAAGACAATAAACACATCTGAAAGTGTCACCTGAGGTTTCTGCATATTATAATAGGTGTATTTCAATTTTTTAAACATTTTATTACAAGGTTGTAAGCACTGATTCAACATTAGGGGGGACCAAACCTGAGGCGGTCATGTTACCTTTTCATGCATGTCCTAGCTTAAGTGGTATTGTTATTGGTATGATGTTACAATATGTTTCCCATCAACAGTTAATGGGAACATCAACAGATCCTAACTTTAGACAAAGATAGCAAGTGGGATACGCTCAGAATGTAACAGCTGAATGCTACTAATCCATGATGTTTGCCTGCTTGCCTTCTGACAGGAATTCAGCATAACACTGTGAGAAGAGAATCATTCATAATATTGTCATTACAGCCGTCTTTCCACCAAAAACTGTTGGTATAGTACCTTCAGAACCATAGGTAACCCATACAGACATATGTCTTAACCCTAGATGTCATGAGCGTTTCCATCGCAGGCAGTAATCGTAAATGTAGGTAGGGCTGTTTTTACCCACTGCTCCATCCAGCTCTTGCTGTATTTCATCTTCACTGGTGATAGAAAGGAATGTCTGCACCTCATTTATTGTCCACGAAATGGGGTTGGCACTGTGACATTTTCAGGACAAAAAAAAAAAACAGGTTGGAGTAAGAGTCTCTCTCGATTGGATTTTTAAAAATAGCAGGTTTGTGCACTGAGTCCTTGTTGAACAAGAGCAGGGGTAAAATGTTGCCAGTGCTCATTGGAATGACACTCAACATGTTGTTGCCCAAGTGAGAAAACAGAATATTTGTAGTTCACATACTGATGAAATTCATAGTTTTTTTTAAACGTTTGAAGATGCACTCCTTACTAAAGGGTATGTCATCCAAGAGAGACAGTAATAGTTATCTTTGTATACTTACTTTTGTTGTACTTGTACAATGACAATACAGAAATCTAAAAACAAATGGAATGGTCAGAGATGTCATATTGACACTTAATGTGTGTTAATGGATTCACGTCCTCAACTCATGCGCAAGGAATTAAATTATTTGCCCTCTGTGTTTAGCTAGCTAAGTGCTAACTAGTAAGAATGAAGAAGCAACAAAAAATCTTTTCATTTTATAGTTAGTGTTATAGTTTAAAAAAAACTTGCCACGGTTTTAACAGTGGTTACATAATCTTTAACCAGCCACAACTCAGCCCCGAGCAACAGTGACGGTTCTCTATTGACCAGTCAACAGACTACAGTGTTTCTAGCTCCACCTTTTAGTATCAGATCCGTGTGATAGGTACCCCAATAGAGGGGTGATGAAAAATGGGGACAGTATGGAACAGTTCTGTTGATACCATCCACAGTTTTTCACAGGGGAAATGGAAAAATAACCGTTCTAATGTGTACTGAACTGAAGTAAACTGCTTGGTGGATTACAGTCGACTGTGAGGCTATGTATCTCTCACATATTTTGGTCTTCCACTTTTTGATACAGTTGAAAGACAGTACAGTGTTTGACATTGATTGGACCTACCCACAGCCATCTAGCAACAGCTTCTGCTGGGGCACCGCAACACCACTTGGATAATCCACATGCAGAACTGTAGTTATACTAAAACCAGTAGTAATAATAATAGCAATTTGTTAAGTAAAGTAGAATAGTATAGTTAGTGCCTTGTTTTATAAGGCAACATAAGCAGCTGCCTAACTGTGATCTGCTACTGGTTCACCTTTGACCAAAACGCTTCATCAACAAACTGAGAAATTAACAGTCGGCTTGATCAATAATGTAAATAATCGTTAGTTGCAGCTTTAAACTCACTCCAATTTATCTGCCATCCTTCTCTAGGCCGTTTAAATGTCAAGCAAGAAGAGATTGATGAGATGCTGAAGGAGGCACCAGGACCAATTAATTTCACTGTCTTTCTCACCATGTTTGGAGAGAAACTAAAAGGTGAGGGGGGGGTTGCACTTCTTAAAAAAAGATGTTACTGTTGTTTGAATTTTTCATCAACTCACAGCTGCCACTGGTCTCATCTTCAGGTGCTGACCCAGAGGAGACCATCCTCAATGCTTTCAAAGTCTTTGATCCCGAGGGGAAAGGAACGTTAAAGAAAGACTTGTGAGTAACAGTGTAGTGCTGTGTTGCAGGATGAGGAGCCAATCTGCTCATCATCGCTGCTTGTTTTCACAGTGTGACCGAGATGCTGACGACCCAGGCAGACAGGTTCTCCCCTGAAGAGGTCAGAGCTCCACCTCAGAAGATGTTACAGTATGACATTGTTGAGTTTGAATTAAGGATATTCCTCACTCCAAATGGCAATCCTGTTTTTATTTTTCACTTCATGCCCATAGATGGAACAGATGTTTGCATCATTCCCACCAGATGTTGCCGGAAACCTAGACTACAAGAACCTGGTCTACGTCATCACACATGGTGAAGAGAAAGACCAGGAGTAGATGATGTCCTCTGAACAGTTTAACCATTGAGCCACGTCTGTGTTGAATTTAGTTGTAGCATGTACAGGTTTATCTCTTACTAAATTACATAGATGTTATCTATTGATATGTATGAGGTGAAATTAAAAGTACATGTGACCACATGTTTTGACATTACTGGCTCTGAGATATCTTTGCTGAATGAATAAATGAAGGGAGTGCTGATATCACTGGCAGTAGCTCTGAAAAAGACATCTGCAAAGGTCCGCTCATTTGTATTTGCACAACCATAAAGTTTTGATGATGTGAGAGATTTCCAGTGGTCAGGGTGTTAAACATGCAGGCCTGAGGATGTTAGTTAATCCCAGTGAATAAAAACAACAAGTACTCTTTTCCATTTGGCTCCAGGGAGATAGATTTGTTTGCAGCTTTACTTCCCTTAGTTTCAGCAGGAAAGAGCTGTTTTAGTAGTGATATTTAATTAGCTGTATACAGTCATTTGAGTTTTAGTCCAGTGCCAGCTGTACAGCAGTAGGATATGTTTAGGTTAAAAAAGAAAAGATGAAAGATATCTGTGCTCTATGAAAAGAGCTACTGGCCAAAGGGAGCAGCTTCCCTTATTAACCAGCTACTGACAGCTGCACTAAGCTAAGGGGTCTGTTTAGGAAGGAACTCTTTCCTTTTCTAAGTGTTCCAGTTTTCCTCTAACTTCCTATAACCCGAGAAGATTAAAATATATTTGAATGTATGTTATTTTCTTTGCAACAAAAAAACAAAACAAAACGACTTCTAAGCTCTGTCTACCACACTTATTACTTTCTGTTAAGGGCAAACCTAAGCCAACAGTGCAACTTCATTTAAAGGTTTTATGTTTCTTTAAAGGGAAGTTTTGTTTGCCATACTATCTGGCTTACACTTAAGTTTCATAGCAGTGCACTGTAAAATTTGCTGGCAATTTTCTGTTTTTATCACTTAATTTTACTCACCATTTTCTTTTGATATAATCTATTCTTACTTAGTAAAGTTTACTTGACAATATCCAGTGTAAAATTTACTACAAATATATGTGTGGAAATTGGTGCCTAACTTCTTCTGAGGAAATTTCACTCCACATTTTTCTCAGTGTACTCTCCTAGGAAAGTTAAATTTTAGCAACTGAAAACACTACAATGAACGGAGTGAAATTGTGTCATGTCAATATATCTTAACTGCCACAACACTTGACAGCGCTACTTCAGAGTTCAGAGAGGCTTGCTGTGAACACAATCTTGTGTTATCCAGCATCTCATGTTCAGTCAACAAACTGTCAAAATACGTAAGAGCCTGTCTTTTCAACACAATTGGCTGAGATTAATATACCAATTATTACAGCATCATTGTCACGTGTACCTTTGTACTCAAAATTGCTGCAGAATTACCTGATAAACATTCCCAGTACTATGTTTTTACTAACACAACTTTATTACTGTGTATGGCTTACCAATAACTGAGCCACTGTATACTCTGTAAAAAGCTGCTGTCTGTCTTCTAATGGCACAAACTTCCTATAGATAGATAGATAGATAGATAGATAGATATGTTACAGCAGCAAGTAATCAAACAGTATGTGGACAGTAGAATATAGAATAAAATAAAATATATAGTAATAAGATAAAAAAAACAAATTGCAGGGGTAAAAAGATCAATTATATACACAATACAGTGAGAAGTGAGGTAGAGGTTGTACCAAAATGTGCAAAACAGCTACAAGTGTGCAATTAGTTATTACCAGCAGTGCAAACAAATGGTTGTAGTGTAACTACAAAACACTAAAGTCCTCATGTGCTCTTTTTTGGGTGGGGCGCTTTGGTTTGTGCATCAAATATTTTAGGATCATTTGATCTGCAAGTTAATTTGGCATGCTGTGTAACTGTAAAACACTGCTCAATTGAACAACAACGAACTTCATACAAACTGATTGTTGTTAGCACCTTAACTAAATTTAGATTGTTTTCAAAAGCTTTACCAACACATTTGAGATCATCACATCAGAAATAATTCCAATGCAATCACAGTGCTTTAAAATGTAGGTTGTAGTATTATTATGTCCATTCTTAATTAGGACCATGAAATAACTACTGTGAAAAGATCATACCTGACCGCCCTAACTGTCAGATCTTTGTATTATTAAATATGACAAGAAAATAAATAAGATTTCTGTCTTCAAAGTGGCTCCTTAAACCCGATAGTCATAACATCTACTTAATAATGAAGTTGGTGTGATGCTATTTTTCTTGTATTTTTACACTATATAACTCAGGTTTCCCTAAATGGGTTACAGGGTCATTCTCCATCCGGTACAGCAGGGGGCAGCAGCGGAGCAGCTAGCAGCAGCCTCCTTGAAGCAGCTGGCTAGCTGTACAAGGTGCGGCAGAGAAAAACACAGACGGGACACCATAGTAGCTAACAGCTAGTGCGGCTGACGTTTATTTTTTTTAGTCCCTGTTTCTTGTTTCAAACCCCAAATTGGATGTAGTTTTTTCTAAAAACTGTGATGTCTACGTAGCTTAGTAGATTTTAAACGTGTCAACGAGCAGCTAAACAGAAGCAGGGTCACACCAACATCTTTACCCTCAGCCGGAAAATCAACTAGCTAACATTAGGTAGCTAATGCCAGGATAGCTAGCGGGCTAGCTTTCACAAGTGTGTTAACGCCAAGACCTAGATTTGACTGAACCGCTTTTATCAACGCCAACGCTGCAATGGCTGATGTTGACAAGCTCAACATAGACAGTATCATCCAACGACTTTTAGAAGGTAAGGAAATGTTGAAATACTGCTTATAAATAAAACATTAATTCGGTTATCTGCATGCTGTTATGACAAACGCTAAGAGTAGATACGCGTCTAGCTTTAGCTAATGTGTTTCAACATCTTCTGAAGTAACCAGCCATATTAGTTAACGTTAGCTAGCCGTAATTAGATACTCTTCACCTAATGTGTGTTTGGGTTGTGACTGTTACTGTACTTGAAGGGCAAGAAACGACATGTACTTGTTCCAATACAAATTGTGTATCTCAAGCAGCACCACTAACTGCGTATTCCGGCGCGGTTACATGTTCCCCTTTTGTCCCACACTGCCTCAGCATAGATATACTGTACCAAGCATTGCCAACTTCGCTTCAACTGTTGTTTGTGCTGACCTTTTGTTTTTGTTTTCTTGTTGCAGTCAGAGGGGCAAAGCCTGGCAAGAATGTGCAGCTGCAGGAGAATGAGATTCGTGGATTATGTCTGAAGTCCAGGGAGATCTTTCTCAGTCAACCAATTCTTCTCGAGCTGGAGGCCCCTCTCAAGATTTGTGGTAAGTAAGATTCGTTTGTGTATAAGAAATAAATACATATTCAAATGTAGTTTTATGATAATCATGTCTGGCTCCTTTTTCAAATTTCACCAAGGGGATGATTATGACTCAGAACACAATTATATACAATTCACTTTGGTGCTGTGCTGCAGGTGCATTGATATACCTTTGTCACGCAGGTGATATCCACGGGCAATACTATGACCTGCTGAGGCTGTTTGAGTATGGAGGCTTCCCTCCAGAAAGCAACTACCTGTTTCTGGGTGACTATGTGGACAGGGGGAAGCAGTCTCTGGAAACCATCTGCCTTCTGCTGGCCTACAAAATCAAATATCCAGAGAACTTCTTCCTGCTGAGGGGAAACCATGAGTGTGCTTCAATCAACAGAATATATGGTTTCTATGATGAGTGTGAGTATTGTACCACTCTGGCCAGTAAAATTATTTCTAAATGTCTGTGTTTCTGCAGGCATTTAATATAATGGTTTGACTTAATTTGTGGTTTTAGCTCTGTGTTTTGTCAATTGTACTCTATACTGTATAGTTTGGCACACAAAAATGCTCTTACTTGTTTTTGTACCCTTCACAATGCAGAATTTTCTTTCTTTTTTTTGTGAACTTTTTAGGTAAAAGAAGGTACAACATCAAACTCTGGAAGACCTTCACAGATTGTTTTAACTGTCTCCCTATTGCCGCCATTGTTGATGAGAAAATCTTTTGTTGCCATGGAGGTGGGTTTTCATTTATGAATTTGTAGTAAAAAAAACAATTTTTTAGGTCTAAATATTTATGCTGTTGGTTTTACATGTGCAGAATGTCCAAAGCAGTTTACTTTTGATGGGACTCATATTTGTCTTTTAGTAATGCTGTCTCTGCACATCATCAACTGACGTAAGCCATACCGATGTGTAATAGGTATTGACCTCGGTATCGGTGTGTTTATTTGTACTTTTGCTGCTGTTCCATTTAGGGCTGTCTCCTGACCTTCAGTCCATGGAGCAAATCAGACGCATCATGCGTCCCACCGACGTGCCCGACCAGGGTCTGCTGTGCGATTTGCTGTGGTCTGACCCAGACAAGGACGTCCTGGGCTGGGGAGAGAACGACAGGGGTGTATCATTTACCTTTGGCTCTGAGGTGGTGGCAAAGTTCCTGCACAAGCACGACCTAGATCTGATCTGTCGTGCCCATCAGGTAAGTACAATGACCTCTGTTATTATAAACAGACCTGTGACATGGCTGTATATTGGCAGCTCACTGAACATGCTGAATACAAGTGATACAAGGACTGCAGTTCATCACACACTATGCAGACAACTGGCACAATACAGTGTGTACTGGACAGTGGTTCCCAACCTTTTTTACTTGTGACCCCTCAGAAATAATGCAATGTTCCCCTGATCACTGGTTGCATACAGTATGTCTAGTGGTTGTGACAGTTCAGCAGAAGCTTTTTTCTCCGTGTTTCATTTAGAAATACTAAGATCTGAAGAGGTAGGGCCAGAGGAAGGTCTGAAAATACATATGGTTTTGTGTGGCAGAACAGTATGTGTTCAGCTTTCTAATTGTGTTTATCATCTTAAGGCCCGATGTGGGTGGTGTGACCCATCTGGTTGGGAATCACTGTGCAGAACTTTATCTGACACTATTCATAACAACACACCCATTCAAGGTGTCATTTTCTTGGTGTGTAAATCTGTCTTTTCTACCATCATTATGTCATGCAGGTTGTTGAGGATGGCTATGAATTCTTTGCAAAGAGGCAGCTTGTCACTTTGTTCTCAGCGCCTAACTATTGTGGAGAGTTTGACAATGCTGGTGCCATGATGAGTGTGGATGAGACCCTCATGTGCTCTTTTCAGGTAAGGTGCCTTTGCTTGTGCGTTAAGTGTTTTGGGGCAGGATGCACCTGAGAGTTACTGTAAATTATTTTACAGTGTGAAAAATATCCATCACAAATGTCCAAAATGTTCTTTTTAAATCTGAAGTTGTGCTGCGTCAACATTTGCTCACCTGCAAAAAGAATGCCCTATTATTAGGTGTTTTACAATGCTGTCTATTCCTTTGTAGATTTTGAAACCAGCTGAGAAGAAGAAGCCCAACGGCAGCCGTCCTGTGACTCCCCCTCGCAACATGGTCACCAAGCAAGCCAAGAAATGAGTGTGGGGGACACTCAAATGGCCGGAGTCTTACTTCTCTGTTCTGCTTTCGTCCTCTGCATTTGAAGGATTGGATATCCTTCATGCTGCCAATACCGAAAAGATATTCACTCCTACCCGATGAAAGCAAAATATTTTGTTGTTTTGTCCACAGGGGTAAATTGATATGTCACCATGAAAACCTCAGGTGTTTTGCACTCCATTTTGCAGCTAGTCTTTGCCACATATGACTGTTCAATCAGGAAAAATGTAACAATACGGCTACTTATGCACAGGAATGCCTTGTTTGAAGCTGTGCACAATTTTTCCAGTTTCTTTTATGTTTTATTCATTTGTTATCTTTTCCTCACTCTGTCAGTAATGGGTATTAATGGCTATAAAACCAACGGGGGGAAAAGTCACAAACACCTGTTTACTTATGTAAAACTTTATTTTCAGTTTATTTACGGTCAGTGTCATAGGATATTGACTTTACACTGCATCATCACATTTTTAAACAAGTCTTGTGCTAAATTAAATGAATAAGGAAGCACTCTTGTAATGTCTAAATCTTTCTAATAAACTTGAGTGTATTTTAGGGGGAAGTTGGTCTCTGGTGACATGTTTCTCACACTTATTTGCTGTCTAAAATTCACTATACAAACTGATTAACAATTGCAAAATTATTATTTATGTTATTACCTTTATTCAAACTTGGAAAAAAACGATTGAGGGCTGGCGCTCATTTACAATGATGTCAAGTATAAAAATAAAACACTTGGCTGAAGATTAAACGACATACAGAACAATCATTAAAACAAGTATAGAAATAGAAATTTTTTAAAAATACAAATTGTAAAGGCATATTAACTAAAACTGAAATATTTACATATCTAATAAAAACAATTCAGGAGACGTTTAGTGGTCAGAGTTCATAGATTTAATTCAACCAAGGGTTAAAATGCAATGCTTGTTACTCAACAGTATTTCCTGAACAAAGGGTCTCCCATTAGGCGACACCCACAAGGGGGAGACAGAATATACTGCAATATCCAATTCGGTTATGAAAATGTGCAAGCTGCCCTAGAAATGTGAAATATTATATTTAAAAGACGATACAAGTCGGCATGAAGAACAATATATTTTTTTAAATATATCTTTAAGGGAATTGTCTGCTTTCGCTGCCTATTTTTCTCCACGTCGGTTTATGATATATATCTCAGATAACATGTTATTTTTATGCTTCAAATATATATATATATATATATTTATATTTACCGTTAAAACGTTAAAAACGTGTCTGCCCATTAAACATTTCTACGCATAGTTTAATTACATCCAAATAAGATACAAGCTGACTGTAAGTGATATTTCCTTATTAGGAAACGTATATTGCGTAATGATGTCTGACGTCAGAGCAGTCACAAGACCTCGCTAGCAGCGCGCAGTGTGTGAGGCCACAGGGCAGCTGCTCCACACTTTGTTATATAGTGTCTCAGAGGCAGAGCTGGCACCATGGCCGCACAGAAGCAGCACTCACGGGTCTTTCGGAGGGTAACAGGCGACTGCTTTCTCTGATGTTTTATTTTTAGATATCCCGGCGCAGGAGCAAAGCTAGCAGTGTCTGTATTTATTCATATCAGCTGAAGGCATTGTGTATGCGTGCGTGGCGGCTGTTGTTATCGGCGGCAGTGTCTGGCTAGCTCCGCCGTACATCTCCAGCCTCGTTAGCAAGCTAGCAAGTCAACATTGTGCGCTTACACTGCCGCTAAGCTAGCAGCCCTGCTAGCTTGGCCGGTTTGTTTGGTGGGAGCTGGTGTGTAGGTGATGTTGTCCGTGCTGTCGTACGGTAGACTGGTTGCCAGAGCTGTCATCGGCGGACTTTCTCAGACAGACAGCCGCGACTACAGCCTGGTGACTGCGAGCTGCGGCTTCGGCAAGGACTTTCGTAAAGGCATCCTGAAGAAAGGGATGTGCTATGGGGACGACGCGTGCTTTATCGCCCGGCACAGATCCGCTGATGTGTTAGGTGAGTGTCCTTTTTGTTTGCTCTGGAGACATCAACTAATCAATGCGGCATCACACTGTATGACATATGATGTGAAGTGTGGGAGGTCAAAGGTCAGCCCCGGTGTAAGAGGGCTGAATTATTTTTTTACGCAGGTTGGATTGCACGTGCGATCTATTAACATTATATAGCTCTAGAGTCTAGAGGAAGTACCCACTGAGAGATCAGATACTTTTTACTCTAATTATTATTTGCGACACAATGCAGTCTTGCGAGGATTGTACTCAAACTTTCCCAGGGTTCATTTTGTGTGGAGAATTCATTCCTCATACCATCATGCCTTAGGTTAACAACAATAACACAGCCCGTGAAATCTAGGCCTACTGAATATAGGGTTGATTTAAATGGCTCCTCAGCACACAGAAAACTGGAATCAACCTGTCATTTAACCCCTCTGCAGGACCGTGCAGCTCTGCTTCATGTCAGTGTGCTGATGCATATGGTGTCAATCAAGACAGACAAGTAAACGTAGTAATCAGGAAATCATTTCTCCAGGCCAGGATATTTTTGGAAGGGTTTGATTAGTTGCAAAGTTGTGTGTCTGCTTTAAGCAGGCCTGTTCCTGTGTTTTGGCACAGGCTGAGGATATGCAGAGGGCCATCCATGTATGGTCAGTCCTGGGAGTAGCAAGACTAAAGTTTCCTTTCAAGGATGGACCAAACGATCAAAACCTCCAATGGGAATAAGTGCTCTTATTAACCTATACAGCAGACTATGTTTTTCATGAAAAGATTAATGAAAGTTTCTGTGCATTTGGGGAATCACAGATTTTATGTTTTGAAGCCCAGAGCAGTGTCAGCTCTAGCAGATTCGGCCCCTCCAAAAAAAAAGTATTACCTTTTTATAATGATTGTATTTATTACAAACAAGAGGTAATGAGAAATCAGCACACCGAAAACAACTTAACCATCGCACCATAGTAATTTATAAGAAACAAAAGAGTTGTCTTTTTTTTCTTTTCGTACTGCACCCTTGGCTGCCTTTTGCCTTTTCATTTCTCCCATTCTAATGTTCTCCACATACGCTCCACACCACTATACTTATTAATGCTCAAGCATGTTCTGACCGTGATGATGATCACTCACTGATGAACACTTAAAAGGGAAATCATTGCTAGGAGAAGAGATGATACCCCTGCTACAGACCGACCATTAGCATTAGATCTTAAGATCATTTTTCCCCAGTGTTCTTTTTTTTTTCTTTCAAAAACAAATTGTGTTTATGTGTCACCTATGTCGCCTATAAGAAGATCTAACTGTATTTAATTATTTTAAAGAACTCTTAACTTCTGTTGATGATCTTAAAAGAAAACACTTAACACAATTAGAGAAATGAATCAGTGACAGGTCAAAGATGAACTTCTGATTGACTGAAGCTTTTTTCTGCATTCCGTGACATTTCCTTGATTCTTGAACACGTGTCTCATTTCTGTACTGGATGTCCTTTTTGCATCTTGGTGAAAGTGGCCATTGTTTTCCTTATTGTGCAGCTGCATGGCCTTTTCTTGCAAGATCCTCATTAATGCGCAAGTCTGAACAATGCCAGGAATGATTATTGTTATTCTGAGTTTGTTATTACTTGACTCGTTGAAAAAATAGTTCCATTTTGGAGTTTAAAAAAGCAGCGTTATGCACAATACAGAATACTCATTGGTAAAGGAAGAGGGAGTTGTTGAACTGCTTTAAGGTGAAAATGATTAATTCCAATTCCAATTCATTGAAGAACACGTCTGTTCGCAGGTGTAGCAGATGGAGTGGGTGGCTGGCGAGACTATGGAGTAGACCCATCGCAGTTTTCAGGTACACTGATGAAGACATGTGAGAGGCTGGTAAAGGAAGGACGCTTTGTCCCCAGCAACCCAGTGGGTGTCCTCACGACCAGCTACTACGAGCTTCTTCAGAACAAAGTGCCACTGCTGGGTGAGTACAGCCACTGGAAACACAGGATCTCAGTGTTCATAGAGAGAGAGTCATTCCTACCTTCACTTGTACTAAGTACACATTAAAGTAGACAGAAGGACCCTATTAGTGCATTACAGCACACTTGTGTGCTTATCTAGATTGATGAGTACAAGAAGGCTGCCAGCGTCTCCTTCTCCTCCTCAACCATTTGTTTAAAACATGTTATTGTAGGGCTGCAGACTCGGGTACTCCTAGGTTTCCCACTCAGTGCCTCTTGCCTTGTTTAAAAGCACACACTAAACTAATTAAGATCTATGCCTTACACTCTGCTGGACATTACAGTTTGACCAATGCTCGTAGACACATACTGTGCACGCCAATAAAACAGAATATTTTCCATGTGGCTTGGATCTGAGCACACTGTTTAGGGTTAGGTTGTTTGTTTCGCCTGTTCAGTTGAGTGGCGGCTGGATGGAGATTTTTTCATCATGAGTCAGAACAGACAGATCCCATTAAGAAGTCCTGGGAATGTCCCATGTCCCGACCTGCCCCTTGCAGTTCACTTCCAGAATCCCTTTCCTCCTTCACGCCGCTTCCCGACAACACAGCATGCACAAACGTGTCGTGTCGGTGAATAAATGTTTTGGGAACAGTTCTCTGTCTCTGTGAGTGTCAGTACTTTTCCACCCCGTTATCACATGTGCGGCAGGGGAAACAACACTGTATTGTGCTGTTCCTTCACGGCAGAGAGAATGTTCTTCAGGCCGGCAGCGTGTGTAATTGTGCTGCCGGAGAGAAAAAAGGGAAAAAAAAGGGAGTGAGTCATAGTGCGTGAGGGGTTTTGAAGGTTGATCCCAGAGAGCATATTTTGGTGTGCCGTATGAATCACCAGCAGGGTGTGGCTGCACACCGTCTGCCTGCTCCACCAGATCATGTTTCCCCTTTACCATCTCCCAGATGGCGGGCTCTAAAAATTCTTAAAAACCGCTACACTGATTGTAAAAGCTTGTGTATTCAGGCTAACCTCATTAGTCAGTTTCCAAAACACTTTAGATGGGTATCTTTCCATAAAAAAAAAAAAGAGTAAAATTTGAAACTTGAAACTTTGTTGCTGTTGACAGTCAGGAGGGAAAGACTGTTTTTAGAGGCGTACAGCTTTGTTTTCATGCAGGCATTGTTCAAGAAATTACTTTATCGAGAAAAAAAAACAAATGGCAAATTTCTATCCACTTTATCTTCTATTTTTAACCGCATCGGCTCTTTATAATTGATACATGTAAGTGTATCTAACTTTCACGTTTGTAAACTTTTTCACAAACTATGGTGTCAGTTTCTCTATGACACTCCATTACAGTACATGCACATCTGACAGTTAGTGCTGCCTGCCCCACAAAACTTATAATCAGTGTATTACCAGTCATCATGTATAAATTTACATTTATTAAGATCAAATATTAATTTTCTGCATTGATTCACCATCTCACCTGCATGTACATAGGTTATATAAGCTCAATATGATGTTACAAAAATGTCACTGACCTATGATCTTTCGTTCTTCGAGTGTCAAGTAGCAGGCGTCCCAGTTTCCTCTGAAGCCTTGTGCTGCATTCATGTGATGTCGGAATAATCTGAAAAATATACTTCCGATCATATTTCATGTCTCCTTTGCTCTTTGTTATCAGTATGTTGTTTAGCTCTGAGCAGTCAAATACAACACATCTTCTTTGTAGCGTCTATTAGGGATGTGTTGCTGCCAGAGCACACTGGAACAACATTCCAACACTTTTTCTCACCGAGTGAGGAAATAGAGTATTTGCAGTTTACATAATCATTTTGAATTACATCTAATTTTTTAAAGCTCTTTAAGATCCAATGATCAGTGACGTGTATGTCATTCAAGAGAAGCAATAAAAACAAATGGAATGGTCAAAGTTGTCATCGACATGCATCAAGTAACATGCAAGGAAACATTTCCATCTACAAAGTTGCCAGTAGCTGCCAGAAACTTAAGGTGATAGCCATTTAGCGGCAAAAACGATTAAAAAAATCGTTCTCAGTCTATAGCTTCTGACTGCTAGTAAAGATAAGGCATGCATGCACATAGGTCATAGATGCGCTCTGGTACATTTGACAAATAGCACTATACTCATGGCGTCCATGTTATTTCAGCATTACAACTGAAAACCAATGAACACACCGTTGCTGAAAGAACAACCATCCGAGGAGGATGTGATTGCACCATCGGCCTTGTCTGGTGAAGGTTTCGCCCCGGGTTTGATTTGATTTGCCTCTGGTTCACTCACTTTAGCAGGCAGCGTGAGCGGTAACAATGACAGTGAGTGGGTGAGTGGGAAACGTCGGGTATTCATGAGCACTCTGGCATTTAATAGGCTGACCTCCCAAAAAATTAGTTTTTCTTCTTTTTCGCCCATCACTACATGGCTGTAGGCTATAGTAGAATATAACCAAACACATCTGATCTGAATTAAAACAACACAAAATGGGCCTAAAGACTATACATTTTCCAAAATATCAATTCTTTCAATACTTTTCTTGTTTTGTCATAAATGTTCTGTAGTATAGTTGTGTTACAACATTTGCATTTGCATTTAAATTGAAAATAAATGTATATCTGTGTCTGTGTGCGTCTGCAGGCAGCAGCACGGCCTGCATTGTGGTTTTAGACCGGCAGAGTCACCGGCTGCACACAGCCAACCTAGGAGACTCAGGCTTCCTGGTGGTCCGGGGAGGGGAGGTGGTCCACCGCTCTGACGAGCAGCAGCACTACTTCAACACGCCCTTCCAGCTGTCCATCGCTCCCCCGGGAGCCGAAGGAGCCGTCCTCAGTGACAGGTGAGACACCCAGCAGGGCAGTATTTCGTACATCTGCTGCTCCATAAACATCTAAATTGTTTGGAGGAGTACATACACAGTAGTTAATGTGACAGCTGACAGAGAGGAGAAGATACATGTGTTCTTGCAGCAGGTGTGATAAAGCTGTACACATCTTGATAACAATACAGATCACATGCCGACATAAGAAAAGCGCTTAGTTAAAACAAACCACACTGCTGAACATTTTGTTGCTCTTTTGTCCCTCATTGCAGCAGTTTTGAATGCAGCAACTGTACTGTGTTGAGCTGTAGTGTAACAGTGTGTCAGGGGCCACGTGCTGCTGTGTCTCGTTGCTGCAGTGTGCCAAGCAGCAGCACAGTAGACATCAGTAGAGTGCAGGGCGAGCATTGGATGTAAGCCAAGCTTTCCCTCTTACCCGGGTCAAAGTCTGTGTGGGCTGAGGGACAAACCAGAGTCCACAGCCAATCCTGCACCAGCAGGCTCAGCCACCTTTTCACTCATTCTGTCTTGAACCAGGGCAGATTATTTTGAGCCTCTTAAAAGCATTTCTAGAAAAAAGGAGAAGATGAACCACGGATGAACCTGAACTATAGTACATGTCACCAGTAATACAGACTGAGTGTGTTTTATTTTTGATTCTTATTAACGACCTTAATTCAGTCTCATCCAACCCATCATCACTTTCAGTTGTCGTGGATTTAATGTGGTTCTTAATATGACACTTCCTTTTTAATATGTGCATTTTAGTCATTTAGTTGAAGGATTTACTTTGTGATTTACACTGAGTGCAGTAGCAGATTAAGCTTCCAATCCTAGATCACCAACACAGCAACCAATTTAAAAGAGTGCAAGGGTCAGAACTAAAGTGCACTAATAGCATTCCCATTGACTGCAGAAAACATGAAAAAGGTTCCTTGAAAGATAAAAGATTTGGAATATGCTGATGTGGTAAGGTACACAGTGGTACTTCTGGAAGTGATGGGCCAAAAAAATTATTTTAAAGGGTAACTTTGCTATTTTTCAACCTGGACCCTATTTTCCCATGTTTTTGTGTCCAAGTGACTCATTGAAGCAACAGTTTTTTAAAGTGGTCCAGCACTAAGCAAGAGCAGCAGCGAAACAGGCTGCAATGGAAATTTCTAAAGCAATTGTACAGCGCCGGTTGACATTGCCTTAAAGTTCTGGTTTTTGCCACTGACAGGCTCAGATTGTTGTTATAAGTGTCTCATAACATTATGGAAAGGATCCCAACAGAGATAAACCTTTTTGTAGTAGCGGAAGATCCTTTTTGTCGAACCAGAAACTAACCTGAAATCGCTATCGCCAAACTCCCCAGACTCCATTTAACAAACAGTAATTTTATTATAAAACACACTTCATTTAAAGTCAACAGAAAATAAAAAAAATAAAACCCACAATACCATCTTGAGTCATCTTTGCATTGTTCCAACAATGACCAGCTCTGGTTTGGTTGCATTAATCCATTAATTCACTCAGTTAGATGTGAAAACATGCTGGCTGTATACATGTTAAAATGACTGTTTACTTAAATGGAGTCTGGTGGGTTTGGTGGTGGCAGAAGGATCCTACTCTTGAACAGGAAAGGTCTATCACTGCAGGGATCCTTTCCATAATGTTGTCAGACACTTGTATAACAATTTGAGCCCATCAATAGCAAAAACCAGCACTTTTTGCAGACATAAATTGACAGTGCACAAATGCCCCATGTGGTTACATTGCAGCCTGTTTTGTGGCTGCCAGCTACAGCACTCTCACTCAATACTGGACTGATTTCAAAAAATGGTATTCCGGTTAGTCACTTACTTTCACAAGAACATAGGAAAATGGGATCCAGGTTAAAAAAAAGTTACCCTTTAATGCTATGTTATTGCTCATCCATCTATAGTTGTCTTCGAGCATGGTGTTGAGACTTAGGGAAACATCACCTTCTCATAACATGGCTTCGAAGCCATAAGCCCATACATTTTGCCTAAGGATTATCTCCATAATTATAGTTGAAGATAAGATGACTCAGAGTTATCACTGTATAATTATCTGATGCGTTTGTCTCTGGTGGCATTTGAGAAATGGCTTTGGCTCATGGATGTGTTAAACAACGGATGATGAATCCAAACATGGCAGCTAATTCATTTCAATGACAGCTGCTCACCCAGTGCATACACCAGGGAGGTTTCTCTTGTGTCCATGTCTAACTGTGGGGATGCCCTTAATGCATATGCAGAAGTGTCTTCCAATGACCCTACCTTGCTGCTGGAAAAAATTTTATAAGCGTTCTTTCATGTGAACTGCAATTTCAGCAGTCACACAGGACAGGCTGTCCCTGAAGGCTTTGGCTCAGCGTGTGATGATGCAGCCCAGACAGTTTGTAATGAATAACATTGATGACTGGCTTGGGGTGTGCAACAGAGTAAGGGCACTTTCCAAGAAGTGAACTCGACCCTGACAGACTAAGCATACTGGGTAATATATCCTGCCTATATTTGTAGCACCCATCATCATAATGGTAGCACGTTTTATTGGGTCTGAATGTCCTATCCAAACCCCCCACCCCGTGATGATTCCTTGAATTTATCCTCATCCTGCACATGTGGTTGAGTTTCTGTTTCCAAGGTTAAGTATCAGTAGCAATAGGGACTGGCACTGTAGCTTTTCCTTCTGCAGAGTAACCGCTGAGTATTCCTCGAGAAGAGGAGAAGCTGGGTTAGAGGTTCAGATTAATATACCGGGTAGGACGGGACAGATTTCCTGGACGGGGTGTAAAAAGGGAGAGAGAAGAAGCTTAAGCAGGAGGAATTAATGCGGTCACAACCTTGCTGATGCTGGTGTTGGTTTGTAATAATAGTTTGCAGTGTGAGACAAAACACATTTTATATCCTGACATTACCAAAATCATTGCACGCATTGTTCTCTGCCTTACTTTACTGTGTCTGTGCCTGCAGCCCTGACGCGGCAGATAGCTC
Source organism: Epinephelus cyanopodus (assembly GCA_026686955.1). Classification (NCBI taxonomy): domain Eukaryota; kingdom Metazoa; phylum Chordata; class Actinopteri; order Perciformes; family Serranidae; genus Epinephelus; species Epinephelus cyanopodus. The sequence continues at coordinate 9,868,693 of CM048921.1, forward strand.
TTCCTTCGATGTCCAGCTGGGCGACATCATCCTCACCGCCACTGACGGGCTCTTTGACAACATGCCTGACTACATGATCCTACAAGAGCTGAAGAAACTCAAGGTGAGTCACACTGAGATCTAAACAGGTTTAATGGTGGAAGTGGAATTAGAAATATGCTTGGAATACCAACTTCATGTTTTTGTTCTCTAGAACGCAAACTATGAGAGCATCCAGCAGACCGCCCGGAGCATTGCAGAGCAGGCCCACATACTGGCGTATGACCCCAACTACATGTCGCCTTTTGCACAGTTTGCCTGTGACAACGGGCTGAATGTAAGAGGTAGGTGTCTCAGTTCTCCATGAAAACTGAAGCCTATGTCCTGTTGCTCCTCAAAGCTTTATCAAATAGGTGGACATGGTACATGACATGAATATTTTCAAGGTTGGTATGTTTAAAACAATATTTTCACTCAGCAACATCCTAACAGAATGCTGTTCTTTTCTGTTTAGGAGGAAAGCCAGATGACATCACAGTGCTGCTGTCCATAGTGGCAGAATATACAGACTAGAGTTTGTATGGAGCTGTGACAGGGGGGCATCTGCCTCTGCAGGTGATGGACTGCTTTGATTCCTGCTGGCCAGGATGAAGGACTGAGGCCAGATGCTTCCCCCGCATGTGCTGGCTCTACTCTGCCTCATCCAACCCCAGCTGACCACGACCCCCATTCGCCCCCCCAAAAAAACTACATGCCCACTTCTCTGTGATTGTGTCCACCAGAGAGTGGCTGAATAAAGGGGACTAGAGACCTGACACATCCTCTTGGCCAGGCTGCACTGTTGGCATCTTTGCAGTGTTCCAGTGCTCACTGGATAATCCCATTGCCAAGGATAAGCAGTCATTGGGCACGTTGGAGATGAGGATTCTGTCTGACGAGGATAAGTCGTTTTTCTCTGATAGGTGGTTTGGGCCGGGAGGAAGTCGATATTCAGAGGCAGATGTAGCCAGACGGTAGGTGTTAGACTGTTAAAGCGGCCCCATGCTGGGCTGCTGGAAGGAAAGATACAGTCCATCAGTCGTGTCATGGAGGGAACTGCACAGGAAATGGCAGCATTAGGGCTCAATAAGTGGGCTGCCTTGTGTAAGCAAATGTTCCTAATGATACAGCGGTAGTGAAAAAAAAAATGTCAAAGGGCCTGAAACTTTGTATGTGGGTGCAGGGAGCATATGTGTGACAGTAGAATTATGACCAGTGTGCTGTTCTGGGATGTTTTGTTAAATATTTGCAAGAAATGAGCGTATGTGACATTTCTACATCTGTGGTTAGTTTCTTGGCAGGGTGATCCAACAAGATTTCATGAAGAAGAGCAGCAGCTGCCTTTTCCATACCAGTGCAATTCAAGTCTTGCACGCATTTTGTTACTTCATGGCTGTTAAGATGAGGATTTTATAGCTCAGAAGCCTCGCCAGATATGTATCGTGTCAAACTGATGCCCTCCCTTTAATCTCACAGCTGCTGCTGAAGTCTTGATTGTGATTACATGTGATGTGTCTATGAATATGTGTATGTGTGTGTGATGACTGCACTCGTGTGCTCGTCAGTGCGTCTTTTGATACATGTAATTGGTGTTATGAAATGGATGTGAAGGCTACAGACTCCTCCATTTCCACTGGGCTGAATCGTTGTCGCAGCCTTAAACGCACAAAAGCTTAAGAAGCATATCTGAAAAAGCTCAACACAGTGGAAGTCGGTCAGGTGACCAAATGTATTTTTGTAACCTCTTTGTTCAGTGGGATTGTTGAATTTCTTTGGAATGATCGCTGCATCAGAGTAGCTTTAGAAACCGTTGCTCACAATCAGCGTTTCTTTTTTTTCCTCTCCCTTCTGCTCTACAGCTCCAACGGCACATTCATGAGTCAGGTCACTGCAGGTTTCAAAACGGCCATTATGTTTCCATTACATCGTTACAGATTTGCACTCTGCATTTCCCACGACTTTTACCCAAAGTAAAAAACATTTCTTAAAATTATTTTGTGTAATGTTCTAATGATGTGCCTTGTATCAGGTGTCATTGATACTGGCAAACGTCCATAATTCCTTAAACCCCCCATAACGTGCCAGGTACTGGGCACAAGCCTCAAACTGTTCAGTAGCCATAAGAGTCAAAACAGCTTTCCCATCATTCCCTGCTGTCTTAACACTAGATCTTTTCACCTACAGTATGTTGAACCTTTTTTTTCCTCCTGAAATCTGCTTCTCTGCACTCAGTCAGGAACTTAGGAATAGTGATAAAGCCATCGCACGCTTAGAAATCCTCCCGGAGGATCTTCAGATCACTGTTTACAATCTGCACTACCTAATGGACTGTTTCCCTACTTAATCTGACAAGTTCCTACTGGAAGACTGCAGTGTAAGCGATCACTGCGAAATGATTCTGATGGGCACGGAAGAGCAGTCAGTGGTCAAAAATGTGAGTTTTAAGTGTTATAGCACTGAGGACAATCTAAGCAGCCTTAACGATATTACAAAGCAATTCTCCCAGTCAGATGGTACTGCCACCGTAAGCTTTGTGGTTCCTGCTTCCTGACTTATACCTGCCCTGACACCCATCCCTGTTGTATCATCTTCCTCTTCTGAACACTTTGTTACAACCAGAGCATGTGTCTATATATATATTTTGGGTGTACAGTTCAATGAAGATCTAAGCTCTGTAAAAAACAAAACAAAAAAAAACCATTTTTGAATCTGTACAATATTTAAATAAAGAGTATAGTATTTATTATCCTGCTGTTCTTGATGACTTTGATATCAGCTCAAATATGCAGTTGGCTTTAGATCAGAACACTATTTGGTACATGAGTATTAAACAATACCTTGCAGAGGCGTTGTTCTTCTAGGTTGAATGCCTCCAGGGCTGTATTTTCCCATTATCACATTTAGCTCTGCATCCAGTGTTTACTTCACTGAACTGAACTTAGGCTGTTCAGACCAGAAAAAAAGATAATGCTTAAGAACACCTTGTACAATTTGTGCGCGTGTACTCCCACATTCCTCAGACACCAGGTACACTACCAGTCACCATCAACAGACAGGTGTGGTATCATCAAGGTGAAGTAATATTTTCACAGATGAGAGCAAGTAGTCTTTCTCCTCACATGCTGTGACAAATGCATTTCACACACTGAAACTGTCATAGTAAATTCACTGACATATTCATTTAGAAATAATTTAAATACATTCTCTTAGCAATTTACAACTGAACACTGAGTCAACACTGAAAACAATTTAAACAAGTAAATCAACACGTGAGCTATTAAACAACATACTTAAAACTGCTTAAAATACAAAGTACATCAAATACAAATTATTTTAGTTATCATTTGGACTATGTTTGACTGTTATGACCTACTTTTGATGGTGTCATAAAAGTGTGTAACAGCTCTGTTCTTAGAGTGAAGGGCTTCTTGTAAAGTCTTCCCCCACATTCTCCTCTCCATCACTGTGACATGCCAGAACAGGCAGCCTGGCAGCACAACCATCAGTGTCCTGCTCTGAAGATAAGGCCCTGAACAGGAGAGAACAGATCTACAGGGAAAAGGAGATAAAATATGTCAAGAGTACAATTTCAGAAATTGTGTCCTTTCTAATTTTAATTTGATTTTTCATTATTTTTTGCGGAAGAAAACAGGTTAATGTGAATATCCTCAGTGCAATAAAAGAGTGCTGCATCAAGTCTCTAGAAAACTGCTCTGACAAGAAAATATTCACCCCTTAAGGAAGAACAAACTATAGCCAAATATTTCAACAGTGAGAAACAATACCAGAACAGGAAGAAAAAACTTTGGGTTTGACTGCCATTTCAACAGAAAGGTTAGATTCATCATGATGATGGACAACATAGACTGCCCATCCCTAACATCCAGTTTCCCTTTTCCTGTCTTCTTCAGTCACACCTCATATGGTGAGGCACTCTGGGCATGCTTCCAGTGTAGGTCAAAGTAAAACACCTGAAGCACTTTGGCACTTCACAATGCCACCCATCCTGTCAAAACTGTAAAGTGTGCAAGCCTCAGGGAACAAGCAGAGGCCATACGGAGTTCCAAGTAAACCAGATTTACCGCCTTGTGGCTGTATACCTTCGCCAACCAGTTAAGTTGCAATTACACTTTACATCCACGGCTGTCCAAACTCATATGAAGCCATGACAGTTGACAGTGCTTCCAATATGGATGTTACTCCACTAGATATACGACATGTGGATGTTTCACATCTATACATTCGGCACAGTGTCAAGGTTGGCCCCCAAGATTAGTGTTACTAATTAAGTGTCTGATCAAATGTCTCTCTTCCTGTTCCTGAGTTACGGTCTTTACGGCCAGAAAATATTTTTGCAGAACATTATGATGTCAAAGTGAAGTTGAGCTTTGACTTTTGGATTTAAAATGTTATCACTTCATCATTTTATCCTATCAGACATTTGTATGTACTTTTGTCATAATTAGTGTATAAATTCTTGAGTTATGGCCCAAAACATGTTTTGTGAGGTCACAGTGACCTTTAACCACCAAATCTAATCAGTTCATCCTTGAGTTCAAGTGGACATCCGTGCCAGATTTGTGGAAATTCTCTGAATGTGTTTCTGAGATTAACAAGAATGGGACGGATAGGTAACCCAGCAACACTGGCAAAGAGGCATGAAAATAACCACCAACAAGAAGCTCTTGTTACCATGGAGGAAGCAGGAGTTGTGGTGACACTGGCACAGGCATCATCATCTACTCCGAGTCCATCAGGGTTGTCAGTCTGAGGCAGACGCGCATGAGAGCAGGCGGGTTGATTATAGGGCTGCCCTGGCTGGAGGCTACCATCTCCATCTCAGCAGGAATACTCTGAGCCTTACTGCTGTCTGCCTCACATGAACCCACAGGTAGAACAGTGGCATCTGCACAACTGGGAACACACACAACACATGGCAACACACAACTCTCAGCGGCAAGCTTATCATGTTTTTTTTTTTTTTTGTTTTTTTTAGTATTTAGACCTAATGATCAGTTCCTCTGCTGGCAAAATAGTCATGACACTGTGCAGTGTAATTGTGGTATGTGGTGTTATGTTGTATGACAGCACACCAACAGTTCTGTCCCCGTGCTGACAGCATAGTGAAGTCACAGTTTGTGTCAGTGTGATCTGACTCTGAACATGTAGATTATCACTGAGCCTGGTAAGAAGAGATGTTAGTTATATCGGCATGTCTAGCAGAGGGAGTTAAGATAGTGTTGATGCCATGAAATGGTGAACAAGAAGCAGAGAAAAGAAGAGAGCTACACAAAGAGTGGAGAGGAAATCTCACACAACACTACAACCACAAGGCTGAAAAACAGGTCATCTTTATGGACATGATTAAGAAACATTTAAATATATTGACTATACATTTGGACTTTGTGTCTTTGTTGTCTTCCATAACAAAAATGATTTTTTCAAACATTACAGATAAAACAGAGTGCATTAAAAATCATATTGTTAAAATAGTACTCAGAGAGAACACTAGGTGGTGGAGGAGGTGTCTGAACAATGTGTTCAATAACCAAAATATACATTCTGACACTAAAACAGTCAAACAGAATAACAATGGTAATAAACCTGACAGTATCCAACCTTAAAAGTTTTGATGTTGTTAAATACCTTCAGATTCCTTGAAAATATTAAAGTACATTTTGTTTATTCACCTTTACAAAGACATTCATGAACAGGACGAGTAGCTATCAGCTGATACTGAAAGTGTCCTTAAGCACGGTAACAAAACAAATGTCTGCGTGTAACCACACTGAATGTCATCAACCTCAGAGAAGCACCAGACCAGAAGTATAAAGAGCAGGGCTGCAGGAAGAAACAGTTCTGAAAAGTCTCAAGACAACCTCAGGCTATTCAGATGTACTTCAAAAGGCTCCAGAGGCAGCAGACAAGCAAGTTTTGTTATGAGCATGCCATGGAAAAACAGTACTGCATCTGTCCTGAAACAGCCTGAATGATTTATGGCAAAACAAAATAAAGGTCAAGGAGTGCAGGTTGTAGTTGAATTCCTGAGCAGTGGAGACAGAAGCACTAAAGAACTGCCTGCTCATCAAGTCTCTGCTGAGTCCCAGCAGTGCACACAAGCAAACCAAGCTACAAATGACCCAGATGTTTAACGGTCATCCACCCAGAGCCCAAAGCACAGTACAACAGAGAGAGAGTTAGCAGAGCAGGACAGTGACACTGGCAGAACAGCCAAGCAAGCTGGCATAGCGGAGATGAGAGGATTACAGACTGTCACACTGACAGGCTTCTAACGTAGCCCCACATGTCCTGGACTTGCCCTATTTATCTCTGTTACAGACATAAGGCTGTCTGCTGTAACACTACGCCCTCTTAGGAAGCTAAAAACAGCCAATGAGGGCAAACTGCCTTGACTGAGTGCCAGGAGAGAAGCTCAGGTAGAGCCCTGTGGGAAGACTCAATTATAGTCTGGGATATACCGTCACAGCAGATCTGAGAAACTGGGCCCAGAAAGACTTAAGTTGTGACAAGAATGCTGCCGTGTCAAAATAACAAGAAAATAAATCTTATTCCCATATGTGCATCCATACTGATTAGATGCCAATTATTGCAGATGGGATTTAAAGAAGTGTGACTGGAGCCGACACAGTGTTTGTTACCTGAGGGTAGTAGGGGACTGCGTCTCCATAGGCTGAGAGAGGCCCCTGCTTTCAGAGTCAATCAGAGTAGCCAGCACCACAGTAGCCTCCAGGACCACATCCTCCACGGAGAAGCACACAGGCCTGCAAACAACATTAGTGACCCACTGACAGATATCTGACAGTGTTGGAAATCTAATTATATAATTTCCTTGTATTAAAATCACCAGTATCGTGTACTGTTTTAAAACTCAACACAGCTGGTCAATTGGTAAAATGGCTGGTAATATAATCAGACTCACTAGCCACAGTCAGAACAGTTGATAGAAATTTGAGGTTATCTGGTGGTAATTACACACTCAGTTTGGAGTGCCTGTGGTACTGCACCCTACGGACTGACGTTAGTTCTTGTAACTTGAGATACAAATGCCACTCAAGCTAATGACGATGGCAAAGAAACTTACTTTCCTGCAGCGCTGAAGTAGACAGACACTGGAAGGCAATGCAACTCTGCAAAGGATAGTAAACCCTGGGGGAAAAAAAACAGAACAGCAGCAATTTACAGGCAAAAAACTGATATATGCTTGTGTGAATCCATGTCATGACTGTGACATTTTAATAGCTGGTAATTTTGACAGTAGTGTGATGGCATGCTTGCAGTGATCAAGATAAAGAAACATATCAATGCTTGAGTAAATTGAGGCTGACTAAAACCCAAAGCCTGGCTTCTAATCCATCCAAACCCGATTTTCCAAAACCGACAGGAACAAGAGGACTAGGCTGGCTAATGAGGAGCCTCACAGCGGGGTGTCCAAGAACCATTCCAAGACATTAGGGACAAGAGTTATGGGCAACGTTAATGCAGGTCAAGTCTTATTAACCAGACTGACACAAGGACTGTTCATCCAGATTTTCGAATGACCCAGTGCTTTGTTTCTTCAAGCAAACAGAGAAGAAAGCAATTTAAATTGGGGTGTGTTAATTGAGACACTGTAAGAACTCACTTTGGATTACTCTGGAAATTATATTATATTTCTCTAAGAGCTTTCGCTCAAAATATATTAAGTTTAAGATAAACTTGAGTTGAGTCAGCTCTTACTTCCAAACACAAGTCGACTTGGCGTGAAAGTTACACATTTCATAACAAACCACAAAATGTGTAGCCTATAATTTCTACAACTCATAAATTTAATTACTTTTTCTCTGTAGTGGTATAATATGCGTAATTCATCTTACACTATTTTTGCTATAAAGATGAGTCATAGCACTGAGGGGAAAGTTCACATGTAAACAATACATAGAGCCAGAGAGTGCCAGGTCATTTGAGATTACAGGACCAGAAATATGACCTCTTAGACATAAAATACTCCTGTGAGGCAGTCTCTCTCTCTCTCTCTCTCTCTCTCTCTCTCTCTCTCTCACACACACACGCGCACACACACACACACACACACACACACACACACACACACAAAGATACACATAATATTCTCATGTGACTGGATAAAAGGAGCCTCCAAAAATAACCCTGTTACCCTTAACTCCTTCAGACAGAAGGTTATGTCCGACTCCATTCCGATCTGAAAGTAGTCAAACTCGTCTGGGTGTAAGGACATCTCAGTGTACATAAACTTCAGGCGATCTGTGACAGAAGTACACCCAAGTTAAATAGTATTTGCACAACCTTTTAAGTGTTCGTTTTAATGTGGCTGAAGAAATAAATATGCTGTATTTGCATTATCGGGTCTCAAAGCTGGTGCAGCAGTGACTTTCAAACACTTAGACACGCCGTGGGCCTAGACCAAATCACAATGTAACACTAGCTCACCATATCCCCCCTCATAGTAATTTCTCAGACTGACTCTCAGAGGAGTCACGGACAGAGTGATTTCCTCCTGGGACACTGGGAAATGCGTCACCATGTCACCAAGAAGCCTGCAGAGGTAGAGCAAAAACAAATGCAAACCCACACAAAATCAACCTACTGTAAGCACTGAGCAGAGAGTCTTATGTCAACTCCGTGCAAGTGATGGATTACATTTTGGGCATTAATGTTTATGTTCTTGTCAATCTGGTTGATTAAACTGATTTGCTGTTGACTCCATCTAGCAGCTACCATATATCTAATTAATTTCGCAGTAAATCCAGTTGTCATGAAAAGAAGAGCTTAAAGATGGATTTCTCAGCCTTCAGAGAACTAAGATAAAAAGGTCCTACTCAATCACACAGTACTCTGAAGTTTAATACATCATAGAAAGTTGAGGCTCTAACTTGAAAAGATGATACTGAACTGCTAACCTGGCAGGAGCTTTCAGCACATTGGGACAGAGGTGTGCGGCAAACACTGCCTGCAGAGCCTCACTTTCCTGGAAACACAGGTTGTAGGTCTTAGTGATGCCTATCACACAAGCAGAGACAGGACATTTGGAGCACACTGCCACCAAGTGCTGACAATGTGTAATGCAGTGTCTGCACCATAGAGATCATTTTTAATGTGGTACAAGAAAACTGGCTAAGTAAAGGAAAAAGGTTCAAAGTTATTAGAAGTCCATTAAAATGGATTAAAGATAATCTCCTTACAATCAAATAGGATATGTCTCTGCAAATCCTGAACCTCCCCTTCACCTTCAGCTAGCTTATAAAACAAAATGTCATGTTTCCTACCATGCCTGCAGAAAAACTGGATTGTCACTCGGTCATTGGGAGTACTGATTGATATCTGACATCGTTCCACATTACGCTCAATTGAAGTCAAACAGCGGAACAGAGGAAGAACAGACTATAAAACAGACAGACATGTTTTGGACAACACTGGCATCACCATTTTAACATTTTAATCATAGAGTCTAAAAGGGAGAACATTATCATGTTGACTTCCATTACTGTCTCCTATATCCTAAAAAAATAAGTGTATCCTGTGCAGTGAGCTGTGATGTCAATTTGAGCTCTCCACAGATGAATAACCAACATGACTGACATACTTTCATGACCAGTTTGCATTTGATGGTTTCACTGCTCTGCTCTGACACTGATCCCAGGCTGTAGTGCTGGAAGAACAGCGGTGAGAAGAGGAAGCATGCATATGCAGAATGAGTAGAATTCACTGATCTCAGTGCCAGCTTTAAGACAAAGAGGGAGAGAGAGAGAGAGAGAGAGAGATTTAGTGAAGTTGCTGCTCCTTGCTGCTATTGCCTGTAGTGAGTCAGGAGGCCCAGTACTAAGAAACCAATATGGAGGCTCCATTCAAAATAACATTAATTTAATTAAAATAAATAAAGAGACAGGGGGTAAGCAGTAATACTAGTCCTCTGTAAGACTCAGAATTCCTGGCTACTCCCCTGGCTAAGAAGAATATGGGATAACTAGACACAGTTTCCCTTCCAGTTTTAATTGGTGTTACTCACCCCTCTCACCATGGGATCCAACCACAGTTCATCACTGATCCGTGACAGGGCATGAATAGCCTTCCCAAATGCTGCAACACAACAAAATGCCACCAGAGTCCAGGGTTAGCAACATACGATGTTTACCTCTGTTCACGGTGTCTACAGGTATCAGACACTTACATTTTATGCTTTTTAAGACCTTTTAAGATAATTTTTAACCAAAGTTAAGACTTTTTTTTTTTTTTTTTTTTTGACAAATCGTTTTCTTATTCAAACATCACAGGTAAGAATAAAGTTAAGTGAATTTACATGTTGCTAACAGCTATGTGCAAGCATCAAGTTGAAAGCCAGTATTAGGTTCAATGGTAGGTTTAAAAATTGAAACAGCATAAATGTGAACTTCAATGCATTACTTGACACATTCTGACAAAAAGAAAAAAGAAGAGGGATAAATTAAAGGTCTGAGTCAATTTTAAGACTTTTAAAATCTGCAGACACCATGTTATTACTATAACTAGCCTTTTCTTGTTATACACAGTGGGTCAACTGCAGTCATTCTCTTCACTGTACCAGAAACTAAGTTAGCTAGTTCGATCGAAGCTAAGTTAAGCTATATTAGCTAAGCTGACGTTAGCAGTCTTTCACCATAAATTAATGTTTTGGTAGCCTCATGTAAATTGCTATGACTTATATTCTGGATACAGTTTTTAAATTATTCTTCAAAGCAATTTTAACATATAGCAAGTCTTATTTAGTATTACCTTTGACACCATTTCCCTCCAGAGTGCAGTTCATATTTGCTGATGACTGATGTAAAGGTCCGACGCTCACCGCTAGATGCAGCAAACAGTGCGCACAGCCAATGCTAACAAGAATTCTCCAGTTTGATAACGTTAGCTACATTGCTAATTAGTTTAGCTAAAATAAAGTGTAAGATTTAATTATGTAATTTACCAAAAAAAAAAATGGCCTCAAGATACTTTTATGTGTCCCAGGATCAGAGTCCTAAAATACGGAAATGAGTTAGCATTTTTGCCATTTTCTTGAAGTCAGTTTTATTGTTTTTTTGTTTTTTAATGGGTATTTGGTTAGATGCGTGAAATAAGGTCTGTGGTTAACACAAGCTTAAGAGACTTTCACGTTTTGTTCTACGGCATACAATACTTAAGTAAATAATAAACTATGAATTTGATGTTTCTATGTCAAAAAGGTAACTAGATAGTAACAAGTGGCTAAATGAGACTACATAGTCCTCTCGCCAAGCTGTGCCGAACATGGCTTTACAGTCTTGTTGTAGTGCCACAACTTGATGTGAAGTCATGCGGCCACAGTGTAGTTTGTTTATAGTCTGACATTAGCTTCTTGTGTCTGGCGATTGCATTGAGGCATCAGTAATCACAATGGTGGTTTTCATTTGTTAAGATTATCTTGCTAAACAAAATGTGTAATTACCATAGACTTTTGTTCACCAAAGCAATCATTTTCTACAATCATCCAAAATGAAAAATGGAAAAATGGAATGGCTTTTTGTCAAGGGAGCCATGGCGATGCTTACTCCGGCCCTGGCCTACAGGGAAGCATTATCCCTGAGGATGTATAATTTATTTAGTGGTTTATTTACGAGAGGAGGTGCACATAATTGAACGTTGCTGTTATTGTACCAGAGTTAGCCAGTAGGAATGGGTAAATGTTAGTCATAATAGTAAACATGATGTTACACTGTTAGGTGCAAATTAAAACAAATAAATAATTATATTAATCTCAGCTTCAAACTGGCTCCACTAAATCATGTAAAATGTTTTCTAAAATGGAAAACACACAAGTCTCAAGTTATGTAAGAGGTGGTAATGTTAGATATTTGATAATGCCAAAATAAAAGCCTGACAGCAAGAGATCAGGGACAGCAGAATATCCAGTAGAATATTTATTATCGTGTTTTGCTTATGCAATCATCAGCATCAGAACACTTTATCCCCAAAATAATCATTAGTATATTGGTAACTTGCCCTATGTGACGTTAAATTTATGAGGAAAATGTTGTGTTCTTTGCATGCCTCCACAGTGAATAAACAATTTATTAAACAGAAAATGATCAAACATCTGTTTACAAACTCCCACACAACTCCTGCAGTATAATCCAGTCTCATTTATCCAGTCATAGGCCTAGTGCATTCCAAACATTCATTTTCTCTAAATGTTGTGCTACTGTTAAAACACTTCTGCATCAAGTCTCCTGCACATGCATTTGAACTCTGCTCAATGGAAAGCATGAGCAGAGTTCAAATGCACATGCTTGTCCAAGCACAGTAATCATTTGCCAAATTGTTTTAATTAGCAATGTTTTAGTGAAAATGCATTTGCTTGGGATAAGGCTGGGCAATAAATAGATTAGATATTAGATATGATATCAATGATATGAGACTAGATATCGTCTTAGATTTTGGATATCTTATTGGAAGTGTCGTCTTTTTTCCAGCAGTGTGATATAATTTTCTGAACCTAGCAGACTATTCTAGCTGCTTTATTACTTGCCATATTATTTGTCATATAATCACATTACTGATGATTATTTATCAAAAATCTTGTGTTATTATTTTGTGAAAACCTACAATGCAGCTGAGATATCTATATTGTGATATTTGATTTTCTCCGTACTGCTCACTTTGCAAAAGGATGTTTTGATGTAGTATTCCTTTTGTTTTACATGACCACCATTTACTCCAGTTAATCAGGATTTTGTTGGTTTTTGGATTCTTCATTCACTGTGGAGACATGCAAGAAAAACAAAGTGTTCTTCACAAATTCAATGTAAAACGGGTTGAGTAACTGATATACAAATGATCATTTTGTGTGAGTGAATATTACTCTAACAATACATGCAAGTACATATTATGACAACTACTACAACTTGACATTCAGTTAAAATATAAATATGATGTATACTACAGCACCAAATGCAGTGGTGCCTATAATATGTGTATAATATGTGTAGGTCTGCGTAAAACTATGACAACACACAATTCTTGGTTAAGAACATTTAAAGTCATATTTGAAAAAATGTGCAATAACTCAACAGGTTTTGATACAAAGATCAACACAAAGACTAACTATGAGGTAAATAATGCCTTAAAAATCGTAAAACCATCTGCCAACAAGTCTGTCATCTGTTGACTATTTTTGGAAGTATGATATCAGAATTAGCTCTGCTGCTGCTTTTCCTCTGCCCTTGAGGATTTGATCTTGCCACATTCTTCTCTGCATCCTTTGTGAACGTACTATTTTCTCTGTGCTGATGAATCCTATGCCTCCTTCTGCACGTGGGATTCTGACCTATAGGAAATACAAAACACAGCATGAGATGAATGATAGTGGTCAAAGGTCATGTCTGAGAGACATTTAGATACACACCTGATTGTGCACATGTGTGCAGCACATTGAAATAGTGCTGCTTCATCTGCTGCCTGATGTGCTCTGTACTGTAAACATTTGCTATACTGCACAGGTAGCGTCTCTGTCCAGCTGTAAGGGCTGGATGCTGGGACAGAAACAACAACTGATTTGATTATACATGGCAGAATGACAGTAATGTTGTTACATATGAGGAATGTCACAATTACCTCTTTCAAACCATCTGAAAGGCCTCAACAGGAAATATACCAACAGAAAAAGTGTGGTTACCTGTAAGAAGGGTGCAGACATCATAGATTTGGGAATATGTATTGTCTTCATGTGCTGGCTGCCTGCAGACACGTTCACAGTCGTTCCTCTGCGCATCTCCATCACTTGCTGACTAGATAGACATTCAAAGCCTGCCAAAGGCAACATGCAGCAAAACAACACCTTATTACAGATCTGTGGTGTTAATTCAAGCAGCACATTTTAAGCACAACATTCTTTACTGGAAAATATTAATTGTGTTTTATGTAACAGTAAAATTAAATCTTTTAGGACAGTTTCTCTGTTGTGCATTCACATGAGCTCTTTATGTCTCTGTGATGTAAATTCACTACAAGCAACGTAATACATGTGCTTAGGTACTGTACTATAAAATTTTTAGGTACTTGTACTTTGCTTGTGCTTTTGGAGTTCATACTACTTTATACTTGAAAACTCCACTACATTTCAGAGGCAAATATTGTACTTTTTAAAAATGTATTTATTTATTTGACATAGTTACTTTTCAGAATATGCTACCAAACAGTATATATTGTAGTTAAAGGGACAGGTCACCCCAAAATCAAAAATACATATTTTTCCTATTACCTGTAGTATCATTCATTAATCTAGACTGTTTTGGTGTAAGTTGCCAAGGGTTGGAGATATTGGTTGTAGAGATGTCTGCCTTCTCTGGAATATAATGGAAATAGATGGCACTCTACTGTGGTGTTCAAAGCTCAAAGTATAGTTGAAATACTGTGAACAGTTTTATTTAGGAACTTTTTGTTTCTACCAAACTACACCTGCCAAACAAAATAGTTCCTACATGAAACTGCTTACAATGTCTGGGGATTATCTTAAGTAACCAGGTCACTATTTCTGGAAAAACACATTTCTGTCGTTTAATTTTTGGTGCTTTCAGCACCACAAGATGAGTGCAATCTACATCTATTATAATGGAGATAGGGCAGACATCTCTATGACTGATATCTAAAACACACGACAACTCACACCAAAACAATCCAGACAGATAAACAGCACTAGGGTTAAGTGGAAAAATAAGTACCTTTGATTTTGGGGTGAACTGTCCCTTTAAAATTAGCTCCCCCCCCGACCAGCTACATCAGTGAAATGTTGTTACTTACATGTCAATGTATCCGTGTTTATCCAAAAATATTACATAAATAATAATTTAAATACATTTGATACTTGTACTTTTGCACTTTTATGTGAGAAGAATGTAGGACTATTACTTGTAATGCTGGCTTCTTTTACACAAAGACAAGACAAAGGACCATTACTCTGAGACCGAGGGGTTTAGTTCAGTGATCAGCTAGTGAGCAAACATCTACAACTGTATTTTATGCATTCAAATAATCTATTTGGCAATTCAATAATGAAAACAACAGGTTTATTGATATCAAGTTAGCCTTTAAAGGAATATTTGTCTCACCATCTGCGCATCTCTGGTTGGATTCTGCAGACCTTAAAAAAAAAAAAAAAAAAAAAAAAAAAAAAATCAAGAATCTCACAATCTGAAAATACATAAATCCATTATCTACATTAATCCATCTAAGATTTTACAACTCAAATTGTGGTCTTACCTCATTAAGATGTGACCACTTCCATTTTTTAACAGGTTGTCTGTTTTCAGCTGCTCAACAAATGTTACCCGCTTTCTCATTGTTACTTACAATCCTAGTATTCCCTGTGGATATATCAGAGATGTTGGTAACATCTTTATCAGCTCACTAAGTGTTGCAGCCAGCAGAGTCTATGAAATGAAGCCAACCCTGAAATCTGACACTATCACCAGGGCTCCAATTACAGAGCAGAGGTCTATATACTTGAACCCAGAGCGTGTTCTCATCTAAAATGTAAAACACAAACAAAACTACAGGCCACTCTGTTTACACACTTTATTGAGCATAATGTCCAATATACATTGCATTGACACAAAATGAGAAAAAAACAACAAAAAAACAAATAATGGCGTTAGGGTGGATTACCTGGACACACCATTTTCAGAGCGTATTGCTTAATGACATTTCAAACGCACTGAATCTGTGCAAATACAGTGAACACCGGTCAGAGGAGGTCATGGTAGGTTAGAAAATTCTGACTTAAAAAGGTAATGTCAACAGCAGTTATGTGATCATAAAGTTGACAGAAATCTACTAACTGTACACATCACATTCACCCAGAATGTACTAACAATGGTATCATATTTAAACATACCCAACTCCTTCGAACCTGATTGCATGCGCCAAAAGATGGTTTTTCAATGTCAGTCACAGATCAGTCATGTATAACATAATTCAGAATAGATGTCCTCATGGCTTAATGGTCAGCAACACCATCAATGAAAGTGAACAAAAGCCAGTGGTTTCCAGACTCCACCCAAACACGACTGTGTATATCCTTTCAAAATAAAACCTAGATGCGGGATTGTGTTCATTTCCCATCAGAACACTTATTCAGACTCTACTAAGTGGTGAGTTAACTTCAAGTCTCTATCAATTACAACCCAAAATCAGTGATTACGTAAATGTTATGAATATTACCTAAGTATGCACCAATCAGAACTCAATAATCTACCCAAAGCCCTCAGGGTCTAAACCCACAAGTGAGTGTAATTTACACATCATCCTTTAGCCACACATTGATCAAAAGCCTAATGTGCCAAAACAAAATAAGAACGACTAGCCTAATACTACTATGGAGCCCCTAAAAATTCCCCATGTTAATATATTAAGAACTCAAACAACCATAATCCTTTTCAAATTTGTTAACCTTTAAACTGAGGTAAGCTCAGTTGCAAGTTAACCAGTACACATGGACTAATCACAGCTTCGGCTGTTTTCACAGACTGTATTTGGTTGTCCATGATTTATAATAATGTTGTGAAAAGTCATTAGACTAAGTGATAATAATAGATATCTTCACTGACCACGTGTTAAAGAAGAGGCTCAGGAATATTTGAGGTTTACCACACTGATTACTAATCCTTTGTTCCTGAGAAGCTGGCACAAACCTTCTGTTACCATTCGCTACGCTTGTCCGAATCAATATATTATAAAACAATAACTCTCAAATCACTGAGTACACCATTCCATTTACATCTATAGACAGCAACAATACATGAGCTGTTTGAAGGGGATCATGCAGGTTTGAGAGTCATGGTTTTATATCCTGTAGATTTACACTAACATGCAAAAGTTTGGCTCCCCATGGTCAAAATTTTGTTTACTGTTAATAGTTAAGTGAGTAGAAGATGAACTGATCTTCAAAAGGCATGAAGTTAAAGATGAAACATGCTTTTCAACATTTCAAGCAAGATTAGAGTTTTTTTTTTCTAAATACAAATTCAGAATGAAAAAAAAAAAAGGAAAGGCGCACAAATCAAAAGTCTGGGCACCCCAAAATACTTGAGCTCTCAGACAACCTTTAACATGGTCTCAGAAAGGCCAAGTCATTAAAATATGAAAACTTTATAAATACTTTGACTCCTGAAACCTTGTCCCAACAATCAGCAGCCATGCGCTCTTCTAAACAGCTGCCTAGCACCCTGACAACTAAAGTAACTGATGCCCGCAAAACAGGAGAAGACTATAAGAAGATAGCAAAGTGCTTTCAGGTAGCTGTTTCCTCAGATTGTAATGTAATTGAGAAATGGCAGTTAACAGGAACTGTGGAGGTCAAGTTGAGGTCTGGAAGACCAAGAAAACTTTTCAAGAGAGCTGCTTGTAGGATTGATAGAGAGGCTAATCAAAGCCCCTGTTTGACTGCAAAAGACCTGCAGGAAGATTTATCAGACTGGAGTGGTGGTGCACTGTTCTACTGATTGTGTTAAACACAGGGGTGGATCGCTCATGCTTTGGCCTTGTGTTGCAGCCAGTGGCACGGGGAACATTTCGCAGGTAGAGGGAAGAATGGATTCAATTAAATTACAGTAAATTCTGGAAGCAAACAGCACATGATCTATAAAAAAGCTGAAGATGAAGAGAGGATGGCTTCTACAACAGGACAATGATCCTACACACACCTTGAAATCCACAATGGACTACCTCAAGAGGAGCAAGCTGAAGGTTTTGCCATGGCCCTCACAGTCTCCCGACCTAAACATCATTTAAAATCTGTGGATAGACCTCATAAAAGCAGTGCATGCAAGACGGCCCAAGAATCTCAGAGAACTAGAAGCCTTTGCAGGAAGAATGGGTAAAAATCCCCCAAACAAGAATTCAAAGACTCTGAGCTGGTTACAAAGAGTGTTTAGAATCTGTGATACTTTCCAAAGGGGGCGCTAATAAATACTGACCATGCCCAAACTTTTGCTTCAGGCCCTTTTCCGCTCTAGTTTTTTTAGAAACTGTAAAAGATTGAAAGAAAAAAATCATCTTGCTTAAAATATTGAAGAAATGTGTCATCTTTAACACTTTGCCTTTAGGAAATCAGGTCATCTTTTACTTGCTTAGCTATTCACAGTACACTACATTTTGACCAGGGGTGCTCAAAGTTTACATGCAATTGTGCACTAGTATAAAAAGAAAATGCTAACAGAAGGCTGTTTCTCAGAAAGACCAAATGAAAAAAAAGAAAGAAAAAAAAACAAACAAACCTAAAAGTCCTCAACCTGTCCCTCTAATCAACACACATACTGTGAGGAAGTGAAGCCAACAAAAGGCAACAGTGATTCAATGACAGTGTTGAAAATAATCACATCTACTGACAAAGATTTGTTGGGCCAACATTAATCTGGTTGTAAGTATTCAGTGGGGAGGACAAGTGATGACCTAATGGTGACGGGTTTTCATTTTGTTTTACACAATCTTGACCACTAAATTGCATAAGAAACCTGGTATAAAGTAGAAACTGTTCAGCAGCAGATAAAAAAGCAAGTTAATTTACAGTAGTGACATATCTTACATCATTAATTTCTCAAAATAAATAAAATTAAATATACAATTCCAGGTAGGAAACAGGTTAATTTCGCTGGTAGGGTTCTCAAATTGGCTCATCTTGCGGAAAATGACAACCGTTCACAGAAACATGGTTGAAGACAACCAATTCCTTTGACTGGCAAAACAAGGGGTGCAAAAGCCTTTTGCTGAAATTTTCCCTCTGAAGGCATTTCCTTTATCTGAAAAGAAGAGAACACCATAATTACTTTTACTTTCAGAAGCAGGGTTTTTTTTTTTACATGTGACGATTACTTAGTTGAAACATTTCAATTTACTTACCCTGGAATTTACAATTGACTCCTAATCAAAAGCCATCTCTTGACTTTTTCTTACACAGCGAGCCACCTTCCTCTTGAATTCACCATTAGGGTCCTCCCTCCACTCTTTCTGTGGGGGCAACATAAGATTCTTTCAATGACACATCCTCAATTTAATTGAACTGCCATGAGAACAAGAATAAAAAGAGGATTTCTAGTGTCAGGGGAATGGGATAAGTAGTGTAACTCACCGCCGCATCCACATTAGCTGGTGAATCGCTGTTGGGGTCTGCGAGCATGGAGATAACGCTAATCATGATTGTCTCTACTGTGTGGATGGGAAGCCAGCGCTCCTCAGGCTTTTCATAACCAAACTTATCCTCTCCTGGCTCATGCAGAATTGAGATGCAAACATCCCCGTTCTTTGCAACTGCGGAGAATGGGAGCATGACTTTAACCGCAGCCATTACAATGTAATGTCAGCCTTTATTACAATAACACTCAAAATCTGGATTACTCGTCTACTATGCAAACAAACAAACAAAAAAAGTTAAATCATTCAATAAAACAGCACAAATTCATTTAACAGCTAGTAGTGCTAACATTGTTAACAATAATAAAGGGGTTTGCAGTTCCAAATCAAGCTGCTTCCTCATATGGGTGACCTGTAGAGAGACTGTGGGGTGGCCGCCATGTTTTCGCAGCAATGCCATCCCACCATCATCAGTCGGGATGGCGTTACCAGTGGTAATTGCCCAAAGAGTGCCGTGGTTAGCTAGCTCCTGCCTGGCTAGTGCACAGTGCAGAGCAGCTAGCTAACCAGTGTGGACTGAAGGACAGGCAGAGGGTACCATGTTTCTGCATGTTAACACAGTTAGCCTGCTGTCTGTCAGCATAGCCAACAGAAAATAAAAGGCAATACATTTGCAACACAAAACATTAAAATTCACCAACTCTAAATGAATAGCATTTTGAAATGCGGTGCTAAAGCTCACTGAGTCAATAGAGCAGCGGGCTAAAAGGAAAACAGCTCTGGTATTTCACTTATTTTGCGTTGGTTTTTTTTCTTAAAAATTAACTGGTCAGTTACAGCTAAATGAGTGTTGTGCTTCTGTAAGCAAAATTAACTGAAAGTAATGTCCTCAGTTTCAAGTAAATAAACATCAAAGAGTCTGCTGAATGTGTTTACCATTTGGGTGCCAGATTTCAGTGATGAACTTCATCTTTGGAGGCCGTAGTGGATAATCATAAGGAAAGGTTAAGTATGCTTTGAAAAACCCTCCTTCACTGCAATGCAAAGAACAGAGACAGAAATGAGAAATGATGATTTTAAAATACATTTAGACATTTGTCAACCAAAGACATGATTCCCAAATATTTAACTTACAAAAGGGTATCTTGTGGACCAATGATCACAACTTCCCATTTATATATGTCGTCATCATCTATCAGACCAGCTGAAAAGCCCTCCACGGGGTTCTTGTTGAGCTCTGAAAAAAGAGACATAAGGTATTTTTTAATACAATGAACTGGAAATTAAACACAACTATAGCAATCTCAAAAAAGTGACAGGTCTACATGTTGGAGCAAGAAAGTCGTCAGGAAAATATTACTGGGTAGATTTTGGAAATGTCAGTGTTTAAAATTGCTTGTTGTTAAAGACAAATCCCTTGAAAAGACAGAAACAGGAGGGACAATGATGAAAGGGGTGATATCTAATAGGCTAATGGCTAAAACTTGGTACATCCCACACAATATTTCACTCCAGCCTGTTCATAGAGGGTGTTAAAACCTATTCTGCAGTGATCAATGATTTGGTGAATATAAAAACAATGCTTTGGAACCTTAACTCAACCTCAACAGCAAACCTCTACACAGCAAAGCACAAGACAAATGCCTGTGATTTTACAAACACTGCAGAAAAATCATTAAAAAGGTTAAAAAAATTTCAACCCACAAAACTAGGATTTGAAATGATTTTACAATAGGCCTCAGCAGCAACAACACAATCGAAAAACATAGCTGCTGTAAAAACGGTGCACAATAAACACTTTCAGATGAAAATGACAACAAGGCACAGCCATAATGAATCTGCATTTATGTCTCTGACATTGATGAACCGAGTATAATGAAAGGCACACGTAAACCTGAGGTGAGATGCATGTTTGTTTTTCTCCTTAGTTAACTGTTGTTGATAAAATTCTGCTGTGAAGCAGTGGCAGGAAATGTTGAGTTTGCATTCGCAAAAAAATAATGATAAAATGTAGGTTAACAGCTACTGAACAGAATGAATATGTAGTAAGTGCTGTGTAAGTCCCTTAAATTAACACTATTACTTTCAAAAAAGAAAAGCAGGGTTGTGCTGATTTGACCTACAGAGCCCCTGTTTTAATTTTTGAGGCAGAAGTATGAGCTCCCAGTTAGAACCCTGTTGTAATTCTCAATAAAATAAAGTGTAAAATAGGTGCCTCAAAACAATTCCCAGTGCTGAAGCATTCTGCTAAACTTTTATTTAATCTGGAAACATTCACTGTTCAGTGTTTTGTATCATATTGAAATATTTATTGAAGTAATATATACGCTCCTTTTTTGTCTTTCCATTTCAAAATATTTACAGGATAATTTTATCACTTTTAAGAAGATTATGTCACAATCTCACATTATTGTAACTTTATTTCATACATATACAGTTTGGCTAATGTTCCCTGAATGAAATCGTGGTTTCCAAAAATAATAATC
Organism: Epinephelus cyanopodus; assembly: GCA_026686955.1. Lineage (NCBI taxonomy): Eukaryota > Metazoa > Chordata > Actinopteri > Perciformes > Serranidae > Epinephelus > Epinephelus cyanopodus. The sequence continues at coordinate 9,890,349 of CM048921.1, forward strand.
ACTGCTGAAGTGAATCACCAACTTGAAGGACTGATTTGAGTCAACCACTGTAAAGCCAGTGATTCACAACCCCACACACAGTGAAACCATAATCAGTCATAGGGACGGGCTGTTTGCCTGTCTCATTTTTTAAAATCAGTGGATGCAGTGCTGGACGGATGCTGTCATTCAGGACCACGGGCAAACCTGAATCTTGTCCACATCCTGACAGTACAGTACATGATCATAGTTGGTCTAGCTATCAAAGTAGGTCATTTTGGCTATAGTGCACAACTGAGAGAATATTATTAATATATCAATTCTGCGACAAGATGTGCATGGTCTGATGTGCTGACCCTCATAATATTGTGATAAAGTTTTTCCTAATCTTGAATACTGCATTAGTTATATGATCTTATTTGATTTTTGAGTAGCACTTGAGTAAAGTAATACTGACCACCTCTATCTGGTGAACATTATATTAAAATTATATTTAATCATATTTTTTCATTTTACTCAAACCAGAGGTGTACAAAAACCTTAGTATGTCAGTTTAAAAAATCAATGGTTTATCTAGCCGGCAGACCGGCATGTAGGGCTACTGTCAGTAAGCTGCAGCTGCACATCAGCGCTATTTGTATCTCAGTGTCGAGGTCCATGTGTCTGGCATTAATAAGAAAAGGCACACCACTGACACCAACAGTAGTAATATTGATGACGATTCTTAAAATAAACCAACAGCAGAGCTCATCATACAGTGCTTGAACACTGAGATGCGTATCCTCACTAAAAGCCGCTAACTAACTAGCGGTACAGACTGAGCCAGATTTGACACCAGAAACGTTAGATATCATCTTATAGAGCTGGGTGGCCGGGTTGTTGTGTTAATCAGGTCGCTACTGATATAGTAGCACATTTGTCTTTCAGAGGCTTATGATATATACAGCCATCATTAGCAAAGCTAAAGTCATCAGAGCAGATGAGTCCCTGGATTGATTATTCCTTTGTTCCGTCAGCTAACTAATGTCGAACTTGCTAGCCCCGCTAGCAAGGTTAGCGTTGTGATTCACTGTTGGTTCAGATACAATTATATTTGAGCCACGTATACTTCTAAATATATATATATCTCCTTATTTCCACCACAGACCGGCTAAGCAAAGCAGCTTAGCCACACACTGAACTGCAGTGATAAAGGAAACCATTATGTTGCTTGGTTAGCTCCCTGAGCTTACTCCTATGGCGTAAACATAGCTTTGCGTAGCTAAGGAAAAAAAAAAAAAAAAAAAAAAAAGAAAGCTAACGGTAGCTGCTAGATAGGTAGCCTGTGTAGCGCCTATATTTGCTTACAATATTTTATTTATATTACCTGCCAGTTGTTTTCGAAGAAGTAATGCTGATTGTTCGGTCATGGTACGCGCACTTAAACGAAAATCACTTTGTGTCGACAAACACTTTCCAATAAAATAGAGCTAAAGCTGAAATCGAGGTGAGATCTTGCGCTGTCTGCTGCTGATTTCCCTCTGTGTTTTGACACAAGGTTCAGCTGCTGGTTTTCACTGTGCGCATGCGCGTCTTCAGTTGACTTATGTGTGTTTATGTGTGAGTGTTCAAGGCAATGTTTCCCGAGAAATCAACAGGCACTAATCTGGAAATGGTCTTTCCAACATTCCTTACGTCCCCTGGCAAGAAGTTACATTAATATGTAATGCACTGCATATCAGTACACTCAGAGGTCAGCTCCCAGAGACCGCTGTGACATGTGGGACGTCAAAAATACTGCAGGCCTCTGTTGGTCTCAGGGAGAGGATATCATCATCTGATATGTTTTAAGTTTCAAGTTCTTTACATTATCATATCATGAGCGCAACAATTACAAAAGCAAAGTAAAGCTAAATGAGAACTAAGACAAAATAGTCTAGAAGTATAGAATATAAACATAAAAAAAATATAAAACAAAGCAACATATATAAAATTGTGTAAATGGACAACAGACAGTATGTATATATGTGTTTGTATATGCAAATACTGTATGTGTATCTATCTATCTATACATATATATATATATATACATATATAAGTATATGGGACGGGGACTCTAGTTTTGGGGACATTGTATAAAAGGTGACATTTGCTGGCATGTGACTTTTTTGTTTCACATTTCGTTATAATACTGTATTACATTTTAAATACTGCATATTAAATATTTCTGCACCAAATACCAAGATGCGTTTACAGCCATCGGAAATTTGCTCGAATAAGCGACCTTATTTAATTTTTTGAAGTGGCGAATAAAAAGATTTTCTTATATGTTTTCGCAGATTTTCACCCTATATATCTATACTGTTTCTTAAATAAAAATAAAGCCGATAACATCTGAATTTGTTCGCCAAAGACGCAGATTTCATGAATATGTCATATTTAGTAGTATAGTGAGTGAAATCACGAGCTTGCGAGGAGTACCTGAAGGCAGCATTATGCGGAAGGAAGGTTGTTCGGCGCCATATTTAATACATCAGAAGCTAGCTAGCATTAGCTGTTTACAAGCCCAAACTTTTAACTTGAGACGGAAATCTAAAGCAAGCCCTCAACTTAATCGAAAATGAATGTCATAGATCATGTACGGGATATGGCTTCCGCCGGCCTTCACTCTAATGTCCGGATATTGAGCAGTTTGTTGCTAACGATGAGTAATAACAACCCGTAAGTAATGTCAAAACAGGGTCCGTCTATTTTCCGGAGAGTGCTTTCCTACAGTAGCGTATTATGTTGTCAGACCGAGACACTGATAGCCTAGAGCTAACTGGGTAATAAAAGCGAACATTAATGGTTGTAGCTGTAAAGCAGCTTGGGCTTCTGTATGAGTGCAAACAGACGCCCTCGAAAATAATACTATCACGCAATTACGCCAGTAAAGGTTTAATTTATGTCATTGGGCGATATTTAGTGTACGTTGTATTCCAAGACATAGACATAGGAAAGTCTCCCACCATAGCTAATGGTGCCTGCTGTAGCTTGAAATATTGTGAATTCAACCGATCAGCGAGTAATTCAGGGGACGGCTTGCCTCATGTACTGCTGAGAACTTGCTCATCTCCACCTTCGCATCTTGACGATACAGTATGTCTAACGTTAAATAAAAAACAGTGGCTACGTGACTACAGCTGAGGCACGATGCTTCTACTTTTTATACTAACTTCATAGGTTACAATTTCGCCCCCTGTGCTTTATGTCAGTAGACAGTTTCACTGCCTTTGTTGTTATTATTGTGTTCAATTTTGAGAATATTCTTCATCAGTTTGGCTTATCATGTGTTCAGTAAAGTAAATTTTGTGTCTATTCTGATTCTAATTACTTTGTGATTTGTATATTTTTGATTCAAGGGAGCTGTTCTCTCCGGCCCAGAAGTACCAGTTGTTGGTCTACCACGCTGATGCCATCTTTCATGATAAAGAATATCGTAATGCTGCCTGCAAGTACAGCATGGCACTGCAACAGAAGAAGGTGCTTAGCAAAACATCTAAAGTTCGCACGTCTACCGGTGGAGCTGCATCTAACATACAGGCACAGGTATGTCAGATAAAACTGTTAATTGTCAAGTTTTCATTTAAGCCACAACACAGTCCGAGATGACACAACAATTACATTTATTTTCACTTGCTGTGTCGATAATAGTATTACACAGTATTGTGCACTTTGAGGGTCAAATAACCGTGCCACTGACTTGGTCAGTTGGCATGATAAGAGAAAAAATTAGAATGACATGCAATGTTGTCTTTCAGACTTTGCCCTCAGAAATTGAGGTAAAGTACAAGATCGCTGAATGCTACACCATTTTGAAACTGGATAAAGATGCCATTGCAGTGCTCGATGGGATCCCATCCAGACAGAGGACACCAAAGGTAGGCAGTTACTGTCATAGTTATTGTAATAAATCTTTTTTTCTTCACGCTTTGTATGCCTTTATTATAATACAGGCTTCATATCTGTTAACTCAGAGTTGTTGCACAATTAATCAAGGCCTACTACTACAATAAATTTGCATGAGGTCTGCAGATGTTTTAGTCCATTAGCTTTTATAGAGAACTGTAATAAAATGGATGTTATGGTTCTTTCTGGCCTCAGATCAACATGATGCTAGCCAACCTGTACAGGAAAGCTGGACAGGAGCGTTCTGCAGTGACAAGCTACAAAGAGGTCCTCAGACAGTGTCCCCTCGCTCTTGATGCAATCATTGGTAAGCATGGTCACAGAGACACCTTCATCCAACAAATAACTTATAACTTGCTCTTGTGGGGTGTCGGTGGCTTAGTGGTAGAGCAGGCGCCCCATATACAAGGCTGTTGCCGCAGCGGCCCGGGTTCGACTCCGGCCTGTGGCCCTTTGCTGCATGTCACTCCCTATCTCTCCCCCTTTCACACTTGTCTGTCCTGTCCATTAAAGGCTAAACATGTCCCAAAAAATATCTTAAAAACAAAAAAACTTGCTCTTGTATGTACACACAAACACATACTTACCAAGAACGGTGCCTGGACTTAGTGAACCAGTTTGCTCTAATGTGCTTTTTTTGGCCTCATGAAGATCTGTTTGTGGAAAAATGCTTTTCAATCAAGTTATCCTTTTTTTTCTCCTCTAGGTCTTCTCTCTTTATCAGTCAAAGGAGCTGAAGTGGCATCCATGACTATGGATGTGATCCAGAGCATCCCCAACCTGGACTGGCTCTCTGTTTGGATCAAAGCTTATGCCTTCATACATGCAGGAGACAATCAAAGAGCCATCAACACTATATGGTAAGCAGAGCACTATTTTTTTTATATAAAGTGACTAAATATAGTGTTCCTCTTAATGTGACAGTCTTGTTTATTTGATTATATCTCCGTCCCTCCTTCAACTTGTTTCAGCTCTCTTGAGAAGAAGTCCCTGTTGCGGGACAACGTGGACCTCCTGGTAAGCCTGGCAGATGTCTACTTCAGGGCAGGTGATACCAAGAATGCCATCCTCAAATTTGAACAAGCCCAGATGCTGGACCCATACCTCATCAAAGGTGTGCTGCAGTTTTATTTATTTAATGATTGACCTTGCACCTGACCCAAACTGTGACATTGTATTTATCAGTTTACCATTAAGACCCACCTTAGACCCATTTTTGTCTTTCGAAGGGGGTACAGGGGATAATTATGGGGAGATAGCAGGTTGACAGTAGATGCATTGTAGTTGTGATATACATCCTCTGAAAGTTGGGAACCTGAAGATTAATTTCACAGTGTCAACCCAGTGTCTGAAGTTTTTCTACTCATAAATCTGTAAGAGACATTGTGTTTTTGTAAGGCACCTATTCAAACTTTGAAAGCTTAGAGTGTATAGGGCCTTAGAATATTATGATGGAAGTATATAATGGCCCTTCCGACATTCAGTTATGTCTCATAGGTTGATGCAGAATTTTTTTGGATTGATACAATTGTTACACAGTTTCGGTAGTCGATTTAAGCATTTTTTTTGTCATTAAAGTTTTTATTTCTTTAAACATAACATATATAAACAGACAGTATTACTTATAGTTACAAGATATCTAAAGGCCAGTGACAAATACTTATAATATACAGAACAACCAAAATATAGAGTCAACCATTAAACTGATATCAGTGCAGCCAGTTAAATCATCACAGTGTCACAGCGGTGTTACAAGCAATAAAGCGGTCCCATGACCTCTTAAAGTTCTCAGTATCATCATTGATCTTAGCCAACATGTGTTCATATGATGCAACCTCTAACATTGAGTCCATCCATTATTTAACATCTGGAGAGGATGTACTTTTCCACAATCTGAGGATCATTCAGGTAGCTGTGACCACCCCAACCTTTATTACTGCAAGGTTGTATTTGATATATTGGGTATCTCTGGTTGATCCCCCAGTAGGCATAATCTTGGCGATACGGGTATCGTTAAACTCACCCACTCCCCTATGTATTCTAGTACCTTTCCCCAGAATGGGTCAACAAGTTTAAATTCCCACATTGCATGTAAAAATGTTCTGGCATTTCCAGCATAGGTTATTAACAATCAAACCCATTCTGTGGAGCTTAGAAGGGGTAAAATACAACCTATGTATTATCCTATACTGAGTAAATTTCCCCCTAGCCTCCTTTATTTATTTCCCAGTATCTGATCATATTTTTGGCCAGACCTCATCACTCTGGTCACACCCCAGGTCCTTCTGCCAGATGGTCCTAAGATTTTTACAAATATCTTTTTGTAATCCACTAAAGATTTTGTAAAACACCGCTGCCCTGTGTGCTATACAAGGCAATTCCAGAAATTCCATCACTGGGCTCTTGTCCTGAATAAATTGACCCTTAGTTATATAGTCTCTAATCTGTAAGTACCACCAAAAATTATCTTTACTTTCCAAATTATATTTTTGCTTAAGTTCAGAAAAAGAAATAAACACTCCATCCAAATATAGGTCACCTATCTTGTGTATCCCTTTTATAAGCCATTCCTTCCAATAGACAGTCCTTTTCCCAATCCGTATGGTAGGGTTGTGCCATATAGAGGCATATGATTGTCTTAAATGCGACACACCACACATCCTGTGTACTTCTCTCCAGGCTGGCCTAGAATGAGCCAGTACTGGGTTTGAAAAATAATCCTGTCCGTTAGTAGCTGAACCATGTGAAAGCACGTCCAAAGGCTTGAAGGGACATACAAGCTCTTGTTCGATTTTGATCCAACTCAGTTTTAGTTCAGTTCCCTTCCAGTGCTTAGTCAATCTGGACATTTCAAATGCCAGATTGTATAGCCTAACACTGGGTAGAGCCATCCCCCCATGTCCCTTGGTGAACACATTTTCTTTATATTGATCCTTGTTTTCTTCTTGTCCCACAAAAAAATCTTTGATAATCCTGTCAAATTGTTTAAACAGCTGTGGTGATATGCTAACCAACAACATCATGGAAATGTAATTGAATTGTGGGGCAACCACCATTTTTCGATTTAAGCATTTTTGATAATTTGAGAATTCATAAAAATGGTCAAATACTTCCAAAATACCACATTAAGACATCAAGACTTTGAGGAACACCATAAAATCCATGCTGTGATTTGATATTAGAAACTTTTGACAAAAAGTGTATTTTTCAGCTACTGGGTTGCGAGCACTCCTGTTCTGGAAACCGCTGAGAAAAGCCCTCATAGCCAATATACCTATGAAAGCCTTCCATCCTCTTAATGGATAGCCTAAATTTGGAGCGATATTTAGCACCTTTTACTGACAAGCTAGAATGACATGGTTGGTATCAGTGGATTCCTTAGGTCTTTTAGTTTCTAGCTTTGAAACTCATTCTGTTACCAGCTATGAAAGACAGTAATGTTGGTCCTGTAGGTCTCTTGGTTAAGCGTGTTTGTTCCAACCTTAAACTACGGCACTCTAAATACAACATCATGGCAACCTGTTACTTTTTGCTGTCTAGGTAAAGTGTCAGTTATATTTTTTGCTCTTCCAGGAATGGATGTTTATGGCTACCTGATGGCCCGGGAAGGACACCTGGAGGATGTTGAAGTCCTTGGAGGACGATTATTTAATATCTCAGACCAGCATGCAGAACCCTGGGTGATCTCTGGGTGAGTCTCTTAGTGGTAACAGTTAGTTTTTTTGTCTTTTACAAATTTTGCTACATGAAAAATCATTATCATAGTTTTTACAATCCTTTAAATTTGTCTCTGTTGTTCAGGTGTCACAGCTTTTATAGCAAGCGTTACTCCAGAGCCCTCTACCTGGGAGCAAAGGCCATCCAGCTGAACAGCAACAGCGTACAGGCTCTCCTCCTGAAGGGGGCAGCGCTAAGAAATATGGGTCGTGTCCAAGAAGCCATCATCCATTTCAGGGAGGCTATGCGCTTGGCTCCCTGCAGACTCGACTGCTATGAAGGCACGTTTGTATGGTCTCCGTTCTTTTCAGATGTAGCACATATCTGTTCTGCTTGCGTTAACATCTAACTGTTAATAACTGTTCCTTGACAGGTCTGATTGACTGTTACCTGGCATCCAATGGGATTCGAGAGGCTATGGGAATGGCCAATAACATTTATAAGACTCTGGGGGCCAATGCTCAAACTCTAACCATCCTTGCCACAGTGTGTCTGGAAGACCCAGTGACTCAGGAGAAAGCCAAAACCCTGCTGGACAAAGCACTGGCCCAGAGACCCGACTACACCAAGGCTGTGGTCAAAAAGGCTGAACTGCTCAGTATGTACAACTGTTTTTTACTGGAGGAAGAGGTTTTGGTTTTTTTTTCTTTTTACAGATGAATTTGGCAGTGACATAGTTCCCAGAAATTGAAATATATTCAGGATGCACTGATACATCAACTGAACATTGGTATGGGATTTGCATTGTTAACTGCCATTGGTCTTTCGGCAAGTCAAATGACATCCACTAATGGCAGTGGCCGATGTTTATCCGTTGCGTCCCATCCATTTTGCGCAAGCTAAAAAGCAGGGCTTAAGACTAACAGTGTGCCGTTGACCCAGGGACAATAGAAAATGTGTTTGGGCTGAACAGCGATCTTCCTTGCCTTCAGGGTTAAGGGGCGCAGTAAACTAACTTTCAGTGCATCAGGGGATGCACCATGTTTTGCCCTGGTGATGCTACATTGTGACCAACAAATCCATGTTGACATCAGCAGGAGGAGAGCTAGTCAACATTAGCTGTTAGCAGCTGGTGGTCAGAACTAACACTGTCAGAGGATGAATTGATGCTGTGTTCCAATTTAGCCCAGAATTTGGAGGTCAGAGCTGGGAATGTCTCACCTGAATTGATCTCACTCCAGTACAACCAAGATGTTGTGATGTTGTTAGCAATACCAGTTGATAACAATGCATTACGCTGTATTTTGCACATACAAACACTGTAGCAACATGTCTACAGGTAGAAGGTGGACAGGACTGTGTGTATGACTGTCTCAGTGAGATACAAATAAGACAGAAGTGCTAATGAACTGTTCGTTACTACAGCTTACACTACTATTGATCCCCCTTTGGTGGAGCAGCATTACTTGAGCCATATTGGATGTTGGGGTATGGGTTGGTGAGGTTCCTCTGACTGTCTGAGTTGGAAATCTGACGTCAGGGGACGATCCAGTTGAAATCTTTGACTGGGAACTGGGACATTTCGACCTCCCAGTACAAATAGAATGCACCATGAGTTTCATTATGATTCATTAATGCTCTGTTCAGTAAAAACTAGTATTGGTTAGCGGGGTGTTCAAATGTAATCTTATGAAATTTAGTTTTTTGAAATAATTTCTGTGGTTAACACAAGCTTTAAAGATTGTCACGTTTTGTTCTACGACACAAAATCTGTCAGTAAATACCCTCTTCATGAATTTTGAAGCTTTTAGGTGTTTTAAAAAGGGGTTTGCCAACAAGTCTTTCAATGAGACGACAGGGAGTCATCATACCGAACATGGATTCACAGCCTTGTTGTCGTGGCGACGCTGAAGTCTTGCAACCGTTCTTTAGTTTAGTTTAGTGGTGTTCATTTGTGAAGATTATCTTGCTGAACAAAAACATGCCAGTATCATAAATGTTTGTTTGCCACAGAGGGGTGATTTGTTTTGTTTTTTGCAGTAATCCAAAAATCATATTGGCTTTTTGTCAAGGGAACCAATGTGACAATAACTTATGTGTTGGCCTAAAGAAAAACATCTCATGTAAAAGGTTCTCATGTAAAACAAGGTTATATTAAAGGTTTCATAAATGTGTATGATATGAATTTGTGATAATCTGAAGATGGTATAATGTAGGGCTGAATGACTTTAAAACATTTCAGTTATTATTTTATAAAAAATATTTCTTTGTTGCACTAGCACAAAAGGGAGAATAACCAACCGGCCAAATTGTTATTATAAACATTGGTATCAGCTCAGAATTTAATCAGTGCATCCCTAAAATATATTCAGTAACACAAAGAAAATTGATATCGATAAACTCGTGGAAATGACAGAGTTCTTTTTTTCTTGTGAAGGTCGTGAACAGAAATACGAAGAAGGGATTGCTCTCCTGCGGAACGCCCTGGCCAATCAGAGTGATTGTGTCCTGCACAGAATGCTGGGAGATTTCCTGGTGGCTGTCAACGATTACCAAGAAGCCATGGATCAGTACAGCATAGCACTAAGGTAAGCAGAGATTGCCTTAGTTGATTGAATTACCAATCCAAGCACAAGAAAAGTTTTATTTCATACTGCCATTTTGTGCTTTTTATCTTTTACTTTCCTAAGCCTGGATCCCAATGACCAGAAGTCTTTAGAAGGCATGCAGAAAATGGAGAAGGAAGAGAGTCCCACAGACGCCACGGTGGAGCTGGACGGCGATGACATGGAGGGCAGCGGAGAAGACGGAGATCTGGAGGGCAGCGACAGTGAAGCGGCACAGTGGGCTGATCAGGAACAGTGGTTTGGCATGCAGTGACCCTGGCCACATAAGGATACACAGTCACCTCCAGCTTCGAACACCGCGGCCTGTGGGAAGCGTCCAGCCATCAGGGTCATCAAACAGGACAAGGAGGCCTTTGATGCTAATTTCTGAACATTCTGACAGCAGCTGTCCGATACAGTCTTACAGGAGCAGCAGATTCTCAACCCCAGAGTAAATTAAGCTGTGTTGTTCTACACCTTGATTGCTCAATATCTGTGAAAATTCAGTAATATCTCTGACTCTACTTTGGCTATATCTGAAGCACTTCTTTGCTGGCAATCAGTTGCTACCTGAGTAAATGCATCACTGTCCCAGGAGTGTCAAAGACCTGCTCTGGATCCTTCCTGAGGTTGAGTTGTTTAGCGTACTGGATAGCTGTTCCCAGGCAAGATTTGTACGGAGGAAATGTAAACAGAGGCCATTGTCAGAATAAAATGGTGTGACGGGAAATTTTGTTCAGGCTAAGTAATATCTGGAGTTATCCTTCACATGTGTCAAAAGAGGGACTGGGATTTTTATATTAGTATTTCATTTGAGCCTGACTGAAACTTGTTTGCCGCAGAGAGGGCAAGATGTGGATCACAATGAAGGTTGTGAATATGCCACCACTTTGTGTCTCCGACAGGTGAACAGGAGGTCTGTGGAAAAAGTGACTATGTACTATATATCCGCTGCTCTTTAAAATATATCATCTTAATTTGAATGGTCACATGAGAATGTGTCATGTAATGTACATGATAATCACTTGGTGTGTGTGGTGTCTGATAAGTCGGCTTTTCTGTGTCAAAAAATAACCCTACGATTGACTCAAGTGTTGCTTAACCATTTCAAGATAAATGTTTATAGTATTTTGTACAGATTTTTAAAGTGTATAATAAAATTATTAAACACTCTCACTTGACATGAGTGTAGCAGTCCAGTTTCTATCTAAAGGGTAAGTCTGGTATTTTTATGCCTCTGCTGGTGACAGCTGTGGCTAGAGGCATTATGTTATTGGGTCATCTGTCCCATGCTTGTGTACGCAATATCTTAAGAATGCCTTGAGGGAATTCTTAAAATTTGGCACAAACATCCACTTTGAGTCAAGGATAAACTGATAAGAATTTAGTGGTCAAAGTCAAAGGTCATGGCCAATGTGATTTCACACAACACATGGCCTTATCTCAAGAACTCACATGCTAATCATGATAATATTTCCCACAAATGTCTAATAGGATAAAATGATGAAGAGATGACATTTTTTATCCAAGCGATTGAACTCAGAAACAGAGGGAGAGACATTGTACAGATCTTCTGTGCTGTCAGAGTGAAGATGTGTGGGAAGCATCTATGCTTTCATAGACGGGGATGTAAACTGAAGGTGCGACTTGACTGGGTTGCAGAGGCATGCAACTGCAAGGTGGTAATTCTAGTTCAACCTGGACTCCATTTTCCCATGTTTGTGTGTAGGAGTGACTAATGGGAGCCACAAGTTTTGAAATTTATCCAGTACTGAGTGAAAAACAGGCTGCAATATAACCACTTAGGCCAAGTTTGCAATATCAATTTGTGTCCATTAAGTGTGTTTTTTTTTTTTGCCACAGACTGACTCAAATTGTTGCTATGAGGGTCCAACAACATTATGGAAATGATCCCTACAGAGAAAACCTTTTTGTTTAAGAGCAAGATCCTTTTTGTTTAACCATAAACAACCCTGAAATCACTATCGCCAAACTCACCAGACTCCATTAAATATACAGTCATTTAATTATCATAAAACACAAACAGAAAAACCCTCAGAAACCCATCTTGGTTTATCTTAACATTGTTCCGAACAACACAGGTTGGTTGAAATAAACCCTTAATTCACACAGTTAGATGTGAAAACATGCTGGTTCTACACACATTAAAATGACTGTTTATTTAAATGGAGTCTGGTTGGTTTGGTCATGGCAATTTCAGTGTGTTTCTGGTTAAACAAAAAGAATCCTACTCATGAACAAATAGGTCTATCCCTGTAAGGATCCTTACCATAATGTCAGACAAGCGTGACAGTGTGAGCCTGTCATTAGCAAAAACGTACACTTTTAATCAATGTAAATTTATGGTGCAAACTTGCCCCAAATGGTTACATTGCAGCCTGTTTCGCTGCTGCCAGCTGCAACTGTCTCGCTCAACAGTGGACCTATTTCAAAAATTGTTGTTCTCATTGATCACTTAGACACAAAGCATGGGGAAATTGGGTCCACTACACCTACCCTTAAAAGCTGTAGACAGCACATCACATTAAATATTGTTTGAAATGACACCAGAAGAACAGCGAGTAAACTCTTCATGTATGACAGTTTTATTTACCTGAAACCAAAGTTCATGTGATACATTGTACAATCATCTCTGAAAATACAGTACAGCAGTTTGGCAAAAAATGCCAGTGGAGGGACTGCCTGCCGTTCTCATGGTAAAGCGTATGCATCACTGCACCGCTGCACATCTGCCTTCCCAGATATGGCAAAATCTGCTCCAAACATGTCGCACATCTCAGTGCAAAGCAAAAAAAAAAGGCTGTTTAGTTTTTAAATATTCCATAAAAGTATTTCCTTAGGAAAGATGAACTGTTTTTGAGCTTATTTAACATTTGTACTATCTGACGAATGTCTATTCTATTTACCAATACTATACATTGTCTATTACACAAGTCTGGTAAAACAGTTGGCTGACTCAGCGGACATGCACCATGGAATATTATACAATTTGCTGTACACGGTACTAAGATCTTTGTCTAAAAAGATGGCATGAGAATTGTATCATAATCTAAGGCTCTTCATGCAGGAGGATGGAAGGACTGATGAGGTGGCATTGGCTAGTTTTCATCAGACATGTATTCATGGCCGTTCTATAAAAATGATGTACGAACTTTATGAGCCTCTGTCTTCATATTATTCAACTGACATGCAGCTCTTGTAAGATGTGCTGCCCAAAACACACATGCACAACACAAAACAAAACCAAAGTTTCTGCAAGGAATTTAGAGTAGAGGTGGGCTTACTTGGCCTTTGCTGCAAAGAAAAAGAAGAGAGGAAGAAATCACATCAGTGGACACAGTAATCACAGGCCAAAGTAAAAAGCATCTGAGCAGCAAATCATTTCAATTCATTAATACTT